>CM057090.1:18606760-19255510 GCA_029959045.1 Taenioides sp. WSHXM2023
TAAATTGTTGATTGATGAAATCAGTCTGACTGGAGGTTTATAAATTACAAATTACAGTGAAGATAAGATAAACCTTTATTGCCTTGGAATTTGTCTGAGCCATCAGGAGCACAATGAAAACAAACAACATTGAAATCCAATCGCATACAGTAAAGTTAGTAAAGTACTCAATACCTCTATTCCTCTGACCGAGAGTTACATAATCCACGGAAAGAAAAAAGCTGTAGTTTTAAGTTTAAATGTACATGAAAAGCACTAAATAGATTCAATATTATATTACTAAGTATTCTTTTTTGTCCAGATTGTTTGTTAGGACCATTAGAGGAAGACCTGAAGAAGGATGGAGAGGCAGAGGGACTGAGCCCTCTGCACATCCCAGCCTCAGTGAGCCACTCGCACCAAAACGCCTTCCATGTGTGGGACCAGGACGATGTCATCATCCCCATGACACCACATGACGAGAGCCCCGCTCACAGCCCTATGATGGCCGTGATCCCGTACATGCCTTCCTTCTTCCCCCATGCACTTCACCACATCAGCAGCCCAATGCACATCAGAGAGTACCTGAGCCCCAAGGAGAGTGAAGCATGAAAAGATGGAAAACTAAGGACACATTGCATCCAAAGAACATGCAACAAGTAGTAAAAAGCAAGGGGGTCTTTAAAAGCTTTTAAAGACTTGCACTGATTTATCATCTTGGGTCAGATCTCCCAAAACACCACATCTGGTTCTGGTTGATTAACGGTCAAACTCCAAACTGATATCCCGCTGATGAAAGGGAAGAGAGTGCATGATGTTGCGTTTTGCCAGCCTACTTTTAAAGTCAGGCATAGAACTACTTCTCTATTCCCAAAGGAAGTCAAGCCTAAAATGAAAAGTTTTATATGTTTTTTTTGTTTTGTTTTTTACCTGCAAAGTAGGCAAAGGATAGTTAAAAATGATTCAGGCATTTGTAGAGGACAACATAATCTACATATTTGGAATTCATGCAAATAATTGAAGAATAATGATTTTATTTTCACTCCCTGCCAAGAAGACATGTGAGACTTGACCTTTGTGGGGACGGCCTCTCTTTTTAAAACTTCCTGTGGGGTTGTGCCAAGTTAATGTAGCATCAAGCTCATTCTCCACATCTCAGCCAACTTGTGTCCCTGTGCAAGCCTAAGACGATTTAACAGTGATACAACTGTTTCACTACTTCATCTCCGAATGAAAATTATTTGTGATTGTATTTGGAGGAGCATGGCAGTGAAGTGAATAGACTCAAGCTGAACCAGGACTATTTCTTATACATTGAAAAAAGTCTATGTTCCCACTCAACCCTGAACTGAGCTTCCATTAACTGCACAACAATAAAATGCAAGATGAATATTTACCTCAAGTATCAAAATATGGAATTTTCTTTAGCTCCATTCATATATACAGCTGTTGAGTAACCTATACAAGGATGGGTGCTGATAGAAATAATGCTACAAGTAGTAATATTTCTTGATGTGTGCACCACTATTCATTACTAAATATACCTGACCTCCCCTGTGCAGTTAAGTAAAAGGCTGTACCTAATTCAATTAGTAGCAGACATAGCACTGGCTAATGTGACCTTTAATACAAATTACACTAATCAAAAAAAGTTTCTTGTTGCTCAGCAAGTAGTCACGTACAGAATACAAACACTAACCCTCTTATGGTTATGGGTAGCCATTAAATAAATTTAAAAAAAGTTAAAAAAAAAAAAAATACAGTGGCTACACTTGTCAATGAACTGTGGCTTCTGCACTGTAAATGTCCATTGCCATTTCGTAAAGTTGTGTTGACAATATGGCAAATGCGCTACTGTATTTGTTTTGACCCGTAAAATCCTGAGGGCTTGTACAACAGCTGGCATGAGGCTCAGACCCAGCTGTGCAGATGGATTTGTTTAGTCCGATTACTAACACATGTTCCCTGTTACACAACAAACAAAAAACTTTTGGTTATGAAACACCTGCTGGAAGCATTGTGCGTGTAGCCACCAATGATTGATTCAGTATATTTTTTCCACAGCCTACACTGATTATAAATGACTTGTAAAATTTTCAAAGGCATGATACATATTTGACCGGTCACTGAATCAGACATAGCTGTACTGACTCAAGATTGAGATTAGGAGGAAAAGGATTAAATGGACAGTTTAGCCTTTAATACTGAGGAATTTAATTACATTGGAGCTATAGAATTAGACGGCCTGCCTCTATATATACACACATGTATGTATATATACATATATAAAAATCTCCTAACATTAGTACATTGTATTGGTCAAGTTTGTGGCCATGAGTCTGCTCAATGTATTCCTTTAAGACTGGCGTTGGTCCAGGCTGACGTCAGCTTGGGTTAGGTGATCCCTTCCTGTCCTTGACTCCTCTCAGGTGATGGCTAAGACTGGAATGGTCCTTTATCGGCATTAACTTACTTCTTAGGCTGACGTGGCACGATGACACTAACAAATTGTAACACATTCTGATTGGATTAGTTCCACACCAGAGCAGCATGCAGTTACATTGTTCCCTCACAGCTAACGCCATTAACTACCAAATAGTGGACAATAGATTAAGCATTTTTAAAATGAATCAGACCAAAATTCATTTTGAGCGTACACAGAATGAAAAAGAGAGTCTGATTGTGCCAGTTTAAAAAACAAAACAGAAACCCTGTTTAAAAGTGATGACAAAGCACTAACAAAAACTGCTATGTCAGGTCACAAGTCAAAGAACCAGATGAACTTGAAAGAAACAATTTATTATAGATGTAAAAGTATCTAAAATATTTCATTTAAAAGTTAAAAAGACTTTTATCTCAAACTTTACAACCCACTTGATTAGTCCAGTTTCCGCTGGGGGAGCACAATGCGGTAAAGTGAAGTACCTTTAGCTTGGTAGAAGGTAACAGTCATTTTGTCCTGTGCCACCTCAGCATGAACAAACCCTCCCAGAGTGGAAGCCTGTCCTGTGAAGAACTTTACCGAGCCTTTGGGAACATGATTCCAGTGACGGACATCGGGGTCCAAAAAGTTCCCTGCTCCACTAACCACATATCCAATACCGGACTCCTCAATGTACTGTGAACAGAACAAGACTTTTCAAATATCTGCTATACCATCAGTGGAGTATCTGTCCAAAGGACTTGTGCACAAACCTGCAAGTTGTGGTCATGCCCACAGAGGTAAGCTGTAGCCTTGTGTTTAATGAGCAGAGGATGCACCTGCTGCAGCAGACACTGGGTGGGTCCATGTTCAGATACAGACCACACAGGGTAGTGTCCGGCCACTAGCAGAAAGTCTGCTTTAGAGCGGGCCATCCGGTCCTGCAGCCACACCAACTGACGGTTCGCATCCACCTGCCGCAGAGGACCTTTGGGCTGTGCGTCCGAGTAGTCATTTGAGTTTCCACACAGCATCACAGTGTCCAGCATGATGATGGTCAGGGTCTTGTGAGTGTTGGGAATGCGGAAGTTCAGTTCATAATAATAAGCTGGAAACTTCCTACAAATAAATACTAGTAAGACAAAGTGGGACTATCTGCTCTACATGGATTTGTAACTGGACATACCATCTGTTTGACCTTTGGCTGTACTCAATCTGTGCCTTCACATTTCCAATATGGTCATGGTTTCCAGCCAGGATGTACCAGGGGATCTTCAGGGACTTGGCCGTGTAAACAGACTCAAACGTTTCCTGCACATGAACAACATTATTTACATAACATAACAGATACAATGTTTTAAACAAACTGAAAAAAATGAACTTGCTTTGAATCGAGGAGAGTCCACGCTGTCCACACCTTTGTAGTAGAAGTTGTCTCCAAGGGCCAGAACAAAGTCTGCTCCCACCTGCTCTGCTACTTTACTCATCTCTTGAGCTGTAGCCTTCTGCACTGCAGTGATGTACGGTGGATAGGGCACCCCTCCCCAATCCCCTATGGCCACAAACTTTATGGAAGTCTTGTTCTCTGTAGATTAAAAAAAAAAAAAAAAAAAAAAAAAAAAAACATTATACAAAATTGTTTAATGTTGAAAATCACGATTGGATACTTACTGCTAGTTTCCAAAAGTTCCTGGAAGGCAGCCGGGAAGCAGGAGGCCACTGGGATGGCAATGAAGATGGAGACTAGAGCAAGTGCCATCTTAAAAACACAACAGTCAAATTACATTAAGCTAAAATGTAGCTCTAGCCATACCAAGTTTAGACATAAAACCTTCATAAAAAATGATTTGTCAAAAAAAAAAAAAAGGAAAAGAGGAACTAAAATGGTTTGTTGTCAGTGGTTGCAGAAGCAAAGAATGCAAGTCTTGCATTACTGCTCCCCTTCCACCTCCTCCTCTAGCGTCTCACACTAGCGCTTGTAAAAGTAGCCAAGTGATTGGCTACAGCAACAGACACATCCCAGCTGGAACTAATGAAGCTACTCAAAGCATGTTGTAGCACACAGCTGAAAAGGTTAAGGGTTACAATGCATCAATAATATCAATACAAATCCTGATGACGAGTTTTGAAATGCACAGTGAAAGATAGCCACTCACAGCTGATTAAGTGTGGACTTGTAGACCCTCTCCATCTGCAGTGTGCTTCCTCAGGCCCTGTTTTATAACAGGCGGCCCACTCCAGAGGCATGATCATGGCTCATATCCTTGACTCAGTTGAGACTAAAGCGTTTTCATGGACATGTGACCCTTTAGAGATGTTATTGCCAGACTTTTCCATAGAGGTTGAACTCACCTCTCCTTCCCTTTTTATTTTCTGATTTGGGGAACTAAGAACAAACCCATGGCTGTGACCACTGTTCCATTAGCATAGTTTTCCAGTGTCACCTTAATTTACCCCATTTGACCTGCCTACATATTGGTATTTTGTTTACCTTCTGCTCCTCATTCTACCACTCTTAATGACAGTTTGGAGCATGTGTAGCAATAACAATAGTGACGTGTTATAAAAAGTGTTATAAAAAACAAAAGGAGGCAAAACCATTCCACTAAAATAATTTATTCACAAGGGTTAGAGCACACAAATATACTCTTAGCTTAAACTGTGATTGTTTGAAAGAAAGTGTAACAGAAATGGTTTGTTTATGAAAATGAAACTTCTACAAAGGGAGAGGGATTAATCGGGTGCTTCCATTCAACACTGATATGACGCAGTCCTCCAGTAAAAACAAACCCAGCATCTGCTTTTATCGTACATCCAACATCGAGTAAGGTATAAGGTGACAAACTCAAACTGACAAAATCCACCACTTAAAATGTAGCATGATCTTAATTAATAACTGGTGCCACTGTAACCCTGGTACGAGGTCTGGTCTTGTCCCGTGTAACCTTGGTACATGTAGTTTTGATTATCCCAGGTCTGCTGTCCCCAACCTAAAAAAAAATAAAATAAATAATGACATGTTTATTTCATGTGAGGCTGTTTGACAATACACTCATTCTGTATTCTTTAAAAATGGCCTGTGTACCGTACAAAGATTTGTAATACATTGTGAGCTGTATTCTTCCTTTCTATCCAACAGTGGTGAAAGTGGTGTGTGCGTGAGTGATAGTGGTGGTTGGAGGAGCTGATGGCCTTGCTTCTGTCAGTCTGCCCCAGGGCAGCTGTGACTACAATCGTAGCTTACCACCACAAGTGTGGAGTGAGTGAATAATGCTCTGTAAAGCGTCTTTGAGTGTCCGGAAAAGCGCTATATAAAACTGATGCATTATTATTATTATTATTAACAGTACATAGTACATTACTAGAAAAAACTGATAACTGGTAACAATAATAAATTCTCATTATTGCTGTGCGTTTTTCTCCGTAATCCAAAACACTTGGTGCCAGTGTCAATTTATACATCACATTTTTTAGTAATAGGGATATTTGGACATTGAAGTAAAATTTATTTGCAAAATAAATCTTTTTCAATCTTTTAATTTGCTACACTAGATGGAATTTTTATACATTTCCCTCCTCAACACATGCACAGGTCAATTAGAAAGAACATCTAAAATCAATGATTAAAACATCAAACATGGTTAACAAAAGTTCATTTAACAATGCCTATACACGTAAGAGACTAATATTCCCGAACAAATACTTGCTACCCATGTGTTACCATAAACATGAATAAGACAAAGTTCCTGATTAAAAAATCTAAAAATAAGATCTTACCATAGTTACTATAATCCTGCCCTCCTGTCACTGAACTAGGGTAGGCAGTGGAGTACATGGAATAGCTTTGGTCTTGGGTCAGCATTTTCTTTTTTTCTTCTCCATAGCCGTAGCTGTAGGGACTTTGCTGGTCAACAGGGGGTGGCATTGCAGTATAATTGGGCTGTGAGGCAGTGGTTGTGGTGGTGGTTGTGTTGGAGACAGGTGCGGCAGAGTATGTAGTGGTCTCGGGGTAAAAAGTTCCATAGGTGCTACTGCTGTCTGTCGTGCTGGTATCCCCGCCTCCATAGAGTTTATCTATAAAATGACACACTTTTGAGTTAAAGTTCACAATATAATTTCACAATTTGTAAACTACAAATACACCAATCAGGCATAACATAATGACCACTGAAAGGTAACAACACAGATTTGAGTGTTCTGTAGGCAACAGTAACTCAGTTGAGAGACGTTCAGCCACAAACCCAAAGGCAGGCTCTTTGATTCCCTATACTGCTGTGTCCTAGGGCAAGACACCTTACCCACCTTGCCACCAGTGTCAGTGTGCACTGGTTTAGGAATTGGAGTGTCTTGATAGCAACCTGAAATGCTGTGAGAGTAAAAACCTTTTTCTTTAGTTTAGAATAAATTGCATTGCCTTTTTTTTTCTTGCTTCTAGTAGGAAAATGGTTGTTGTTATTATTATTATTATTTAATTATCACTATTATTGTGACTTGAATATTCATAAGAATCAATTAATTGAATAATACTGTCATCCCTAATTAACAATGTGTGGAACTGTGAGTGTGCATGAGTACTGACTCATTACTTTTAAAGGGAACCTGTTCTCATGCAAGCAAACTGCACAGTGTGCTCACAAAATCAGTATGAAACACATACAAACTATTCTTAGTTTATTTATAAATTATTTATATGAAGATGATGATGGCCATAACACAAGATTAATATGTTATGCCTGACGGGTGAAGGTTCAGCCAAAGCTAGGGTTCAATATTTCTGTTTAAATTAGACACGTACGATAGCTTGAGCCAGTGCTGGTTTCATAGCTGTAGTTGGCTTTTAAAAACAGGAAGAAGAAAAGTCAAAAGAAGTTTAAAGCACATTATTGTTCAGTATTCAGAGCACTGCCTCACTTTTGTTGTAGCTGGGACCAGAGGTTGGTTTGTCTCGGCCCCTGCCTCGACCCCGGCCTCTTCCTCGAGATCCAGTGTCAGTGGGGATCCCACGAATAGTTCCGAAGCCGGGGATGTGCTGGGGACAGCAAAGTATTGTTGTATTGTTGTTGTTGACTGTTGTTCGGTCATTCAGTGTATTAAAATATCAGTAATATATGTTTTAGGTTTGGAACATCTTACCATATCTGTGTAGGTGACCTTTTTTTTTTGATAAAATCTGGAATGATCTTCGGGAAATAAACTCTCCAAAGCAGCCAGAGCAGCACGGGCCTTGGCCTCCTTCTTGTTTGAGCCACTTCCTTTGAACTTTTGTCCATCAACATCCACCTAACATGCAGAAGGATTATCATACTTTTGTCGATAAATTTAATTTGGCAGATGCAGTATACAAGTTAATGATACTGACCTCAATAACAAAGCACTTCTCATGTGATCCCCCAGTCTCTGCTGAGAGCTCATACCTCAAACTGCGGCGTTTTTCATTCAACTCCATTACTGGATTCTTGCCATTTTTTGTCAATATGGGACCTAGCCCTCCCTGCCCCAAAAGATAAGGAATTAGAGACTGACTGTCCCACACAGATCATGGTTGCAGGAAACCCACCTCGTCTGATCCAGTTGTGGTTGAGGCAGAAGCTTTCCCCACATCTTGTCCTCCATTTGAGCCATTTGATTCTGCAGGAGCAGTTGAAAGACCAAGATCTTGCAAGACCTAATAACAGGGTTTACATTGTTTCACTGCAGCACAATTGCTTGATATACACAGTTAAGAGGTCTAGGTAAAGTACCTTGGTGGCTACATTAATCTTTGCCGATCGTTTGGAAGGACCAGTAGCTTCATAAGTCTTTCCATTGAAGTCCACAGCCATTGTAAATACGGGCTCATGCACAGGACCACTTTGTGATGTGAGGCGATACACTAGGCCAGGCTTGTACTGGTTTAGACGCATCACAGCATTCATATTTATGTCATCACTGACTGTGGAGGGGGGCAAATAATAATGTAACATTAGAGCCTGAGATTTGTCAACACAAACTGACCTGATGACTGATTTCAATTACGAACATGGTTTTCTCTGAAAGCGTTTTTGAAACTTGCGTTGTTTACTGTTAAGATGTGGCTGTTCCTCTCCTGTATCTATAGCTGAAAAAGATCTCTTAGCTGGTGGGTAAAACCGTGGTCCTGATACTAAAAGATAAATTTAACATCAGTGTCACATTTGAACCATTTAAAGTGAAAGGCAGCAGATGTATGCAAGGATACCTGAAATATTTGCAGAGCATTCTGTTTTCTGGGGCTTTTTGGGTTTTGCTCCCATTCCCAGGACCTTGCGCATCTGTCCAAATGCCCACTGCCTCAGTATATGCTGTATAAAAAAATCTGTTAAGATCAAAGTGTGTGCTTTTGTGAACTTGAATCTAAATAATTTACCTGTGCATTCGTTGTGATGTCTTCACGCTGCTGCGTTGACAAGTGTTCAATAGCATCCACTGGATCCTTCTCACATGGGTCCTTAATTCCAGGCCCATCTTTGAACAAAAACAAATAACCTTAGCAGTCACATATAACACTTTCACCATTAAGCCAGGTGTACTCTCCACAGTTTTGATTGTCTGTGATTAAAAATTCTGATCATGGGAAAAATCTTGACTCAAAATTGAAGGTCGGATGAACTGTGACTGATTTCAATCTTTATCAAACATGTGACCAACAGTAAACACTGAGCAATGGCATTTAAAAACGCTAGCATGTAGCACTAGCTAACTTTACCACATGGAACGCAGACCGTGATGATAACCAAGAACCGCTGCATAGTGTGCGTGTGTGTGATCTTTAAATTCCTCACATCATGTAGTGTAACATCCAAAAATCTTATACAACAAAGAAATTGGAGGGACAGGGGACACCAATCTGTACATATTGGATGGAACGTAACCTTCTAAAAGCAGTCCAGAAGAGATGGATTCAAAGACTCTGCGCAAAGCCTCTCCAGCTCCCAGGGGCCTCTCAGACGTCACAATGGCTTTCTCTACCAGCAGTTCAAGAGGCTAATGAAAGAACACAGCATTAAGATCAAGCTGAAAAAAAACCCCACAAGAATTTGAATAAACTGATGTGCTATTTTTAGAAAGGAAAAGAAAACATACCCATCCAGAGAGTGGCTGCCAGGTAGGCACACGGATACACAAGTCTCTCAAGATCCGAATTACAACAAGTGCAGAGTTCAGCTCATTGACTTTGGCCTATGGAGAAAATACAGTTAAAAAGACAAAGGGTGTACATTTCTAAAAAGTGTCTTGACAGTTAAATGAGTAAATCTCACAATCAACTCTAATTTACAATACACAAAACTGAAAACTAGGGCTGATTTTGAGATGACTCAATTCTTTTTTTAATATTGGAAAATAGCGCATATGCCAATGTTGTCACCAACGACATATTGTTCATTCAGTTCAAATCAAGATTGATTTTTTTAAAAATTTGATATGGAGAGGAGTGAATATTATTAAATACTAAACAATGTAACGTACAAATAAGGACGTGAATGCAAACCTGGAACCACTTGGCATGGCGAAGAGATGCCAAGGCAGTAAGGCATTTCTGCCTGTCCAGAATGTCCGGCGGATCGCTGACCGTTTGCGTTTCTATTGACGAGGTGGAGTAAGAAGAAAAGGTACAGTTTGACCAAGGGCTTGGCTCTGTCTTGAAGTTTAGGGAGTAGCTGCTTTCCCAAACCATGTATTGAGGAAAGGAGAAACACACTAACCGAAAGTTATTTTCTTTAGAACAAAAACACATGGTATGTCAAAGAATTTTTATTTAAATGTTAACTTTTAAAAGTTAGAAATGCATTTTATCCTTTCCACAGTCCTTTGGTTTGAGTTGGCCATTTTCTCCTTTCTCAAGACAGTGTATCCAATTGGTCAAAGGTCCAGCTTTCCTAAAAAACTTCACAAACTAGAAGATAATCAGTAACAAGTTACAAGCATTCTATAGTTTGACTTCCCCCTCAGTGCAGCAAAACTGAGTTACTGTTTTGACCTAATTTCTACACAGAATACTTAATACAGCTTTTTGATAAACACGACCCCTTAGGATTATGGGGTAATTTCTATCAAAACCTTCCTCCTTTTGTAAATCTATATTGCATTTCCAGAGTACCATTTGTCAGTTCCAAAATTAAGGTAAATGGAAAATATGAAATACAAAGATCAAAGTTACATGAAAATTATGCAACTTTGGGTCGTTTAAAGAAAACACCCTGAATAGCCTTAATCAGTTTTGCTGCAGATGGTGTCAAATGTTACTAAATTGAGACATATTTTTCCGCGCTTTAACATTTGAATAAGACAATATACAATTTAGTGATTAAAATCTATATGCTTACAAAACCAGGATTATAATATGTCGACGATCACTTTGGAACGAGCCAATTAACAATTGTTCAGGGGAAAGACATCCACTGCACAGTTCACTGACCACTGATGAAATACATCCATGAAGTGGAGTGGTGGTGTGCCTTGGGCCTAACACGTAAGGTCCATGTTATACATACCCTCATTTGTTTCTGTGTCTTTGACTGTCCTGACCAATGGTGACGTCAAATAGACCTGAAGAGTCAGGATAGGCTTAGTGGTGCTTTGGACGACAATAGCTGCATTTTCAGGGCTGTCAGCTATTGTGTACATTTCCGGTGAAATATTCTGGAAGTTAAGAAGCAAAAGAACATTAACAAATGTATGATATAACAGCACACATCATTTTAGGCTTATGGGGTCATACCTCTAACTCTACTGCAAGTTTTTCTGTTACTTGTCTGAGGAGAGTGACTGTAGGCTTTTTTGATGAAAGCAGGACCAGCTCAAGATCTTTATCACCCTTCAGTATAAGTCCTTTGGCGACCAATCCAACCCTCATAACCCCACGCAAGACACGGCCTTGTTCATCACTGAATTCACTGAAATGATGAAAATTAAAACAGGTTACTACGATAAAGATACTTTAATACCTCTAGAATAGTTTGTGAAATTGAAGGCATGCCATACCTTGGTGTAGCATCCATTTGATCCGAGACAGTCTTAAGAGCATGTTCTACATGGGAGATAATCATTTGTACCGCATCCAGGAACCTTGCTGAAGGATAGATATCTGAATGTTTAGCCATTACATGACGATCATAAGGCCGAGGACATGTCTGTGCTGCAGTTTGCTTTAGGAAAAAAAAAGTTTTCAGTTCCAGTTTGAATACAACACACAAAAGCTAAAATCCATTGTTTATTATTTATTTCTAACCTCATGTTGCATTTGACCTTCAATTTCCTCTATAGCAGCAAGATAGTCATGGTATTGTCTTAGATCTTCTTCATAGCAAAGGCAGTCATACCAATATCTCAATTCTTCGTATCTGAAAATGGTAAAAATAACAGACAGAGAGTATTATGTTTGGCTCTTACCTCATGTCTATACTAAACACACAGCGTGTTTACCTGTCATAGTCGTGTGGGTGCAACCGATGCCCTCTCTGGATCAGATCGTCCCAGTACAGCAGCTCTTCATACGCCTCACGCTCATCCCACTTAGCCTGAGCGGCCTCCATGTTTGTCAACACCCTGTCAAAAGAAAACATCACATTGAAATAATACTTATGCCTATGCTATTTACGCCGTTTGTGACAACATGTTTTAAACTGCTAATAAACCTGTGCAAGCAAAGTAGAGCAGAGACAACATGGAGCTATTTAATTTCAAACTAGAAACGAAATCTATTTCCTATTAAAGATCGATTATAAAGAAGCTAATGCAAAATCGTAAGGGACATGTCAGTGGAGGTGCATCCTGGTAGAGCTCTGCAACTAGACGTTCTTGGCATAATGCGCAAAGATAAATAAAAAAAAATGTTTCAGAACTGTAAGTTAATTTATACAAGGTAATCGATGTGCTAGCTAATAAATAGCTAACGCTAAGGTTGCATTTTCATTCTCTGCAAATGACTCATACATTTCTTTAGGGCCTTTCATACAGCAATTTGGTAGTGTTAAAAAAGAATCAATAAGTCAAATAGCTTCATGCACAAATTATGGTTGTGGTGTTAATGGCGCTGACAACAGTTTTAGCTAACCAGTGGTTCGTTTACCCATTAGTAAATATCAGGCACACATGTAAAGGATGGACGAAAGCAAACAACTACAAATGAAACTGTATGCATTTGCTCTTTAAAGGATGCTTACCCTTTCTAAACAAAAAGGTTAAATAGCTGCAGTGGTAACTTTTCGAGGTGATTTTAATGATAACGTTCGCCTTTAGCCTCCGCTTGCAGCTCGGGGCGACCGTCGCAGAATGACGACGTCATGTTTGTTACGTCCCCTTCAGGGTAAGCGTGGATAAGAACCATGGAGCTATTAAAATAACAAAATAACATGATATAACAACATGATTATAGTTCTATGGGTACGAGGCATACGCTAGCATTATTGTTTTCTATTATTTTTGTCTAAAAAACTAATCATAAGTAGTAATGGGGAGCTTGAAACCTCATGAATCAATGTTGGTCATGAATCAATGAATCACTTTGAAACTTCTGCCTCGAACTGAAACACAAACACAAAACTATAATAGAGAATAGCGCTATCTGTTGGCTGTCTGTCAGAACTGCGTGTGTGTTTTTTCATTGATCTAGGATCATTAATACACTTTGAATGTATAACATACACAAGATTGTCATTAAACTAAAGTCTCTTGCTCGAAAGGGAGTGGGATGAACTGACGTAATTACTAATTATTCCCACCCCGTAATGCATGTAAAATAGACATTTCTAGTATGCTTACTGTACATGCATTATAAAGTCACACAAAGCTCATAAAAATTATGTTTAGAAGGATTCAAATTTACATATCCATGACAAAGCAGTTGCAGCATTTGATGATAACAGTAATTAAATAAAGTGTAATGTACCCTTATAGGTTGCTTCTATACAGTAAACATATTATATTTTTATGCATTTTCTCAGATTTGTGAATATTGCTTGTGCTGCTTCCCAAGACTGTTCCACAGTTTGATCTCTTTTCATGTAAACATGAATGTATTTGACAAAGAAAAAAAAGACACTTTTTTGGGAAATTTTATTTCCAATGTTGCAGAAAAAGTATGCCAAGTCGAAAAACAACCCATGGTCAAAACATTCGAGTTTTTGTCTAAGTTAACTTAGCGCTAGGGTACACACATAAACTATTAATCTTGAGGTTCAGTTTACAGGTTAGAATCATAATCTAGGCTATTAAATTGTACAGTTTTATAGTGGACCTCCCCCACCTTTATTAGGCTGACTTTGAATCGCTTTGTGTTTCAATAAGCCCAGAAAGATATTAACCCAAAAAGCACAAAAAACAATCTCAAGTTCTCCATCTCAATCTTACATTATGACATCATGTGAACATAACCCTTTGATGTTTATAGTATGTAGGCCTATGTATGTTTTTTAAACTAATTAACCACAGCCAGCCACATAATCACACTAACACTTATGCACTGTTTATGCTTATGCACCGACATCATTTTATTTGAAAAACGCCCCTCGACATCCTGACTAAATGGCACTGGCAGAACTATGGGCAGCATTGGAATGGAGGGCATGGGGACCAGATTGATATCAGTCTGTATAAAAAATACAGAGGTATCATTTTGGATTTGCTAGGCTATTTTTTTTTTTTTTTTTTTTAAGCTCAAATTTGCTTTATAAGGCAAAATGGAACCTGAAGGAGAGAAAGGTTCAGTTCAACTATGTCTGGTGCCAAAGTCTGTATCAGAGATATATAAATGTGTGTGTAGTTCTGCAGTGTCAATTTCTTTAACTAACTCTTCCCTGGTTTTCTACTACTGTTGATTTGATTTTCTTTAGATCTCAGGTACAAATTAAATATTTAGCAGAGTTGCAGACTTTTATATTTTTGTATTAAGCTGTAGCAGCTCTTTCACATTTTAGATGTGTTATGAGCTTTTATAGAAAAAACATTTCATTACTTGCCGTTGACACGCATATCATATAATGTCACTCATTCTAAGAATTACCTCTATTGATACTTTGCAGTGACATCATGCTGGAGGTCTTTTACATGTATTTTTATGGTGGAATGTTTCTGTAGTTACCATGGTGACACAGTGCGCACATTAATCTGAAAACTCAAAAATACACAATCAATTGAAACATAATTTCTGGAGCCTGTATTCAATATGGGCATCCATGGTCCTGTTTAGGTGTTTAATTTTCAACTAAAAAGGTGAGAAACTGCTGGCTAATGTTAGCTATCGTGTGACGGTAATTTTATGTGTTTAACAAGCACAAATCAGGTCACCTGTTGTAGCTCCAACTAAACCAGCTCTTTCTTGTCTGATTGTGTTAACATAAAGCTCAGATTAAAGTCTAACAAGCCTCAGATAGAGCAGTGTTTAAAGTTAGCATCACACCACCAGGGAATGTTGATGACATCAGGTGCAAAGTATCAATAGTGAGCGAGGTTAAGCTTGATAGACTGATGTTTGAGAGCTCATGACTGACAGATGAAAAAATAGGAAAAGAGTGCATAGTGTTAAGAGAGATTCCATTCTGTACTGTACTGAGCAGTGAGAGCCCTCAGTACTGCAATTATAACAATAACAACTCATTACAAAGGTAAGATCACCTTGGAGAACCCCTGATTTGGATACATCTTTAGGCAGCTGTTGACACACACATACACTTCTGCATCTTGTCCAGTTAGACTTGATCAACCTGATTCTTGTCTGTGGTTGGGTAGGACGTGGGCTCCCAGCGCCCGAGCACACTGCTCCTCAGGCCAGCCTGGCACTTGGCTATGAGGTAGATCTTTCGGAGGACAGTGCGACGCAGCAGAATGTAGACCCAAGGATCCAGGATTTGGTTCCATGTTGCCAGTCTCACACCTCTCAGCATTAAAGTTTTATAAGTGAACAAATCCTCTCCAATAGATCCAGTATAAGAACGCAACGCTGACACCAGGCCATAGACCTACAAGAGAAAATGATATACAATGCTGTAAAAAGTACTGCATAACTTATTATTGGCATTGCTGTCTATATTTTTTACTGTTACTTTAAAATTACGATTTACTTAACACTTTGTATGCTTGAGGGCCCTAAACAATATTTTTTGTGTCAGTGTGAAACTGGATCTACATACCTATACAAGTGTGAGAAAATTATGTTTTATCTGCAAGTAATAAATTATGTTTGCATAGAAAACAATTTATTTTACTTTACTTTTTAAATTTTATATTAAAAATGGAGAAATAGTATGCAAAGATTAGATTATGTAAATAGTATTAAGATAATCAAATGCTTATAGGCCTATGTTGTATCCATGTCAAATACAACAACATGTATTCTAAATTAGGCCTACATGACTCGATACGACTAACATTTCTTGTACTTTGCAGTTCTCACCAGTAGAGGGCTCCAGCAGATGCAGGATGTGATCATGATGCCGAGAAGCTGCACCACCATCTCAATGTCGTGAGAGTTTGCTGAAGGATGTGTCCTGGGTCTCCTCCTCAGTCGTGCCAAAACCAGTGTCAGTCCACTTATAGTATTACACACCAGCGCCACAGCCAGTGAGGTGAGCCCTAATCCTGAGAAGAGCGCCACAAAGGCTACGTCCACCTCTCCAATGTCATTTAGAACCTTTATAAAGCACCACGTCCCGGGGTCCTGATAGGTGTAAGATCCTAACTGAAAACAGGGCAGTAAGGCTACAGACAGAGCGGCCAGCCAAATCATACATAGACTGACTTTGGTTCGAGTAGTTGTGACCAAAGATGAGTGCAGAAGAGGTTTGGTCACACCTAGGCAACGCTCTGCAGCCATCGCACACCCAAGGAACAGCGGGCATAGGCCAAAAAACACCATACTGCCCCCCAAGAACTGACACATGCCATCTGTGGTACTGTAATTTTCTGGACGCACTCCTCCAGAAAGATATAATCTAAGAACAAGTGCTCCAGGAATCAAATGTCCAATGAAATCAGTCACAACAAGAGAAGTGGCAAACAACAAGAAGGTGGCTTTGGATCTTCTTCGCTGGAGTGTATATGCATTGGCCAAAATACACAAAGCCACAATATTGGAGACTATACCAAGAGTCATAGACAACACAACAATGATGACTCCGCTGGTTGTGGGGCGCACAAAAGTGAAGTTTCCCTGTTGGGAGAGGACATCCAGAGCCAGCCGGGCCTCCACGCTCCATTCACTGTCATTACAGAGGCGTGGATGGAGATGGGAGCTGGTGGAGTTATAGTGGCTCAAAGCTAACATCACTTGATGACTTGCATTGTCAGATTCTATAAAAGGAAATCTGTAAGAAAAGGAATAAAAGGTTAAAGTTAGTTCAGATTTGGTGGTAACATGGATAGGGGCAAGATGAAGTTTTAAATAGTGTTAGTAGGCATATTTTGCATTATTATTAGGGGAGGGCAATATGACAAAAATAAAAAAAAAGCTACATCCTGGATCTGTTTTTTTGTTTTTTTTTTGAGTAACAATATTTTGTCAATCCAACAGTAAACAGTAATGAGCAAAATTGTAACTTTAAAAGTATTCTTAGAGGTAGTATCAGAAAAAAATAAGGGACTGTAATATTACCAAAAAAAAATCAGAACCTTTTACCATTATTGAAATAATAATAATCAGTTAAATCTGCTCTGCTTTTTTTTCTTGGTGAAGAAATGTTGTGCCCGAAAACACTGAAGTCAGAATCAGTAAAAGTAGGATATTAAAACATAAATTCAATAAAATTCTTTTTGTCAATCCTCCACAGCCTTTTAAAACCGTTCAGCAAAGAGCAAATCCCAGAGCTCTGGAACATGATTTAAAAGTTTAGTTGAAAATATTAAAGGTGACCTCCTGTGGGCTCACCACCTGCAGAGGGGTTCATAGGGGTCTATGGTGCACAGAGTAATGGGCAGCGTGCTGCCCCCGCGACCCAGCCGGATTAAGCGGGAGAAAATGGATGGATGGATGGATATTAAAGGTGAATGATCCAAATCTCGACTTGTGGGATGCTGTATACTAGATTGGATGAGGGTTTTATTCTGTGTTGGGATAAGCGTAGGTTTAACACTTGGACACATTCAGAATATTATTTATGATTTGATATGATACACTGCTCACAGTCAGCAGACTTTCTTTTTCAAACAAGCATGATAACCCCACTATACTGTAAAGACTGCAACAAATACTTTCTGACATGCATGTGATTCTTGAATTTGGTGAACAGTGTATACTTCAGTTTAGATGGTTCATAATGAAACTCAAAGGCGGGCAAGTATAGTTTTTGAACGACTGCCATGTGTTACACCTGGATACTATACTGATTTTATACCATCTGTAAAAGTAAATTAAATGTGGTACCTTTGTGAAATTTCATAATGCCTTTCTCAGACTGGATACAAATGTCAAATCTTCAATTAGCAAACAGATGTAATGTAATACTCTCATAATAATAGGCCTAGGTCTATAATTTATTTGCAATAAGCCTATGTATCTTTGGAATAATTTATAATAACAAAATTAATAAAACCTAAAGTATACGTAATAGTGACTTAATTGTTGAAGTAGCCATTATGTCTATATTTGACTAAATTTTATGTATTAAATAATTCAGTTTCTTTTAAGGTTATCAGTGGTCCCTCCCTATACCTCTGCAGAGACAGGGCCAATTGCCATAGAGGAAAGATCTATAGTCTGCAGTGGAGAAAGTGGCAACCAGCACCTCCAGCGGAGACATCACAACATTTAACCTGACACTGGAATTGCTGTGGAATTGTTGTACAGTGTTTCACGCCAATACAATTTCATGTTGACAGCTGTTTACTGGAGCCTCAGCGTCACATTTGTATAGGGCCGTTAAACCTGTCATCCTCCTCAGAAATATGGCCCACATGAAAACATCCAATTACTGAGACAACAGCAGGAACAAGGGACGGTCATGTGTGGTTTATGCTCAAAGTCAAATAATAAGTGTCATAAAAACAAACAACGTTTTTTCTTCCATTATTAGGCTCCAATAAATTAATGAATTATACACAAAGTTGATAATTACGCAGGCATGTAGGCTGCATTGATTTTTTTTTTTTTTTTTTTAAATTGGTGATTGTTGTTGTATTTCTATTGGTCACAGAACTGCGAGTGTTTGACAGGTGGATTTAACCAATCACAGAGAGGTGAGAATTTTCGTGTAAGTGTATAATATATATAATAAGTGTATATATATAGTTGTAGGCTATAGGCTAAAAAGGAAAAAAAGAAAAAAAAATGGCACTACTGAATTTGGTGCTGTCTAATAAATTAGAGTCTGTCGTATCGTAAATGTGCAGGTATCAGGTTAAAGCGTATAAATCTTACTGAAAAACAAACCTACTCACCCCGTATGAAACAGGCCTACAGCAGCCTGCTCCTCTTCTCTTGCTTGTCAAAAGTTTGTCAAACCGTATCGTTTAATCCCAAAACGGACCGGACCGTGTGTTTTGTTCCATCTCTGGAGCCTGGAGACGCGCTGGGCTCCGTGTGCGCTCCATGTCTGCGTCGCTCCTGCTTCGACAGAGACTGAAGACCCGACTGCAAAAGACTCGACTGTAAAAGACCCGACTGCAAAAGACTCGAGCCAACTCCAAACGCACGCGCACGTCTTTATAGAGCCTGATTTAAGTTTCAGTGCGCGGGGTGTCTGTCGATCACGTAAATGTAAGAAGTAGACATTTTTGCTCGTGGTGTGTGCCCAGTGTCACGTGATTTGCTCTGTGCTCAATTATAATTAGGAGTGGGAGATGTGGAATAAAAGAAAGTCAAGGATTTTGCGGCTCTGTCTGTTTGCAGTTTGCATTTATTTCAACATATTCAGTCTCAAAGGATAAGAATGAGCAGACTGCCTTTGTGGCTGTTCTCATGAGAAATCCTGGATAAGATTTGCGTGATCACGTAACGCATGTTAAAGCATAATCTTTTCGGTTTGGCCTCTAGTGTTAAAACGCATTCAGTGTTTATTTACACTTCACTTACAGTTATCTCTCTGTACTTCTGAAAATATGTGCAATCTGCAATATGTGTGCAGCAATTGACGTGAAGTTATTTATAAATCATGTTAGCTATTTTAGGCAATAAATAGAAAGTGACATTCTGCCGGATGCTGCGGATATCCTGCTGACCCTATGATACAATTACGCATTATTGACCTGCGGGGAGAAAAATGCAGAACTGCACTATTGGATCACTATATAGAATAGTGAAAAGTGAATCACGAAGACTTTTCAACAACACCAGAACGTAGTTTTTACGTAAGTCCAAATAAAACTTTAGGCTATTTCGGAAGCTGGTTTGCTTACCCTCGTTTAATAGACATAGCCCAAGTTTCCTAAACATGTAGATGGACAAAACAGGTGCTAAAAGAGCAGCATGTGGTAAACAGGTGCAGAGACATGGAGGTCTGAGCAGGAGCCACGTGGAAGCTATCTGAACAGAGTAAATCACTCCCTATTGTGTGAACTAATAGCAGCTTTATCTGTACACTGTAAGCTACTGTGGAGGCTGTAAGGCAGCAGACATCTATTATCTGTAATATCTTATTAATTGCTCATTTTTTATCTCTCTGAATTTTGTTGCATTTGCAGGAAAGCCCTCTCAAAACAGGTTTTCCTGCAAATCACTCGTGTGTCTTTCCGGTAAACAACTATGCATAAAATATTCTCTATCAATTAAAACATCGGGTATGTAAAGAGGTAGTTTAATGTATGTTTGTGTTAGTAGACATTTTACCCCAAATTCTGACTGAGCTTGTCTGTTCCTCTCAGCTGAATATCAAACATTCTTCAAATTTCTGTTTTGGCCACACTTTATTGAAACACTTTGTGTGTGAGCAGCTCCAATCATAAAGGGCAATAAGTCGTAAAACTTGTCTCTCAGGAATGTAGGGAAGAGACCTCCAAAATCATTTCATATCTGGTGCAATTGTTGACTGTGGAAATTAGTATTTTAAGGAAATTGACCTGTCAAATTCAAGTTTTTGAAATAATAAAAATGTGGTATATTCTAGACAAGAGACATGTGCACTGCAGAACGTTCACTGATTTTGTATGGGCCACTATGAAACCACTAAACAGTTGTAATGGAAGAAAGTTAAAGCCAAAACCCACTAGTTTTAAGACTTACAACACAAAAACAAGCAGCTTTTTAAGACTCAAGATTAAAATTTCAGTTTGACAAGTAAAATGTCAGGGTCAGACATGAAGAATGTTGTGTTTGATTCTGTGGTCAGTGGAAGAGGGTGAAGGAGGACCTCATAAAGTGTAAACTTAGTATTGGAAGAGTAAGTGAAGTTTTCCCATTTCCAGGAGCAAGTGATGAGGATAATAGAGCTGTGGGGGTCTCCTTCCACTGCAGGAAATATGCATTCAGTGCCAGACTTTTTGATTGTTGGACTAAAAGGGTTCAAGGAGAGAAAAACCATCAGACAGTGACTAGTTGCTATGTCCAAGACCAATACTTGTCACAATGTAGGGTCAGGATTATAAAATGTACAATGCATTTTATTGAAATTATGATAACGGATGATGAATGTTATTGCTCTATATGTGTGTAGAATCCCTCAGTCGTCCAGGTAGAATCCATAGCAAAAGGAGAAATTTAATTTGTCAACTGGACAGAGTTTATTTGGTTGAATACGTTTCGCAGCTCATCCAAGCTGCTTCTTCAGTTCTGGTCAGATGCTGGCGGACACTGCTTTATATCTGCCTGAAGGGAGGAGCTTAATTACAATGAAAATTACTCTAAGACAACACATATTTAAATACAGTTTCTGTTAGTCAGGTGAGTCTATTCAATATGGAGTGGGAGTGGGGGAGTAGTTAGCATATCCATTCAGGGCCATGATGGTGTTTTCACACCTCTGGACCTGACCTGGCTAGTCCTATTGTTTTCTTTGTTTGTTTTGATTTAGGTTTGAGGATAGAGTTATAGATGGGAGACAAATGATGTCTGAGACCTCCATTTCTGTTCAAGGAAGGATTTAACGTTATTGCTCTATAGTTACAGTGAGTTGTCATTTGGTGGCCTTGTCTGTCTCTCATCTAGATTAGTGTTTTCAACTGAGTTTTTGTTGAATCTGAATAAGCTACATGATTAGAAATAGTCATAGGTGAAATGTTTAAATGTTTAATCAGTAATCAGTTACAGCTCTTACAAGGTTTGGCTTTCATTTGCTCCAGGCTTTTTATATATATTGTCTCAGTACAATGTTGTGCAGTTCAAATTCAACAGTAGACAAAATGTCAACTTTACGTGGTTGTATTTACAAAAATACCAGAGTAATAAAACAAATATCAAGGTTAAAATTATATGTAGATCTTTATGAAGTCAGAAACAGTGAACAATGTTGTTTTTTCTTTGACGTAAAATAAAAGTATTTGGGACGATCATAACTCTGTAGGCTGCTTCTGGGAACTGACTCTTAACATGTTGAGTTGTGCCAAAAACCCCATACTGCAGTAATCTTTGGGACCATTTAGCCCATTACAGTCTCAGTCTATAGCCAACTGGGAGAGCCTCCCCCTCCACTGCCTCTCTCATGTGTTTTCAAACCAATTTTAATGTCAGTGCCCTACTTCGCTCTGAACTTGCCGCCAACCTGAGTTACTCCAGTGTCCAAAACTGCATAATATGTGGCCCTTCAGTGCCAGCTACTTTATGTAAAATGAAAACAAACATGGCCACTGTTTTTTTACCAAACTGCATCACTGTCAATCAAAGAAAGAAACTGGCATGTTTTTCAAGATGTAGCTGTAAAAACCATCAGCATTAGAGTTTGTAGAGCACATCTGGATCCTTGGTGAAGATACTTGCTTTCTGGGTTTCTCGTAAAGGGTCTGAGAATATATGCTAGGGGTTAAAGGGGTCAACAGTTGTAATAATAAATGAGTAATGATAAACAATTTAGTTTGAATTAACACCTCTGACAATTGCGGTACCAGTATGTTGCGATCTAAGCCCCTCTGATCATCCCCAATCACTCAACAGTGTCTTGCCTAAGGACACAACAACAGGATGCACAAGCGCCATGGTCCCCCAATGTGGTCTCCCATCCCAGTATTGACCAGGTCCAACTGTACTTAGCTTCTGAGATGAGCCATCCTCAAGGTGGTATGGCTGCCCTGATGTACCGTAGATCAGATTTAAAATTAGATTAGAGATAAAATCCTCACACCTCAGTTAATGCATTTTACTTTTAATCAGCCGTCTGTCTATCTGTTGGTTTTGACCTGGTGTTTATCAAGATGGAGCAAGCAAGATCATATTTAGATCACATTTTAACTTGTTAAGAAAGCTTTGAGAATCAGCGCTTTGTACAGTCACATATTCAATAAATACACCATTAGGTAAGTAACCTGCTACTACCGCTATTTCTCAAACATCTGTGCAAAACTGCCCAATCCACATCATAAATCCTTTTTCAAAATAGAATGCAGTTACCAGAGGTAAATGACCCACATCAGATGGAATTCTTCCTATGTGGCCCAACATTCACACTTTCAGTTAATCTGTGGATGAATCCTAAGGATACTTTTCCGTTTATACTGGCATTTTGTACAGTGAAGATGAGAGCACTGTTTGTTCAGATGGAAAACTGCAAAGGGTCGTTTTAGTTATGTTTTATGGCTATTTCCAGGAAGTCCACAATTTCAACACTTTGCACCCACCTCAGCGGAAGGAACGATTGATGTATTTAAATGGAGTACTACATCAGACTGTGGGACATGGGGTGCCGGTCACCACTCCTGGGTTTTGCCAAGTTTGCAGGAATAAAGGTGATGGATGAGAGGTTGTGTTAGTGTGAGTTAAAGTGAAGATGTGGTAATTAAAATGTGAGGTCTGCACTGTCAGCACAGGCAAAAGGAGACAGGACATTTCAACTTGAACTGCAGTAAATACAAAAGGAACTTGCTTTTTTCAACAGAGGTTTCAAGTCTCACCATTGATTCTCTTGCGTGTCTATACTCTGTCAAAAACACAACATAATTAAAATGATCATCAAACAATTGCATTGTCATATATGAAACCAATCACAGATATCAGTATGCTGTGAGTTGTGGTAGTTACTTGCTCTCTCCTCAAATAAAGCACAGATGTTCATTCTATAGGCTAAGCACTTCAAGCAAGTCATACCGAGTAGGAGCAGATGTGTGGATGCAGTTTCCACTCAATTATAACCCCCTATGATAACATGGACTTATATCACATTAAAGTTACTCAAAGGGCTATACAGGTTTTACATTTACTCTGTGGTTGTAAGGTAATTTTGTGGTCACGGCTGCCCTGGGGCTCACTGAAAAACATAGCATGGCTGGAAAGTCTGCACCTTGTCTGCATGGTGATGTTATTGGAATGTTCCACAGTATGGCAGTATCCATCTCCATGGAGACAAGCAAGTGGCGAGCTAGTCCATGTCACAGGTCATATCTGTGGAGAGGCAGACTCTGTTCACAGTAAGAAAGTGTTTATTATTTTGAAAAATAAAAACACCTGTAATTGATTTTGTTTAGTAGGCTATGTTTTGATGGCTATGAGAGGGCTTTTGAACTGTTGAGCTGTAGATTGAATGTATCTGTGTAGAGTTTTGAGTGTTTTGAGTGTGTTCATGTGTGGCATTTTATCTCATGCAGCAAGTGCACTGTTACCCAAGACAAAAATCTTCATGTCTATGCCTGATAAAGGCATAGACATTCCTACATCAGAAAAGTTATACCTTTTACATAAAAGGTAATTCAAATCAAATATCACATATTTCTATTTTGAATTGTACAAGTTAATAATACAAATTAATAAGAAATAATAACACTTTCTGGTTTTACTATTTTAATATGGCAAAACCAGTGTTATTCCAACATTTTAGTTAGTACTCTCTTTCTCTTTCTCTCTCCCTCTCTTTCTCTCCCCCACTCTCTCTCTCTTTTTTCTTTCTGTCTTTCTGTCTTTCTTTCTTTTTTCTCACTCTCTTTCTCTCTCTCCATCTCTCCTTTGCCTCTGACTGCCTCCTGCATTATGGTACAGGCAGTGATGCATTATTATCTTTGAGCCAGGACAGTTTTGCTGATCGCGGTTCTCATGCTGTGCTTCACGTCCTTGTCTAACCTTTTTAACCTGACTGGTGGTTTGTCCTCTCAGCTAAAAGGGTCATTTATCACAACTAAAGCAAAGTATACTGTAATAACTGCCAAAACTGATGCACACACACTTTTATTATAAATGGACACAAAAGTGAGTGGTGCTTCCGAAACAACACAACATCATTCATGAGATTGACTGAAATTCATCCACATATGGATTATCTTATCCTATTAGAAGAAAGACCTGCTGCCGTCTCCACTTCATTCGAGTATGTACCATTTATATTAGACATGGGATTTACATAGAATATAAACCCATTTGGTTGTTGTACTTAAAAGTCAAGACAAAACTGTCTTTCTTCTGGTCATTTTTATTCCTGATTGATCATCAAGCTTTTTCAAATTTCACCTTCAGTTTACAGGAAGAAAGGAAATTTGACCCATCAGTGCCACTGGGGTGACATGATAAGAGCTGTGAGCAGATGCAGGGACAAAATATTGGTC
This sequence comes from Taenioides sp. WSHXM2023, assembly GCA_029959045.1. NCBI lineage: Eukaryota > Metazoa > Chordata > Actinopteri > Gobiiformes > Gobiidae > Taenioides > Taenioides sp. WSHXM2023. The sequence continues at coordinate 18,631,782 of CM057090.1, forward strand.
TGGAAGAACAGCCTCTGTGCACATTTTAGACTGTTTTATCAGCGAACGCCTGATTGACAGCACACAATTGTTATAGTTGTAATCTCAGCAATTTCACAACAAAAGCAGAATTTTCAATAAATCAGTGTAATCCAGTTTTCTTGAAGACAAATTTTCCAGACAGTAATGGAGCTGGTGTCCTGCCCTGGAATTGCCAGTCTCTACTGAACAAAAGGTAAAAGTTAACTTGAAAACCACTGCTTCATGGCCTCACAAGGGAGAACAGAGCATTTTGAGCTTTGGAGATGTAGAGAGACTGAAAATAGGGTTACTCAAATGTGTGAATGAAACAAAACACAACTCCAGGTATATTCATTAGTAACACCAGTCTAAATTTTAAAGAATTTAAAAGGTGCATTGTCAATAAATGAGAAGTGCCATCCAGTTTTCTTGAAGACAAACTTTCCAGACAGTCATGCAGGTGCATTTAAGACCGAGAGAGCTCCCAGACTGAACAAAAAGGATGTCAGTTTGTCCCAGTCTCTCTCTCCTAAAACTGATCCACATGTTTGGCACCACTGTTGCTGACCACGATCCATCCAACTAAACAAGTGCCGAGGAGCTTCACTGCAGAGCTCAGCGTCTCATATCACTCAGGCTGCAAACTGGTGCTAATCTCATTTTGCATTGTAGTTTTATCCAGTTTTTAAAAACATGTTTTTTTTTTCAGTTTTTAAAACATTCACAGTATCTGTTTCTGTTCACTTTCTGTGTTTAAAAGTCCTATATTACACAAAATTGACTCATTTGAGCTTTAAGTCATCTTAGAATGTTGTCCTCAAAAACACCTGGAGTTTTGTTTTGTTTCATTCACACATATTTGAGAAATCCTGCATTATTAGTCTGTCTGCATCTCCAAAGCTCAAAATGCTCTGTTCCACCTTGTGACGTCATGTAGTGGTAGTTTTAAAGTTAACAGCTACGCTACCCTTTACCTTTAGTTCAGTAGAGATTGGCAATTCTGTGTCTCAAATCATCCAAATTATTCTAGAGAAGGTGTATGGAGTTTAAAAACACAATGGATCACTTCTTGTATTACCACATGGCATCACAAGAGTGTTTTCTGTTTGAGAGAACTCAGCTTAAATGTGCAGGGTTTGTGTGTTAAACATGTATGAATAAAACAAAACACAACTCCAGGTATGTTTGTGATGAGGAAACAACATTATAGCATGGATCAGAAAATAGCATAACATGGACTATTTAAAAGAAACAGCAGAAACAAGGCTTTTTCTGTGTTAGTTAAACATATGTCTCACCCGTTAAGTAGCATTTAAAACTTTGTTCTCATAGCAACATAAAGGGAACAGTCAATTAGTGCAAGAAGCTCCTGCACAAAAGGTACAGACGGCACAAAAACTAGATGGTTGAGACTAGTTACATGGACCTTAATATATCTTTTAGCATTTTTGTCTGCTGTGTGTGATTTGTTTCTCTCAGAACAATGTGCTGGCAGTGACACTGTGAGAAAATATGATAATAAAAACATGCACCAAAACCTACAGCTAACAGACCTGAGCTACCGTCTGTTATAAATTAAAATAGCCTATAAAAGCATAATTACTAACATAAAGAAATATCACTTACTTATTGCTTTGTTTTAACATTGTGTGATGTAGAGGTAGCCATTTGAGGCAGTATTCAATGGGTTAAACCAAAATCCTGCCAGTTTAAAGCTCAACCGTGCACATTTTAAGTTCAATGTGTATGATTGGTAAAAACAGGAGGGGCATCTGGTGTAAAATAAAATCAGATCTAAGTAAATGCTTGTTTTGGTAACCAGAATTTGAGATCTAACTGACACTATGTTTTCTCTTATACATACTCCATACTACAACAGAAAAGTAACTAAAGTGGGACTAAACCTAAAGCTACAACTGGATGAGACTTAACCATGACTCAACCACAGCTAGAACTACACCAAGTCTATGTCAGGACTAAAGCAGGATGAAATGAGAACCAGACCAGTGAGTCTAAAATTAGAAATTAGAAAATGAACAATTCAGATGCAGGTTGTATTTCAAAGATCATATAGTTAAATCGTTTGACCTTTCTTGTTGTATATGGGTGGACAGGAGACAAATTAGAGCATGAGAGAAGACTGAAGGGAGAGCTGCTGCTGACTGGGACAAAATGGTTACTTGAAATAGTAACAATATATAATCTATATAGAACATAATAAGGCCCTTATCAAGTGGCTGTGCCCTAAAGTTTTGGAATTAGAGTACAGAGAGAGACACACACAGTAAGTGCCAGGAATGTGGCATTAAACTCATCTTCCTTGCATTTTATCACAAAATTCAGATATTAACAACATACATTTTTACTTTGACTGGGCTTGCCTCTAGATAGATCTAACCTGTAACTTGGTCTGGTGGCTTGTCTCCATGGAGATAGATGGGTTTAATGCCAAACTACAGGCAAAGCAATAACATCTCCACAGAGACAACCATATACCAAAATACATGTTCAGATACTATTCATATTTGCTTAAAAATATGGTAAATTTTTATCAACCTGGTTCTTCCAAATGCAGCAGGCCTTTGTTTTTCCATTTTGTAGTTTAGGACAGTGAAAAAAAAGGTGCTCTTGAAATGAACTTGAGTTTCACAGGACATTCTTTTTTTAAAACTTCGTACTAAAATTACAAAAATATCACAAATCATGGAGATTTCTCAACCAGTACTGACAATCTCCAAGGGCTTTTAAAATAATTGAAAAATCTGGAACAAAGCGAGGAAAGAGGCACAGAGGTGATGAAAACACTGTTCCTGAATGTTGGGTGGGGTATTGGACTGTTTCATTGAATGAGGTTTGTGCAACATACTGGCTATACAGTCACAAAAAATATGAAAAGATATTCTGTTATATATAGCCTTTCAAAGGTATTTTTTAGATTGTAGTTGTTGTTGTATGTAACTTTCCTGGTGGAGGGTCTGCCAGCTGCTTGTCTCTGTGGAAATGATAATGCTTGCCTATTGTTTCTATATGCCATATTAAAATGTATCCCTGTGGAGACAAGCAGGTAAAGTTACTAGGACAAATTGCAGGTCAGATCTGTGTCAGTAAGAATGGATAAATGAATCAGTAATTGTGAGATAGATACTTCCAACATGGGCAAAAGCAATTTCATCTTTTTATATATTTTATGTGTCCATTCTAATCCCCACAAACCCTTGAGGCAGAGACATTCCTTTGCTCAATTTAGATTTACTTTATTATACCTTTCTTATCTACAGCAGCTTGGGGATACTGTATTTTTCCATAACAAGGGCAAAACAAAACACCATATCATACATGACTCCCTTAAGTTGACTTACCTTCTGAACTGTGGGTGGACAGAAGACGAATTAGCCCAGCCATAAGCAGGCGGAGTCTGCTGGCTGTCCTCCCCAACCATCTAAAATTAGATCATGATACATCTGAAAAACTTAAAATGCACCAGACCAATAAGAGTAGGTTTCAGAAGGACACGATGGCATGTCTTTGTCTACTCTAGCATCTTCTGTTGCTTTTATTTAATCACATCAAAGTCTGTGGCCACTGTTATGAGGCCCATAGTAAATTGCGCTTCTCCAACAGGTTGTCAATACAAGTGGGTAAACAGCATTCATTATGGAAAGGTCATTAGGGAGCCAGTGCCATTTCAGGAGGCTCTCAAACACATCTGTCTTATGGCACACTGCACTGAGGTCTCTGCGTGGGTGGATTATTTATGGAAATATTATACACGTTTAAACGGTGTGTAAAGATCACTCCCACCCAAGGATCCAACTATTTTAGCTGTGTTTGGACTAAGGTTGTCACCGTACTAAAATTTAAAACTCTTTATTCTGCAATGAGAATAACACTGTGCTCATTGTTAGACAATCAATAGACAATTTATCAGACTCATTTTCAACTTTCTTTATGTTGTCTTATGTTTTTGACATGCTTTTGGCCTCCAAATGTATACTTATACTGTAACGGTGTATTGTGTAACTTTTCTGGTGGAGGTCTGTCACCTGCTTGTTTATATGGATATGTAATTGTTCTGCCTGGAAGGTTCGACAGCATGACATTAAACAGCTCTACCTTATATTTATTCAATTACAAGTAGTTCATTGCTCAAAAATACCTAGAAAAACAGGCATTCTGACTGTGAGTGGGGAGATCTGATCTGTAACTTGGTCTGGTTTAGTTTCCATGAAGATAGAAAGATTTAATGCCATAGTGTGAAACATTTCAGACAAAGCAACAACATTTCCATGGAGAAAAGCATCTGACGGACCAAAAAAGTTGTACCTTTAACTGTTCAGGAAAGGTAAGTCTTGTCAAGGCTGTTTCTGGCTTTGTGAGGGTCCTGTTATGACACATTGCACACTGTTGCAAGAATGCACTGCTCACCATTAGTAATTTCAAAACACAAAAATATTTGCAATTTGTATCTTAAGAGTCAATCTAGGCAGACATTTTTGCTCAACACTTGCACATTTTTTTCCTCAGCTGAGTCCAAACAATCAGCTTTGGAGGCCCATGTTTGTTTAGCTGCACTGACTGTTGTACATGGCACCAGGATGTTAGCTGCAGATGTTTCTATGAAAAGAATCAGATCGGCATGAAACACGTCGCCATCACAACATCCAGGACCTAACATTGAAAATTTGCAAAGACAATACTACAGAGTGACATCGCTGCACACACAAACTTTTTACTAATTTACTAATTTAATTAAATCAGAGTTTGGGACAATAAAAGATTCTGTAGCTCAGTGGGACTTAAGTAAAAGTTAAATTACAAACAAAAAGGGGGGAAACAGAGGCCACACACATTGCGTTGCATTGTATGACCTGGTTTTGAAATCCTCTATACTGCTGTTTAAGTTTATGACTTTTTGATTAATTATTAATGTTCAGATTTTGTTTCTGTAGTGGCTTATTATGCCCATTTTCAAAGTTCCAACAGTTGCCCCAAATTTCATATTTCGTGGAAACTTAGCTTACATTAGAATTGTGCAGATCTACTTGTGTTGTTTTAGATGTTGTAGTGTGTTTACAGGATACAGAGTAGAGGTGGGACACAAATCTAACAGTGAGCAATGAGATTTTATGAATCAGCCAGCCTTAAGGAGCCACATTCAACAAGAGCACTTCAGACAATCAAAACAACAGGATTACACCGTCAACCACCATTATACAAGACGTTATTAAGTCTTTTATGTAAACACCAGCACACCCAACTCCAGAGCCTCTTCCATATTTTGTTTTCTGCCAGATTTTGATCGTTCCAAATTTGGGGCTGCTCTGCTCAGTGTTAGAGTCTGAGGAAGAGTGTCTGTTTATGGATGCAAGAGAGTCACCAGCAATACCTTACAAAATAAACCATTATCATACCATTATCATGTTGTTGTTTGTTATCTTCATACATGCTTTATGCTTTCATCATAGGGCTTGCATACATTTAAATTTTCTGCATTTATTCATATCACAGTTCTTTTTTCAGAGTTTACTATTGCAAAGTAAGGTCATTCAAAAATAATTTTGATAGAGATCATGTTAAATGCAAATGGGAAATGTATTTACTCTGTTTACTCTGTGTTCAAATCATAATACAGGAAAAATGTATGGCTTTTTATGCCTTGGTGAGTTTTCATGACATTGATCTCATAGTCACTCACACTACAATTAAATAAAAATTAAGCAGCCATTCTCTAAAAAGATTGTCCTGGAAACAACATCACTTTTGATAAAAATGGGCTGTTTCATAAATCCTGTGGAACAAAAGAGTTTTTTGAATAAACTCTCTATATAATTTTACACAAACCCATGTTGATTTAAGACCAGTTCAGTGGAAGATCGTGAAGCTGCAGTTTTCAAAATGACAAACACAAAATACTTCAAGTGTCTGCATGCTAAATTTAAGAATCTTATTGCTTTAAATGAAAGTCCCTTAGTAAAGGCATTAATAAGCACTATTCAGAGTTTTTGAGTATGTTTAAACTTTTGATTGGAATGAACTCAATAAAGCCTGTGTGCAGCTTTGTGAGCTGGACACAATAATGATGAATATCTAATATTGCTAAATATCTCTAAAGGGTTTTTTTTTTAATTTCATAAAAGAAAATCTGTTTGTTGTGGACAATGTCTGATAATGTCTCATTTTTAGATTTTACTTTTAACAAAGGAAAATCAGTTTCTTAATGAATATAATGTGCGCTTCTACCTCAAATGTAAGTATTAAAATGATTAAAATCAAAGAGAAAAGGCTGAGGAAAAAAACCCCAAACAAAAACAGTTTAACACCACAACTGTATTTTGTAGATGAGATGAAGACACATCACGCCAACATGTCCGATAGATTTTTTAAATGACTCATCACTGCATTTGGGTGTCAAGCCTCGAGACTATTGGATTCATTTAAAATTCTCCATATCATTTGGGGTATGGAGACAGAATTGTCTCAAAAAGATTTATACAAAAAAAAAAAAAAAAATCCCTGTTTTGCTTTTCTCTCGATGACATAATTTTGAGACATTCTTACCGCACAACTCGATCCACAAATAAATAAATACCACAGAATTTGAATACAAATACACCCTTCACTGAACAACCAGCAGATAGCAGTGTTGTGCAGCCACCGCTTTCCTGACAGCGTTTGAGGCGCAAATGTGTGGGGTTTTTTAGTTGGGTTTTTATCAGCCAATCAGGGATCTAATGGTAGGCTGAAATGGTGAAGAGTCCTGGGAGGGTCTCGTGTCCTGGAAGGGTCTCAAGTCTTGAAAGTGACTTGAGTCCTGGGATTTGCTGAAGTCCAGGGATCTGCTCAAGTCTCCTCAAGACCTGGGATCTCCTCAAGTCCTGGGATCTCCTCAAGTCCTGGGATCTCCTCAAGTTCTGGGATCACCTCAAGTCCTGGGATCTCCTCAAGTTCTGGGATCTCATCAAGTCCTGGGATCACCTCAAGTCCTGGGATCTCCTCAAGTCCTGGGATTTCCTCAAGTCCTGGGATCTCCTCAAGTCTTGGGATCTCCTCAAGTCTTGGGATCTCCTCAAGTCCCGGGATCTCTTCAAGTCTTGGGATCTCCTCATTGACAGGAGCAGTATGAGTGAGCTCCACAGGCTGTGGGTCACACAGGACTTTAGAGGAGACTACCTCAGGGAGGACAGTCTCTGTGAGCTGGTCTGAAATGACAAAGAGTGTGGGCACATGTGCACTGAGTTCCTGATGGGTTCTCTGAGGTTTCTTGAATGATGTCTTTAGGAGGAGGAAGAACAGGGGTAGCAGACTCCAGGTCTCAGGAGGGAGGGAAGAGAGCGCAGATCTCTTCTACCATCAGGTCAGTGATGGCCTCCAGTAGGCTGGGACAGATGGACCAAACAAGCTCCTCCAGTTCTTCACGGGGAAACATTTGGTGGGGTCTTGCCATGATCTTCAGAACCAATTGGTCCCGCATGGAGTCTGAGAAATGCACTCTCTGGAGCATGTTTTCTAGTGCTTCAGTTACATTTTCCAGCACACAATGGGTCAGTCCAATAGCCTAGATGCTGAGGTCAGAGGACGGCATGCTGAACAAGTCTGCATCCGCTGGAGGCTGTGGAAGACCTTTGGTACAACGGCCAATACCACATCCCTGGGCTGGGCTGTCTCCTCAGACAAAGAGTCCGAAAACTCCTTAGCCTGACGATCTTTGGGTTGCTGGGGGACAGAGACAAAGTCAAATGAGCTGAACATTAATTTCAAACAAACATGATAATGAACAGTGTGTGTGACCTACAGAAAGCTCTCAGGGATGTCTTCAAGCACACAAGGAGCTGTCTTGCCTCAAACACAGCGTCTCCCATATTGAGCGTGTTCATAACATCCCAAGTCTGAGACAAAGAGAAGAAGAAGCATTAGTGCACAGGACTGTCACAGGACTGGATTTAAAGACTGAACATCTTACCAAATTTAAAAGAGGTCTGGCAGAGCTGGAGAGCTCTCTCCCATATCGGGGTGATGAACAGCACCTGTAGAAAAGACATGATGGCTTTACTTTTTGCACTTTGCCAGTGAGCTCATTTTGTGTCCTAGAGAAAGTGTCTTACTGTGATTAGTCGATAGAGATCCTTTATTTGGGCAAGAGAATCCATCAGAAACGCAGAAACCAAAATTAAATGCAGACGCGACTGAGCTCAGCTCACAGATGACCGTATCGAATGCAGTACCAGCACAGAGGGTTTCTGAAGTCGTAGAATACTTTTACTGTTGCTACGTTAGAAAACAGGAGAGTGAAATTAGGAATATAGCTGGCTGCTTATAACCATTTGTGTTTAAAATAGGCTATTAGACATATGTGACATGCATAATATCCACACTGAACAGTTGGATAAACACCATTTTAAAACTTAACTGTTCATTGTTTACGTAAATTGAACCATATTTTTATAGACCATTTTAAGTGTAGATGGGAAACAGCATCAGACTGTACTGAACATGAAAACATGTTTAAAACATGTTATAATATTTCTTATGCCCAGTTTCTCTACAGAGGTGTAGGTAGTGGTGGTAACGCTTTAAAATAAGGTTCCTTAATTTTTAAATATATTTTTGAGGTGGCGCTACTGAGATGTCTTTCAATATTTAGCTCACTGAGTACTCAATTTAATTCAATGAAGTGAGGGACGGATGCGGTGCAGGGCTACTGCCAAGCAGTGGCACTGGAAGAATGCACTGGAGGACAGAGCGGCCACCTAAACAGGCCCGGAAGAGCGTGTGGGCAAAAGGGAAAGCGATGGAGAAGGGAGAGTTTAAATAATCCACCAGGCCATTGCCACGAAATGGCAAGTAAGAGAACCCACAGCCTAGAACCTCCAAGCCGGTCTTGCCACAGTGGTATAATAAGCTGCTCATTAATGCTCACATACTTGTTTTGTTGTTAATGGTTTATGAATAGTATTAAGCATCTACAAATGATAGTTAATGCTTTATAAGTGTTTATAAACAAATAACAAGCGCTTATTAAACCTAAAAAAACAAACACCAGGGACTACAGGTAGAAATTAACTCTAGTGCTACAACCTGGCACAAAGCATCTCTCCTGTTAAGGTTAATGTAGATTGTGCACTGTCCCTGTCTCATAAACTAACTAACTAACTAACTAACTAAATGAATACATATTAACCTCTTATAGATGCTTTACTAAGGACCTTTATTTTAAAGCGCTGCTAATCTGTAATAATCTAATAAATTGTTGACAGTTTATTTCTGTTTGGATACAGGAATACACAGTCATATGTTTTCAAGCAAAAGATCAATTCCCTCAAAGTCGCATTATTCTATTTAATTAGATTACATAAACATATTGGTCTCATTTTCCTTTTATTTATTGGAAAAATGAAGTATTCTGGGCTTGTTCAGACCTCATTCATATAAAGAACACTGGCTCATTGTTTTGAAATGAACCAAACTGCATTGTGCCTGTGTCTGTGTGATGGTAGACAGTGTTGGGAGCAAACTAAAGGATTTCTGCAACGATGTAGTTGAGGAATCTTAAATTTCAAAGCACTGTCCAATCATTTATTCCATACTCTCCATGGGCTCAATGCAGTGAATGTTGAAAAAAGGCACGTTGTTGGATGAAAACCACAAGGAAGCAGCTGTAAGAACAGACAGTTTCATCCAATCACAGATGTTGCTGAATGAGAACCCTGTGGAAACAACTGCCCATGACTATCTCAGGCTGTTTCTTTCTGGTTCAAAATCAGTGAGGCGAAACCAAGTGGGTGGGGGTTGTTTATATAATATGAGTATTTCTGCGTGCTCATTTTTAATATACTGATTAATTATTGGCTGGGCTGACATGTTCACAATACTGAATTTAAGTAATTCCCTTGTGGATTAATATAATTTGTCTAAGTCTAAAAAAAAAAAAGGCCCACTCCATACTGGGGCATAGGAGTAAATGATCCAATGCCTTTTAGACAATGTGATATTACTGTAAGAGCTGCAGTTCACCCATGGTTCAAAATTAGTCGCTGGCCCTTTAAATTCATATTATGTTCTTTTAAACTGTCTTTTCAGGGCAAGGAAAAATGTTACAACAGGAACCCAGGGTATCTTCCAGCCAGTCTACAAACTAAAGCTAATGCACAGTTAGAAGCTTTGTATTGTAGGCAATTATGCAGCTGTTTTAGTGAACACTTGCCCAACATGGATTATTGAAATTACTTCCTTCTTCCCAATGAACCAGAAACTGAATCTGTTAATTGTTATTGGACCTCAGTCAGTGCAAATGAAATGGAGTTGCAATTGGGAAATATGCACTTTTGAGTTAGTTCATCTGTGACAATGTAACCAAGTCTTAAGAAAAATATCCATTGATTGAAGTGGGCCTGAGATGAGAGAATATATGAAAAGGCAGTGAAGTGAGTTTAATGGTAATAAAAGGTGCTGTGGTTGAAAGAGAAAGTCCCACCTGAAAAACACAGATTGTGAATGGACTGCTATGTTTTTAATAGAGTAGAATAATAGAATATAATACATGGGAAAAGCTTTTGAATAAAATATATTCAACTATTATGCATCATCGCTTTTTCTTGTGTGTGCTGCTTACACAATCACATTTAAGCATAACAAGTAATTACTCATGTTTAATGGTCCCCTTAATATAATTTACATATGTGAAGGTGCACTATAACTTTTCTGGTGAAGGGTCTGCCACCTTCTTGAGCTTGATGAATAAATTGGAACAGGAAAAAAAAGCTTTAAAACCTATGTGATGCTGTGGAGTATTCATTTTGACTTTGGAACAAGCCCAAAGGCTTGGTCATCACTGTAACTAAAGTTCCTTATTGAAATAAATACCTAAAACAATACAAAGTACACAGTAAACAGGGTATTTGAGAGATGGTAATGTGCCTCTGTGTACTGAACAGTGCAGGTGGAGGATCACTTTTCACCGCTCTTCTGTTATTTATGAGTCCACTCTGCTCCACTGACCTTGAGTCCTGCTCTGTTTGTTTGGATTATTGACACAGGCTTTATCTGAGCTTCAGCTGAAGTCATGGGGCAAGTATGAATTGAGTTTTGAAGATCGGCATCCAAAAGTGAAATGCAGTAATGATCAGTAAACTACACTCTTAATGACTTGTTTTTGGATTTGGATAAAACTTATGGGCAATTTGCAGCCTGATACTTGCAATACTTTTATGTCAACGAGCTATACAAATGTTTTAAAATTGTCCTTTGTTATCCATATGAAAATATTACAGGTCATATCTCCTCCAAAACATAGACTGATATCATGTGAAAACTTCTGTTTATTGCAGCAGCAGGAGCAGCCTAGCGGTGAATTACTGCAGCCTGTTATATCAATAAAATACTTAAATACAAGAACAGTACAGTCAGATAGATCGATGTTCAGATCATTGCCCTAAGTTTCAGGCTTCAGAGTGATGACAAATTAGCACATTTGCTACAGCAATTAACAATCCAAAATAAAATATTATTATTTAAATAGTTAAAAGTTTTCAATATGTCTCCAATAAACAGGAAGCTGAAACCCCTAAATATGATGATGATATTTTAAATGTAATGAATAGAATTAAATCAGTCATCAATAATTAACACACATTTAATAAAATAACTACGTTGTAGTTCTTTTCCCTGTTTGTTACTGACAGATAGCTGTATGTACTACTGTGCCTCCTTAAAATAGCTGTGACTTATCAGGTGTTGTCAGATATTTTGTCTTTGAAGATACATTATCATCTCCATATGTAAACACAGCTCTATCATCAAGAAGACGTTGGATCCGAGGAGACACCACAGTGGAGATTACATGGAGTGCTTTTCATATCCTGCATGCTTTCAGTTGTTCATATGTTCACGACATTCAGACTATGAAAGCTTATATAGGCAGTGTTGGGAAGTAGCTGAATACATGTACTGAGAATACATATTCAGAAAACTCATTTTGAGTAACTGTATTCCGGTACAAAATACATTTTAATGCAGGTATTCCGTATTATGACCATTGAGAAGTGGAAGGAGAAGTGTAGTAACGTCTTTGCACTTATTTTTGGTTGTGATACACTGGTTGTGTTAGAAGCCAAAATAAAATTAAATGGGTAAAAGAATATAGGGACAGACTATGATGCTTAAAAGTGCGTCAGAGCATGTCTGATAGTTACTATCAGAGAAAACTGACCAAAACTAATGCAAAATGTTACAACTGCTCATTATAGCCTAATTTCATTACAATTCGATATCAGAACCTCATACCAGACTGTTCTTAGATTTCTTCCCATTATTACTCTAGATGTTTCAATTCCCCAACTCATCAAGACAGATGTACTTTTAATGTGATTTCTTCATACACATCTGGCCTGTCCAGTGTTGAGAGCTTTGAGTAACAAATGGGTTTAGTGCCAGATTTATCCATCACTTCCTGAAGGTTGGCTCGGAGCTTAGCCCTGACCAATAGTAGTTTGTTACTGTAATGGGGCCAGTGAAGGTAATATTATCCACTGACAGTGACTTAGAGCAGAGAGGAGTTCAGACCATCTATGGAGTAAAGGTGAACAGAAAGTGCTGCAGCCACATTCATTATAAATCATATTCCTGGGATCTGCACTTCTTCTATTGTTAAGTTTTCTTGTACTCTGCTCCAGGCTTCTGTCATATGGTTAGACTGTTAACTGTCAGAGAACTGATGAAATTGGGACACAAACCTAAAATCGGGATAAGATACACTAAGAACAGAATATTAGGGTTATAACTTAAAAGATACGAACTAAATTTGTTTACAAGTATGTGCAATCAACTTGGCATGACATGAACTGGCAACTTGGCCAGTGAAGGTGCAGTGTCTTGCTCATGGACACAATTAGAGAGCAGGTCAGACACAAACCCCCAACCCTGCTTAGTTTTCTTCATCATTTAAAATTTAAAAGGAACTGTATTAAGATTATGTTTACCTCATACTGGGGGACACAGATAGGTCTTACATAAAGTTCCTTTAAATATTGTCACTTTGTTCCAACATGTTATTAAATTTCATCAGTTTATTTAGTAGCAGGTCATGGTTGAGGTATAGAGGAACCAGTCTCTATACTGTGGATATGAGTTAATCTCAGATATTACGGTCCAATTCAAATTTTATTTAGTTCAATTTAGTAATTTAGTAAAGTAATTTAGTAATAAAGTAATTTAGTAATTTAGTAAATTCAATTTAGTAATGCAATGAGCCATTACTAAAGTTAATGGCTCATTGCAGGCAGTAAAGGCAAAGCCGATATTCACATTATATGAAGGAGAAAATTAAATTAAACAGGCAGCTTCACCAAACATTTGCAGGTGTATGTGTATGAGGTGTATTCAAAAGTCTCTAACTCTAAAAGAAATGCAGTTTTTGCATAGTATTTATTTTTTTATTATGCCTCAAGAAAATAGCAATTACAGTTACAAATTTTGTACATAAAGGCAAATGCAGTGACACAGTGAAGTTAATATATTTTAAGGTTCAACTGGATGCTGGTAGAAGTGCCAGTGACTGACACAATACAAGAAAACTACAACTACAAACATTAACAATTAATTGTAGATCAAAAGGTATAAAAACATTTTTACTTTAGAAATACCTAAATCTCAGACAATAGATGAACAGAATGAAAAACAGGCTGGTCTCTTCAGTAGTACATAAAATTCATTCAGAAATATCAGCGAATTACACATTTAACATAACACTTAAGATACCACAGTGATCACAATCATCTTTTTGTGGCTCATGTCTGTCCTCTGGAGGACACAAATGGAACTTCTCTCAGTACACAAGTTTGTTTTTGTTGACAGGTATTTAGTTACACAGCGACTGCGCGGACCAGAGCAGTGGTTTTCACTGGTGCAGAAGGGGGAGATGCTTTGCCTTTGTATCCCAGAGTCCGGATGTGCTTCTGCAAATGTGTGATCCACTTCTCCTGAACTGAGAGAGGTCCGTGGAACACTTCATCACAGAACCTGCAAACAAGGGCACAACAAAAAAAAGAAGTTGGTTTGAAGAATAGATTATAAAATCATAAAAGTGCTGTATGTGATTTTTCTCTGTCATGTGTAACACAAACTGTTTGTAGCATTCCTTACATTCCTGACACTTCCTAGCAGACTTTTGTCAGCACTCCTGGTTTTACTTGCTGGTTTGCGAATGTAAAAAAAAAAAATCTAATTTCTGCATGGTTTTCATCACTGATTTATACATGGGGCTACACATATATATGGGGGGCTAAACTGAAAGAGCCTTACCTGCACTTGAGGGAGTAGACTTTGCCCACCACCTTGACCAGAGGGGTGAGTGGAGGTTTAGGGAGCATTGCAGGGATGCTGCCTGGACGTGCCGCGGCCTGAGAGTTGGAGTCCTGGATCTCCTCCACTATAGAGGGAACTTGTTTTGGTGCATGGACCATTACTATAACAAATGAAGTATAAATTATATTATTTTGGTAGACAATAGGGATGCAATAATACAGTTTTCTCACAATTAGAGATGTATCATGATACATGGGTCACATCTGCTCTTACAGACACACAGTGTTCTCCTATATGAGACAGAGTCTAAGGAAAAAGATATATGGCATATATTGCGCGTGCATTACAGGCGCATAAAGCCAAAAGCGTTTTGAAGCATTTAAAAGTTAATATTTTTGTCATTCCTGGGTCTATCAATGTAAAACAAAAAGTGACTGAAAGATATAACCCACCTCTGTTAGAATATTTCAGCTAAAAGCCTCTTTGGAGCGGTTTACTCAGAAACAACAGGTTTTAATATTTTTACAGCCCTGTCCTCAGTAAAAAAGTGAACAATTTAGCCACTCCATGTAACGTAATATTTTAGGACATTCAAGGTACGCACAGAGCGTACAGGCAAATCTCTGCAGGCCCCACTGTGTCACAGCGTGCATGGAGGGACATATGCATATCGAGTGAAGACATGTATCGAATTGTGACACCCGTTATCAAACAATTCAATATTATATTGAATATTATTGCATCCCTAGTTGACAATATATAAAAGTGATTTCACCTTTAGTAGAGTGTACACTAGGATCCACAGCTGTTGTGTGGTTATGCGTCTGCCTAAAGGAGGTGGGCATAGAGACTTTCTTCTCCTTCACGCTGCCCTGAACAGAGTCTGAGTCTGCTGATAAAGAGGGTGACGATGGTCTCTGGGTCTGAAAAAAGATTTGTCAGAGGTTGAGTAATTTTATACTAACATCATTAAGAAAAATAAATAATATTTATACTGCATTTGAGTGGTTTTGATTTAAATATTCACCACAACTTCCGAATGTGATATTCAGTTATCACTTTACTTAGTAAATCACATTTCTCCTTATAGGAGTATTCATGTATTTTTGACACAGGTAATAGAATTAACAAATAATACAGATTTTAAGTGTAGTAATATTAATTTGTATGAAATGAAATCAAATGTGAAAAATAGGCTGTGCAAAAATGTGGGCACCCTTGTCATTTTGTTGCTTTGAATACCAGTAACTAATCAATGCAGAGTAATTGGAACACAAAATTGGTCTGAAAAACACACCCACAGCATGATACTGCCACCACCATGCTTCACTGTTGGGACTGTATTGGACAGATGATGAGCAGTACCTGGTTTTCTTCACACATACCGCTCTTGGAGTCCTTCAGGTGTTTTTTTTTTTTTTTTTTAGCAAACTCCATGCAGGCTTTCATGTGTCTTGCTCTGAGGAGAGGCTTCCGTCAGGCCACTCTGTCATAAAGCCCCGACTGGTGGAAGGCTGCAGTGATGGTTGACTTTCTATAACTTTCTCCCATCTCCTGACTGTATCTCTGGAGCTCAGCCACAGTGATCTTTGGGTTCTGCTTTACCTCTCTCTCCAAGGCTCTTCTCCCCGATTGCTCAGTTTGGCCGGACGGCCAGCTCTAGGAAGGGTTCTGGTTGTCCCAGACGTCTTCCATTTAAGGATTATGGAGGCCACTGTGCTCTTAGGAACCTTAAGTGCAGCAGAAATTTTTTTTGTAACCTTGGCCAGATCTGTGCCTTGCCATAATTGTGTCTGTGAGCTCTTGAGGCAGTTCCTTTGACCTCATGATTCTCATTTGCTCTGACCTGCACTGTGAGCTGTAGCTCTTATATAGACATGTGTGTAGCTTTCTTCATCAAGTCCAGTCAGTTTAATCAAACACAGCTGGACTCCAGTGATGGTGTAGAACATCTCAAGGATGAGCAGAACAAATGGACAGCACCTCAGTTCAATATATGAGTGTCACAGCAAAGGCTCTTAATACTTATGACCATGTGATATTTCAGTTTTTCTTTTTTAATAAATCTGCAAAAATGTCAACAATTCTGTGTTTTTCTGTCAATATGGGGTGTTGTGTGTACATTAATGAGTAAAAGAAATTAACTGATTTTAGCAAATAGCTGCAAAATAACAAAGAGTGAAAAATTTTAAGGAGTCTGAATACTTTCTGTACCCACTGTATATGATTTTTCTGTTAAGGTGCCCAAATTTATGCACCGGTCTAATTTTGTTTTGATGTATATTGCTGTTAAACCTAATTTCACTGCTGAAATATTACTGTGTCCATTAGTTATCTGATAGATCAAAATGACGTTGTGGACCCAAACACCCAATAATTTATAAATGAAAATAATGGCAATTGTCAAGGGTGCCCAAACTTTTTCATACAACTGTGTATGTAAAGGGAAATTGCACATTAATCAACATCGAACAAGGTAAATGTGCCCGAGTTAACTGATTTGAGCTCATTTTCATTGGTAGTCCCTTTGCCAAACGTGAAAAAGGCAGCATGAAAGTGAATGCTAGTAAAAATCAAATTAAAATATCAACATGTTTGAATTAATTGCCAAAGTACAGACCTTTCTGATGTACAGGTCTCCCATTCTATAGCGCTGAGTCACCTCAGCCACTTTGGCTGGATCCTTCTTGATGATGTCACTGAGGAGCTCAATGGGTGAACTCGATCCGTCAGGCTTCCACTCGATACTCAGCTGCCGGAGGTGCGCCCTGGCGTGACTTGCCAAGGCTTTGCGGTTGTCAAATTCAAACCCACACAATTCACAGGCACAGTCTAACACAAAAACAAAATACAAAAATAAGCAAGAGAACTTTTCAAATTTGGTGGTTTAAAACAGCTACAGCTAAGTGTGCAAGTGTAACATAATTAAGACATCCAAGAAATGTTAAAGCCACATGTTGAATGATATTCTCTGATCCGGGATTATAAATTATCAATGCTATTCTTTTCATCTATCAATGGCAAGAATGTTATCAAAATTAGACTCCAATGTGCTGCCAAAATATCATTTGTCTGTTATTCTACATTAACCAACAAAAATGCCACAAGTGTTCACAAAACTGTTAAATGAGCTGGGACAAAATTGGCATTCATTGTAAAATCCAAGATAAACCAAAAACTTCATGGTCAATAATTAGTAAATTAATAAAAAAGTACAAAAAAAGCATTTTCATTCAAATATATTACAATAATATTAATAATAGTGATTTACCATTCCTTGTTGCCATTTTGCCAGATGGTGCTTTCTCCTTCATGGAAAAGTCTAAAGGGGAATTGGATTTAGAAGACTGCTCCCCTAAAACCAGACTTTCCAGTGACCTTTTAGGTACTTGGGCCTTTCCTGAAACTTTTGAGGATCCCAAAGCACCACTGCCTGTTTTTTTGCCCTCGTCACCATGTTGAATCATGATTTCTTTGAGGAGTTCAATTGGAGAAGTGTTAAGAGGCAACGCGACTCCCAGCTCCCTTAAATGACAACGAACGTGACAAGAAAGGGCTTTACGCGTGTCAAACAGTTGGCTGCAGTAATCACAAGGGATTGTTGGTGGTTTTTCTGAATCTAAAAAAAAAATAAAAGAACAAATGATACATTAATAGAGTACAAATACAGCTAATTTAAGCATACATTTAAGGTACAACTTTTCTGGTAGAACGTCCAAAAAAGTTACATAGTACACCTTTAAGTTAAGACTTACCAGCAATAAAGAGTTTTGAAGCAGGTAGAGGAGAGTTTCTGCCAGCCATCTGTACATCTGAGATACTTCTTTCTGTGTTTTCCGGCTTTGGTTTTCTAAAAAATGGATCCACTGCAAATCGAAAGCCTTTTTTAGCCTTTGGTGCACCTTTTGCTGTTGAGGGAGACTTGGATGAAATTGGGGACAGAGCCTGAACTGGAGAAGTTGGTATTGGGGAGTTAGTTTTAGGAAGAGGTTTCAACACGCCACTCTCAATCAACTCCTGGATAGCTTCGATTGAGGACTCCTTCCCAAGTAAATCATCCACCCCAAAGTGTCGCAAATGATAGCGTGAGTGAATGGCCAGGCCTTTGTGGTTTTCAAATGTCTCTCCACACAAAACGCAATAAAAATTTCCTTTTTTTGGCTGTTTGTTTGGCGTAGACATCATTGGTGAGGAGACTTCAGCCGAGCGTTTGGTGGCTTTGGCTAAAGGGCTGGACTGGAGAGCCGGATTTGCTTCACAGTTGACCGGTTTGAGATCTTCCTCCTCCATCAGTTGGTAAAGAGTCTCAATAGGGTTGCCATCTCCATCTGGGATCCCTAACTGTCGAAGGTGGGATCGAGCATGACTTGACAGGCCTTTGCGAGTTTCACACCAGCAACCACAAAGATGGCATACGTGGAGTTCCTCAGTAGTGTCTGACAATGCAAAGTGAATAAAAGAGAAAAGACTAATTAACAAAGATGACAAGAGAATATTTGCCCTCAAAATAAACAAAACTGTGCAATGTCTACCTTAAAAAGTTATAAAACCCGTACATACATAAAACGAGGACTCATTTTAATTGTTGTGATGTAATTAAGATGTTCACACTTTAATACACGTCTATGTAGTACTGAGCCAGTTTTAACCTGCATGTAATTTCATTAAACTTCAACTGCTTTAGATGTGACATTTGTGACACAGCTCCCCAGTGATCAGACTAACCTAAAGTGATGGGAGCGTCTGTTGCCAGTGGAGCCCATAGTGGCTTGGTTAAGGTTTCTAAGGTAGAAGAGTTTCCAGAGTCACTTAATCTAGACTCAAGCATCTTAAGTGCAGATGACGATAATGGCAGAAGAGAAGTGCTTTGGGGGGTTGTCGAGACTCTATGCCCTGCGTTGTACATGGTGCCCTCATCCGCACATACTGGACTGGCATCCTGATGTGATGTTTGGCGGTTAGGGCTGAACCCAGAAACACTTGAGTGGGTTTTGAAACTCGGAAATTCCCCATCTCTCTCTGCTATAAGCCGGTTTAGAAGGTCTATGGGAGCAGCACCAGGTTCAGATACACCGAGCTGGCGAAGGTGCCCCCTGGCATGGTTGGCGAGCCCCCGTCGGGAGTCAAAGAATGAGCCACACACTTCACAAACGATGAGCTGAGCAGGTGCTGTGGGCCAGTTCACATGAGACATCAATGTAATAACAAAACTTTCACAATAACTTAACAGAAAGTGATAGCAACAGAAAAGATGATTAGCTGGCTCCGTGATATAAATAAAAGGAATGGGTATGACTTACATTTAGATGAAATGATAATAAGATGATGTTTAAATGACATCTCTCAGTGAGCACAGCGATTCTTACCTTGCGAATCCATGGTTGGCACTTAAGTTGCAGGTTTAAATAGGTTTCCTGTATTAATAAAGCCTACAATTCATAAAATACTGCGAAACCCGATGGCCTTTCCTGAAATAGCTTTTTTTCTCGTCCTTTTGTTTTGCACTACGGGTTAGCATTGGCAACGTTTACCCGGAACTACGATCTATTTAGGCATGCTACAGCACTCAACTCAGAGATTTAGCACACTCTCTTAATTACTGCTCTATTATTGTTTCTTCCCATATTTTGTTGTCCTAGGGTAAGATTTAGTACGAGAAAGCTCCAAGAAACTGCCTTGGCGAAAAATATTTTCTTGCGGATGTGTGGGTAAATGCGCTTTTCAAATTAAAAGCGAAGAATTTCACAGTTTCACAATAAAATCTTTACAGATACCAGATCCACAATGGACCATAATTATATACTATTTATTCTTAAGTTGTGGAGTTACAAGTAAAATTATTTATATTTTGAATGAAAGAGAAAGATAATAACTATAACATGTTTTATTGTGGAAAGTGTTGCTTCCGGTGTTAAGTTCCGGTGATCGCCGCAGTCACGCCTCCTTCTTGCTCGTTATTTGGCCGCCCCTTCTTTGCTGTTCTTTGCCTCCAGACTCCACTCTGTCCACCGTTTTCTCACGGCATTACTTCAAAAACAGGTGAGTTTAAATGTTTGCGTTTTCATTGGCTGTTCCACGGCTGCAACTCCAACTTGGCTTTCTGTTTATGCTTATGTTCACAATTTAAAATATTCAAGAATTAAAAAAAATGCACATGCGTATTGTTCAAAGCTAACTTAAAGCTAGCCGAGCTGTGCAGACACTTCTTTTAGTAATGGGCCTGAATGTGACAATCACCTTCAAGCTTCATTGTACTTCTGGTTAAATTACTCTGGCCTATCTTCACCTAGAGGCATTTTTGATCCAATAATTACCCCAACTACACAGAGCTTGCAAGACAAATTTGCTTTACGCAAAACTGCTTTTGACGACAATGAGCTGATGTGAACTGCACAAAAGTAAAATGCAACAACTTTAGTAAACTGAATTCAACTTAATACAGTTGAAATAAATAAATTGAATTGTTGTATTTATTGTGAATGGCTCTTTCATATATGCTTAAAACAGTGCTTGCATAAGCCTCTTAAACGGTACTGTTTTCTGCTGAGTGACCATGACTTGCATGTGACTCGAGCTGGTTTGCTCAACTGAAGCTGCAAACTCGGGACGCGTGGAAAATCCAGCCTTTGAAATGTTTTTTTGTTTTTTTTTCTTAACTTTAATGGTAACTGTCCGAGGGGGCTTAGTCTGTCAGAAAAACGAGTTGGTCAAGCTCCACCCAGCGTCTCTTTATCTTGCTGTCAGCAACATAAGGATCTGTCGGATAACAAGTGCCGCCTTTTCCCAGTTATTTCCACCACCAGCACCATGGCTTCTGGAAACGCGAAGATCGGCCAGGCTGCCCCCAGTTTTCAGGCCACAGCACTTGCCATGGATGGATCCTTCAAAGAGATAAAGTTATCAGATTACAAAGGTATGAAGCATATCGTTTTTCTCATTTCAGTTTATATGAGCTTGACCAACCCCTTTTTATCTTCAGGAAAATACGTGGTGCTCTTTTTCTACCCCCTGGACTTCACCTTTGTTTGTCCCACTGAGATCGTGGCCTTCAGCGACCGAGCAGATGAGTTCCGTCAAATCAACTGTGAAGTTATTGGAGCTTCTGTTGACTCCCACTTCTCTCACCTTGCCTGGTACGTGTCAAACGTGACTGTTTGCTTTTCTTTACACTGGAGAATAAACAACTGCACAATCAGGAAGAGAGATGGAGTATTTTATTGATCCACAAGAGTTGGTATTCACAACCATACAATAAATTCAACAATCATTCATCTAATTCTGTATTTTCATATGGCAACTGCTACTGAGCAGTTAAAGCAAAGCTAACTAGCCACACCCCAATTTGATTTATCAGTATCTCAGAGCGTCTCTGTATTGTTTTGATAAGGACGTTTTGCTCTCGAGAATGGATTAAGTACCTTTTTTTTTGTATATGAATGTTGC
Source organism: Taenioides sp. WSHXM2023 (assembly GCA_029959045.1). Taxonomy (NCBI): domain Eukaryota; kingdom Metazoa; phylum Chordata; class Actinopteri; order Gobiiformes; family Gobiidae; genus Taenioides; species Taenioides sp. WSHXM2023. The sequence continues at coordinate 18,653,523 of CM057090.1, forward strand.
TGCATTATACTAAATATGCTGTTTTTTATTGTTACAGGACTAACACTCCAAGGAAACAGGGAGGCCTGGGTAAAATGAAAATCCCTCTACTTGCAGACCTTACCAAATCCATCTCCAGAGACTATGGTGTGCTCAAGGAGGACGACGGCATTTCTTACAGGTAAGACCTCCTACAAAAACTAATGATTGTTTCTCTGAATTAAACCATTACAGATTACACAAATGACACTAAGAGTAATGTGTAAGTTTTTTTTTTTAATTTCAACTTCATATGCTTTTTCAGGGGTCTGTTCATTATTGACGATAAAGGCATTCTGAGACAGATCACTATCAATGACCTGCCCGTGGGTCGCTCTGTGGATGAGACCCTGCGTCTGGTCCAGGCATTCCAGTTCACCGACAAGCATGGAGAAGGTGAGCCAAAAATATGGACTTTTAATATCTGATACCGGCTGTTTCTAAATACAGTTGTGTCACTAGTGTTAATGCATTCAACCACATGCAAAAAATGTACAGAATTATATTTGTCCAAAAGGTTTCCTAAGAACCAGTGGAGAAATAGGACTTGCTGTAGTATTTTTATGGTAGCGTTAATCTTTTGTATTTGGGAGAGAATGGCCTTGCTGCAGTAGCTTACCCTGCTGGCCGTTACCCTTTGTACTTTGTCCCCTTAGACCTGTGTTATGTTAGAAGTCCCTCCATTGAACCTTCATTGCAAGTTATTTTTATTGTGCTCCACAGTCTGCCCTGCTGGCTGGAAACCTGGCAGTGATACAATCGTCCCAGAAGTTGGAAAGAGCCAAGCTTACTTCTCCAAGCAGTAAAAAGAAACCTTTGCCTCTGGTTTCCCCAACAGCACTTGCCGCAAATGATTCCTAGCAGTTGCGTCCATTTATATTCACACACATGGGGTTAAATGCTTTTTCTTGTCCAGTGTAGAATGATTGGGCCGACCTCATAGTCTAAAGCACTGAATGGTAGTTGATAATTTCTTTAGTTCAACAACATTTGTTATTTCTAATGACTGGTGTAACCATCTTGAATAAAAAGAAAACTCATAATAAAAAAATCCAACTGCAGTTTTTATTTTATTTAACGCATACTTAAGTGCTCTGTGGAAGAAAAGTGCCGGTCCGATCCCAATTCTAACCGCTAGATGGCGGCAGATACATTTCCCAATGTTTTCAAGTTTTCTCACTATTGATCCACAAGGTAAATTATTATCTATACAAGTTAGTCGCGCTTGTCCCTTTTAGTAGCACCAGCTTTAATTTGTACTCAGATCTGCTTTGAATTTAAGACTTTCATAATACTGGACTTATTGTGTGCCTTTGACTTGGCACAATAGCCTCACCAAACGCTGCTGAGTAGACCCTTACCCAGCTTTAATGACTTTCTCAATAACAATGTTTGGGTGACCACATTTTGTAAGACCAGTGGGATTATAGACTGTCACAGTTAATTAAAATAATCACCACACGCTTGCTTTACATGAATTTTAGCCCGTCACAAATTACATTTCAGATCAACAACACAAGTTGTTGTGTAACCCATTTCTGGCTTAACGCGCTTGGCTTGTTTTGGGAAAATGAAAGCAACAAGGGAAACTCCCTTCGTTAGAATAATCCACTCATTGACAAACATCTACTTCACACGCGTTAATACGAAAGGGAGAAACGCAGCTTTTCTGACTGGCAATGTAGGAGGGAGTTCCCGGAAATATTTTTTTAAGTGACGTTTACCGGCAAAGTTGACCAAATATGGTAGGACGCACGTACGTCAATGGGAAACTGTACTACGCCGGCACGCATCCGACGTCAAACTATTGCCAGTCTCGGTGCTGTGAACTTCTGATGAGAAACGTAGACGAGTTTTATTCGAGAAACTGACATGTGGGGTTATTTTAGCCTACATGATAAAGAACCAAAACGAAATGGGGTTTCATATTTTAATTTACTTAAATATATACTGTACAGGTAAAAAATACAGATTTATCAGGGTCAACCTAATAAACACAAATAAGTTACATCAAGGATCATCACAAATAAAGTAAAAATGTAAACAGGCAATGACACGACACTTTGAAAAACGCTCAAAAATGCCCTAAGTGTTTTAGTCTTGGATTTTTGTCTGAGGTCCAAGAGCCGCAGTCTAGTCCTGACAGCAAAGTGCCTGCTGTGTGCCGGCAGTGCAGTTATTGTCCAGTGTTTTTAAAAGTGCATTTCAGTTCTTAATAAGACTTCACTTTTGGCGCCAGCATAAGTTGGCAGCCACTGCTCACGTGCGTCATGACTTTTTGTTTGAGTTGGGCTACCTGCTCGCGCAGCACAGACGCAGTGTTTGACAGTCCAGCGTTGTCCGTTTTCAGGACTTTCACTTTTTCTTCCAGACGAGCAATACGTTCCAGTTTTCGTCTCCGGCATTTGGAGGCTGCCAGCCGGTTCCTCAGACGCTTGCGCTCAGCTTTGATGCGCTCCTGGTTCTCCAAATCAATGGGGGACATCGGAGGTGAGCTGTTGTCGCTACTGTGCATGTCCGGCACGGTCTGGGGCTCCTCTTTCAAGCCACAAAAACGCTGCGCGTGGAGGGGCTGCTGGAAGTGGTGAGAGCCGTGCGCAGCAGCTTGGGGGTACTGGTGATGCGGTAGGTAGCTGATGGTCGTGGACGGATAACTGGGGGCAGAGGTCATGTTGGTGCAGCTGTTAAGAGTGGTGTACTCCAGTGGCTCTGGCTGCATTGAGGGACAGGACACACCGCCGGAGCCCAGAGACACGTTTGGGGGTGCCATCTGGTTCATCTTATGCAGATCGTCCAGCGCCTTCACAAAGCCGTCCGCGAAGCCCTCCTGCTCGTCTGTGATGCCGCGGTTGTAGAGGTACTGCGTGGGGGTAGGTGTTGTAGTGATAACCCCGTTGCTGTTCTGGATGATGAGTCGCTCTAGTTCAGGAGACGCTAGTTTCAGAGAACCCACGTCCCCCGCCGAATAGAAATCTCCGTGTTGTGTCTTGAAGTTTGAGTTCCGATATGACTCGGAGAAGTTCAAGTTCATATTCTGTTTTAGCAGCTTGTAGTCTGGCAGTGCCGCGCCTGGATGGCCATAAGCAGAAAGAAACGAGTCGTCATAAAATGGTTGTTCCATTATTGTGGACATAATTCAAAATCAGACAGTCAAATACAAGAGAGCGCTGCAATGAGGCTGCTAGACACCGAGCCTTCAGTGTCCCAAATGACTCAATTTCCAAAGTCTTTCAGTTTTAACACACTGAAGAAAACTATCAAAAACAGAGAAAAACTTCCAAATAGGCTAGTGGAACAGTAATGTACCAAGCGTCGATATATACCTTTAAACTGAGGTAAAGCGGAGTCCAATGATTAATTCAGCTGTTTTCATTCCACTTGTGAAGCTGACAATTCTCCCTTTAGTTCCTGCTTGGTAATGAGCCGCTCGTGCGCTCCTCCTCAGTATTTACACGGTGAAGCTCCGAAAGCGCACGAGCCCCGGGGCGACTGCGCTGTGATTGGCTCGTTTTCCCTCACGCTCCCCGCCTCCCGAGAGTGAATGACGTTGTTGCCAGGAACAAGGAGCGTGTAACAAGACGGGGCCCATTCGCTGTTGAAGAAACTTGCTCAGGTAAAGTCTGTTTCAACATTTCAGTCCCTCAAGCATAATCTGCACTGTTTTCCTGGACTCAAAAGCCTTATAGCTCTTATCGCATGGGGCTATTAAACGCAGTCATGTCAACCCAAGAGTTTTTAAACTTACCCAATTCTATCCTGACAATTCCCAGGAGTAATGATATGCAGCACGGAGCTGAGTCACGCGTTTGAAACTGATATCGGACAGTCCTTATTTGGGTATATCCTGACGCGCCGGTTCCTCCCAGAGAGGAGCGGGAAGCCAATCCTCCCTTGGTCCTGGTCCAAGTCCGCGGGCCGTGGGAGGCGGAGGAACCGGGTTCATCCTCTTCACCTCGTGGGCACATGTTAATTCTGGGCGTGTGTCCTGAAAAATGCATGAAGTGTCTGGTGTCCTCAGGGTGTAAAGTTGACAAAACATTATTAAAACGACACGTGTGATCTAATTATTAGTGATGGAAAATTATAATGGTCTGGAAGAGGTGTTATATTTTTATTCAGTGGCAGGTCTGTAAAGTCACCACTTAAAATTTCCATCCTGTTATTCATTCAAAATGGCAAGCTAATGAAAACGTAGTTTTAGTTCAATTATGGATAAGATAAGATAAGATAAGATAAGATAAGATAAGATAAGATATGCCTTTATTAGTCCCACAGTGGGGAAATTCCAGTGTTGCAACGCACAGTTCAAGAACAGCAGGAAAATGGAACATGCAATAAAACAAGATAATAGATAATGGCTAACAAAATAAAAAAAATAATTTAGAAATAGAATTAAAGATTATATTATGTCTGTACATTTATAATTCAAAATCTTATAAGAATTCAAATAAAAGTTTTATTTGGTTATCAAATCATTTGACATTTTGGTATCTCCTTTATTTGTTGGAACTGCAGGTTGCGCTATGGTCGGCAGCCTCGGACTGTGTCCTCACTGAGATGTCCTGGTGAAATCTGTTGAAATGAAACTAGAGCAGATTCAGGAAAACACAGTGAAGTATCATTTGCCTCTTCTCATTTCATAATGACCTCATCCATGCAGTAAAGGTCAGTGGCTGTGATTTTGACATGGGTGGTTTCCCCCTTAGAACATATATTGTTAAAATGTATACATGAGCTATTTACATATTAAGAAAAAGATTAGATCAACTGGATGAACTCATTTTAAGGTAAATACAGCCCCAGTTCAGACAATGGACGTACCCTAACAAAACATACATTTCTTGCTCTCAATGGTGAGAATTGAACTTTCAAAAAGGCAAGGGGACAATGTATAAAGTTGATGTAGGAATACATGAATTAAATGATTGATTGAAATTAAATGTCTACGAACTGTCCATTATCACCAGCAAAATAAGAGGTTTGTTGGTATGATCATTAATGGATGAATCTTTACAGGAATGACATGTTTATACTTGGATTTTTTTTTTACTGAGCTTAAGTTGATAGTGCCCTCCTGACCTTTGTTACATTTGTTTATACTTTCACTTAGTTTTGAATAAGTTCATAAATTACATGTTTGGGGCCACAGATTTCCCAAAGCAGCACCTCATACATACGATTGTGTCAGTTTGTTTGAGCGCTGGTGATTCAGAGTGACAGGCTGCATGGAGGAGGCTGAGAAACAAAAGCTACTCTAGCACAAATGTGAAGAAACAACGCAAAAGTTACAAAGGGCAAATACTGCAAAATAGTGGACTGGACATTTCTAGATGGCAATTTATTAATGTATCCTAATTTTGGCTTAATTTATCACTTGGTATTACAGTGGCAAATAGTGGTAAATTAAATACAAATCAATTCTACAACTTTCACCTTCATGCAAAATGTAACTGTTGGCTAAGAAATAATAATGTCATAACTTGCAACTAGTAAAACTTCATAAAGTCTTTGTTCCCCCAGGGGCCAATGCAGACTGAGGACTTAATAATAAAATCCGTAATATGTACCCTATGCAACATTGATTAGAAATACATAAATATCAGTTACTGTATTTAGAAATGAGTCATGCTCCACAATGATGTGTACAAGAAACTATCTGGACATCTGGACTATACTGTCACAAAAACAGGTCGTATTTGAACTTTGAAGAATGGCTCATCATAATTAATAAAGACTATATTTACAGTGAACTTCTTAGGTTCTTTTTAAAGACAACTTGTATTTACCTTGTTGACATGTTTCGGCTGCTAGCTGCGAGCCATCTTCAGAACTGTCACCGGTGTTGGTGGTGACGTGTCGTATATCAGCTGTTGTTACTTCCTGTAGGTGTCATCGGAATGGAAAACAACAAGTTCAAACGCTGGATCAGGGAGGCCATTGAAATCAGGAAACAAGGCACGGACAGCATTAACCGTGATGACGGAGCGTTCCTCCTTTCACACACCTGGGACACCCTCCTCCAGAGAGCACCAGGCGACGGGAGGCGTGGTCAGTCTGAGTGACCTGCCAGGTCAATCAGGCTGACCACGCCTACAGGAAGTAACAACAGCTGATATACGACACGTCACCACCAACACCGGTGACAGTTCTGAAGATGGCTCGCAGCTAGCAGTTGAAACATGTCAACAAGGTAAATACAAGTTACTGTATTGTCTTAAAAAAGAACCTAAATAGTTTAAAGTACATAAGAAGACAAAATGAACATTTTCGGTATATTTACAGTGCCTTACAAAATATTTACAAATAAGTCATAGAAGCCAAATGCTGACTTCTAATACTACTATTTTATCATCTTCACTTCTATATACTTGTTAATAGTAATTCATAACTATTATTGAGGTCTATATTGTAATTTTCAAGCTTTACATTTGTCTATTCACTCGCTGCAGTGACATGTGGAGGAGAGCATTTTACTCCAAAAGCAGCTTTAGGCCTACTGTAATGCTCACAAACCTGGATATTTTTTTTTGGCTTTGTTTACTACTTTCTACATTTTATACATACAGAAGACATTAAATATATGAAGCAAAATATATGGAATTATGTTTTCCTCAATGTCCGCAAAGTTTCACAAACCCTTTGCTTTGTTGACAGCACCCTCATTGTTCTTTTTGATGAAGTCTCCTGAAATGGTTTTCACTTCACAGCTGTAACTTATCAGGTTTGTCAAAAGTGCAAGCCAGGGTTCAAAGCTAACAGTGCCTAGCTATTTATTTATTTTTTAATTTGAAACCCTGTTATTTTTTTTAGTTTATTTTTTGTTTAGTACATTCCATATGTGTTCATTCATAGTTTTGTTGCCTTCAAAGAGAATCTACAATGCAAATAATCATGGAAGTAAAATAGAAAAATAAATGAAAAGGTTTGTCCAGACATTTGGCTTGTAGTGTAAATTGCATCAGTTCTAAATTAGAAACAAAATTACTGCAAACTAGGGCTGGTTTGAAGACTTTGGCGATCTAAAACACGCTTCATGTTATGACTTGACTTTGAAACAAAACTTTCTGACAGATTAGGACAACCCCGATGACCACCTCAAAGGCTTAAATCATGACTTCATCCCCCTGTTTGACCCCAATCCAACCTCTGCTGCTTATGTGGCCACTAAACACTGCTCAGACTTAACTAAACGAACCAGAACTAACTTCTCTCCTCCGTCTTTGGCAAGGTCTTAGTGCTGCTCGCTGACCTGGAAGTGGCCTGTAGGTGTAGTGAGTCAGGTAGGTTGTCTCGGCTGTCCCCTTTAGCAGGCCACAACTCACACCCCCCTCTTTAAGTGTGCAGAGTCCTCTTAAATTACCAATAACAAGCAATCTTCATCTAATTTCTTTCCGTTTCGCTCCAACCCAAATTCCTCCTTCACTCTACCCATGCTCCCTCCATCTCCCCCTCATCGTTATTTGGACGCCCATGGGAAACTGAACGGTCTTTTTCGTGCTTAATAATCGCTTTAATGAAGGCATGTTTAATCGGCATATTCTTCATCTGTAGCTTGCAGATAGTGCCAAAGAGCCTTGTAGCGACAAGAGACCTTTAGCACAAGACGCAGATGATTGCTGGGGCCAAATGAGTGTGGCAGGAAAAGGCGGTTGGATGCGGCAGTTGCCTGGGGCTGACGTAACACATATGGAGATGTTCTTCCCACTTGTGCTCTATCAAAATGCACGCTTAAGCTGCCTGTCATCACGCCAGTCTGTAGTGGATATAGAGTGAACAGCAGCGGTGTTTAAAAGCAGGATTTAATTAGGTCTAATCTGATTTTACATGGGCATTTGGTGTATTAATTGAGCTGGCGTATTGGCACATGTTTTGTTTGAACTGGATACAAATACAAATAAAGAGACAAATGCTGGAGAAAGACTGTCTGATTTGATTAAAATAGAGGAATAATTGTTAGTGATCATTAAGAGGGTCACTGGGGTCACAAGCCAGTGCACTTGCTTAAATCACACATCACATACTGGGACAGGGTTGGGAGATGAAGGGCATCCAGCATAAAATTAAAAAAGTAATTCACAAGTTTGGGGGCCGATAATAAAGTGTCTACCTGGCCAATATCAGTGATGTATGCAATTTTACTGCTCATTTTAGTGAACAGTGTATACTGTTGTATGTGCACATAATGACAATCTTTGTCTGTTTTACAAAGTTTGTCAAATCTGGCAGTTGGAACAGAAAGTGCAGCCTTCTTTCAGCAAGTTTAAAGGTCCCATATTACACAAAATTGACTATTGTGAGCTTTAGGCCAAGTTATAATGCTTCAGCCTCCTGAAAAACATCCACAGAGCTGTGTTTTGTTTCATTCACATGTTTCAGTAATTATTATTGTTTTTCAAGTGGGCAATTCCAGGTCTGAAATCATCCAAATGATAGGAGTGAAGGTGTATGGAGTTTAAAAACACATTGGAGCACTTCCTGTATTACCACATGACATTACAAGATGGAACAAAGCGTTGTGTGAATGAAACAAAACACAACTACATGTTTTTGATGAGGAAACAATGTTATAACATATATCAGAAAATAGTCTAAAATGGACCCGTTAATAAAAAATGAATATATGAAAATAAACTATTCCATTCTTTAGTACCATGAATATATTTTTAACCTGTCAGATGAATCTTTTCGTCTTCCCACAGGCAGTGTTTGAGGGTCCACTGCAGGGTAACCAGTTCAATCTACTGTTTCATATTCAACTGGTATCATAAACAGCACATCGTAAGTAATAATAGTAGTAATAATAACAAACCAGGAACATTTTGTCCAGTTATTTAGCTGAAGCTGGACAGCAGAGAGTTAAAGGTGCTGTCAGTGGACATAGTTCCTCTTTGAGTAAAATTGTGGAAGTGAATGTGGGGTGGCAGAGGCCTGGTTGGAACATTTGGGTGCACCTCATTTTCATTTCCTCTGTGGGTTGCAGTAATGGCCAGTTGCGGTTGTGTTGTTGATGATGTGGTAACACAGGTCCTGGAAAGAGAGGTCAAAAGTCAAAGAGGCACAGTAGAAATAATTAGTTATTCAGACATCACCTGGGTTTATTCTTAAATTAGAGTAAAACAAATGTGTTGTTACAGACTCAAGATCATATACTGTTTTGACGTCACCTCAGATTTCTGGAAAGCTGCTTATACTGAGAAGTCCAAATCAGGGGCTTCTCTTGTAATGCTGTGTTGTGTGACCGAGGGAAACTGTAAATGGCATCAGTGTTTAGTTGCACAAATTGGAGTTTTTGGTCCTATACTGTTAAGTGTTTGAACATGTTTCGGTTACCAATACAAAAGGGCCTAAAGTTGTTAAGAAATTTCGTATTATTGTGTGTTGTAACCGACTAATGTGGCGTACACAATTGCAGATATTGATGAGTGTATCATGTGATTTAGGATTTTGATAGTTGTTTTGGTCTGATTCCCAACCTTTTTTGTCTTGAGGACCCACTAAGCTTTCTCACACTGTTGAGTATCTCCTAATAACTGTACCAGTGTTTCTTTAGTAATTAATGAATTGGCAACTATTATAGTTTCTTGTTTTAATAAAATGTTTGCCACAATTATCAGAAATTAAACAGAAACATTTTCAAGGATTTAAAATGCCCAACAAAGACTATGATCATTCAAATACTATTCATTTCCATCTTTCTTTTAAATCTGAACTCATTCCAGGTAACCCCTGGGAAGTGCTTACATACCCCAACCCCAGGGGTCGGTCCCTGTACCCCTGGGGTTGGTGAAGTGCCCATAGTGAGCATACAGTCAGTGGTTTTAAGGCATTGTGTGTCTCCGTGTGTGTGTCTATATAAGGAAAAAATACTGCTTCAGCTAAACTTTTTAGTTTCTGAATACTTTTAGAATTAACTAGGCTATTTATATCAAGTATTTTTAACATTCTCTTCTTTAAAAAAAAAGTGTCTTATTACTATATCTGTAGTATCAATGCTTTTTTATTTAGTTTTGTTTGTAGTATCAAAGCTTTTTTATTTAGTTTTGTTTAAAATTAATGTACTGTGACAACACAATGACAAAGCAGAGCTCACATGACAGACATATTTTACATTAATCACTGTAGCTGCTAAATGACTCCTTATTTCAATCGAAGTCTAAAACCAGAAGCTGTGGTTTTAGTTTGAGGTTAGTACCTCATTCAGTTTCCCAGCAGGTCAATCAAAAAAAACATTTGGGCTAAGCATTCCTTTCTTCCCTCACAATATCAAACTATAGTGTTACAGTTATAGTTAATTATTGATCGTGATTTATTAATTATTGGCAAGTATGCGACTGGCTTCATGAAATTTAATTTAATGATAAATCAGATTTAATGTAACATTTAGGTTTACTTTTTGGTGGGTAGGTTAAATTGAAATGTCACTTTTTTTTGTTATTATGATCGTACTGTGTATATATATAACCAAATAATCTTGACATTCCCACTTTATGCCTTATGCCTAAACAATGCAAATTATTGGGATTGCTTTTTCAATAAAGGCAGTTGTTATGAGACTATATGGGTTTGTTGGTTTGTTAGTTATGTTTTTGTCTGTGTGGTTTATATCTACATATTATGAGAAATGTTTACCATTATCTAGATTCGAGGGAAAGGACAGTGCTTCTAATCGCGTGGTTTCTAGCGAGATCAATAGTGCAAGCTGCTGAAAGTGTGTAGGCGCTTAGATGCATTCGCATGTTCTCATTGTCACTGATCAGCATCGACGCTTCAAGCCTCCATTGTTCCTGGAAGTAAAGCAAGTGAAAATGACTATGGCCAATGTTTACGTGTAGATCTAGTTATTTATCTTTACTATCAAGTTAGGTGAAGTGAAAAGCAGGTGACACAGTAAAATGTCAGTAGAATAGAGATAGCATGGTAACTATACAAGTGTAATGAAAATCTGATTAATGATTAAACTGTGAATTACCCGGGAACATGGATAGTATTTTGATTGTAAAAATATGGAAACAAGTCTGAAATTTGCATTAGATTTAGACTTGGACTTAGACAAACTTTATTGAACCACAAGGGAAACTGTTTGGACACGGTATAGCTCACACATTACAATATATTATAATAACAAAGAGCAACACTATAAATTGTAACAATAAATTCAAAATAAGTAGCAAAAATAGCAAGAGACTGGTGTCAAATAAGGCATAATTATACAAATGTATATGTAAAAATAAAAATAAAATGAAGAAATAAAATATATAGTAATACAACATTTGAACAACATTTCTGGCACATTGATCTCCATGGCAACAAGACACGGTGGCGGACCCTACACCAGAAAATCTCACATTATTATTATTATAATAATTTAACAATGGACAGCATTTGTAACCTAAACTTTGCAAGATGTCGATCAGTTATGAGTACGAATATAGAGACATACTTTTTTGGATTGTCATGTATTTTGAACTCCTCCTTTGAACTGCCTATAAACTGCCTCCAAGAGCGTCCTAATATGTTACACTTCCCACACTTACACTTGCATAAAAGAAATGGTCAAAACATTATGATGTCTAAGAAATTTCTGAACGCTATCCTTGTGCATTGCCTTATAGCCCTAAAACTTGAGCACAGGTCTAAAAATGTCCCTTGTATTTTTGGTTTAAATTTAGTATCCACTGCGTCACCTCCAGCCCTTGCTTCTGTCTCTGCTCAGAGCTAAAGTTGAGACGACACCAGCAGAAGTGAAGACCTTTCTCTATTTACATTTACCAGAAGTGGTTCACCAGCTCGCGTTTTCTCGGGCACTCACTGCACGTTATAGAGACTTTCCTGTCACAGTCTGGTCTTTCTTATGCTAACGTGGTCAAAGGCAATGCGTCTTTCACTCCCCCGACTTCATTTACAGCTACACTCACACTCGTCTCTGTTTGACCCACAGAGGTCAGCCGTGATGTGAACCAGGTTTGGCATCTTCTAGTCCTGGTTGAGTTCTGTGTGTCTTTGTTTTGATGTGAACAATGTGGGTGTGTGAATGCTACCAAAATGTGTATCTCCAATCATCATGAACCATTTCTTCCAATGTCTGATAGCTTGTAGAGACCAATTTGTACCAAGATGTCCCCTTATCTTGTAAATTTGTGATATGAATTTTCAGCCCACATTTGACTTGATACGGCTAATTTGAGTTCTTCATAAATCAGTCATTCTTTTTGTAACACACATTTACCCAGGTTACACTGACATATTGCCCCACATGTCTTACCATTTTTTACCAAAGGAATCCTATAGTTCCAAGCTTTCTTACAATTTTAACATTTATTTGGAAATGCATTGTTGTAGCTGTTGCACATAATAAAAAGAATGCTCATAACTCATATGAATGTGATCCTGTGGTCCCCCTCTCAACATTCCCTTAAGAATAAAAAGGAAACAAAAAGTGTGTGTGTAGGGGGGGGAGACAGTAGTCATTTAACCATGAAAACATCACCCTTACATGTATTAGCAATCATGCGTACAAACACTGTTCAGCCAAAACCTTCCCTGTCCACTGAATTTACAGGTACTTCATGTGTAGTAGTTAAAGTTATTTAATGGCCGTGTGGTTGCGTTGAATATTAATGAAATGAAATGTAACTCTAAATGTACAAAATTATAGTAATAATGATGCAAGTAGTGGTTGTGAATAGTCATAGCAGTACTAGTTATTAGTACTCATTGGAGTATAGTAGTAGCAGTAACAGTGAAAGTATATAAGAAAAATACATAGCCTCTACATATGTCTCATTCAGTTTCTAGTGATGCAGGGTATTCATTGTTAGATATAACAGTATTACTGGTAGTATAATTAGCAGCAATAGTAATGGTAAACTCTTGAGTAGCAACAGGAATGATAGTAATCCTTACGGCCTGTGCATATATGTTAATTTTAAATTGTTTAAATTTATTGACTAATTAATTGCTTTCTTAATTGACCATATTCTTTATATCGCAAAGTTGCACCAGTGATTTCTTGTAACATAGTGATGTTTGGGTTTTTCATTACAGAGTAGCAGTGATTATAGAAAGAAATTAAGAAACAGTCTATTGCGTTGCAGCAGTTAGTAATTTGTTTATTAGGATCCTCATTAGTCATGCCCTTAACAATGCCTTGTCTTTTATGGATCCTCATCATAAAAACAACATTGATTTAATACAAAACAGTGAATTAGATCACAGATATAAAACAACAGCTTAAAAAAATAAAGCTAGAAAAAGACAACTTCACATTAGTTTGGTAGATGTCTCTTTAGTAATGGCTATAATTCACTTTTACATGAGCTGTATTCAGTAGTTGGTGGCAATGAAGGTAGTGGTTCAGACAGGCGTGACTGGGAGGGGCATACAGACTGCACTTTCTTCAATACTCATTTGAGTGAAACTATGAACACCCTGAGACAGAGACCGAGAGATTTTACTCATTCGTCAACCGCCAGCTCAATCCAGTCCAGCAGTGAAACGGTTAAACTGCACTTTTGCTTTTTCTGCCTCTCAGCTGTCTGGTATTACAGCAGGAGCCGGTACCCAGAAATAAGGTGCAGGGTTTTTTTAATCAAATGTGATTATAGTAAACATCCAAGAACATCTCCACATAATTTTACATTTATCAAAAATATTCAATATATACATAGTAATTAAAATGTATGCTGAGAAAATAAGTCACACATTCACTGGTGTATTATGATATACTGTCTGGGACTACAACTGTAATGGTATGGTTTGTTGCCTCCAAATACTTACGTAGTGTATTATGTCTTTTAATATTTTTAGCAATGAAGTAGTAATACTAGTAACTCTTAATCAGAAGTACAAGTAAGTAAACCATAGCTCAGCAATCACAAAATGTGGAAAACTGTGTCCAAGCAGAATTTAAAATAGTAATAATAATAACAAAAATATAAATATATGTGAGCATAAACAGAATGATTTATTGAATTTTGCTATTTGGACATGTTTGGGCTTTCCCTGTTCTTTGGCTATGGTGTCCGTAAGTGCGAATGGTAAAATTATGTTCAATAATAATCTCACCACTAAAATGCAATATCATAACATTTCTGGTTATTTGCAATTTGCCAATGAATTGCAGACTTTGGTTTAACAGCAGATCCCAGGAGTCTCACATGTTGTGTTTTCACATTTTAAAGTTTGCCTTACCTTATTATGCATCTGCCCATCTGTTTGCTCGTCTCCATACATGAGCATCACGCTCTCCTGAGCTTCTCTGGCCCTGGGCGTATTTTCAGATGTAGCTGTTCTTGGTACAAGCAGAGGATTTGCATTTTGGCCCCGAGGCAACACTTGACCCTTGTTTACAGCTGAAACACACTTAGGTGCACTGCATTAATAAGCACAGAAAAGAAGGAAAGGAGCTGTTCGAGTACATATGTCACTGTGATGGGGGTAATACACTTCAACTTTATGCTTACAACAAAATGACATTTTACCATGCGTAAACAGAAATCATGCATTGTGGACCAGGCATTGTGCGGGCTACTTGCAGATTCAGAAGTACAACTTCTAAATAAATATAACAGAAGTGTAACTGCCTGAAAGTAAGCATCTCGGAATAAACTGAAGCAGATCACAAATTATTCATATCATCATGTCAAATATAAACAGTGATTAAAATCTGTCATATGGGCATAATACTGGTATTTCTCAGTTCCTTGTATTTTGGGGAAAGGCTAAAAGAGGCTCTTGACTGGTCAGTGAGTTCGCTGACAAATCTGATCAGTCAGAGTGCTAACAAGGCCATAATAAGCACTTGTGTAATTAACACATTATAATCAGTCTAATGAGATACCTGTGTGTGCTATCTGTGCACACAAACATGGGCTGTAACCAGACTACCAGTGTGTACCACTGTAGTGCATTTTATGTGCTATTGTATGTGGTATGGTATCTGGACCACATTATTATAAGTAGATTTGACTATCAACTCTGTTTTCAACTCTGTGACAAGTAATGTTTCTTTGTCTTTGTCAGAGATTTAACTAATCTCTAAATGAAATTTCCAGACCTTCTAAGGGGGCACTGTGTAACAGTTTTAGTGTGGGGTCGGTCACCTTTTTGACATGCAGATGCTATTGCTTTGATTGAAATGTAATAATATTGCCTTTTGTAGCCATAGATGCCCTGGTGTACAGAAGCGAGGTGGCAAATCTTTGCCATTGGTTCCACCAACCACCACCAAAACAAGCACAACCACTATAGGCAAGATGGGTGAAATGTCATAACTACAAGCTTCAGAGTTTGTGGACGAGCACTCCACTAAAAGCTAACCACTGTCGCCTTAATATATATTAAACTTATCTAGCTTGCCTCTATTCAATTAAATGTGTATTATTGCTCGAAAATCCCTCGAAATCCAGTGCACAGTTCATCTCCATGGATACAAGCAGGATGTGGACACTCCACCAGAAAAGTTACATAGTGCCTTTTTAGTGCCCTGTTTAAAGGCTCAGCACAGACTGGAATGCTAATTCCATCATTACTTACTCTACACATAACTTTTACACCAGATGCCCTCCCTATGTTAAGCACTCATTTTGTGCAGTATTAGGCTGGGCTTTGGACAGCTAAAAGTATTATATTGCTTTGGTTTAATAAAATGACAGAAAATGATGTTAATGTTGAGCAATGATGAGCAATATTCTAGTAATTGAAGTGCATAATAATCATGGCAGAGGGATTTTTTGCAGAGGCGGCATAGAATTAGTAATAATTGTACACGACAATAGTGGCATTTTAAGATATTTCTGCTGAATAGAGAAGTATATGATTATTGTTAAAGTAGTACTATTCTGACTTTAATTAAACCACACTTTTTGGCTAAAATGCCAGGTGAACTTTATGGATATTCAATAAACTGTGTTGTGTGTTAAGATAAGATGGGCTGTAATTTTCAGCTGTAGCCTACTTCAAAAACTGCTGTGTGAGTCTGTGGTTTGCAGTGAGAGTTCTTCATTCATAAGAAGCTCACAAATGCGAGTACAAACCTCATTTCCTGTGTCACATTAGGCGGAAACGCTTGATTTCCGCTGGTGAACTGTGTTTTAGTACATCAATTTGTCCTCCAAAAAAGGTTACATGCGGCACTTTTAAATAGAGGCTGAATATTAACAGTCTGCTGCAATCAACAGAACATCCATGTGTACTTGATATAGCAAATCTTGATAATGTCTCACTTCTGCCTCTCAATGACGTAAAAGAATTTACGAGCAATTATGATGTGAGATCTAACGCTGATACCGGCGTTATGCATTTGTGCACTGCAAAACAAATCCTAAATCCTGCCATCGTGGTGTGACTGACAAGATTGCCCCTGACCCTAACACTTGGATCACAAACAAATTTCTGTTACAAGATATTTTGTTTAATTGTCAGTTACTGCAGAAAACTGACACGCAACAAATTTATTTGTAACCTGAAATAACCCCAGTTTGTAAGTTTGGACACATCCTCCTTTGCTAACAAGCTTTTAACAGCTGTGGCCAATTGTCAAATCACTCTCACACTCACAGTCTGAGCCCCCAAAATATGCTATACGGTTGCCACAGAAACAGCCAATCAAAATCCAAAATGATGGAAGAGAGTAATCAAGGGCTAGAAATGTCGAATGTTTCCATGGAAAATAACAGATTTTTCTGGGACGTTCTACAGCATGGCATAAAAGTTATCT
Organism: Taenioides sp. WSHXM2023; assembly: GCA_029959045.1. Taxonomy (NCBI): domain Eukaryota; kingdom Metazoa; phylum Chordata; class Actinopteri; order Gobiiformes; family Gobiidae; genus Taenioides; species Taenioides sp. WSHXM2023. The sequence goes on from CM057090.1 coordinate 18,670,258, forward strand.
TACTTCATGTATTCATTTACAGCATTCTTACTATGAACGGTGTTGCCTCTCCACAGACCTTATTGGTAACTTGGCCTGGTGGTGGCACCTGCTTGTCTCCATGGAAATAGATAAGATTATGCCATGGTGAACTCTCCACCAGAAAAGTTACATAGTGCACCTTTTAAATGGCACTAAACAGGAATAGACGTAAACCAGAATTAAACCAGGACTAAACAGGGTTTTTTCATTGCTTAGGATTAAACATGCAAAGTAAAATCAGATCCGAATGATTACTGGACCAGGATTAAACTGATCGATGAAGACGAACACAAGGCTTTGCCAAAATGAACTAGGTCTAAACAGACTTAAATAATGTTTTATTAGCTAATATTATGGTAGCCAGAATTGGAATAAATTACTATCATAAACTGTTGCCTCATAGAAAGAAACTGCATTCAACCAAGAGAACAATTTTGAATTTAGCTTTGTCAATGTATGCAATGTGTGAGAGGAGGAGAGGCTTGCAGTATCTTGGAATAGCTTAAATGACGCATTTGTCCATGGCGGCCGCTGCCAGATCAACGCCCTTCCGCACCTCCCCATTCTGTGTTACAACATACGTCCATCTGTCCAGCGTATGCATTTTTGTTTTCATCTACAATTCACTGGAAAATACTAATGTGCCCTCTGTTCCTCTAATTTGACCTGTTTCTTTCATTTCCTAGAATTACTTTTACAGCCTTGCATTCCTTCCTTGTTGTACACTTATTTTACTGTTTATATCTTGGCTTACTTGGCTTAACACTAAGAAGCAATGACTGCTCAGTAAAAATGCTGAGATTTTTTGATCATGATGAAAAGTACAATTGTAGTAGTCTTACAAATGGCTATGCAAATAGGCCTAATGTTAAATGAAAAGAACTGCAATATGTTCGGTTGGGGTCGACTTTCAGGTCAGTGAATTCATGCATTGAGCATCATGATTTAACAATACTCATCATTACTGGCATTGTTGTATTGACAAACAGTGAAATCCTTCTTATAGATCAGTTTATTCATCAGTTAAGTTACTAATAAGTTTCACGGGAAATTATTGATTGACAAATACTATAACAATAAGCCTGAATACAGTTTCAAACAAACTGAGAAAAATAAATAATTCTGAAAGTCTTCTATGATTCAAGGTCTCTGCACTGCACATCACTAGAATGTGTCAGTGCCTTGGCAGATGTCTATATACATTCTCAATGACAGTGACAGGGATTAGTTTTCACAAGACTATTTACAACAACAAACATATTTAAACAAATATCCAGGACAAAGTAATGAGCTAAAAGGTGCCAGTGTTTGTTGTTTTGTGATACCGATGTTAGCCATGCTGCTTATGAGCTGCGTACAGGTTATTTTTACAGGCAGTAAAATCCCAAGAGGGAGAGATGACTTCATATTGTGCCTGATTAATGGTTGTTTGTGAGAGTGGGGGCTGGAGAGAGAACTCAGCCAAAATCCCTTCACCGCTCCCCCCGGGCATGTGCAGCCTACTTTGTACCAACTATGAGCTCTCAACAAGCAGAGTTTAACATCTGAGTATTTGGGCTACCAGCCATCATGACTGGTCCAGCAAAACAAAACAAATGTTATTATAACCCACAATTATTTATATTCTACTGATAGCATACATTTTTTTGATCATGATGAAAAGTACAACTGTAGTAGTCTTACAAGTGGCTATGCAAATAGGCCTAATAGTAAATGAAAATAACTTATGCAATATGTTTGGTTGGCGTCAAGTTTCAAGTCAGTGAGCATTGAGCATCACAATTTAACAATACTCATCATTACTGACTTTGTTGTATTGACCAACAACAGTGAAATCCTTATATTTTCTTTCATTCACATATATTCTTATAGATCACCATTCTGTATGTAACCAGAGATTAGGTTTCTGCTTCTAAAATCCAGTCATTCTTTTGTGTTCTGAATATTCACAATTATCAAGAGGCTCTGTGCACAGCAGCATGCTTGTCATGTTTAGGCCTATTAAAATCATAAAATATAAAACAATTCAAGTGAAATAAAATAAAGACTGCCCATTGTTTTTAAGTGTAGAATACTTAAATTTGTGGCGTTGTTTGAATATTTATTATACTTCAAAATTACACTGTTACGTTTGACACCTATGGCTTGGATAAATGGAAATGAAATTTTGCCAAAGTTCTCAGTTTGAGGATTTGGTAAAATTACCTCAGAGACCGAAGGGGGGGAAATTTGAGATTTCAAGAAACATAATTAATTTTAAAATAGACTGTAGATTTGAAATAATTTTTTGTTGTACAATAATGCTGCAACAAAATGTATAAATACTAGTAACAGTCACATGGCAACAGTTAACCATGTGTGTCACTGGCCATCAGTTCAACCAATCCAAAAACCCATTTTACACATTTTTATACCCAACTCTCACATTATGAACAGAGCAGGGAAGCTAAGAAGCTATGCAAATAAAGGTGACCTCAGTTGTGTGTGTTGTATGTGGGTGTGGGTGAGCATGTGCGTGTATGTGTGTGTATTTGTGTGTGTATTTGTGAGAAGTTGTGAAGGGTGTGAGTGAGTGAGTCGCTCTGAGTCACTGCTGTCCCCCAGTGCATCATCAGGGCAATGAACAAGAACTGCACTGTGAGACTTAATAATCTGCATACATCTATCCATACTTGAGTATACGGATTTACAGGCTTGAAATGACTGAAATTACACTTCATTACTTACTTATCCATGGGTTTCAGAATGAGTAAAAGTTCGGACTGTTGCCATAGCCATTAATAATTTAAAACAGAATTAGTTGAAACTCTTGAATAGATTATAGACGATGATGTCAGGGTCTCGTATGGCGGCAAGAGTCTGTAATCATGTATAGATTATATTGTAATTCATAAAACGTAGGCCTACTTGTAGCATGTACATAAATATCTAAATATTTTTTATTTTATTTTTGCTTTTGGTTTGTCTCTCAGGTGTGGTCATATTAATTCATATACCTGCCAGGCTGCCTGTAATTATTGATTTGTTATCATAGGCATGAAACTATTTATTCATATATCCAGTCTTTAGGGATTAGGGGTTAGAATTGACACCACCCACTTAGTCCCTTCTTTCACTTTCATGTTGAATCACAGGCACAGGTTCACCCATTAGTCTTCACTCCAGAGTGAAGATTATTGTTTTATGGGGTCCATACTCGCTTAACAAAGACATGTACAAACAGTTGATGCATCGCACATTAATTTATTTAACAGTAGGCTGCTTCACTATAATTCCATATATGAAAAAGATACATATTTAGCATCATGCACGTTATCAGGAACTTGAGCCTTGATGGTTTGACTCATACTACCATCAAACCTAATAGGGCATTCAGTGTGCATTAATCCACAGCTAAAAATAAGCCTATAATAATATGTGTTGTGTTATTCTGGGCTGAAAATGGTAATGCTCAATGCTGCAGAAAAACACCCATGTTTGTGATATTATTTGGCATTACATTATAACCGTACATGACTACTGAACTTAACGGTTATATAGAGCAGTAGAAGATCATTAAACTCCCTTTAATACAATAGTTAATATGTTTATTTGACAAAATGACTCAGTGGAGGGCTTGGATCATTTCATGTTTTTTGGAATGTGTTTGAGGGCCTCTTCCTGGAAAACAAAATACAGAATAAAGGAGGGTTAATTTGGCTTTACTGTAAATGTTTTTGCATTGAAGGGAAAACATTATGGGCACCTGCTATACACAGAAACAGGTGTCCATTCTAAGAGTCCTAATCTCATTTTCAGCACATACATTTAGGACAGCTGCATTACTTTAATATATAAGTACTATAAAGGTTGTATAGGATAGGCCTCCAGTATATGAAACAGTATAAGACAGTCTTAGACAAACTTTATTGATCCATGAGAAAATTATTTGGACACAGTTTCTTAAAATACACTAAAAATACCATGAAAACGGGACTGAACATTAAAGATTGCATTTTATTTGAGCTTCGTATAGCTGCAATATACCATACTATAACTATTTTGTAATCATGAAACAATGTTTGTATTTGAAGTGGAAACAATTCAACATGAGGTTAAGTAAATTCATGACCAAAACATTACCTTTTGGACCACTGGAGTATTTTACTGATCTGTAAGTGTAATATTATCCGTCATTTCAAAGCCTGTGATTGCTCAATAGCAGCATCTGCGTTTCTGGTTGCATCTGGACGGAGTGATGTTCAGTTTCCAGTGAGTCGCCTCACACCTCCACACTGTAGTAGCCACTCAACAAACAGTCAAAGGGATAAAACAAGCCGACCATTTCCACGTCTAAACTTTGGTCTGGTCCCGTTGAGAGGTCCAGGGGGAGACGTTTACAAAAACACTTGTCTGGGACTAAACCAGGCCTGTTTGAAAATGTGACTCACGGCTCCACTGCGGGTCTTACGGGAACTGGAATGTGTTTTTGATTTTTCGGTTTGTTCTTCCTCTTCCCTCTGAAACAGGCCAGGAGAAGCGCTGGTCTGATGCTAATGAGAGTATAGTAATAATAGTTGATGTACCTGATGTACCTGTTTTAGTGGTGGATATACTTTTAGTAGTACATAATGCAATTGTAGTAGTAGTATTAGTAGATGTACTTTTCGTTGTAGAGTAGTATGTGTTTTTGATTTTCCGGTTTCGTCATCCTTACCTTTTGGAGACAGGACAGGAAAAGGGTTCGTTTGGCTGTTTGTATTAGTAGTTTATGTAATATGTTTATGTATTTATGTTTATGTACTAATAGTATTGTGTAATTGATATATTTGTTGTACTGTACTGTCGTAGAACAGTAGTATGCGTTTTTGATTTTCCAGTTTCTTTGTCCTTGTCTTTCGGAGACATAACAGGGGATGGGTCGGGTACTTTTGTTTGTAGTAGTTGATGTAGTTGTACTGTACTGTCTTACTGCAGTAGGTACAGTTGGTTTCTTTTTCCTCTTCCCTCTGAGACAGGACAGGAAGAGGGTCTGTCTGGTGCTATTGTTTGTAGTAGTTGATTTACTAGTAGTAGTTGTAATTGGTTTACTGCAGTTGGTAGAGTTGGTTTCTTCTTTCTGAGACAGGACAGGAGGAGGGTCGGTCTGGTGGTAATGTTTGTCTGTGTAAATGTTATGTGGTGAGTCCGGTCTGAAGCCGAGGATACAGTAGAGTGGATACAGTGAGCTCATCGCGCCTCAGAGTGAAAGCAGCTCAAAACAACGCCTGTCTGAAAAGAGCTCAGGTCGGTGTGGGTGAACTCGTCATTCGTCTTGATCTATCTAAAAGAGTTATAGAATTATATAAAACCTTGCTCAAAATAGGAATCCATGGTTTCCAAGTTTTATTTAACTCTACTAAACTAAATTTGGCAGGAATGGCTTATTGGCAGTGGTGAATTAGCGGTAATGAATGGCACTGAGTCTCCTTTTGGGGTTTTTTGTCATTAAATTAAAATGTAGACGATGATTTATCTTAAAGTGTAGTATAGAGCATGTACATTTTGCCTTAAAGGTGCACTGAGTTATTTTTCTGGTGAAGTGTCCCTCATCCGCTTGTCTTCATGGACATGTTATTGCTTTGCTTAGAATGTTCCACAGTGTAGATTAAACCTATCTATCTCCAGGGAGACAACTATAGGCTACATTACAGGTTACATCTGTGGAGAGGCAACCCTATTCACAGAGAGAATTATTGTATTTCCGGGCAATAGAAACGTATGACAGGATTACATGACAACAACTGCTCTGTTGTGTGTGCAGTTCATATTGATACAAAGGACAGTAGGAGCTTGCTAATCTAAATACATTCTTTATTATTTTAGTAAACTGACAAACTGTCTATAGTGTCTCATTGCAAGGTACATTATGCTGTACCATCTTTCAAAGTGTTGTGCAACCCTCTACAGAAGAACAGGAAGAGTAATGCTGCTGATCATTGGTTTTATTTGTCGACGTTTGCTACAATAGTTTTGAGTGTAACTGCTCATTATGCTGTCGTACATGGTAAACATCACCTCTGTTACAGAACAATATTATAGGTTTCACTGCACGACATAGACAGCTGGGCTCATCATGTCTGCAGTGGCCCAGATAACGTGGAGATGCATGAAGTTGGAGAGAACAATACTGGTACTGAGAGACCAGTTGGACTGTGAAGGTAATAGTAGCAGTTGCAGTATCAGTAGGTTAGCAGCTGTATTGGTTGTTCTAGTTCTGTTTGTAGTTTTTGCAGAATGTACCTAATATTACAAAAAACAGACTATTTAGATATTCTACACATGCATTACTTCTAGTTTTTAATGGTTTTATTGATGAAATGGCTTTAAAAAGTCTGTTTTTGTTTCAGTAATTCATACTCTTAAAGTATAGTAGTGTATGTGAATACATTAGTTTCATAGCTCATTAATGTATCAATGTTTGGTCCAAAACCCCTCAGATGTATGCATGATATCAAAGTCTGTTACTGTATTCTTTCATCATTTTGTTCAAATTTGGATCTTTAAAAACACCTGCTTTTGTGAAGTCGCTCATAAATACTTTGATGTGACTCAAAATGAGAAACATCTCACACATTTTGCAGCTGTGGATTGACTCAGCCCCTTGTTCTTTATCTTAAAAGTGCAAATACAGGTTAGATGAGTTGTCACAAATTTCCTAAAAGCATAACATTACAGGTAATTGATGTGATATGGGACACGGCCCTATAAATTAGCTTAAATGCTACCTATGCTAAGCTCAGATTGTTCTGTTTTTGTCTGTTGTACTCTGTGTAGCCATATGAATATACTGTAATAAGGCATACCTCAAGTAACCTACTGGATGTAGACTAATTTATAAATTTGTATTTGTGTATTTGCACTTTATGTAAACATCTAGGCCTACTCCAGCAGGGGGTCAGCTCTTCTCATGGCTCTATATTCCCACAGCTCTATGTTCCCACAGCTCTATGTTCCCACATTTGTTGGGTTGTAGGGTAATGGTTAAGGTTAGGGTCAGGGTCAGGGTGAGGGTGGGGGCTATGGATTTACATATCTTTTCAATGTAAATCTTAGGTCTTTTATCCGATATTTAATGCATTATGTTATAGTTAAAGTACTTTTACTCCATTAGACTGGGAGTAGTGCCTCTTCAAGACTACTCCTAGTTTTTGTTTGTATTTGTATTATATTTCAAATAGAATGAAACTAATCTACATCTATCACCCTTTCCACAAAGCAAAGGTTACATTTCATTTGCATTTCTACAATATCATCATCATGTTTACTGTAATAGAAGGGCTAAGGGTGTTGCTTACAATTACAATAGCACAATATTTGTATATAATACAAAAATAGTTCAGCATCAGAACTGCTGTATTTAAAGGTTTATTTTTAGGAACATAGCACTAAAGCATAAAAAAAACAGCTTAACCACAAGTTGACAAAGCCCTTTTACAAATACTTTTTTTTCCTGTAGTAATCCAGCTGTCCCATCCCTCAAATCATGTTTTTGTTATCTAGTCAGCTTTTATATATCAGCCTTTAACCACCTTGACTTGCAACCTTAAATGCCTCTTATTTGCCCGGTGTCAGTCAAAACCTTCACCTCCGGCCCAGACTGGCTTCCTTGGAAAGTCTTGGCCTGTTTCAGTTTGTCTTGACTAGGGTTTTTCCAGCCTGAGGTGGCTATTTTGGTCCGATAAATACAATGTTGTGTGTTAGGAGGACAGGGGTGGGGGCTGGAGGAGGCACAGATGAGATCACCTCACAGTCGAAGCAAAAGAAATGGCAAAAACAACAGACAGCAGCAAGACGAGACAAGATCCTGCAGGAGCTGCAGAATATATGGGGAAATTATTGACACTGAGTTTCTGGTGCAGTTTGTGCCTTGGGCAAGGGGTATAGTGAACATGGCTCCTACGAATGGAGTCAAATAAAAGATGGATATCAGGTACTAGAGAGAAAAGCTGAATTCTCTCATTTATGCTGTCAGTTTGGACTTTGAGGAGATTTCAGTATCATATCTGGAGTGTTTGTAGACAAAAACTATGCATTTGTTATTAGGCAAATTAGTCATGTGCTCTCTTTGTATCAATAAAACTGGTGTAACTCATACATTATTTGTTTATTTTTATACTTATATTTACTTAATTAATTAACTATCAGATCAGATTTATGGTCAAACAATTGCAGTGTTGTAGAAGTCATGTTTTATTATGGCAATTCATAACGTCTCTCATAGGCATTATATTCAGGTTGTCATTTGTTACATAAATATTTGGTAACAGTAAAATATGACCTCATGCTAAGAGTAGTTTTTCTAGTCTTTGCAGCTTCTGGGGTAGACTGAAACTGGACCATATACTTGTTGTGTAGTTCACACCAGTACACGTAGTCTCCATTAGGGCTGCACGATTTATATAAACATTCTAATTGTGATTTGTCTGATATTATGTACGAAAGTATTGAGATTATGGTTAGATTTGGAATATATGTTTGATTGATATATGTATGATTCTATTTAAAGTGGACATTGGAAACAACTTCAGGAACACTAACATTTGAGAGAAGACTGAACTAATGCAAGAAGCTCTGAACATGTTTGTAAAGGTCTAAACTATGGCTACAATAACATTTTTCAGTAAAAAGACTGGATATTTTGTTCTTTGCTGATTACAGTCTATTATCTAAATAATTCCAGCATTTGCAATTTGATAATTGCACCAATTCATAATGAAATTCCAATTAAATTTCAATGTATTGTGCAGCCAAATCTCTCCATAGGCTTACAGGTTTTTTATTTCTAACTGAGATTCATATTTTTAGAATTTCCAGATCATGATTGTTCCACCATAGGTCTCCCTAACCCTGTTGATAAAAGTAAACAACAAAATAAGCCTGTCTGTGTTTGTTTAGTTTAGGTGTAACCATGGTGATGTGTAAAAGGAAACATTTCTCGTGCCATTCTTGTCCCGCTGAGTGTGTGTCTGTCTGTGCAGGTTGTTGTTGTCTGACTTTTCACAATAGCTGTAGTATTTATCTGGTGATCGGCCTTGAGTCGTCTGCGAGCACAGGTGTGGCTCCAGTCCTCGGGCTGCCAACTTCAACACCTGCACTACAGACTACAGGCTGTGGATGTGGAAAACTCAACCAAACGATTGTGGTGTCATTTAGAGGTGGAAAAGTGGGAAAAAGTGACGTCACCCTAAATGTAGGCAATATATAATTAGCGTTTAGCCATTATAATTTTATAATTATGATTTATTATGATCATCAAAGTTACTTTAGTATATTTCTACTTAATTATGTAGCCCATAGCGTGTCACTACAGACACTGAGAATTTCACAATGAGTAACAAGTTTGTTATTAGTGAGTAGCGGTAGCACATAGCAGTAGTTATGGTAGTAGTAATAGGACTAGTGGCTGAAGATATACAGTAATGGCAGCATATGCAGTACTAGTGTTAATGGTAATGCATATTTATTTAGTAGTATTTAGTGGTAGTGTTGTTTTTTTTTATTTTTGATAGCTGTCACACTTTATTGTTTAAATCTCTACAATATTTGCTATATTATGATACCAAAGTAACAAAGTTGTTGTAGGTTGAAATAGTCTTAGTAGTAAAAGTGATCACAGCTGCAGTAATATAATAATTGTTCTAGCAGTGACTAGAGAAGCACTGGGCTTAACTGTGGTTGTTGTGTACTTATAATATTTTCAAGTACTAATACATAAGAACAGGTTTGTAGTCCTGTTGATCATATGCTGGGACACATCCTTGCACGTGTGTCTGGATCGCGCCTGTCTGGACTCCTTAAACAGGGAGTGGGCGGACAGTAGTTATGTGGTGAAATGAGGTCATCATGGCTGTTGATTTGTGTGACACACGCCATTACTTACACTACTGTGACTTCACCATTGTGGGGCCTGACTGCATGAATAATTCACATCTGTACCCAAACATGACAGACCCCGCCCCCTTTCTCTTTCTGTGCTGCTTTACAAACTTTACTTCATCTTTACTGACCAAAAAAGAAGTCAGGTGAAAGGAGAACAGTAACTGGAAAAAATAGTTCAGATATGACCCTCATCTCCTTATTACACATTTTGAACATAAGGTATACAGGCCTAAACAAACAAGTAATCAAAATGCCATGTAGAGTGAGTTGGTCAGTCATTAATCATAAAACAAATATTTAAACACAATTACTCTATCAAAGCAAAGTTCAAAACATGTATTAGCAGTAGTAGTTTTGCAGTTGTAACAGTTGAGTCCGTAACAAACTAAATTCACCTCACTACTGTATATCTTGGTGGATGGTCCGTCACCTGCTTATTTCTGTAACAGTGTTATCCATTTGCCTGGAATGTTCCACAATATGGCATGTAATTATCTTTCTTGTATTCATTTAACTGTGGGTGCTTTTTATTTTTAATTTGTTTGTTTGTAGAATAATTCAAGTAGCTTGAGATGTTTATTATCAATACAGGACCCATAGATATGAACGGTAAACATGTATTGTTATAGTATTGTCCACTCACATTGGTCTGTTGTGCAGATAACAAGGACTGAGCTAAAAATGCTGAAGCTATTTATGTGTTGTTGTTTTTCTTTCTTTCCATGGAAAACAGTGCTTCACCTGTATCTTGTATCCAGTTCAACAAGTTCAGCCTCCGATTTAAATATGTTTTTCTCCACGAGAAGGTGGAGATCGTGCGTGTGTGCAGTGGACACTCCCCCTGATAAAAGATGATTTGATTGACACATGAGGTGATGTATTATGCAACTCTGGTCTTATCACAGGTGTCTAAACTACCATGAGTAATGAGTGAGTGAGCTGATAAAGTATTACAGGCTTGTGCAAACTAAACTTAACACAATATCTGTAGGCCTATACAATAAACTATAATTAAAGGTGCATTAAAAGTCCATAGAGGAACTAGTGCTTAGCCTAGAATATTTGACAGTATGGTTTAACTATCCTATCTCCGTAGTGACAAGCAAGTGACGTGTTCAAGTTACAAGTCATATGTGCGGAGAGGAGGCCCTTTTCACAGTAAAAATGTTTTTCAAGGTATATTTGAGCAATAAAATGCTTGATAAAAGGCATGATAGACACGTTTAATGCCATACTGTGGAACATTCCAGTCAAAGCAGTAACACCCTTGTTGACAGCTTCGCTCTTCCTCTCAGGACCTTCGTCACACTCCATTTGCTCCGTTAGCCACCGTGGGCCACAGAGCTTTCAGTTTTACTGCTCTGATTCGTATGACATTAAATAATAGTATTTTTAGATGAGTGAGCCCATTTATTTACCAAATTAAACATGAACATCCTAGTTATAAGTATATAGTTTATTGTACTACTAATAAATGATTTATGTGCTTTTTTTTGAACACTCAATCATTTTTTGTTATTTTTATTTTTATTATGTTTTCAGTGATATGCCAGTGTGTTTATTATGTGTAAACCACCCTTTTCACACCACTCATCTCTCCTGTCAGTGGTACATTAACAGTGCCTATGACGTGACACAGCTCCTCCTGCTTGTGCTTTTGACAGTCTCCAACAGACCCTCCAGAGATACCTAGCCCCCGGTTGATGTTTACCCCAGGAGAGATGACTGTGGTGGGGCAGGATTTCAGCTCAGAGCAGGGGGCCGCGGACTAAGGGGGAGATGGGACAGCCATTAATGTCAGACCCCATTAGAGAGCCCAGGGGTGACATGTAGCAGGGCGGGGGGTAAGAGCAGTGGAGAGTCAGCCCTTAACTAGTGGTCTGAAACATCTGTCCGTGTGCAGATGTGGCGCCTCCCGGCTGTGACAGTGGACTTAATACACACTCATGCAGGCTTTGTAGTGGTTATAGTTGTTTTGCTTTGTACTATGTGTTAGTTTACACAGAATTAGAAAGTAGGTTAAAGTGGTACTACTATTTAATAAAATTCTTCTTGGTATTCTATTACTACTCTCACTATTTATGATACTGCAAACACTAGTGCTACAGTGTGTACTCCTATTTATAGTATTACTTGTATACTATTAATACAAATACTACCACTTCTACCTCCATTTCTTTTACCCACTAAATAGAAAAACAAAGATGAAATGTTTCCAAGTATTTTGAAATCAAAGGCTCCAGCTCTGCCACCTGCCAAGAGCCTGCATTAAACCGTGCAACACATTTAATTAGATTTTCATTTGGAGAGGCATCTGAGAGAAATTCATGTTAAATATAACCCTGTACAAATTATATAACAACGTGTTTATGCCAATTGAGTGAAGAGAAATAGTTTAGATAGGGTTCAAATTTGCCTGGGGTAAATATACACCATTTTAATCAGCGGCCCATTTGCTAATACTCGCAACTAAACACCAGATTTAGTCAAATGTGTGACAGGGATTAATGAAGCAAATAGATGTTTGTATGAAAAGCATAAAAATATTTCCAAAATATGCTGCAACTTCAAGCCGTATTGTAGTGCTAGTACATTCTGTGAATATTTTGATGAGCATTTTGCAGTAAAACGTATGTCTATTTAACTGTAAACATGTTTAGGTAAAACAGCTGCTTTGTTGGTGGTATCATTCTGCTACCTGTGCACTGCAGTTCTTTATTTTAATAACACCACAATGTGCCGTTTGGGGTCAAGCCCTTCTTCAGACAACTAAACACAACTTTTTACTTTGTCAGTAATGAAAGAATGCTGTTAATTATACTATATCATAATTTTACAATGTGGAAAAAAAAGTCTCTCTTTAACCTTAAAAAGTAAAATAAATCTATAGACCAACATAAAAATAATAACTTCTCTGCTTCACTGGTAAACCTGCAGTATTTCCTCCAGTTATCTCCAGACCATTACCAAATTACCAAATGATGTACAGTCGTCTCAAAGAGCCTGGTAGAAACACAGAGGGACATATACAGAGCGGACAGTGGCTGCAGACACCGAACCAGACAGGCCTGTCCCAACCAGGCAGCTGGACGTACCTTAGGAGAGGAGCAGGGTGTGCCCCAAACACACTGCTCTCAAAGTACAAAACATACATTACAGTCACCTGACAGTTTAGTTAAAGAGTAATCCTACTGTACACAAAACCTGTGTAAAGAGAAAGTGCAGTAACAACATTAATATTATTACAGGAGTATTTTCCTCTGAAGGCATGTAGCTGTATTAGGTTATTGCAATTAGAAACTGATTGTCCTAAGCAAATATTTAACCAGCTATTTTAAAGGTGCACTATGTAACTTGGACCATGGAGATGTTAATGCTTTGCCTGTAATGTTCCAAAGTATGGCATCAAGCATGGGTGTTTTTATTAGTCAAAAATGCATTGAAAAACATTAATTCTTACTGTGAACGGCTTCACTCTCCAGATCTGACATGTAACGTGGTGTCACCGGCTTGTCTCCATGAGGAGACAAAGCAATAGCATATTACTGAAGCAAGCGAGTGGCTGACCCTACACTCACAGTTATACTGCATCTTTAACTAGTTAAATATTAAAAATATCTCCTCTCGCTATACCAACAACATTTTTTTTTCCTACAATTGCACTTCTGAAGCATCAGCACCACAAGCTCACAACTTCCCATAGTGGTGCCAGGTAGTTAAACAAGTAGACATGTTTTTATTTCCAATAATAACTGATTTACACCGTATTATTCTGTTGATTACCTGTATGGGTAGAAGAGGTAATGAAACTTTAATCAGAGAAAGAAAACAGTGTACATAGTAGGTAATGGTGACAAATACTCCAGAATCAGAGAAAACTTTATTGTTATCAAGTGGACAAAGTCAGTTCACTGTCAATAAGGTTTTTTAAAGACACCCATATGACTGCAGGAAATGTAAGATATGTCACTGACCAAACACTGAATGTGTGAAATGTATGACGGTGTAGGAGTCGATAGAGCGTGGAAAGCAGTAGAGCAATATTAGTTAAAATACTTTCATCCAATAATTTACACAATGCAATGGTGAAACTTACTGATTTGTAAAATAGAGAAAAGTACTTACTGTTGAATTGTGACTTGTTATTTGTAAAATGTAAGTAGAAAAGCTATCCATGGCTGAACTAAAATATACTTGCCTGCCATCCAAAGCCACACACTTTGACAATATGTAGGAAAGACTATAGAATAGAATATACTATCTTACAAACATACAGAATCTGCAACAACTGTTATTCTTCAAAGTTGTCACAACAAATCTATGTGCAATACTGAAGACCTCTGGTACAATTCACTCATGTCACTTTACTGATATTTATCCTGTCTGTACGTAAACAGTCATTACTGTAAATAACATAATATACTGAAGTCACTTTACTGAGATTTACTCTGTTCATATGCTGCACTGTTACTTTTATTGTACATAATAGGTTTTTTTTGGTATTTTATATTTTATATTTTGTATTTTATATTTTTGCTCCACCGGAACAAAATTAGAGTCTATCTTTAAGTCTATTTCTAAATTATTATTTTTTTAGCCATTATCTATTATCTTGTTTTTATTGCATGTTCCATTTTCCTACTGTTCTTGAACTGTGCGTTGCAACACTGGAATTTCCCCACTGTGGGACTAATAAAGGCATATCTTATCTTATCTTAAAAATAAAATAAAAAATGAAACATGGATCATAATGTAGCCAAAAATCCTAGACTAAATACTATGTAATAACCAGTTTACAGGTTTAAAGTGTCAGTTGGGCATGGTTGCTGGTTTCTGGCTGACCTTAATACTTGTGGTTCTAGAGAAATCCACACAGCTCTTTGAAAATCCTCCCCCGCACTTGTTTTCACACTTAAAAGACAAAAACATGCGTACGGTAATGCTACTGCAATGTGACTATTTTACATCAGTATCATTTTATTATTACTCAGCAGCTTCAGAAAATATATTGTATTTATTTTTGTTTATTAAAAACTGGTCTATTTTAAAGGTGTATGTCTGGCCCACTGATGTTTGACAATGAGGGGATTTACAGTGTTTCTGTGTGTGTGACAGCGGTACATACTGAGCTGAGAAACAAACTGCTTTTCACATGACAAATGAGATATTGGACATTGATCCTGGTTTAATCCAGGTTCAGTCCTAATGCAGACTTTGTTGAGTCTTGTTCTAGTCATAGACTAGCAGTTCAAGTTTAGTCCTAATTTTCATGTTGTGTTAGTTGTTGTTGTTTGAACTGTTTTTAAATTTACATAGGATTTATACATTATTTGTCCACACTCAGTGTTATCATATTCAGTGTTTTGTTAACTCTAAACTCCACTGTACAAATGTCTGGGTCATACACAAAGTTAAATTTCCAGTTATCTGATCCAGTTTTTCCTATTCGCCTTATCAGAGTGATTCACACATACTAAACAGAAAAATATTTTTCTCCCCAAATATGACTAGATCTAATCCAGGTCTAAAACTTGAGCCTAAACCACAAAAGTTCTAAACAAGGACTAATTCAAAGGAACTCAAAACATAGAGTATTTCTATTCACACTTGTCCCAGTTTAGTCCTGATATACAGTCCCTGACAAAAGTCTTGTCGCTTATCCATTTTGTAGAAACAAAAGCTTATAACCTGACTTTAAATTAATCGATTGGTTTTAGAAATGTCTCATATGAAAGCTAAAACCCTCCCAAATTATGCTCAATATACTAAAATAAATTTGCTTCACTGAAGAAAGATTGATCATTTAATGAACACAGAAAGGTCAGATTTTGGCAAGACAAAAGTCTTGTCGCCTTGTCATATGATGCACCCAATCCTAGATTACAGCCTCACCTGTGATCAGTTACTGATCAGTCAATTAGTGGGTGTGTATAAAAAGAACCCCAGCACACCAGACCTTCACATCAACTGCAACTTGACCTCTGACAACATGCCTAAGATCCACCCTGAGACCAAAGCGTTAATTATCAAGAGGCTGAAGACCAGATCCACTGTTGAGGTGGCTGACACCTTCAATGTGTCTCAGCGTCAAGTACAAAGAATAAGAAAAAGATCTGAAAAGACTGGAGATGTTTTTGACAAGCCCAGGTCCGGCAGACCCCGCAAGACAACTGCTCGGGAGGACCGTTTGTTGATTCGAAAATCCAAGGCCAGCCCCTTTTCCACTGCAGCAGAGCTCCACCAGGCCTGGTCACCTCAAGTCCCTGTGTCAACCAGAACAGTTTGTAGAATTCTGTCTCGAAATGGCCTCCATGGTTGAATCAGTGCACAGAAACCAGCACTAAACAAAAGGCAATTAAAAAACCGTGTGGCATTTGCCAAGGCCCACAGCCTGCTAAAAGGATGGACACTGGAAAAGTGGCAGAAGGTGGATTTCTCAGATGAATCCTCGGTTGAATTACATCACAGCCGTCGCAAATATTGCAGGAGACCTACTGGAGCCCGCATGGATCCAAGATTCACCCAGAAAACAGTTAAGTTTGGTGGTGGAAAAATCATGGTCTGGGGTTACATCCAGTATGGGGGTGTGCGAGACATTTGCAGGGTGGAAGGCAATATCAATAGCCTAAAATATCAAGAAGTATTAGCTACCTCTTACATTCCCAACCATAAAAGGGGTCAAATTTTGCAGCAGGATGGTGCTCCATCGCATACTTCTATCTCTACATCAAAGTTCCTCAAGGCGAAGAAGATCAAGGTGCTCCAGGACTGGCCAGCCCAGTCACCAGACATGAACATCATTGAGCATGTCTGGGGTAGAATGAAAGAGGAAGCATGGAAGGCAAAACCAAAGAATCTTGATGAACTCTGGGAGGCATGTAAGACTGCTTTCTTTGCTATTCCTGATGACTTCATCAACAAATTGTATGAATCATTGTCGACCCGCATGGATGCAGTCCTTCAAGCTCATGGAAGTCATACAAGATATTAAATATGGATCTCACAGCACCACTACTTAATTCACTGACGTTATGCAACATATTTTTGTATTTGAAGTAAATTATTTGTTCAATTTTCTGTAGGCGACAAGACTTTTGTCTTGCCAAAATCTGACCTTTCTGTGTTCATTAAATGATCAATCTTTCTTCAGTGAAGCAAATTTATTTTAGTATATTGAGCATAATTTGGGAGGGTTTTAGCTTTCATATGAGACATTTCTAAAACCAATCGATTAATTTAAAGTCAGGTTATAAGCTTTTGTTTCTACAAAATGGATAAGCGACAAGACTTTTGTCAGGGACTGTAGACTTGGTTTGGTCATGTTCTAGTTCTGGTTTTGTCTTGGTCTAATCCAAAGTTAGTTATGGGTTAAATCACAGATAAAACCCAACTTTGATGTGCAAGTGTATAGAGTGAACTATAAAGGTCGCCCTGTACCACCTGAAGCTCAGCTCAGAAGCTCTGTTGGTGTTTGCCCATTGATTCAAAGGTTGGGGGTTCAAATTCCACTCCCAGCACAAGAATATTGGTAGATTGGTCAAATCCACTGGCCCACAGGTTGGCAGTTTGATCCCAGCTGCCACAGGGGCAGTGTCATTGTGTCCGTGGGCAAGACACTTAACCCACCTCACCCCCAGTACCTGCGTACACTGGTGTGTGAATGTGTGTGTAGAATTGGTGTATGGTTCCTTGATGTGAAGCACTGTTGGACATGGAAAAGTGTTATATAAATTTGTCCATTTACTATTTCTTTCTTTCACAATTTGTACCATCCAACTTGCTGTTACAGCTTATCGGTTTCATCTAATTGTATAGTGGTGCTTACCTTCAAATCCCCTGTCCCATTACTGACCACAGCAAATATGCTACAGTCAGCAGGATGTCATCTCTCACTAAACCAGGAGCCCAGTGCATAAGCTCTCCGCTGCACCTCTATAGTGTACCCCTTCCACGGGATAAACCACCAAACCAGGGCCCCTCTCTGCTCCAAACAGGACAACCTTAACCGTCAATGAAGCAGTAGATATAGTTACTAAATAATGAGTATCAATGTTAGACCATTTGATGCAAATGCTGCTCCAAAGGTGAGTGAGTATGTCATTCATTCTTCTTGTTTGGGATAAGACAAGGACAAATATTAGATTATTCATTTATGTGGACATACAGGGCTCAGACTCTGGTGAAAAGAGGACCATGCAAGATCAAGAGGAGGAACTGATACTTACAGCATGGCAACACATGGTAAGGTGATGGTGGAAAGTGTTAAATGGTTAGTGCACATTTTTAATAAAACAATAGAAGTGTAAGGGTTAAGCACATTGAAAGCTTTATTTATAAAATGGGTGCACAGTTGCAGCCACAATAAGGCATTACAAATACATTTTTTTGTTTTATGTAAGCTGGAACTGAAGTAAGGTTTTCTTTAAAAAGCTCAACAAAACTTAAGTGCTCTTCCATTTACTTTTTCCCTATAGTAGCTAGTGGTTATTGTAATAATAATAGAAGTAGTAAATTTAACATTTAGTATTCTAGTATGTAATGTCAATAGTCAATAGGTAGTATTAATTGTGGTTGGACCAGCTTGATTTCATTAAAATTTAATTGAGTAATGAGTACGATGATTAGTTATTTAGCCCGAATAATATTTTTAGTGCATGGCTATCCTATAAATTTTCAGTCCTTGCTCACTTCTAAGTATAAAGTTTTTACTATATTACACACATAATAATTACAGAGTCTAAATACCTAAATGCCATGTAATAACTAGTGTGGTAATTATGTCACTTTGGGCGAAGTCAGGATCATAGCTTTGGGGTGACCTCAAAGCTGCTGGACATTAAAAGTTATTCAGAATCAGCACCAGCTTAAAGTTAGACTGTACAAGCTTATTTTTTTGTTCACATTTTTGTCTATAATTTCTAAGCTATTGTAACATGTTGATTTCTATTCAGTCTACAGTTCTGCAAAAGCATGGTTTCACTGAGGAGCTTCGATCTCCAGGTCCAGCCCAGTCCTTTTTGGCCAAACAAAGGCTGTCCACTCTGAGGCCAAAAACCTGACTAAGCCTGATAGATGGGAGTTAATAGTTTTATTTTGACCTGTGGTGTTGACTTTAGTTTGAAACTGTTGCCACCTGCTGGACATTTCTGGTAACTTATTTAAATGTGAAATGCTGTCCAATATCTTATTTTGGTTGTAGTTTTCATTCATTGTATAATGCATAAATTAGTAGACGGTGTGTTTTACAATACTAGTGTTTTGTGTTTGTTATAAAATAAAGGACAAAATATTGCACAGTATTAAATATATAATTAAGGACTAGAGTGAAAAGATTTGCAAACTGCTTCTTGAAAGTGCATTTCAGAAAAAAGTATCTTTAGCCAAAGCAATACAACACTAGACATAGTAACAGTATTCGTGGATTAAACAAATACTATACATTACTTTTTGTATGTAGAATTTAATATCCCTCACTAACTTTGAAGGAGTGCTTGCGTACGTTTTTGGTTTTAAGGTTATACATTGTCTGCCCCAGAGCACCTGTTTGCCTGACTTGGGAGATCTAGGATTGATTAAAGTCATCATCATGTTGTGCTCCAGTGATTTCTTGGTCCATACTTACACTGCGGGCACTCAGTGATTGGGTGCAGGGCGTCCCGTGTACTCCAGTGGGCGGGCTGATGGTGGAGAGTGCAGCGTGGTTCTTGTTGATGACTGGCTGAGACCTGTTGTGCTCCAGGTGGGTGGGGTCAATGGGGTGAAGCAGGTTACACAGCTGTGGGGGGATGGTAGAGACAGGTCTGGTCTTTTTGAGCTGAGATGGCGGAGGGAGCAGGGACACTGTAGATGGGATGTCCTCCACCTGTTTAAGTGACTCTCGGTCCTCCTCGATCCTCAACTCTGGAGGGTCTGATCCAAACTGCATGTCCAGAAGAGGTGCCCCACACTTCTCCTTCAAACGACGCATCTTGCTCTGACTGTCCTGTCTCTGTCCAGATGGTAGGAACTCTTTAATTACTGTAGCACCCTCCTCCTCTTCATCACTGACACACTGGTCCACACTGGGATTCTGGCGTATCCTCAACTTCAGGCTTTCTGATCCAAACTGCATGTCCAGAAGAGGTGCCCCACACTTCTCCTTCAAACTACACACCGTGCTCTGATTCTCCTGTCTCTGTCCAGATGGTAGGAACTCTTTAATTACTGTAGCACCCTCCTCCTCTTCATCACTGACACACTGGTCCACACTGGGATTCTGGCGTAACCTCTGTAACTGGGCTGAGGTGCGGTGCAGCGCCCCTCCCATCAGACCACTGGAGCTGGGGGCTACGTTCATGAGACGGTTTAACAGCGCCATGTTGGACTGATGACTGCTCGACTCCTCTACATTTTCAGCAATGTCCTCCAAAGGCTGGAAGTGCATCTCTTCTTTAGGCACCCTGTTACACAAAGACAGCATGTACTATTAGTCTAGTACCAATCAGTCAAACTTTACTTATAGAACCCTTTTCAACACTCAAGGTGACCAAAGTGCTTCACATTAAAATCAACACAATATCAATGTCAAGAAGACACTGAACATGATTTAAACCTGATTTCCAAATTATAGGGCGGAGGGTCTGTCACCTGATTGTCTCCATAAAGAAGTTTTTGCTTTAGCTAAAAGGATCACAATAAGGCATTTAAATTCTTAAATGCCATGGAGACAAGCAGGTGATGCCAACAAATCAAGTTACAGTTCAGATCTGTGGAGGTGACCCCACTCACGGTAAGAACGTACTGTATGTTTTTCAAGGACATTCTGAGCAATCACAACATGTGACTGAATAAATGCAAGATAAATACATTTGTGAAGCACTAAAAAGCATCAACAATGGAGACAAACTGGTTGCAGGCGTCCACCAGAAAAGTTAGCAGATTATTAATTTTGAAATACTGATATTCAGTTAGGCTGGGTGAGAGAGCCTAATTATTACAAATAAATCAGTCTATTAACATTTAGTATTAGATAGACAAGTGAATATCAATAAGTGACACTAACAACATGTCGAAGGTGGACCCCTGGAAAGAGGGTTTGCGCAGAACAAAGACAGTGGCAGCGGTGTAGGGGGGTCGGGGGTTTGAGTCATTCCAGTATCTGTCCCTCTGTAATAGCGGCAGGTCCCCGTACATCTCATCCACTGCCATCATGGAAACCTGGGAATAAAATATACTCATTTATTCACCTATTACTGATTACTTTGCAGCTGATCAATAGTCAACAGGCCCTGGGGGTGTGATGCCAACTGTAGGCATGCTCTGTCTATGTAACTGAGCTTTATTTTAACATTTTAACTCCCTCTCAAATAACATTACAATGACGAGCTAGGTAGCATTAGCCAACAGTTTTTCAGTTAGTCCCTCTCACCCTTCTGCTGAAAATTACACACCTAAACAGGACCATGAACGCTCAAATTGATCAGAGGTGCATGAAAACGTGTTCTTTAAAATCCATTTTGTATTAAAATATGTACATAAAATAGGTCAAATGTGACAGTATTTAAGAAAGGACCCCAGACTAGCTGATTGCTTCGCTTTCATCTTATGGGGTCTATAGAGCTTCAGACAGTGCAGTGTCTACAGTTAACGTCACACCCCCAGGGAATGTTGATAACATCAGCTGCAAAGTGTCAATAGAATAAATAATAAAAATATCACTTGAGGGAGTCTGTCTAACTTTTGGTGGGATTTCATACTTGTAAAAAGTAAGTTTGCCAGTTAATTTCATAAAATATTTTATGTCATTCACTGTGATGAATAGATATTTGAACCTGAAAATTCCTGTCTATCAGCCAGTTGGTCTCAAAGTCATCATCATCTTCACCAAAAGGGTTTATTAGTTGTTCTGCCACCTGTGGATCAAAGGAGAAAGTTCAACACCCATATAAGACTCTTGTATACTGCAGTAACATATGTTACTATTCACCTTGAGCCATCCAGCGTAGAAGAAAAACTGCAACAGCGTGAAGATGGGCACGTAGAGGTCGAGGTCATAGCCAGGATAGCCCTGAGCGGGATCCAAAAACTGTCGACCGATTAAACAAACCAGAAAGAAACTGTAGACTGCCAAAGTCACAACCTGTGGAGATACAAGTACTTCTGTATTCTGTTCATTTAAGATAAGATAAAACTTTATTTGTCCCACTATTGGGAAATCACAGTGTTGCAATGCAAAGACCAAGAACAACAGGAAAATGCAATCCATCTGCATGTCTTCTGAAGCACCTCCGCAGGAAGGTCGTATCAGTCTCTGGGAAACGTTGCTGTTCCTTTGTGTAGACTAGAGGGCCCCGGGGCCCCACACACGTCTTTGCAATAAAACCAAAAGTGTATGAAACAAAGCAGAGACTGTAGTCCTAGCTTTACAACAGCAAAAACGAGCAAAAGGTTGGAAAAAAGTGAGATTTGCGAGAGCATTACAACCAGCAGCTGGCTCCCGCCAGTGCCAGAAGCTGAATCATATCTTAAACATATCTTCCAGTTAGTTGCTGGGTTTCAGATGACATCAGAACATTCTATATGTCTATAATATTATATTAAAAGTGCACTATGTAACTTTTCTGGTGGAGAGTACGTTTGTATGTGAAATGTTGTTACTTTGCTTAGAATATTCTGCAGTATGACACTAAACCTAATCTATCTTGCATTTATTCAATTAGATGTTATTTTGTTGCTTAAGAAACACACTGAAAAACAATTATTCTTCTTATGTGCATTCTAGGGAAAATCCTCCAGCTAAGGTAGTCCTGACCAAGCCTAGCTGCTCCTGACAAGTTGCCCCAGCGGTAATGAAGGATGGGTCAAACGCAGAGGACACATTTTCCTACAGGGAGAATCAAGTGTACCTTAAAGTTAAGTAACAACATGGATACAAACAGGTGCCGTACCCTCCACCAGAAAAGTTACATACAGAAACTTTAAAATAATGAATGTTAATATGCAAAGTTACAATAGCCTAGTCAGTAAAATTTCTGGATCATTCTTATGAAGATACCATATAAAAACTAGTTCAAGCTCTGGGAGTATGGCATCATTACATTCTAAAAGTTGAAAGCAGCAATACCAAACTGCTCTGGCATCAGTTCAGTACATTATAAAATGTGGCAATAATTTATAATAAAACAAACAGGAAAAAGCTTTGGGATTATTGATGTGATTTCTAATTGTCTGGGAGCTTACCTGTGTGTAGACCAGAGGCACACTGATCATATCGTAATGAAACAACATGCTGCACTTCCCCCGAAACACGTTCAGCTCCTGTTTGGGATAAAACAGAGGGCCTAATGAGCCTGTTACATCATCTCTGCAGTTCACCGTCCTGAACCACAGCCAAAATCTGACTGACTGAAAAGGCTGCATTTGTATAATTAAAAAAAAAAAAAGTCAGTAGTCAAGAGACAATTAAGAGTTCAGTATAACCATTAAAGGTATACTATGTAACTTTTCTGGTGCAGGATCCACCACCTGTTTGTCACCATAGAAATGTTTATTGTTTCATCTGGAATATTTTACACTATGGTACAACATTTACGCAAAACAAAACAACTGTAATTTTATAAATGCAAGATGGATAACTTTAATGCCATACTATGAAACATTCCAGGCAAAGCAACAATAGCTCCATGAAGACAACCTTCGCCCAGAGAAGTATAAGAAAGAACTAAATATTTTAAAGAAAACAACAAAAGCCTGCATATACCTGCATACAAGTACAATTATATGTAGTGTACCTCCAGCAGAAGTTTGAGTGTGTGGTCATCTTTGATCCGACCCTCACACCGAGCCACATTAGCCAAGTTAGCGAACCAAACACAGGGGACCCAGTATTTGTTATAGGGAGACTGGAGACTTTCAAATTTTTTCCTCTCCTCTCTCGTCATGAAACCTGTAGTGTAATAGTGTGTAAATGAGGAAAAACTTTCAAGTTACATAGACTTTTGACATGTAATAACAACATTCAGACATGTTATAGTTTTTAATTAAATCCCATATATCAGCTCTATATCTTCATATCTTCAGCTCTAAAAACACTCCACCTTGAGATGTCATTAAGTGGTAATCAAGGAAGTGCTCCTTTTTGTGTTTTTAAAGTTAATATACCTTCATTAGACTCAGTTTGGTCATTGTATTTCTCAAATTTCGGTGAGAATTGCAGCTATTGTTTTTTACATTGCTTCACTTACTGTTGCAGTAACAAAAGGCAACTCAAAAATCAGGGCATGTACTTGTCTTCATACATATGTATTCTTGGGTTTCAACGTCCTGTTTAAGGTGACACTTTGAGGGCTTTTTATGATTCAAAAGATGTAATATTTTGCTTTAATTTGTTAATTGCTATGGTAACAATCCTCACTTGTCGCCATTGTGAAACCCATGTATATACTATTAACTTTCCAGACTGGGTGTTTTTGAATGGCTCCTACGCACCTGCCTCTACCACATGGTCAATGGTGGGAAAGCGCTTGAACACGGCGGTGCTGACAGAGCGCAGGATGAGGAGGGAGGACAGACTTGTGTAACGTATCAAGGTTCTTCTGAGTAAACGGCCCCGCTCATCGCCGCCCTGCAGGCCACCAGAGAGAATGCACATGAGCTGGTCAGGGAGCGGGATGCAGATGTACTGGTTCCACCAACGATTCACCACAAGAGTCACATAGAAACCTGTTTAGAGAAGAAAGTGAAAATCTAATGTATAGAAAACATTTGCCCAATGTAACTGGTTCCAGATTGTCCTACATGTACCAGATAGATGTGGTATTTAAAAAGTATAAAGCTTAAGTTTTGATATGACAACACAAAAATTTAAGGGAGACCATATCAAAAGGAACATATATAGGTTCTGTGCTGATAATGAATTTATAAATGTAATCAGCCCTGAAAAATGTTGTCTATAATTTTAATAAACCCAGTTGATACAATAAAAAAGAGAAATATTAAACCTTACCCAATACAAAAGACATAGGGATCAGACTAGCATAGTGGTTACAGTAAATGGCGACCTTTTCAAAATATCTCTTCTGGTCATCATACAGGAAAAATCTAGAAACAGATGATGCATTTTTATTTCTACCTGAGAAACATTATTCGTGATGGTACTCACAGGTCTTTTGGTTGTGTTAAACTCTATTGTTTCTATTAGCTATTGTTTTAATGACTCCATTACTTAATGACCTGAAGTATCTGAGATTACTGTTTTAATTATTACAAGATTACAGTGACAGTGGCTAAGTACATTGCAGAACACATTTCTAATTGAATGGTTCTTACTTAAATTAAAAGTAAATGAAAATGAAGTCTAAATGTTGGCTCTTCTTTCTGAGCAGGTGGAATGCAGTAGTGTGTACACTGTATGATTGAGGTAGAAGAACTCACCTATAGGTAATGCTTATGGCCGTGTACATGGCAAAGAAAGCCACAAACTCCTTGTATAAAACTTTGTAGATGCTTCCTTTCCAGGCCAAGAGCAGCTTGGAGAATCCACAGAAGCGAGCATTTGCAACTCTGGCTGTGTAGGTGACGGTCATTGCGGAGAAACTCGAACTGCACTAGAAACACTGCAATCTCTGGAATGTATGTATAATTGAATGTAGATTGTACATCACATGATTCCTGTTCAAACATGCAAACAAACATTTTTGATTATATTCTACACTATACTTTGTTACGCCCTTAAGGATTTCTTTACTCTGCATTTGACCAATCCTTCATTGCCCCTGGAGCAACTGGTGAGCAGTGGGTGATCACAGTGCAGCACTCCAGATATTGAGCTAGGTTTGGTTAGATTTAGAGCCAGCTGGAGGATTTTTAGGTTTAATCAATAGGCAAATAATGCATACCTGAACTTGAAGAGCTGAATGCTGATTCCACTTCAACACATCTTTGTGTCTCCCTTTGTGTTGACAGATAAGGCTGTATTTACTGTTATCTACAGCAGTCAGCAGCACTGGAGCTCTGTCCACCGGCTGGTGCACCCCAGGGCAAATCCCCAAAACGAAGAGGAGGAGCTCATTAGTGCAGCCCCCTGACCGAGACAATTGGATCTGCTGATGGACTACAAGTGACATGCCAAAGCAATGGGGCACATGCTCTGTACAGTCGTGGCATGAAAGAGCCTCTAATGGACCATGGCAAACTTTGACATGCAACTGTTTTACAGTTGTACGTTTGCTACTTTTTGATGTAATTATGTTAGCATCATAAGACAATACTATAATATGTTCATATTTAATTCTAACTGTTATTAACCCCAAAATGTAAAGGAAATGTGGAAGTTTAGGCTTAAGCCTTAAGTGAGATATTGCATATAAAACTAGAAAAGCACTCAGAGAGCGCAGACCTCCGCCAAGCCCCATTTAACGCAATGCTAACGAAATTTTCAAAGTGATCCAGAATCCAGGATTTCTTCTGGATCATCACCAAAATCATCTGTTGGATTTACCATTCGGAACATTTCCTGAAAATTTCATCAAGATCCGTCCATAACTTTTTGAGTTATCTTGCTAACTAACAAACAAACAAACAAACTAACTAACTAACAAACAAACAGACAGACTCAGGCGAAAACATAACCTCCTTGGTGGAGGTAATTATGAGTGACAAATATATGTAGCAGAAA
The DNA here is from genome assembly GCA_029959045.1 of Taenioides sp. WSHXM2023. NCBI lineage: Eukaryota > Metazoa > Chordata > Actinopteri > Gobiiformes > Gobiidae > Taenioides > Taenioides sp. WSHXM2023. Next base: position 18,696,833 of record CM057090.1, read on the forward strand.
CAAAGTTTGTTTAATATTTTTACGGTCAACTTAATTTAAAAGATAATATCTAGAAAACAGTTTCAGACTCAAAAGCATTCAGTCACATAAAGAGGAAATTAAATTTATATCTATGAATGATTCTTTCAGGTATTACTAGTCGAAAAGCAAGCAACAAGTCGCTTTACCACAAATGTGCCTCCGCTCTGTTGCACCCTTCATTTAGAGTTGATCGCAGACATTCAACATCAGATAAGGCGAGAGTCCCTTTAGTGTTTTTGTTGAAGCTGAAATGTGGATAGCTGTCCAGCTTTGTCAGTCAATTCTCCAGTCTTCTTATCTTTGACTTACTATGGGTCAAAGCAGCAGCTTAGGAGCTTTAGCTAAATATATAAAAGCTAAAGGGGATATTGCATGACCCTTCTCAATGTTATAATTAGATTGCTCAAGTTAGCATATAAAAGTTAGGTTTTACCTTCTCGCATGTCGAAGCAACATCTTGCTGCAATGCTCTTGATCAACTTTGGTAACTTACTTTTCAAATTATACACCAATTAATTTGGAATGCAAATTAATCAAGATTAATATAAGAAGAACACAGTAATTGAAGAATAAACACATGTAAACATCCAGAATCTGTAACCTCATGAATCCATTCCAAACTTGGGGAAGGTAAAATTATTAGTTAAATTCTTTGTATATGAAAAGACATACTGCCACCCTAGTAGTGAATGCTTTGAGTCATGGCTCTCCTTCCCCTCAAAAGATATGACATCTCTGTACACTTTCTTTGTAACTAAAGGACATTTGTTTGAGGCTTGATAGGGAGAAGACATGTTCAAACTGTAGAGTTGTTTTTTTGTGGCAGTGGAGGGAGAGGAAGAAACAGAGGGGGGAGAGGGATAGAGTTGCAGAGGATGTCCTGACTGAAGCAAATCACTTGTTCGGTGGCTTGTACGGCTCCAGAAGTTGCTTAGAGAAAGTGTTGACCTTATCTGCACCTCGGACCTCGTGAGGTAGCAGAGGTAACTTGACTATGTGGAAATCCTCATAGAGATCCTCCATCTGCAGTGAAAAGGACACAGTAAGACATATTGCTCTGGAATGATGATTTGTATATGTTTATTTCCATTGATGCAATTTGTTTTGTTTTGCATTAATAAAAATGTAAAACAAAAAAATACTTTTAGTACAGCAGTATATATCAGGCCTATTTGACTTGACCCCAGTGGTACATTTCTACCACTCTGGCCCTTTCTAGGTTTCTGTGGTTGTTGTTGTATCCCTTTTGCTTGTGTGGTTGAACTCGGTGATGAATATAAGGTTGATGACAGTGACAGTTGATGAAGTTAAAATATCTTACAATAATATTTTGGGGACATGTATTATTTTTGATTTTCAGGTTGGTTTAGTTATAGCCTAATCGTGTACAGTACTGTGGATCTAGGAGGTATCTTCGAATGGTTTCTGGGAACAGATAATAGATCTACATACTTAAGTTTTTAGAATTATAATTACATTTGTGTGTTTGCCTATTGTGGTCATGTATGAGTAGTTAATGGTGTGAGGGTTGTAAAGTCTCCAGATTACAATGGCTAATCTGTACATTTGCTTAGTCTATTCATGGATGTTTATGCTTTAACATTTTATTATTATTATTAGGTTAAGGGTTTGTTTTTAGATGGTTTATAGTTTTGTGGTATGTTTTTTGGGTTTCATTTTTTGCTGGTAATATTGTTTTTTTGTGTTTTTTTTGACTGGTTGTTTGACACCATGTGTGTGAATACCAGTAAATTCCACACACATAGAATACAATACAGTACTTTGTTGCCTGGACTCAAGGACAGAACTGTAAGTTCCTGTAGCCCTAACATTGCAGGGGAGCTCACGAAGAGAACGCTCTGCTGATCAAAAGATCCTCCTTCACACACTATCACTGATACACAATATAAAAACTGAACACACACCCCAGGACTCTCCCCCTATTCCTTCTGGAGGCCAGTAGCTAAGCACTTCTGCCAAGCTACGGCTTTACCTATCACTCAGAAATCCTTCTGACTTTACATTTCATATTTATGGTCCTCTTTGACGTATGCTTTCATGTCTAAAACTAGAATGTATAATTTTAATTCACTGAATGTGAGTGGGACTATCCTGATTGCATAAAATAAATTTGATCATCCAACTTCTTTATGACCTTTTAGAGCACAAAAACAAAGCAGTGAATAGAACAACTAACCTGATCTAAGTACTTGGACTGGATTTTATGCCGAGCTTCACACATTTTACACGGCCTCTCTGCATCGGGGAAAACAAGCTGGTTGACGATAATGTTGTGTGTGTCAATGCGGCACTTGGCCAGCTCCTGGATCAGCCGCTCAGTCTCGTAGAGGGATAGAAACTCAGCAATGCACACACAGATGAAAGTGGTCTGCTCCTGGAGGACAAAGGGAATTTCACACAAACGCATTCTGAAGTGGGATATATAGTGACAAAAAATATTACAATAAATACTCAAATTGAAGACCACTTTAGGCCGATGACAGAATAACTCTAAAGCATGATACTTAAAAATAAAAAGGTAAATTGCTGTACGAGTCCTGAGACAGTACCAAAAACTAGGCAGTGCAAGAAAATATAAAAATCAAACAAAAAAAGATGTTTTCATGTATCTTTATCAATTCTGGATAAAGTTTAAATACTGTTATCGAAACAATACAAAACAAACAATACAAAACAACTGGAAAGTGAGTGAAATGACAGATTACTTACAGGGTCCTTAAACTGCTCGCTGACGGAGCGAATAACTGGGAGCGTTTCTTCCAGCTTTGACGCCAACTGGTCTGCATTCATGTCACCCAAACCAAGCATGTTACACATCTGAGAACAGTGCAAGGAATTGAAAGGAACTGAATTAAAACAGGCTGAACATGTAAATAATGACTTCTGGATTAGCTCTACCTGAGAGATGAAAGGACTGATCTGATTTTTTATCTGCATGAGGCGGCCCAAACCTCGTTCTACAATGGTGGGGAAGTTAAGAAGCCGAAGTGTGTGGCCAGTTGGGGCAGTGTCAAAAACAACCACAGAAAAGTTCATTCCTTTCACTAATCTATAACACATGAAGAAGGTAACAGACATTGCATTAGAAATGCATCTAACAGCTCATTCTGTTAAAAGATTTTGTTTCTTAACAAAAAGGAACAGAAAAAGACAGGATTACTCAGTCATGCATGAATCAATCAAAATACAGCTCTGAGAAAGCCAATGAAAGAGAGAAAATTTTGTTTGTTAAAGTCAATTTTGCATAATATCTCTAAAATAAAATGCGTTTGAGGTTTTGCTTTGCTCTTGAGAAGGGGCCACTTCACCTCATGACCTCTGCATAACTCATAGCCTCGTCGATGCCTGGAAAAGCACTCATTGCCTCCTGCATCATCTTCTTGCCCATACTGAGCATGTTGTCCTCCTCAAAGAACTCATCGGGCAGCTCCGCCACGCCCAGGCTTGGGTCAATCTCCTGCATTGATAAACAGCACAGAATATAGCCATTATATCCAAATAATTTCCCTTGTGGATCAATAAAGTTTGTATAAGTCTAATGTCTACAAAGAATCAGTCAGTTGAAGACCAGTCACATCTGTAGCTGTATTATATGGGAGTAGGAATATACTTACCATTGCAAAAAGGTTGTCATAGCCCTTGACTTTGGTGGGCACCTTAGAGAACTTCTGGTCAAAAGCATCAGAAATGTTATGGGCTGGATCTGTGGAGATGATGAGGACACTTTCCCTCACTGCAGCCAGCTGGACTGCCAAACTACAGCTGAAAAACACATGAAGCACACGTTAACACTCCATTCAAATATTTAAATTATTATATATATAATATATATTATATATTTTATTAATAGCAGATTTAGCGGGCACCTACAGTATGGAGGAAAAATACAAACTGACAAGGATTGGTGTTGGATAAAATAACTGTTGATATAAAATGATATAGCCGCAGAATGTGTTTTACAAGTTGTCATAAGACATAAATATCTAGACAGCTTTCTTAAAGTTCAACTTCAGAGTTTAACCTAAATGTCTTGGATGAGAAACAAAACGTTCAACAAATTTACAACTTAAAATCCAGATTATGACGTTATAAATATTCTGTTGCCATTTTAGGTTGCCTGAGGAAATGAAGTTATAAAATCAGTCCAACCAAAAGAAAATGTGGATTCATTTTCAATTCAGAGCAGACTCTGGGAGAACTATACACTATCTGACAGACCCATATTTTTACAGGATCCATGTAACTAATGCATAAAAGATATATATATATACATACATACATATATACGGTCTAATGCATCTGTTCTGAATACTATATACAAATAAATGTACGCTTTGTGACTGAGCAACAAGAAAAACATATTTTACCTTTATGTAAGATTTAGATAATTAAACTAAATTAAATGAAACGTCAACATGCTATCGGCTAAGTGATTAAGCTAGCGGTGAGTCACCACTCTACAATGGCCATGTACGTGGATTCTTTGTTTTAACTTACCTACATGTGGTTTTACCGACACCACCTTTGCCTCCCACAAATATCCATTTTAGGGATTTTTGTTCAATTATATTCTTTAAGGTTGGTTCAAGCGGTTCCACATCAGGTGCATCCTCAAACTCGTCTTCCATAGATGCCGCCATCTTGTCTGTGTACACTGGGCCACGGTTGCCAGATCAGAAAGTTATTTGCCAGCCCAGTAGCCGCACAGAGCCTACTCAATAAGATATAAATGGCAATATGAACAAAATCTAAAATGTATTCCTTAGGCATAAAGCTAAAACTGTCCAATGTAAAACTGTACCTAAAGGACGCTGGAACATATATCCTTTTTGGAAATGTAGGCTGTAGGCGATAATTCTGGGATCTGACCTTGTTACAGACATTGTTTCAACTGAAAATGTGAGCAAAAATAGTCAAATGAAAGCAACAGTGTTCATTTTAGAGCAGAGAATTATAAAAGGAGTCACCCTGGTCTTGCCAGGTTCCATATGCTCATTTACATGTAGCGTACACAATTTCAGCAAACTAAACTAAACTAGACTTTTAATTTTTTTGGACAGAGAGAGGATGAATTATGAGGAAAGAGTTGCGTTTCTGGGAAACTGGGGCCCGTTTCAGAGAAAACTGTTTATTGTGCTGTGCTTGTGTGCTTTTCCTTCAGGATTCACAGTTTTATCGGTCATTTTTTTACTGGCCACACCAACTCATCAGTGCTACATCCCACCAAACTCCAATCTTAGCCAGGAATGGATTCAAGCCATCACTCCTGCACAGGTAACTACAAAACAAAAACATGCCTCATTACTGTGAGCGCGCTTGCATCTCCACAAAACTGACTTATTTGGTCCAAAGGAAGGCCTGCTCTTGCTTGTCTCCATGGAAATGTTGTTCCTTTGGCTATAATATTCCACACTATGATGTCCATGGAGAATATTCCAAAGTATGGCTTTCTATTTCCATGGAATCATGCAAGTAATGTGCCACCTCCATAAAGATATACTGTGTTGTCTGTGTAATCCCTCAGTTGTCCAGGTAGGATCCATAGCAAAAGAAAAATTCAGCTCTGTTAACTGTCCCATTAGGGGCCTGAACATTTATGACAATATGACTCAGACACAGTTCACACTTAGTTCACCAGATCTAATTAACAAACAGAAACTGTAAATAAATAGGTGTGTTAATTTCACACAGATCTCACTACAATTTTTGTCCAGTTAACAGAATGTATTTTTTCTTTTGTTACACTCTGTTGCTTTAAAGGGTCTATATTATGCAAAATTGACTCTTGTTGTGGCATATATATATATATATATATATATATATATATATATATATATATATATATATATATATATATATATATATATATATATATCTCAGTCATACTTAATACAGTATCCAGTATATTGTAAAGGAGTTTTTTTATGAACAGATGACATGTGGTTTCCTCTTACTTTGTTTCAGCTGCTTTAAATTTGGATACTACTTTGGATGAATGTGTAATTTATTGTTTCTTAATTTCTTTATTATTGTTTCTTAATTTCTTTACTTCTTTTTATTGTGTAGTATGTAATATTTTAATGTATTTTAACATTTAGTTCCTCTGCTTTGATGCTCCTGGTAGACAACAGTCTACATAGTGGAGCATTTTCAGTATACCACAACATAACCAAGTAGAACAAAGTGTTTTTGGTTTAAGAGAAGAACTCTATATGCCTAAATATGCAGGATTTGTGTGTTTAAACGTGTGTGAATGAAACAAAATACAACTCCGGGTATTTTGTTTCATTCACACGTTTTTGATGAGGAAGTCCAGACCAGGCTCCGGACCAGGTCAGGTCAGTGAGTGTCTCCGAAACAAAAAGTTAAAACTTACTATCAAACATCTAATAAATATCAGTTTATCTTTATTTATGCCAAAACTGTTAGATGTGTTTTTGTTAGCTCACCCGCTAAGTGAATATGGGACACATGTTTTTGCAGGAGGAGCAGAGGAGTTGCAGCCGCTATGCTCTAGACCTGGTGGTGAATGCTTCTCTTAACGGCCTCAGACCACAACAGGACAACACTACAGGGTCAGGGGTCATGCTGCAGACGCTGCCATTGGAGGAGTGTCGTGATGGGTGGAGCTTCAGCCAACAGTACTTCACCTCCACAGTGGTGACTGAGGTAAGTCCTAGAACAATAACATACGATAATGAAAATACGATGTCCTTGGAGGATATCTATGGTTTTCAAAGTGATGAAAAATTGGGACCGTTGTCATGGTAATTGACTATTCAAAAGTAATTATTCTATTTTTACACAATAATACAGTATATTGTGAGGTTATCATATATATTTTTTAAATAAATACATTCATTTTAGTTATTAGTTAATAATGTAAGTATTTTCACAGGGGGTTTGGTTGATAAAAAAAAATTCTGATTTGTTGTTGTCTGGGACCCAGAATATACACCTCTTCATTCTGGATTTGCCATTTGTTGTACTTTTTTTTTTTTTACTGTGATACTGATATGTAATACATTTTCATTTTCCTAACTGTATTTTTGATATATGTGTGTAACAAAAATAATTTCCCCTTATTCTGACTCTGATTTCAAATGGTAAAATGTCCTCAAAATGACTTCCAACAGTAATCTGATACCATGAATAGTGTCATATCTGCAGGATTTTGTCTCTTCGGCTCTGTTTCAGTTCGATCTGGTGTGTGGAGACCAGTGGAAGCAGCCTCTATCCTCTCTCGTTTTCTTCCTTGGAGGACTGTGTGGGTGCTTTGTGTGTGGACAGATCTCTGACCGGTAATACTGAGACTATGCAAACTTCAGGATAAAATGTAAAAATGTTTCTGAAATATTAATGTTGTGTGCAGAGTGGGTCGGAAGCTGGTGCTGTTTGGCTCATTGCTGCTGCTCGGTGTCTTCAGCAGTGGCTTGACCCTAGCACCATCATGGCCTGTTTTTATGGCTTTCTTCTTTATGGTCGGTTTGGGGCAGGTGACCATCTACATTGCTATCTTTGTACTTGGTAAATCTCACTTATTTGTTTGGTATTTGGTATATATACAGTAGTAGGCCTTCTGTTTAGTGTACATAAACATTAAATATTTAAGATTTCAATAGGAAGTCAATACTTGGTAACACTTCCCTTAACAAAAATAGTCTACTTTAGTGCATAAAATTATAATTAGGGAAACACAACACAATTATCATTCTACTACATTTTATAATAACATAATTAAAGCTGACCATAACCTGACCCAGAGTTCATTTTCAGCTTACTCTATTAGAATAACAATGTTTAAAAAAAGATTTGCGAGTCAGTCCTTCCTCCTGTCAGTGGTAAAGTATTGCAAAAGGGTGTGGTCTTCTTGGCTGGCCAGGTAAGAAAGAGCCATATGTGGAGTTAATATGATTAATATTATAATACAGTTAATATGACTGAGATTCAGGAGCAGGACCATGTCTCAACCTCTGCCTGTTCCTATGAATATTCAAGTTACAGAGAGTTGAAAGAAGAGCTATGTGGCTGGAGTTCTAAAGCAGGAGAAGTTTATTTACCATCAATGCAGGGTCCAGAAACTTTGATAACACAGGCAAAGAAAACAAGGACTGAGCTGGCGGTGTGAGGCATGCACAGCAAACACAACTGATCTATCACACATCATAAGGTTTTAGAGTCCTGTTGCTGTTGTCACCGTAGGATCGGAGTTGATGACTGGGAGGACGCGGGTGGTCTTCGCTGGCCTTGGTTTGCCTGTCTTCTTCGCCTTTGGCTCTATGCTTCTACCTTGCACTGCATATATGCTCACAAGCTGGAGACATCTGACTGGGACTGTTGCAGCCTCTAGTATTGCCTGCCTACCATTCTGGTGGTAAGATGTAAAGTCTGGGGATTGATGTTGGAGTAAAGATTACTTAAAGGTGCATTGTGTAACTTTTCTGGTGGAGGGTCTGTCAAAAGCTTTTCTCCATGGAGATTGTACTGCTTTATCTGCAATGTTTCACAGTATGGCGTTAAACCTTTCTACCTTAATGGAGACCAAACCAGGCCAAGTTACAGGTCAGATCTGTGGAGAGGGTACCCCACTCACAGTCAGAATGCCTGTTTTTCTAGGTATTTTTGAGCTATAAAACAACTTGTAATTTAATAAATGCAAGGTGGAGCTCCTCAATGTCATACTGTGGAACATTTCAGGCAGAGCAATGGAATATTAATAGAAACATAATCGTGATGGACCCCCAACCAAAAAAGTTTCACAGTGCACCTTTAATTTTTCTATTATTCAGTCATTATCAATATTCTGTGTGTGTCACTGATGCACCAAATGGGTTACTTGACATCAAAGGTTACATTTTAAAACAAACAGCTGTGTAAATTTGTGTACATTTTCGAACATGTATGTGTGTATATCCTGTGGCATAGGGCGGTACCGGAGTCCCCTCGCTGGCTGCTCTCTCTGGGGCACAAAAAGGAAGCTGAAAGAATCCTCCGGTTGGCCGCTTTAGAAACACAAGTCGAAGCCCCTGCTTGCATCTTCTGCCCAGAGGAGGTTGTACTGTGTTCAACTTCACACACATCACACATTTACAATAATAGTCTTAGACACTTTTTGGTCTGCTTGCTTAGATTACTTTATTTTACTTGCTAATTTCAGATGCAAATGTATATTCTGTCTTGGCCTTTGTAAATGATGTGTTATATAAAGTGCTGTCATAAGTGGAGAGCCTAAACCTGGTTTTGTTTTTTGCAGTTAGGGTCGTTAAGCTCTGAGTCATGCACCTTCTTGGACCTGCTGAAAACCAGGAACATCCGGCACATCACTGTAATGCTCTGGATCAGCTGGTGAGGTTTCAGATTGAAATAAAGGGAGGTTTGGGTGCATTTTTGTGAATAAATTTCAACATATTATTTCTAACTGCAATGTACACACGCTAATTTAGTTGTTGTTTTAAACTAAAACACTTATTTGCAATTCTGGAATTTCAACACAGCTAAAGGCTTGGTAAAAAAAAAAAAACAGTAGACACCTGTGATGTGGTGGTTTAGATTGAAGGATCTCTCATATTTTGACCTTTGTTCAATTGTTTGTGGCAGGTTTTCTATTCATGTTAGCAACTACGGCCTGTCATTCAGTGCAACTAGTTTGAGCGGGAGCCCTTTCCTGATCTACTTCCTTGTCTCGGCGATTGAACTCCCTTCATACCTGTTCAGCTGGTTGGCAGTGGCATACTGCCGTCGCAGATTGGCTTTCATCATATTTGGTGCACTGGGCACCATAGGTTTGCTCCCCATCTTTCTCACCACAGATAGTGAGTCAAATTTGTTTTTTCTTTGAAAACAACACATTCTTAACAATGTCTGGGTTCAGTTTTAAAAAAAACAATTATAAATGTAAAATGTCCTACCTACAAACATACTACCATCAGATACAGTAATACAAGCAAGAAAGAAATGTAATACATGAAATAATACAGGATCTTAAAAAGCTTTATAGAGCTTAATGAGTTTAATATACATCTGCAGAGAAAAGTCAGTTTAGAGCTTGAATGGCTTGAAACAACCAGAGGGCTTCTTTCTAGTTTACTCCTTCTATTTACTAACCTTTAGACACCAAGAATGTAGCTAAATATTTTACCATCTTTTAAACTAGTTGTTAAATAATTAAATGGTCTCTAAGTGCAGCCTCTGCTCTGTGTTCAGTTTACCCGATTGCTACCTTGTCCTTTGTGCTGCTGTGTAAGTTTGGGGTCCTGGCTGTAATCAGCTGCATGTACATCCACACTGGAGAGCTGTTCCCAACAATCATTCGTAACACAGCCATGTCTTCCTGTGCCATGTTTGGGCGTGTGGGTGCGTCTCTGTCACCGTACCTCCAGCTCCTGGGTCAGTTACGAACACCAATCCCTCTTCTTTCACATTTGTCTTCACTCTGACCCTTTGTCCATACACTTTGTGTCCCTTTGCAGCTGTGGTAGCGCCCTCACTGCCCTGGCTGCTGTTGGCTTTGCTGTCTTTGCTGAGTGTACTGCTGCTCTCCTTCCTCCCAGAGACCTTTCAAGAACCACTGCCTGATGCCATTGAACAGATGGCCAAGCCACAGAGGTAAACTCTTCAATCTGTGATTTCATACAAATGTTATGAAACCCTCCAGAGCCCTGACAGAGGATTTTCTCATGTTTGTCTGACTGTTTCAGATTTATGTTCAGATGCAGCTCTTCATCCAATGAAAAAATAGATAAGAAACCCACCACTGTGACCACAGTGTCTCCTGTTCTGGAGGTTCTCTGCACCACTCGCCTCTAGGTGAAAACCCACTCTACACGGAAAATGTCAGACTTTGAACTAAAACAAAAAGCCTTTAGTTTATACAGGTAATAATTTTAGTTTTTTCTAATTATTGTATCTCAGTTGATGCTACACAAAAATAGGAAGCAAGTTCCTAGTTTGTGAATTTTGTTAACTGACAATGGCAATAAAACTTATTCTAACTTACATCATCATTATCATAGTCAGTAGTCACTTTACAAATGTAAACTTTTAAACTGAGCCCTTCAGATTATAACTGACCCCTCTGGCCATCTCTGGCAGAGCCATGTTCAAGCTTCATCCCTCAAGAAGAAGCATGTATATATATATATATATATATATATATATATATATATATATACACAGTGTATGGGAAGAAAGTATTGCTATCGCTATAAATGTAGGACTTCTTGTCCTGCTAACAGCTTCTCCCCACAAGCTGTTAAAAACTTGATCACTGCTCTTCAAGCTTTGAAGGTGCTAACCTTAGTTCTTATGTTCTTAGTTACTTAATCTTTTGTAACATATTAACAGTATCAATATGTCGTCTGCAATGATTGTCCATTTGTTTATGTGGTTGCTTTTTAATGTCTTACGGTGGTCTTTGAGCTTCTTGCACATGTTTTCCAATGTGGCTTTTAACTAAAAATGGCAAATAAACTAACCTAACCTACTGTTGTATCTTAATTTAATTAAATTTTTAAGGAAACCTGATTTGATTATTTTTTATTTTTAGTAATCATTTTAAAAAATTATTTTTATATGGAAAATTATACAACTATGCTACTACTGTTCTGGAATTTCCATATTGTGGAACAAATGAAACAAGTAAAAATCTGTTATCTCATAAATATATTGTTACACACATGTGAAATGTGTTAAGACAATAATAATAATACATTTTATTTATTATTTTTATACACTCAAGGTAGCCTCACAACACATGGTGTTTTAAAATCATTAAACACAGCACAAAAACACCATTCAGAGGACAGTTTGATTGAAAAAAATGTCATAATTGATTAAAAAAACTGTTCCAATTGATCAGCTTAAGAGCACATGGTCATCCTTAAAAGGGCTTGTCTAATTTATAAGGCTCTACACTCCCTCGCACCACCACCGTTAAAGGAGTATATCAAATGCAAAGACAATTCAGAAAGGACCACTTGAGCCACCACCGGGGTGACCTGGTCATACCAGACGGACCACCTTTGGTCAGAATGTATTACCGTATCTGTCCAAGGTGGGAATCTGTGGAACACCACCAGCACTGAGAGAATGCCCTACGTACAGCTCTTTTAAAACTCAAATGAAAAATTGGTTATGGTCAAACCAAACATGTACTCATGTACAGTTGCACTGTGATTTTAAATGATCTTCTTCTTTGCATGTATTAATTGTATGGCCAGATTTACTGCAAAATAATAGGAACTGTGCAATGGCTGGTCTGTGCAATTTTTTGGACAGTGCAATGAAGGGAACTGTGCAATGAGTGGAGTGTGCAATATTCTATTGTTTGGGCCTCTGTGACCCCAGCCCTTTGGGACAACGGATGGAAATTAGCCTTAGGCTACAATCCGGTGTGTTTACATTCATGTTGTGTCATGTTTGTCCATTACCATGCTCTGTCCCAATCAAATAAATAAGCACAACCTGCTCTAAATTAAAGTATTCTACACTTCAAAACTGTTCATATTTAAATTGAATTCACTCCACTCTCAGTGGTGAACTCACTCAGCTGCCCAGGGGTAAACTGGCAGACACAAGGCTGTCCACCATTCGACCTTCCAGTCACCAATCACTCACATGCATCGCATCCACACATGTGCAAGATGGGTGCCCAAAGGTTGGTTTGAATGGTTTTGACCCAGCCACTGAGCCACCAGTAGCTGGCTTTTACACACATTTTGTCTACAAATTTTGTCTACACATTGCAGCACCTTTTCTGTTGCACTCCTTAACAAAATATATAAGCAAAATGTATGTGTTTGTAAGGAGCTAAAGGCCCTCACCAGAAATGAAGCAGATGCAGATCCCCCAAAATGTTTTTTTAATTTTGTATTTTTTGGTCATAACCTCAAGATGGCAGCATAGACTCTATGTTGGTCTATTTAATACAGCTCTAGATGAGCTCGTGAACTTCATATTTCCAGAGTGAAAGGTATCCAGCTGCGGACAAATTATAGGGATTTTTTGTAACACAGATTTTGAACATATTCGGGAATCTTATTGCAACAATAACATGTTTCTTTCAGATTCTGTATTCAAGGACAAGAAGAGTAAAACAAATAGACCTAACAAAATAACAATTAACCTTCTTATAAACCATTGCCACAGTTTTACACGTGGTGGATGCAAATTCACAAATGGACAGGCCTATCTGGGATTCTTGTCTGATCTGATATTCTTTTGACCATCTTGATCGGAGGCTTTATTTCTACAACCTTAAACGTGATGGTCTCAGTGATCAGAGTGTCTCGGACGATTTATTCAAGTCTTGGATGAAACTGACCATTTAGCTGTGGTACACGAAGAGGTCGATCCTGGTATTTTAACATAAACCGGATAGAACTTGACTTGAAACCGTTATGACATTTATTTACTTAAGTAAATTGCATAATTTGATAAGAACTATTAGTCTATTAAATTAAAGGTGGAGTTTGTATAGAAGAAACACTGTAAAATATGACAAAATCTACTATTGTAGCTTCTTTATCTTTAAAAATAAAACCTAAAACATGTGCAGTACACCCGAGGGCACTGTGTGGTCTGTGCGTGTATGTGCGTGAGTGTGCAGGGCCCGCTGCTGGTTGTAAATTGATCCCTCCCACTCGCTGGTCCGCTGTGCAGAGGAGGGGCGAGGAGGAGGGAACCGAAGCAGGAAGGAAGACAGCAGGCTGTGAATGCTAACAAGCCCGTGGTAATACTGCTCCGTAGGTTGGCTTTGATAATACATATTGCAATGGAGATGAACGACGACCACTGTTGAAGACCTACTATGCGCCAGGCCGCGTCTCGTCTGTGCGGGTGCAGCAGCCGCCGTCGTCTGTGCGTTTGATGTGAAAACCGTCTTTTCCACTGAGTGAAATGTATCGCGACTGCTTGGGATTCACATTCTGACAATGGAGATTGAAAATATCGTGGCCAACACGGTTCTCCTGAAGGCAAGAGAAGGTAAGATTCACACAACAGCATAATTAAGGCAATATTTGCGCCCACCTTACGACATGGCTAAGGAGGAGCTCGCGCTCTCGCCTGTCCTTTGGATTTATGCTTCTCTGTGCCCCATCCTTGCGCAGCGCATTGTCTCCAGGCCAACACCAAACATATTCCACAGAAATGTGCTGTTTGGATCCGCACAGCGCACGTCTTCAGCGGGCAGGTTGACATAGGCCCCGGCTGTACCGAGGAGGAGGATGAACGCAGGGAGTGTTTGCAGCATCGCGCTTAGATTGCAGCGTTGCACTTAGAGCTGTCGAGCAAAAATTTTTCCCTCACAAGCACCAGTGGTTTGCGATTATGCATTATTATCGGTGACATAAACATTCCCGTTTTGTGGTTTTCATGTTACGCGTTTTTTGTGTGGAAATAGAATACCCTAGTCTATTGGGGACCCTGCCCCAGCTACACGCTCTTACCTGTCATTTGAGGTTTACCATGTTTCGAGCCTAATTAGGAAACAAGCGTGAACGTGTGCATTGCGTGACGCAAAACATGGCACTGCATTGGCGTATGTGTGTTTGGTTTATGTTAAACTTTTATGGAGAGGGGTCTGGAAGCAGAGCGCTGGCAGACGAGAGAGAGGCCCACAGCTGTGTGCGCCCCAGCGGCCCCTGCGTTCACCCCGCGGCACAGGGACCCGAATACCCCTGACTGTGCTCACCTGGAAGAGGAGGAGGCGAGCCTTCATCATTTCCATGAGATGGCAGAGCAGAGAGCCTACTTTGTGTCAGTGTGTGGGCGCTGAGCAGGCGTAAAGCATTGTATTAGCCAGGCTTGAGAAAGGTGTGATGAGAGAACAGCTAACCATTTTAAGGTTTTCTTGCACAGGTGTTGTCCAAGTTGTTTTCTTACCTCCCTCTCCATTCATTGGTATTGCTTGGTTTAGAGTGTGCCAAGGACTCCCCTGCCTATGGTTTGCATTATAGTCAGGCCATGTTTCTGTTCAAGATGAAACGCCAACGCAGAAATGGATTATTCACAGCAACAGTGAGTGCATTTTATGGCTGTTACTTTCGTACCTGTTTTAAATGGTACCAGGCTTGCCTTATGCTCTCTTCTTGGAACCTGTACAGGACTTGAGTACACCTACCTTAACCAAACTAAAATGAAGGGGAAAAAAAGGGTTTTAAACTATAGCCTACTACAAGTGACAGATGGATTATAGATTTACAGAGATGATTCTGATACATCCACACAATGAAAAGACTTAATTTGAAACATCTGCTTTAGTCCATCATCTGTAACACACTCACACATACTACTGGTAACATATACAGACACTATTGGTAACAGATGCACACACATTCTATATTATAGGGTATATTATGGAAATCTTTTATATGGAAGACTATTTACTTAATTAAACCAGAAAAATCCCACTGATTAATAGTTGTTTATTAAATTTGTTTATATAAGTTGGAAACATGGCAATTACAAAAAAAAATATATTTCTTCACCGAAATATTGAAATATTTCTTCACCTTGTCAAACATATTAATTGCTGTACATACTGTTGAATTGCAGCTCACTAATGGATTATACCAGTGATGGGTGTTAGCTGCTGTGGTGGCAGGTCAGAAGGAAATTAGCTCTGTAAATAGATTTGCAAAAGTCACACAGGATATGCTGTTTTACTTTTATCTTTGAATTATAAACAGTCAACTTAAACTAATCATTTGTATTGATGTTATATCTTCAAAACCTTGATAGACTTCTTTAGTCCTTAGCTCCTTTTATCTTGACCTACTCTGATCTTTACACAGCAAAAATAAGATAAGATAAGATAAGATAAGACTTTATTGATCTCACAGAGGAGAAATTCACTCGTGACAGAAGCTCACAGTCAGGGGACAGTATAGTGCAAAAAGTTGTGAAAAATTGTGCAAACACTCAGAACAATAAGTAAATAAAAAATAAAATCACAATAAATATTAACATATTTACAACATCAGGTAGCTCTTATGTACAGGGAGTGAAAGAAATGTAAATATATAATAGGCCTGTATTTGTTCAGGTCAAGCTGGATGAGATGCCAAAAGTTTACAACTTAGATTTTTTGTAAATCAGTCAAACAGAAAAGCACTATATTATAACAATATCTATAAATTGGCAGTTCATGATATGATTTTCTGTGTGTTGTTCACCTTCTTCTGAGGATGTGCAAAACACAGTGACTTCAGTGTGCAACAAAGACATTACATAACTTAAGAGGTCTGACAGCAAAATTGCAAATTAAAAACGCAAAACATTTTCAATGCTTTTGCTCAGCTTTCCTCATTAGTATAAGGCAAAAATGTGATGTAGTCTGTTGGGTCCAGCTTTAGCTGAGGGTTCAGATGAACACTCATCTCTGTGGTTCACTTTTCCCTCTTGTTTCTCACGTTTGTTACGGAAATAATTATCTACACTGGCAACTATTTGTAAATTTATAAATTTAATTGTATCCATTTTTGCTTGTTGCCTAATTTAGGATGTCAATTTTATACTAGAGCTGTAGTCCTAAGGCCCAACTCTTAGCTTGTTTTGGGACTGGCTTGGATTTTAACGATTCGTGTTTTTCTGTTTTTATTTATGAATTTATGTTTTTTTTGCAGGGCCAAAGTATTTAATCTGCTGACATTCCAGTGATCCTCATATCATGCATCTTTCTCCTTATAGGGTTGCACAATTTTAGAAAAAAATCAAATCGTGATTCTTCTGACAAGAATTTCACTTGCCTTTTAGATGTGCGATTTATGTTTTAAAATTGGTATCTGTTCAGGGTGCACATTGTAAACAACTCCAGTAGTATTAACATTTGAGAAAAGACTGAAATATTAACTGCCTAACTAATTCAAGAATTTCATGCATTTCAAAACATGTTTGTTGAGGTCTAAAAACTGATTTTTTTTTTCCCAATCACAGGATATTTTGTTGTATTCAGTGGATATTCTAAAACTGAAATTATTTTATTATTTCACTTCGATTAAGATTGGGATATTTATTTGATTGTGATATATTGTGCAACTTTACTTATCCTTTCTGCACAAACTTTTCCTTTGCACCTTTGACTCTCACGGTCTCCCTTCTCTCAGTCTTTAGCACTCCTCCCTGTGCACCACTTCTGAGGTTGTAGCAGTGACGTTAGCTGCGTAGCTTTATTAGCTTGTGGTTGTCGCCGGGCTAACACTTGTTGTCATCACTCCGGGGTGTTTCCTGCAGCTTAGCCTCTTAAAACCCGCTGCTTTGTGACTGGGCCTTGATGTGGTGCCCTCTTTATGGTTATTAAAGCCACAGACAGCAGGAGATGCAGTGCACTCATGTGTACGCACTTCGGCTTCCACAAATGCTTAGTTTGCCGGCTTCAGGGTGTTCATTAACGCAATTTCTCGGCCAAGCTTACTAAGCACAAAGAGGCTTTTTAAACCCCTTTGTCAACATCGCACAGACGTTACTGCACACTATAAATGAAAAGTGAAAAGGGAGTTGGAGGGAACACCTGTCATCTTTAACAGTGTTGGCTGATATTAAAGATGCACTGCGTAACATTTCTGATCGGGGATACACCACCTGCTTGTCTGCAGATCTTATTGCTTTGCATAGAGTGTTCTTGTATGCCAAAAGAACGGGTGTCCATGTAGATAAGAAAGTGACACTGGCACATGAAGTTACTGAACTTACTGGTCAGATCTGTAGACATGTGACTCCGCTCGCAATAAGAATGCTTGTGTTCCAGAGTATTTTTATTAGTAATAAAAAGTAATATAATGACAAATGCTAAATATGATTAATGTTGTGTGGGACGGTCCAAGCAAAGCAATAACATCTCCATGGGGACAAGCAGGCGGTGTACCCTGCTCCAGAAAAGTTACAGTGCTTTGATTTCAAAACTGTGGTTACATTCAATAAATGAAAGATGAACGATATTTATTGGAGTTCAGTATTTATGTACGTCTACTTTATGTACTTTTTTTTTTTTTTTAATCTTTTTTATACTTTATGTTAATGTAAGCTGTGCAGGGTTGAAAAATCATTTAGGGAGTTAACTAGAATTGTCACGTGGCAAAATGTGGTCTTTAGTGTTGTTGTTTATTGCAATATTATCTAGAAAAATACACCACAGTTTGCTATCATAAAGGGCTTTGGTGCGCTGGCTGCTTCTGTTAGAGCCTAGTTTTGATTTAGGCAGAGATTAGTCTTGATTTTCATGGTTAACCCCAGTCTAGAGTAAAACCACTTTATCGTTGTAATCCAGGTTTACGTTGGGTAGGGTTTAGATGACAAAATTTTAGGTATTGTCATCCAAATTCTTAATGCGGTTATTGCGTTTCTTAATGTTAGAGAATATTGTTATCATTGCTGTAACGGATACAATATTGATTTGCACTACATGCAAGTCTATATGAATTGAAATGGAGAAGTCGCGGCCTATGGTCAACTGTTTTGTAGAACGCCATGTTTTTCTAGCCCTTACACAGTTATTTTAAGCAGTAAATGTTTGAAGCATTCCTGGGTCATTTCTCTTTGCATGCATGTTCTCCATCAATCAGCAGAGATGTTGTACTATCTAACATTATCTTCAAGGTGCTCAATGTGCAGTGTGTTCCTCTGTCAAGGTCTTAAATCCAGAGATAACCGCTTCAATATATTCCTGTTTTTTCAACTCGGCCGTGAAATCATTGAGCCAGCTCTTTATCAGATAATAGCATACACGATTGATCATTAAGTTTGTACATTTATGATTTATACTGTTCCCTGATTGACCTAAATGCCATCATTCAAAATTATATGAAATTAAGGACCAGTTTTGATAGGCGTTGCAAAAGCTGTATACTGCTAGAATAAATATTATTGGTTGAATTTGAAACCAATTTGATTAGTGCATTGGGGTTACATACACTATAGAAATTGACTATATATATATATATATATATATATATATATATATATATATATATATATATATATATGCAGCAGTTGCTATAGTGTACACTGTCATTGTGTCTTTAGTCATGACACTTCACAGCTTGTCTAGTATAACTGATGCGTGTGGTGTTGCTCAGAGTAGTTGATAGCGCAGATTGGCAGCCTTGCTCCAGTCTGTCCACCTCAGGGCAGCTGTGACTACAATGGGATCTCACCACCATAAAGTTTGGAGTGAGTGAATAAGCGCCTTGGGCCTCTTGATAGGCACTATATAAATCCTTGTTGCACTGAAGTGTTCAAATAAAGCTTCATCATGTATTTTTTAGTCAGGTAGTCAGCCCAAACTAAATATTGTCCTTAAAGCTCAGCCAAGGCCAATATCGTCCCCATCTTTATACATAACAGGGCTCTAGAATACAATACAAAACATCATGAAAGCCAAAAACAGGAAGAATATGCCTTTATATGCCTATACGTGCAGCCTGTTGTTTTCTTATAAGATACATTGATCAAAGTTTGAAAAAGCCCCCTAACAGATTAAACAAAGGAGAAGCATGAGTACTGGTGTTTATATGGCGGGCAGGGACGGTGCATGTGATGTGAGTGGACCTCTCTCTCTCAGCTGATATGTGTATTTAACCGCGGAGTATACACATGGATTACCTTGTGCAAACACTGCCCATTTGCTTTGAATAGGCAACACAGATACTTACAGCTAATGTTTTCCTTATCAGGGGCTACTCCGGCCAATCTCACACTATAGGCCAGAGAGAGACAAGTCTACAGCATTCATTTATCATGGACATGCTCTGCTATTGTGCTTGAGTCCGTGTGCATACTTGTATTACAATGGGCCTAAACTATGCATGACCCTTTCTCATTTCCTACCATTTAAGTCATGTTTTTGGGAGCGCACTGCGGTGGTTGTCCGAACGTGCACAGGCGCTGCTGCTGGGTGGGGGTCACGTCCAGAGAGGCGTGGACTGGTACCAAATATTTAGGCTGCGATTCCCTTGGCCAAAAATATCTCAGTAAACAGCGTTATCAGTGTTTGTACAGAAATATTCAGGCAAAAAGTAGTGTTTTTTGGAATGTAACTGGAGTAAGAAAACGCCAACACCAATGTATGACGTGATCTGTAGTTGGTCATCCATGCAAAACTGTTTTATAGACCTTTGATTTTAACAACAAGCTCTACAAAGTGGCTTGTCATTTAGTTAAGCATTTAGTTTTCCTGCTTTTGATGCGGAAGTCAGAGGTTCAATTCCCAGCGTGCGGTGGGAAAGGAAGGACATCTCCAGACCAGTGCCTTTTGCTGCTTTTTAAATTATTTGCTCGGGCATGTATTGAATGATGTATTTTCTTATATATTATAATGTATTGCTTTACTCACTAGGGTTATCAAAAGTATTGAAAATTTGATACTAATCAATACTAAAACGAGTATTGAAACTCTTTTGTCTCTTGCTCATTTGAGCAAGTATTGATACCAAAGTCACATTCACAGGACAGAAATAAGCCTATCCAGAATAGATTTAGAATAGATTTCAGCCATATCAGAACAAGTATAAGACCACAAAAACTACTATACTCCCGTTGACCACTATATTGTAGAACATGCCTGGACGACTGAGGATTACAGATATAAGGCTGCATGGTAATATAAAGGAAAGTGTTTTTTATTATCATTATGGTATCTGTATCATTATTGAGGATCGAGTCAAGTTAGTTTCATGTAATGGAGTTTTAAATTTTAGTGTTTCCTAACACACAGATATAATATAATATAATATGATAAAATGTATTGCTAATAATTCTGAATATTTCTGCTCCTATGCCTGTAAAAATCAAAGTTAAAATTGGCCATATATCAGCCATATATCAACCATATAGCGGCCATAATAGGCCTATCAAACTAAATAAATAAAATAAAGTAAATGAAGTAAATGAACAATACACTATCAAAAAGCTGCAAAAGGCTAATGCAAATAGAGATGAACTTGCAATGTAGTGACATAAGTATTCAAATTCATTTTACTGTCCATTTTTATAGGATACTTGAACCTTGGACCAAGACTTTTACATTTGAATGCATTATCAGTGGATTGCAGAAATAAGTTAATTGTTATGGGGATAATACCAAAAATACAAAGGAATTGCCGTCAATATCCTCAACCAATGCGTTGTTTTGCTTTATTATTATTATTATTATTATTATTATTATTATTATTATTATTATTTTTATTTTTTTTTTTAATTTTTATTAAATGTGCTTTTTATTGTCTCCATACAGACATTCATTGGTTGCTGTGAGTTACTGCTGTGGGTCTGGTGTGCTCTGTTATGGCTGCTAGTGTATGACATATGTTGATCAGATGGAGAGTGGCCCAGTCCCTCACACATTGCAGAGCAAACTGAAGTGAGCATGAATGAAGAAATAAGCAGCCCTTCTCTACATGTGAACAAGAAACTGAAACACTACTTGGGATGTTGGTGTTTTTTAATCAGACAATTCTTGATTATTTACATGTTTTACTCTATGACCAAACTATACTGAAATATTTTATATCTCATGTTTTGCTGATAACAGTGTCTTTGTCTTAACAATGATGATTTTATCCGTCTTCATTTGTATGTCTGCTTCTCCTCTGGCGGGGTGCTCCTGGTCTGCAGTGCTCAGTAGCTTTCAAAAGTGGACAATAGATGGGCGATTCATGTAAAGTAAAGGTTGGTGCATATATGGTCCAACAGATGAGGTTCGGTACTCGAATTTTAACCACAATTTTGGTTTTATTCATTTGTATACATGATTTATCTTGTTCTTCATATGAACCCCAAGTGAATTTCCTGTCCCATAGGATTAAGTATATTTCTGGTTGTGAAACATAACTGGCAGTGACTTCTCTCATCTTAATTTAAACATCTTCTGAAGTAATACTGTAATACTACATTGACTTGAACCAAATTCCAAATCTGTACCGTATGAAACAAAAAAAAAAGAGAAAAAAACTCATCCCTCACTTTGACGGATTTTACTTATGTCATCCTAAATCGGTTCTGCAGATGTTTGTTCACATAAAGCCCTGAGTTATAAGTCTGCAGTACTCTCAGGAATTTGTTCTTTAAAATCTGCATTTTTTCCACTTTTACATTTCAGAAGCGTCCCATTTGTCATGCTCTTAAAGCAGGTTGGTGGAAGTTGGAGATATTGCCAGTCTGGTGAGGGTGGGGTCTTGTCCTGGCCTAGTCTACTCGCGACCTGTGGCTCCAGCTCCCACTTGAGATAAAAGCAGAAGGAAGGGAGAGGAGCATATTTGAAATTGTACCATGTTTGGCAGCCTTTAAGAGATTCCCACGAAAACTACAACTATACAACTATAACCAGAGCAAAGATTTGTTTTAGATAAATTTGCTTGAAATATTTTTAACAGCCCTCTTTGCAAACAATGAACCTGTCCAACCAGAGGATAAAACTAAGTAATGCCTAAAAGCTAGACGGTGAGTAAATTCCACAGCTATTGATATTTGAGTATCCATGGATGTTGTAAACAAAACTAGTCAAATCTATGGATTTATGCAGGATTACTGAATAATCTGTTTGACTATACTCACTGCTCCAGGGCAAAAGGAATTGAACTATGTCAGCAATGGTTTAATATATTTTCAGCTCATTTAAACCAAGAAACCTTTTTATAATGACAAATTATGTTATTACGCAATGTCAGGCAATAAGTAGAACATAAAACATAAGGTTGTGCATCAAATCACTGACAGAACTTGAACAAAAGACATAAATGTGCAGAGTAAAACTGCATCTTTCCCTATATTCCTATAATTACATGATTATAATTATTGAACATGAGAGTTTGCTATTGAGTTGTTTGCAGCTCTACATCCCATTTACTCTTCAGCCTTCTGACCCAGAATGCTTTACAGAATGACAACACATTCCTAATCTGTATCGATTTGGCTTAGAGTTATTTCTATTGCGAGTTCTCTGACTCATTATTTATTTAAAGATGTACTGATGATGATCACCTGCTTGTCTCCATTGAATAAGATGATGTTTAATGCAATATTTTGGAACATTCCAGGAAAAGCATTAACCTCTCAGACAAGCAGGTGCTGTATACGCATCCTGAAATGTTACATAGTACACCTTTAAAAAAAACAAAACAAAAAAAACATGGTTTCTGTTCTGTGTGTCAGTTCTAGGACTGTATGGCCATGCTCCAATATATTGTGTACCCAACTAAGGTGTAAACTGCTGCTGGAATAAACTCCACCCTCCAAAATAAAGGTGTCTAGCAGACAGACCTAATGCTCATATAGCAGCATGTTGCAGCATTTTCTCGTGATCTCACACAGTCCCTGAAGAGTGCGATCTAACTCGAGAAATGGTCTCGTGATCTGAGGCGATGAGCTCAGCACTGGCCTCATGTCCTCTATGAATTAGCAAACTGCTTTAACACCGCTGTTTATGGAGGCCCCGTTCTCTCTGAGGGGAGAACCAAAGTTAAATAAATAGTCGCTCCATCCTGTCTGCATTAAGGGCCTGCACACATGGCTTTGACGTCAGAGTGACATTAAACAGGGTGGGGCGTCCTGACACCACTGACAGGAGTGTACACACTTCCCTTTAAAACCCCCTGTCTCCCCTTGTGTATTTCGCAGAAATGTCACATGGCCATGCTTTTCTGCAATAATGTGTCATACTGATTATTCATATAGTTTTTGACTCCAACAACGGTCTCAGTTTAAAGGATTATGTCCATCTATCTGTATTAAATCACAAAGATTTAGCTCAGGCAGTGTCAATTAAACGGCCATACAAGTTAATTCTGGCCAAATAACCAAATAAAGAAATGCATTAAATCAACACATTGAATCAACACTTTAAATCATGCTTGTAAAAACCACTGTAGTGGTTTATTCACACAGTGTGAGTCTTTTGTAGCACTAATGATAAATGAAAAAGTTTGCACACTCTCCATGTTGCTGCAGTTCAAGATCACTAGGCATCAGGTGCCTGGTGTATAATAATAATAATAATAATAATAATAATAATAATAATAATAATAATAATAATAATAATAATAATAATTATTATTATTATAATTATAATAATTATAATAATTATTATAATAATTATAATAATTATAATAATTATAATAATTATAATAATAATTATAATTATAATTATAATTATAATTAATAATAATTAATAATAATAATTGTTATTATTGTTATTATTATTATTATTATTGTTATTGTTATTGTTATTGTTATTGTTATTGTTATTGTTATTATTAGTGATAGTGGTAGTTTTTTTAATTACATTAAATTACAGTTTTTTTTTACAGTATTTTATTTAAAGTGTCAGTAAAAATATGATTTCATGACATTTGAGTGAGTTTTGCTGAGCCCTCTTTAGTATCTGGGTTGTGTTTGGCGATGGCAGTGCTCAGTGCTTGTATTGTCCTTTTGATGAGCGTTGTTTGGAGCCTGTCTGTGTGTGCCCTGCAGCCCCTGAACTAGTCTGTCAACATTCCTGTCAACATCTACAGCATGAGAGCGGTGCGATTGCAGGAACTGACTAAACCAACTAGGATCTGCTTATTACACCACTAGCTCTTCTGAGTGGATCTTAAAGAAGACCTATTATGCATTTAGAGCATTTAGTATGAAGCTATCACATGCGTAGATCATGATTTTATATCTCATATTGCAAACCACAATAATGATCTAAAACACCTCTATAATAGAAACTGGTTTATACCCGTTCAAATCTGCAGAACTGATATCATAATGCCCTTTTAGGCTGCTGGAAATATGAGGGTTTTGCATTATTTCATTGTTTTAAAAAGAATTATGACATTGCTAGAATCCAGTGACTATTTTAATGATCATAGGTTTGCCCCAAAGAAACAAGAACACTTCTGATGTTTAATACCTAATAGTAAAAAAGTTCTTCAGATTAAATGCAAGAGAAGATTTTCTTTTGTCTTCATTTGATTATTCTGTGTATTTGTATCTGTAGTTTATAAAGCATATTTGTTTTCACTTGTTGTCTAATAACTGCAGTTTTTCCATTATGGATCCATTATCTAAGGTAGGATAATAATTTCTGATCAAGTACATCCATTAGTGTGCATTGTAAACACAGGAAGAATGTAAGAATGTTCTTCTGAAGACGTTTGTTCATTCACTTTGGCCCAAGTTTTACGTTTTCCCCCAACAGTATTTCTTGGCTGATGTCAACAGTGATTCAGAGTTGAGTCCAAAGACATCTGGACATGTTTTTCAGTGTTACAAAACAGAAATGAATTTAGAGCAAATTTGACTTGCAAACTCTCCTCTACTACCATTGCTTTGTACAACTGACACATGTGCGCTCCATTAAACATTGTTGAACTTTGAACAAAAAAAAACAAAAGAAAAAACCACACACAGAATCATTTGAAGCAAGAAGCATAAAAAAATCAAATGAAATGGCTGCTAATTGTAATATTAAAGGTGCTTTTTTAACTTTTCTGTTAGAGGGTCCGTCATCTGCTTGTCTCCAAGAAGTTTGCCTGGAAGGTTGCACAGTATGACATTAATCTAATCCATCTTGATATTGTCAAGTTACAGGTCAGATCTGTGAGAGGCAGTACTGCTCATATTAAGCAAAAAGATATGTGTTATGCCATATTATGGAACATTGAGACAGTCAGGTAATGGACCCTCCACCAACTAACTCTAATAATAATTTGATTATGATGTTGAAAGACTCTCCAATGCTAATCGGACAATATACAATATGTAGTTAATAAGTTAATAAAGTGGACTGTTAGGTATTGCTTAACAATTCCTACAAATTCCATAATTTTTTTCTTGCAGCTTACAGCTGCTGTCGCAAAACAACTTTCACCCACACTTAATTTATCATTGTCAGTGCTCAAATGCCTCTACACACATCTACAGACTTCTCTCTGAGCCATAGTCTTAATCAACATATTTGACTCAAGCACACCCTGCCTGAAGGACCAAATACCTTAACTCACCCCTGTTGTGACTTCTTTGTGTGGAGCACATGCTCGCGCACACGCACATGCACACAAACGCACACATGTTGGGTTTCCCTGCTTTTGAGGACATTAAATTGACTCTCATTTATTTCCTGGAGACTGATCCCAACTTTCAACCTTACTTGCCTACCCTTAACCTAAACCCCAACTTAAACTTATTTGAACCCATTGTCCCCCATTGTGAGGTTGATCTAATAATAAAGGTTTTACATCATTGAGACCTGATTTTTGTCCCCAAAAGGAAAGCAGGTCCTGAGACTGTACAGATTTTAGTCCCCACAATGTTACAAGTATCAACGCACGCACGCACACACATGCACATACACGCACACGCATGCACATACACGCACACGCACACGCATGCACACACATGCAGCTGGTATGAGCCCTTTAGTGTAATATACGGTGTGACCTCTGCTCTCTGAAGAGGGGCTGTTGTGCCTGGCGCTGCTTCACCCCTCATGTTCAGGTCACGGATGATCGCGTAGCTCCAATGAACTCCTGTGTGCTGGGAAAGCCCTAGAACATTATGTTAAAGTATGTTCATTTGGTATGCTACATTAAATAAAGTGGCTCGCCGTTAATATACTGGCTAATGTTTCTTTGCTAGGCTCTGTCATTCAATATATTGAAAGTGCCTTTTACAATATAGCCTAACTTTTTCAGTGTAAAGACTGCCCTTATGTAGGTTATATTTTTTTTATGTATAAAACCTTATGTGCACTGCAACTTGTATCTTGATTTTTACAGTGTGCACAATTATTAGGCAAATGGGTATTTTGATACTATCATGATTTTTATGCATCTTCTCCAACTCCAAGCTGTATAAACTTGAATTCTTATTGGATTTAAGCATATCAGGTAATGTGCCTTTCTCTAAAGAGGGAGGGTGTGGCCTAAAGAGATCAACACCCTATATCAAGGTGTCAGAATTATTAGGCAGCTTCTTTTCCTCAGGCAAAATGGGCCAAGAAAGAGATTTAACTGGCTCTGAAAAGTCAAAAATTTAAAGTCTTTTAGAGGGATGCAGCACTCTTGAAATTGCAAAGATATTGGGGCATGATCACAGAACCATCAAACGTAAATAGTCAACAGTGTTGTAAGAAACATTTTGAGAAAAAAGACTCATATTAACTGTATGGGATTTGAGAAGAATCAAACATGAAGCTACCAGGAACCCATTATCCTCCAGCGCTGTCATATTCCAGAACTGCAACCTACCTGGAGAGCCCAGAAGTACAAGGAGTTCAGTGCTCAGAGACATGGCTAAAGTAAGAAAGGCTGAAACCCGACCACCTGAAACGTTAAGACTTGGCCAAGAAATATCTGGAGACAGGTTTTATGGACTGATGAGGGTGACACTTGATGGACCAGATGGATGGGCCCATGGCTGGATCAGTGATGGGCTCAAAGCTCCATTTCGACTCAGACGTCAGCAAGGTGGAGGTGGGGTACTCGTATGGACTGGTATTATTAAAGATGAGTTTGTTGGACCTTTTCGGGTTGAAATGGACTCTAAATGAACTCCAAAACCTACTGCCAGTTCATCAAACTCCACGTGGTTAGGCAGTTAAGGCCTTAAAGATGAAAAAATAATGACACAGCCCCCGTCCTCACCTGACCTAAACCTTATTGAGAACTTGTGGGCCCTTCTTAAACCGGAGATTTACGGTGAAGGAAAACAGTCCACCTCTCTGAACAGTGTCTGGGAGGCTGTGGTTGCTGCTGCACAAAAAGTTGATTGTCAATAGATTAAGAAACTGACAGACTCCATGAATGGAAGGCCTATGACCATTATTGAGAAGGGTGGCTATATTGGTCACTTTTTTTTAAAGTAAGAAATGTGTAT
Source organism: Taenioides sp. WSHXM2023 (assembly GCA_029959045.1). Classification (NCBI taxonomy): domain Eukaryota; kingdom Metazoa; phylum Chordata; class Actinopteri; order Gobiiformes; family Gobiidae; genus Taenioides; species Taenioides sp. WSHXM2023. Next base: position 18,724,730 of record CM057090.1, read on the forward strand.
TTGTAAATTTGAGTTATTTACTATTCTGACAGATGAAAATAAACAAGTGAGAATGGAAAATGTTCATTTTTCATTTAGTTGCATAATAATTCTGCACACACAGAAAGCAAAAACGTCACTTTTACCTTCTTAAATATTCAGGTTTGAGTTTTATTAACTTTTTGGATTGACCGAGATCACTATAGTTGTTCAATTATAAAATGAATCCTCATAAATACAACTTGCCTAATAATTATGCACTCTCTGTAGAACGGTTTCTGCAGGAAATACACCGTTATTGATACTATATCTTTGCTTGAATGTTAGCAAACTTGGCCTAAGTTATGGGTGCAATTCTTATGTTCTCTTGAGTGATTTTGTTGTGACATAAAATGAAGTAAATGACTTGTTCAACTTTTCAGGTGGCGGAGGAAAGAGGAATGGCCGGAGTAAGAAGTGGAAGGAGATGCTCAAACTTCCTCACATCAGCCAGTGTGAGGAGCTACGTCGCACTATCGGTAAGAAATGATCAGCTGTAGGGACAATGTTTCCATTCGCTCCAGGTATCAGGTCGTCATCTGATTTCTGAGTTGTCATTATTGAAATGGCTAATAATCTTCTTTTGATCTTTCATTCATGTAGTAAAGTAAAATATTTCCCTTTTTTACTTGAACTGATGAACAAGGCATGTTTTTTAAATTTATTTCTTCTACTTCTGAATTAAACTACAGCCCTAAAGTATATGCATGACAGTAATCCAATATAACTAATGATTATGCCAGTTATTAGATTTCTGGCCATGTATCTGTGCCCATTGATATTGTTAGAACTGATCAGCTGCAGGGACAGTCTCATTAGAAGTGCTAGACTTTAAACATTTATAGAAATTGAATGCTTTATATTAAAAAATAATAAAAATAACAGCAAATATTTACATAGGTCTATTCTACTCAGTTCTTGATTACTACTAAGTTCACAGAGACTGTGGGTGTAGGGCTGTAGGAACGGTAAACCTAAGGATGCATAATCTGGGAAAAACATCAAATTGTGATTTTTGAGATGTTTTCTGCAGGGGCGCCTTCACACTGAAATGTTCAAATAAAGCGTTACAGATATGCTTTAGGCATCTGGTTGGCTCAAAAAATCAACTGTAGGGACAGTGGACCCGATCAGCTGCAGAGACAGTGGGACAGTGGACCCGATCAGCTGCAGGGGACAGTGGGACAGTGGGACAGTGGACCCCATCAGCTGCAGGGACAGTGGGACAGTGGGACAGTGGACCCGATCAGCTGCAGGGACAGTGGGACAGTGGGACAGTGGACCCGATCAGCTGCAGGGACAGTGGGACAATGGGACAGTGGACCCGATCAGCTGCAGGGACAGTGGGACAATGGGACAGTGGACCCGATCAGCTGCAGGGACAGTGGGACAGTGGCAAACAGGGTTGTGGTCTGGAGATAACGTGCCATGCTGCTATTGGGGTGGGTCTGACCTCTGTAGGAAGTGCAGATTGGACTTCCTTCCTTTTCTTACCCGTCCCCACCCGCTGTTACAGTCAGCGGACAGGAAACTGTGTGTGCATGTATGGCTTACTTACTGATATTATTTTCTAAGAAATTCTGTTCCTTTTAGTTATACATTATAGTTACAGTTAGTTATAGTAGTAGATATGTATGTAAATAAATAAATACATAAATAAATAAAATAAATAAATATATAAATTAATTAAATAAATAAATGAATAAATAAGCAACCAGTAGTTTTTTTGGAAATCAAATTGTTAGTGAAAACGTTTTTTAAAAAGGTCAGTGATATTATGTGTTTATTGCATTTACTATTTCAACCTGTAAAATGTGTTGTCTTACTCATAAGTAAGTTATACAGTACAAGACAGAAGAATAAGAAATCTATAAAACATAAAAATACACAACTGCTTAATATGACAGCAATTAATTACTAAAGGTGCCTGCAAGAAAGATGTTATTATAAATAAGACTGTGATATGGCAAATAAAAAAATCAAAATAATGTTTATATAAATTTGCAAGCAGCAGCACACTCGGAGAGAACTTTGTTCTATGCTTCATTTCAGTTCATGTAATTGTAAACATGCTGGTACTGAATGATTGTCTTGCCATTTTTTGAGATCAAAAAGATAAAATAATTATTCGCAACAATTGCATTGTTCATGATGTGAGTACCTTTGATAATGCTGTAACATTTTTTACTTCCCTTCAAGGCAGTGCAGCTAACTCCTGTTTCAGTTATTTTCCTATCTGCATGTACTTGTTTTGTTTTTTTATTTGCCAAGATAAGTGTTCTTATTGGAGGTTAAGGTGTGTTGGCATATTGCTGCAGATTACTGATACTGTTTATGTATGGCACAGAGGCCATTTTTTTCCAATAACAAGTTAGTTTGAGGCTACATATGTAACCATTTTAATTTCATTAAGATGATGTGTTGGTAAAATGTTAGGAGAGGTCAATTTAAAACAACTTTAGTTGCAGTGAAACTTTAAAACCATAACCTGTGCTCATATTTGCCCTTGCTAAATATCTTTCTAACTAATGGGTTATGGGTCTGTTGGCCTATTGTCGATTTCTGAATGGTTGTGGTTCCCCTTGCTCCCTCATAATGCAGTGTCCTGGCAGTCGTATGCTGGCTCTGCAGCTCTGCTTTTCTGAATGCCACAGCGCTGTGTGTGTGGATTGGTTTGTGTGTAACAGTGCGTCACAGCTATCTCTGCCAGAGATTGCAGTGCTCCCCTCCCCCACACACTCCCCTTCTCTCTCATATCTCTCCTCCTGCTTCACTTCAGAGCAGCAGCAGAGCTGGAGAAAAGACTGAGGTTTGTACAGTGAGAGGAGGATTTGCTCTAATCAGGAGAAAATGAGAGAGAATGGCCATGCACAGAGAAGGCCCAGCGCTGAGGCTGAATACAGTGTACCTACAGCTGATTGTGATCCAATGAAAATCAAGAGGACACATGACGCCGTCACAAACACCACATTAGTGAACCATTAGTGAAATCTGCTACGATGTTTTCATGTAGTGTTTCAAACCAAGCATTTAACTTTGCATATGCGCCCCTGAGGTACAGCACTATATGTTGTTTTGTGTGCTGTGTGTGTAAGCATGCAGCAGCTGTTGTGGGTTACATACGTCACTATGACATAGAGGGTATTGCATAATTTCCCTATCACACTGAGCGCTGGATCAAAATAATCCCCGGTGTGTCCTTAAACAGGCGCTCGTGTGCGTGTGCACACACATGTAGAGACTCAGGCTCAGAGTAAAGCTGATAGCTCTGTCTTTGTTGTGTCTTGATAATGTCAAGCATTTGACCTTAGCCTTGACAAGTGCAGTGTACTTCTGAGGAGCCAAGATTACATTATGTGTTTAGCAACCGATGTGTCTGAGGGACAAACTACTCACCCACTGTTCAGGTCCTCACTTTTTAATACTGTATTTAGAGCCCTGCTTTTGGCCACAGGACCTTTCATATCAGTGTTTCTTTTATGTTCATTTTAATTGATCACCCCACCACTACCACGCTGCTGCTTTCCTTGTCAATAGTCACATGCCCCCTCCCCCCCCAAAAAAAAAAAAAAAAGTTGCAAGCTACAAGAACCAGAGTCGCCTGCATCATAACCAGAACCACTTACATCCACTTCACTCCAGTCCTGCTGCCACTTCATTGGTTCAGGTTCAGTTTCAAATACAGTTTCAAATTCAGTTACCACCTACGTATATGCAAATAAGTATATACAAAAAAAGCATATTATCAAATAGGCACAATATGTTCTGAGCTCATGCAATGGTATACACACAGCATTCCTAGTATGAATATGTCTTATGCCTCCACTGTCCTGAGCTTGTCTTCCCCATGTGTCTCTGCAAATTAAACTTGTTGCTCAAACAAAAATGCATTTTTAATTATTGTGCAAGTGTTTTATGTAACTTTTACTACACAAATTGAGGTCTGTCTCCTCAACTGGCCAGCAGCTAACTACAGTCACTGGGCTGGCACAAAAACTTGGCATTAAAAAAAAAAAAAAAACACTTTCTCTTTTGTTAATCTTTTCCTTAAAACAAATGAATGGTGTCTTTGTAGACTTTTTTATTCATGCGTTACTTAATATAAAATGGCAGTAATGATGGGAGTTAAGAGTGACGATTTAAGTCAATTATATTTGAAGTGCAGGTATCTGGAGTAGTTACTTCCCTACCTCATGCATCTCTGTAGACAGTGCCACTAACTTTTTCCTCTATTTGCTGCATCATTGAAAAACCTGCTGTGCTGTAGTTCACTAGAAACCATGGCTCATAAACAAATTTGCATGAACACCCCATGTAAACAATGGTGGCTTAGTCTGTTTGTCTGTGTTAGTATCACGTTGAGTCATTGTTAGAAGATCTTGATGAAGATAAACAACATCAAGTTTATGTTGGTAGCAGAGAAAAAAAGTGTAGTATCAGGAATTGAGCAGCTTTTATATAAGAGTCAAAAATGATTGATTGACAAATTTGCCAGAGTCTCTTCAAGTGGGGCAAGCGATAATATTTTTTTAAAATTAAATTTTATTTGAAAATTGACAAAAACACAATATCCATCTGCAGTCAATGATCTGGTTACAAATGAAATGAAAACAGTATATAAACTTTATAAACTTTTTTTTTTTAATTATTATACATGCAGGGAGCAGTGCAGCCCTGCAAATAAAAGTTGTAGAAGTTTAAAGACATTTAAATGCATTTGGTTTGTGCAATTAATTTAAACTATTTAAACTGTAATTCAAACTATTCTAAAAACTGACCTTATTCTACTCCACAAAACCTGCAGCAAAGCCACTTCTCTAATCTGCATGATTTAAAACATGAATCACAAAACATTAACAGAAAATTAGAATAAGCAGGTTAACTTTTGACAGTACATAAATTGTTTCTATCACCTAAAATAACCCAAATCAATCATGACTTTTTCTTTCAATAGCCAAGAGGCCGGAGAAGACAAAGCGGTGGCCTTTAACTTGAATTCACGTTCACTTGAATCAATTCTTTGATGCCCAGAATGGCCTGTATCTGCTTTCTCTGTGGAAAGGGGTATTTCCCAACTTCGTTTCACAAAATCAAAGAAGAAATTCTGTTTTTGAACTTCTAAGTAAAGTATTTAGAGATTTACATTCTGAAAGAGGATGTAGTAGAAATACCTAGCATTGTGCTCATTTACGTTTGAATGAGAAGTGCGCAGAGCTTCGCTGAGCAGGGCCAATAGTGTAATAACAGTGCAGCTGGAGGGATGTTGTGTAGATTTGATTTAGTGTTGGGAGGCTGTCACCACTCCGTCCGTCCGCCTCTGTGTGTGGCCTGTTTGTTTGTGTGTGTTTGTATTTGTGTGTGCGTGTGTGCGTGTGTGCGTGCGTGCGTGCGTGCATGTGTGTGGATGTTGTGTAGCTTTGCTGTCAGTCTTTGATGGAAAACGTCCTGGGTCGTCTTCCTCATTTGGTACCAAAGGAAATATGACTCAAATGGACGCCATTAGTCCTAATAGACTGGGGCCAGCTGCAGCAAACACGCAGAGAAACTGGCTAATAGAGTGACACACAGGCTTTGTCGTAGTGTAAGCAAAAAGCATGTAAAACTGTTTTCAATAATTCATCAACATTGGTTTATAAGTTTATGCTAACATTTTGCTTTTTTAATTTCATGAGTAAAGTCCAACAGATTTTTTTTTTTATTTTTTTTTTATTTTATTAAATTTTATTTTATTTTATTAAAGTGCATTTGATATTTTCTCCTACCAGGAATGTCTAAGTCTTATCTGTGCCATTGGTAAAACTTGAACAAAGTAATTTGCAATGTTTTGCCATATTAAAAGGAAAACGACACATGTAATTGTTAGGAAATGTGTTTATATGAGTCTTTACGTTATAGTAAGGCTGGGATACCCAACTTTATGCAAGGTAATACCAGCACTGCTCCAAAGTGTTTGGAATGAGCTAGCATGATTTAAACGTCTATTCTCTGTCTATTTGTGCAATATTTTTACTTGTATCATGTGTGTTTTTCAGAGAGGGACTACACCAGTTTATGTGAGAAGCAGCCCATTGGCCGGCTGCTGTTTCGTCAGTACTGTGATACGAGGCCAGAGCTCAAACGCTGCATTGAGTTCATGGATGCTGTGGTAAGAACCTTCACTGTTGCTAATTTCATGTAACTCCTGGTATCTGTTCTGGTGTGACTCACATTTACAGCTCTCTAACGAGATTGCCTGGAATCTTACAAAAAGAAGGGAGATTTAGTGTAGCTTTTAACTAATATAAAAAGTCTTCTCTATGTTAAAGTAATAGGTTGCATTCATTCATATTTTAGGACCAGTCACTGCTTTCTTATGTGTTATGCTTCATTCTGGGGCTTGGCAATATGGTGGTACAAATCTAATTGTGATCTCATCCATCTGACTATCTTCTATTTTATACTTCATAGCTCTATGATCAAACACAGGCACTTTTCCATTGGCCAGCCTTCCTAAGGCTCTGAGTGAGTGACAGGTGGAATTAGTGAAGTATGAACTCATCAAAACTAGCAGATGACTTTATTTCCCTTTTATTAAAGGCATTATACTTCGTTTATACATTTTATTGTTATAAAATTTAAATCATGTTCTGGCTCCAAGAAAATTGTGATATAAATTTTTTGGCATATCTCCGGCCCATACTTTTCTTTTGTTCCCTGTTGCTAACATGCTTTTTTTGTTTTTTACATTGAAGCTGCACATTTCTTTGTCCTTAGCTTTTCTTGAAAACCTGTCCAACACATTTGTGCAGTTGTGTAGTTGGGACGTGTGCCTGCTCTTGGCACTGGCTCAGGGCGGTGGGTGGAGTGACTGTTGGGGGTGATTAGAAACTTAGACAAGCTGTCAAAAGACTGTACCCCTCCCCTGCATCTCCATGAGGTCAAGCCCACGTCAGAGGCTGGTCCCCTGGGTGAGCAGCCAAACACAGGCCCAGGCTTGTGCCGAGGCCCCTGGAGGTATGCGAGAAAGGAAAACAGGGGTATCATGCTTATTTAATGAGAACATGGCAACATTAGTCTTTCTCAAGGTAAGCAGACAAGCCAGAAGGGGGTATGTCGTCCATTGACAGACAAGCAGCTTTTACTTAGAGGGCTGGCTCCCGAACACGCCATATATCTTAAAGAAAAGTGAGGCAGGAATGGATTTGAAACATTACCTTTCTCTAAGAAAGTAACATTTATTATCTAGAGGAATAAGTTACCCTTTTGGCCTGACGTAGTGCAGATGATACCATGTTCTTGATAAATCCCAAGTCAACATGCTCCTCCATCTTGCCCTTCGTTCTTGTCTTTTTTTTGTTTCCTTTTGTTGCTTGTCAGTATAGTATAATCTTTGTAGTGTCTTTGGCACATTCGTTTGGTTCATATCTCCTCTCTTGTTTTCCTTCAGGCCATGTACCAACTGGCCCCTGATGAGAAGAGGAGGGACTGCGGACTGAATGTTTTAGACACATACTTTAATAATGGGGTAAGCTGTATGCAACTTTTTGCAACTGATGTATGAAAAACTGGAACAGTGGGAATTGTTCTAATCTAAATCATCTCAATTGCTGAAAAAGTTGTTTGTTTCTTCATGAAGTATTACATAATAATATGACCAGAGACAGGTGAAAACTTGATTGTTATCTGGAAATACCTTGGACTTAACGAGGTGCACAAGAACATTACATTATGACCTCATGTATACAGTGTTCTTGTGCATAAGTCCAAGGTAGGTAAACAAAAGTAGAATTTTGTTGAGGACCAAATGCGGTCTCCAAAACTGTAGCTCTTGGTGGATGTTTCTGTTCAGCAGTGCTGCGTTTGTATCAAAATGTTTCAAAACATAAACAGATGAGGTTGCTGGAGCTTGGATTGACGTTAATGGCAGTTTTTAAGTGTTTGTGTATCTGACTTGCTATCTTTTATACCTCCAATCATAGGTAGGTGGCTATGCCTATAATTGCTTCTAATTTTGAGTAGAGATGTAAATAAAATAGCTTGACTGAGTTTAATTGAAGCAAAATTAACAGAAGGACTTCAGAAATTTTCTTGATAAATGGTTTAAAATTACATTTGTTCAGTGGCTATAGCTTTTGTTCATACAATATGTGGATTCTTATACATTTGTAAAATTTGTGTCAAAGGTGTGATCTCCAAATGTAACAAGGATGTATGAATGAAATATGTTTTCTCTCAAGTTCAAATTTAAATATGGTTCTGTAATATCCTTAGAAATAAACACACACATTGGTGCAGCACCTTTTATCTTGTACGGTACTAAATGAAATGGTAGACGTCTTGTTAAATTGTTGTAGCTGTAACAAGTCATGATATTTGTTTATTTCTACGTGTTCAGTCAGCGGCCCATTTGCCCGACATACCGCAGGACGTGGTGGCTGCGTGCCGGGAGAGATTGGAGCAGAGTCCGTGTAAGGAGCTCTTCAATGACTGCACCAAGTAAGTCCCACCTTCTCCCCAGCACAGCTCCCCACTGTACACTGCATTTTAAATACAGCATAAGACCCCTCACATGTTATACATGATTTCTGTGTTAATCTTATATACTTTTACCATCAGTAGCGTGCAGTGACTTATGGGTAGGCAAGCAGACTTGGGGTGGACATTAATATTTAGCTGATAACAATTTAATAACACCACTTTTTATGCATACTGCATTGCAAATCAGTGTTTATTTTATTATATATATACATATTAAATGCATATATACTGAGCCAGTAAACGGTATACAGAGTCAAAATAGAGAGACGTAGACCTACATAGTTTATTAATATTTGTATATTGAACTGTATTTGACACCCTCTTTGTACAAACAGGGCACTGTGTGGTCTACTTGTTTCTTCACAGATTTGTCCTATTCCTACACCTCCACCTTACTGAAGGTTCAGCTGGATAGAGCTGAACTATTTAATTATACTTCTGACCAGTGTTGGGCACGCTACTTTGAAAAAGTAATTATCTATAGTTACTAGTTACTTCTCCCAAAAAGTAACAGAGTTACTAAGGAAAGTATTGCGTTACTTTTTAAATTTTTTTTTATATTTTTATTTTTTTTAGGGGCACAGTCACACTAGCTCAAGCACGATTGCGTAGGGTTCTATGGCCCGCACTCACACCTGCACAACCGATGATGCTGTTTGTTTACATGTTGCGCAGCAGAGCTAATACTTTTAGCGGAGAAAGAAGTTCAGCGGCATGAAATAAATATTAAATAGTGAGACATGAGTCCTGTTGCGATACGCGCTCCTCCATGAGTTTATGGATATAAAAACAGTGCAGGGGAGTGAGGACAGCCAGAGACGAGAGGCTCGGGAGGCTTCTTTCTCTGTCACAAGTCCGTATTGAAGGTAAGCTCGGATTCGCCGTATGTTTTGGAGCTGACTTTATTCACTGTTTTCCTCGTATGAATAACATCAGTGCACACGGGGCTTGTACAGTGAAGTCATACGTGTGCGCGTACATGAGCAGCCGTGCTGTGCTGTGTCTGTGTGAGCCATGGTGTGAGCCATAGTGCGAGTCAAATCGGATGACAGCTTCAATGAGTAGCTTCAGTAACAAGCAGTAATGGTGTGTTGGTAACAGTAACGTCGTTGTAATGATAGAAAAAGTAATTTGTTAGATTACTCGTTACTGAAAAAAGTAACCCCCCCCCCCCAGCTCCCTAAGTAGAAACGCCTCCTCCCACCTCCTCCTTATGCTAGAAGATGTTTGTTTACAACCGGTGCGCGTTCAGAATTGCTGTTGCTGCTGTAACTATACTGTACATTTTCAAATGATATGCAGAAGTTACTTGTCCAGGAGTAATTTACCGACCAACGTGTCAGTCTTTAGACCCTCTGCTTCAGTACACGTAATCGCTGGAAGGAATCTCCAGGAATCCTTTTCCCCTTGTCTTCTTCTTTCAGCAACTTCAAAAATTGACTTTCTTTTGCGGCTAACTGGTAGTGGAGACTTTGTGCTAACTGCGATGAAGGTACAGTTGGAAAAAGCCGCTAAGAACCGCTGCGTTGGTTGAGTGAACAGCATTTTGCGTCTGTAATCTCAGCACGACGGCAAGTCAGTTACTCTAGAAACGTACAGAGTTTGATTGACAACCTAACAGCCAATAGATAACGAGGTAGCCTTGTTATCTGTTGGCTAATGTTTATCTGGCCCCACCACGTCCACAGTTGATGGATTTTCATTATTTTTTCTTTTTTTTTTTTCATCATAATTACAAGGCTACTGCATCTCTATAATGCTATCATTGACAATTTGAAACAAACTGATAAAACCTTTAATGCCGTTATTCCTATCACTGCTTTTGACACATGATTTTAGATTTTATTGGTCAACCACTGCTTGCCTTGATTGCCCTGACCGTACGCCACTGTTTACTATAGAATATATAGTATTTGTTCATAACCTGGTCAAACCTGTGGGGTTAACAGTGACGGGAACCTATTCTAGCAGAGACATTAAGTCATTAACAGTGGACACATCATGGACCATGCGCTAAATGAATTGTAATGTGGATTATCATAGTATCTTATTCATGGTACAGCCTTGGTTGATTAGCAGTTGTGATGCACTGATATCACTTTTTCCAAAATGAGGACGAGTACTTCATTTTGAGTACTTGCTGATACTGAGTACCGATACCAGACATTATTTTCTATTATGTTCTGTTTGTGGTAAATCCAATTCTTTCTTGTTATTATCCAATAATATTATTATCCAATTAATTCTTTCATTATATAAAGTATTTATAATTTCATTAAAGTACTAATTTGAGGATGTATTTCAAATGTCTATTAAAATCACTGTAGTTGGGTATAAACTACTATATAATTTGGAGACCATCCTTTAATATTTATTTTAATATTTGCCACTTTGTCTTTGCTGATATGCTCTCTGCTATGTAGCCTCTTTTAGCATTAGTGAGTGTCATCTTACTTTTACCAATATGTTTGACCACATGCCTCTTTTAAAAGCTGTGAACCTGAGCTAGATTTGTTTGTCCATTACAATAAGTCACAATGCACGCACAAGCAAAGAATTGCCAGCACCACTTAGCCAAGTTAGACTGCTACTATGTAAACACAAGCACTGTGCTGTGTTGAGAGTCCTAAACATTTTCATAGTTCATGTGACCCATGATTAAAACTCAGCTTAATGTGCAGAACAGTTAATGTGTACTCTTTTTGCACAGCTCCTCTCTGCTCAGATGAGCGGAGAGCTGTGAGCATCAAATAAGACGGTTATAGTTGTATTGGCTCTTGGTATCGACAGCACATCAGCAAGTACGAGTACGAGCACTGGCACCTGGTAACTGACCCGATACTGGTATCTGTACTGCTGTCTTCTTTCCTTGACTTGCTATAAACCCCATTGGCAGATACCTTTTTATATAGTGGCAGTAGTAGTTATAATAAAGTAGTTGTAAATTTGTGGTTTGTTTTACTCCTTGGGCATGCACATTGTACTCACGTAGGGCCTCTTGTTGGCTTGGACTGGAGTAAGTTTGAGGTAAAGGCGGAGTACTGTTCTGCAGAGACACTGTGTGTCTGTGGGGCTGTCAGTGATGATGAGGCGGCAGCTGGCACCTGGGCTTTGGGGCCAATGAAAACGCGCCGTGGGCAGAGGGAGCATCCGGGCACTGGCACCAGAACAACAGGACCTCAGTGTGGCGCGGACACACAGTTTTACAACACTCACACTTCTGCAGGTGTTTCTGCTTCCTGTCCGCCAGCCAGAGCCTCAAACAGACCAGGGACTATTGCCCCAAATGTTTTTCTCATGCACAGCGTCCATAAGCACTCACCTCAGCTTAACTCCAGATAATGATTTTAATTTGAACTATACATGTATCCTTACCTTTAGTCTGTAGAACTCTGATAACTGTTAATCTCTAATTGATATTAAAGGTTTATTTTACTGTCTCGTTAAAATAAATGGTCACAGTACCCGGCTGTGTGTGCTCTTCTAGAAATGTCTCTTCTCAAAATGTCTTTCCTAGAAATGTCTATTAGCCATCACCTTAAAGGTGCACTATGTAACTTTTCTGAAGTCCACCACCTTCTGTGGAGATAGTAGTGTTTTGCCTGGAATGTTGCACAGCATGGCGTTAGGGCCAGCGAGTCGCGCTCAGCAAGAAGTTCCCAAGTTCAAATCTGGAACATCGCCTTTCTGTGTGGACTTTGCATGTTCTCCTTGTGCTCTGGTTGCTCTGGTTTCCCCTACCACTAAAAACATATAGTATAGTATGGGGTCCCCTCTGGACCAGAACTTCCCTGAAAAAGAGATTTTTAATCTCGGCAGAACTATCCTGGTTAAATAAAGGTCAATCAGTTATACCATTTATATTATACAAATTATATTAAATTATACAAATCTAAATAATACCAATATGAGCAAAGGTTTGTTTAGAAATGACAGAAATGAAAGTTTGTGGAACTGCGAGACATGGTTAAAGCTGGAGTTAACTACTTGCACTTTATCGTCAGCTCTTCTCTGTGCCTAGTGAGTTTGGCTAAAGTTTTGCACTGGAAATATCATATTTTAGCTAATTTTTGCCATCTAGGACTGCCTTTCCTCTTGTCTATCCTCTGCTGTGGTGCACAACTTCTCCTTAGCCAAAGCAGTCCTTACTAGAACCTCATGTGGACCACTTCGACCATACTACTTTGTACTTCATTGAGATCATTACGATCTGTGCAGCTTAACCCTCTTGTGTGGATTTTGTCAGATCTGCTCTAATCTTCTGGAAATGTAGCCACACATGATGAGGTTTTGTCTATAAATGCAGCATCCTCCTCCTGATTCATCAGAGTTTCCCCTCGAGAAAACTGGAATCTGTAAGGAATTCAGCAGAAGTGGGAAACTCATTGGAAAAAAACACTTAGCCATGTCTCAGACTGCTTAACTCTTTTTACACGGAAGGCTGATCCAACAGGATATTATGAAACAATAACAATGTCAATTAGCCTCAAGCTTGGCTCAGGCAGGTTGATGCATCATAAATTAATACTGGCTGCTTTATACCATCTCACATCGGACTATGAAAAATATAACACAAAATTAAAAAAAATATATATATATATAGTACCTTTTTAAGACAGTAAGAGCACAGGCTATTTACAGTTCCTTTTTAAATCACCGGTTAAGCATCGTGACCATGGCGGTGTTGGTAATTATACTAGTGAAGTGAAGTAGTAAAAATGTAGTATTAAGTAGTGTAGTAGTAGTAAGTGTTGTTGTAAGCTAATGGAGCAATAGCTGTTTACTTTAGTCAACTGACAAAATATCAAATCATTACAGCCAGTTGGGGTTTGTGGTTTCTGAGTGTGAAATATTTGTCTTAAAAAAGTTTATTTCATGCCAGATTTCGTCCCACAATATTTGAGTGATCAGTGTTGTCCTGGATAATTTAACCATTTGACCACCTCCATGACAAAGCAAGCACCAAAAATAGAGAAACTGGCTTATGTTTTTTGATTATTCCACTATTTTCACTACTCATTCATACCATGGTACAATATTTAGATTTCCTGCAAATGATCTGTTCCAATACGTAATTTTGACCTGATGATCATTTCTTCCTCTTCTGCGGGACAGCCCTTAGGAAAGCATGGGGCTGCTCCTGGTTTTGGCTCAGAGTCCCTTGCACTCACACAAATATATTAGCTCACTCAGTTTTCTCCTGCTGCAGTGGAACATCCAGTTATGTCATAAAGTAACCAGTGGCGCTAGTTTGTATATCAGAATTTTAGTATCAACTTGTGGTCGTGATCTCAGAAATGTTATATCGTAGCTGTGTTTGCGTTGCCTGTTGCCAGTTGTGTTCAAGGGTTCTATTAACTTAAAATAAACTCAAACTAAAGTGAATGTACAGCAAAATTTAGTAGCATGAAAGTTACTGTTTGAGCAAGTGTGTGTGTGTATATATACACACATATCTTTGTGTGTATCTTTAACACAAGTACTTAGCAGTTTGTGACAACCTAGAGAATGGTGTGTGCGTGAATGCTTTGGTAAAAGGTCCATTGCTGCGAGGACTGGACTGTCACGAGGATTTTCTTTATAATGTATTATCCAGACCCACTGTGTCATAATTGTCTTTTCATATTCAGCTGAGGTGCCCTTTTTGTGGAAACTCAACTTCCAACATTTTTTGCCAAGAACAGCCACTGCACGGTTCTCCTTAACCACAGACAGCTTTCCCTGTACTCTCACTGATGAGGTCATGTTAAAACCATTGAGGGAAAACTCTTCCCCAAATATGAGCTTACGAGCGTTTGGGTGGCAAAGGATATCCACTGCAGTATGGTTTGCAGTGATGTGTGTGGTTTAGCAGTTTACACTGTGATCTCATCAGCAACGGAGTAAGGAAGTATAGTGATATTCCTCAAATCTGTCCTATGACTCAGTGCTAGGACTATATTGTACTATATTGTACTATATAGACTATATTGTCTATATTGTACTATACAATTTCATCATTACATATTTTTACTTTTAAATTCTATTCATACATCCATATTATTGTGAAATGGGGTCAGTGCTTTCAATCCTTTATAAAAGACTTATGTCTAGATTATTTTCTTAATTGATGATTGTTATTATTCAGTTACTAATCTAAACGACTAATAAAAAAAAAAAAAAAAAAGCGGTTGCAATTTTCATGTGTTCATTTTATTTTTTTTTATTTTTACTATGTAGGCGTAATGCTTAATGCTACGTGGGGAGATTCATTTGCTTTCGCGGCTGATGAGACTGGTACACGCGGTACACGTGATAAAATGATGACGGACACAGAAGCAGACGCATTTTTGGTTCGCTGCGGGTGGATAATTTAAGTTTGGATTTTTATTTCCTACGAGGAGGACTCAAATAATAATGTGTTTAATGCAGCTTTGCACACATTTGTTTACGTTATACAGAAGCGAAACTTAAAACCACATGGCTAATTTGCATAAACTAGAAGGATTCACTCCTTGTACCGCTGATGCGGTCAGCTTCTGTCGGACTAAAGGGCAGGACTCAGTGGAATATGCGTGTTCTTTCTGTGACTGAGGGATGTTCTGCCTATGGTGAGTCTGTTCTGTGCTTCTATCGCGTTGGAGATATTCATGTTAAACTTTTCAGAGATTATACGTGTGCAGGTCGTACGTGTGCAGCACAGTTCTTTATTTCACTCATGCACTTTATTTATGTTGCTACTGTTGTGATGAAAAGACTGAAAGGTGTAAATAATTCTCTTAAGACTCGCGCTTATGAGCTGTAGTGGAGGACGGTGCTTGTTGTAGTCAGTTTTCTGGGAGTTGTAGTTTTGCCTGTAGTTCCCCTGGTTAGCGCTGGTTTAGATGTCAAAAGGGTTTTGTGGCTCTGGGTGTTTTCTTTTCTGTGGGAGACGGTCCAAATGGCTCTTTGAGTGTTGCCGTTTGAGACCAAAAATAAATAGGCGAATATTCGACCACAAAAATTGTGTTCGACTAATTTTCATATTTGATTACGTCGCCTAGGTCGAATAACTGCGGCAGCACTAATAATAATATAACAATATAATATAAATATAAATTATATTTATAGAGGAAGGGAGCATGGAATTATCCAAAATCTCTTGGTATGCTGAAGTATTCAGAGTTCCTTTTACTGGAACTAAGGGGCCAAGCCCAGCTCCTGAAAAACAACCCCACACCATAATCCCCCCTCCACCAAACTTTACACTTGGCACAATGCAGTCAGACAAGTACTGTTCTCCTGGCAACCGCCAAACCCAGACTCGTCCATCAGATTGCCAGATGGAGAAGCGCGATTCATCAAACCAGAGATCGCGTCCCCACTGCTCTAGAGTCCAGTGGCGGCGTGCTTTACACCACTGCATCTGACGCTTTGCATTGCACTTGGTGATGTATGGCTTGGATGCAGCTGCTCGGCCATGGAAACCCATTCCATGAAGCTCTCTACGCACTATTCTTGAGCTAATCTGAAGGCCACATGAAGTTTGGAGGTCTATAGCGATTGACTCTGCAGAAAGTTGTGCCTTAGCATCCGCTGACCCCGCCCCGTCAGTTTATGTGGCCTACCACTTCATGGCTGAGTTGCTGTTGTTCCCAATCGCTTCCACTTTGTTATAATACCATTGACAGTTGACTGTGGAATATTTAGGAGCGAGGAAATTTCACAACTGGACTTGTTGCACATGTGGCATCCTATCACAGTACCACGCTGGAATTCACTGAGCAGAGTGACCCATTCTTTCACAAATGTTTGTAGAAACAGTCTGCAGGCCGAGGTGCTTGATTTTATACATCTGTGGCCATGGAAGTGATTGGAACACCTGATTTCCATTATATGGATGGGTGAGTGAATACTTTTGGCAGAGATGGAGAGATATCTATTAAAATAATAACTATAAAGGTAAGAGCTATTCATGTGGCCATTTAAGTCACATTGACATTCAGAAATGTGGCTGCATGATTTTATGAGAAAAATAAAATCTTATTTAAATTTTTCTGACAAGTAATGTGACTCTGATTAGATTTGCAATTCATCTTTTAGAATTCTGATCATGGAGTGCACATTGTAAAGACTTGGACTTAGACAAACTTTATTGATCCACAAGGGACATTATTTGGGCACGGTAGCTCACACATCACAATACTTTATAATAACAAAGAGCAAAAATATAAATGGAAATAATAAATCAAAATAAGTAGCAAAATGGCAAGAGACCGGTGCCAAATAAGGCATAATTATATAAATGTATATGTACAAGTAAAAATAAAATATGGAAATATAGTAATACAAATATATGTCAGGTATATAGAAGAGGTCGTAAGGAGAAACAATGCAAAGATGAAATGGTGACTGACATGACTTAAGGTTATCTGTTACTTAAGGGTGCATTATATTTTAAGAGAGGACTGAAACATAAACTGATAAACAGGATATTTATCTCTGTGCAGTGGAAATGATATCTAAATAATTACAGCCTTTGCAAATTGCAAACTGTGGCAACTCAAAATTCAAATCGATTTGAGATATATTGTGCAGCCATATGCAGAAAATTTGATTTCATACAGTGTACATGCAATGTTTGTTTATTTTTACTCACTTCTAAAAAGAGTATCAAACTTTCAGTTGATCCAAATACAACAACTCCCCTTATGTAATAGATAACCTACTGTCATGTTAATAATTATTTCATCTTTGCACTGTTTCTCTTTACCCACCTCTTCTGTATAGCTGAAATATATTTGTATTACTATATTTCTATATTTTATTTTTACTTGTACATACACATTTATATAATTATGCCTTATTTGACAGCAGTCTGAATTCTTTTGAATTCACTATTACCATTTATAATTTGCCCTTTGTCATTATAATATATTGTGATGTGTGAGCTACTGTGTCTAATTTCCCATTTGGAGCAATAAAGTTTGTCTAAGTCCAAGTTTGGCTCTGGTACAGATTTGTTGGCAACAACAGAATCCAATGCACTTTTCAAACAAGCCCATTTTAAAGGTTGCTCAGACTTGCCTTTGCAGTTAGTTCATTGTAGCCTGTTACCTCTTTGCTAAAGATGACATGATGTGTAAGTCAAACATTATATGTGGTCAGAGTAGTTGGAGAGGTCATCTGTGTAAAGATGAGGTCAGTTTCACAAGTGTAGAAGGAATGATAGTAGGGCATACCTCAACCACCTTTGACCCCCATCTCCTCAATAACCTTTTCATGTAAAGTCTTAAGTGAATCTTCTCTATGTAATAACTTCTT
Source organism: Taenioides sp. WSHXM2023 (assembly GCA_029959045.1). Lineage (NCBI taxonomy): Eukaryota > Metazoa > Chordata > Actinopteri > Gobiiformes > Gobiidae > Taenioides > Taenioides sp. WSHXM2023. The sequence goes on from CM057090.1 coordinate 18,742,547, forward strand.
AGGCTTTTGAAAATGGATCTGTTCACATTAAGAAAAATGTCAACATATATTCTTGTCAGCAGTTCAAAGGGATTGCTGATTTGCCATAGTGGATTTTTGAAACTGTCTACTTTTTTTTTTGGCAATGTGGTTGCATGTAGTCTAATCTGTGCAAGGTTTAAGGTAGAAAGAAGAGTAGAACAGTAGAAAGTGTACTTGATGAAAATGAGATTAAAAATAAATGATGTGATTTAGCAATGGACTATGAAAACTTGCATGCTAGTATTTGTGAAAGTAGGGGTCGGCAATATGAATTTAAAAGCCATGTCATATGGTCCACCTATACGTGAAAATTAGCATCTAAATTCCCTTTTTATTGAATTAATATAGCTAGGGATGCACCGATCCAGCTTTTTCAGTTCTGATACCATTATCGATACTTGGGCTTTTAGTATCTGTACCCGATATTAACTGATACTAGCATAGGGACTGAAAAAAGCATTTTATTTCCATCAAGACACAGTTGACTTACTACAAAATTGTTTCAATTGTGTTTTATTCCTGCAAGTAAATGTAGAACCACTTTGTATGAATTAAAGTTCAAACATTATGAGACGTTCTATGCCAACATTTGCAGTCAATTTGTCAGTTATTACATCCAATTAAAGGCCTGACCGGGATATCGGCTGCACTGTTATCATGGAACCGATACCCGATCCAGCATCTGCACTGATATTCAATACCATTATCAGTACTGGTGCATCCCTAAATATAACCATGAATTTTCTCTCTCAGGGCACATACCCTGGTCTTAGCTTAAGGCCCCAAGTTGCTGGCATAGGTTCTGCCCATCTCAACCCTCAAAGGTCCCATACTACATGAAACTGACTCTTGTGAGCTTTAAGCCACACATACCTCCTCAAAAACATAGCTGGAGGTGTTTTGTTTTATTCACAGATGCTTGAGTAACCCTTCATTATTAGTCTGTCCAACGCTCACAATGATCTGTTACACCTTGTGATGTCATGTAGTGGTACTTTTCAAGTTAACGGCTACCTTTTGCCTTTAGTTCAGTAAATAACATGATACAGGCCCTTTAAGGACTGGCCAACATGACAATCTATGCAGATTCTATTCTATTTTATTCTATTTAATTTTGTCCTATTCATTTCAATTTCAGTTTTGCTAAACATAAACAATATGCACCATGCAACACAAACACAAAAATAGGCAAATTTCTTCCAAAGTTTGAACTCCAGACCACAACCTTTCACTGATGGAGGATTGGCTGTAGGTCCCTCTATTAAAAAACAAAAAAACAAAAACTAAGCATATCATTGAGAAACAGAAATGTCAAAATCTCTGTCTCGATTAAAATATGATTAATTGCATAGCCCTTTCTAAACTGAATAAGATTACAATGATTACAAGATTGGTCTTTTGGTCTTTGCTTTGCGCTGTTTCAATTTAGACTCTAACCATTGCTCTTTTTGCTCCCTCCAGAATAGTTCGTGATTATTTGAGTGGAGCTCCATTTTCCTCTTACCAGGAGTCCATGTACTTCTCTCGCTTCCTGCAGTGGAAATGGTTGGAAAGGTGAGCGCACATTATACACTTGATACAGTAACAACCCATTTTAATTGTGGATTCAGTTATTATATATTTTTTTTTATTTTTATCTGTCTTTACTATCATCAATTTTCTGGTGATATTTACTGATTTTAGATTACTGCAGGCTTACACTAACCAAAAAAACACATGATGTATTTTCCATTTCTGTATTTGTAATTATTTTCAAATTTCATTGCCACTAGTAGGTGACATGTATAGTAACATTATTATTTCTTATTTCTTCTCCTAACACCTTGGTATATAAATTAGACATCTAATAAAAATGCTGTCCTCAATGTTGTAGGTTGGGCAAAAATACCTAAAATAAGTCCTATATATAACCAAGGCATTTCTCACAAGTTATTAATTAAAAGGTGGCTGATACTGACAAATTTGCATTATCCTAAAGACGATAATCTGACTATATTTTTCGCAATCCATCAAAATTCTGAACATTCTGAAACCTGTCTGTAAATGTCATGGTTCTGGTTTAACAAAAAATAACCATAAAAGAACACCGATAAGTAGAAATATTTCTGTATACCCTTGCTTGAAAGATTTCTTCTTTCATCATTTATAATTTCTTTATTGTACTGTTCTTCATTTTATTTCTATACTATCCCATTTTTTGTTTAAATCTCTGCCTCTACTTTGTATACATTAATCAGTTTTTTATTTTTACCTAAAAGCCAGCAGTAGTTCTTCCATTCAGTGATTCTATTATTGTTTAATAATAGATGGGTCTTTGCCTAATGGGCTGCTGGTGACTGTAGCAGGCTGAAAATGATCGTCATCAGTGTGGATTAATAATGTATAAGGGCATTAGTCTGTCTGCAGCGTCACACTCAGAGCATGACATAATCTAATCACTTATTTCTTTTTTTTCCTCTTTCTGTTCCTCTACTTTTCTCCCACAGGCAACCAGTAACCAAAAATACCTTCAGACATTATAGAGTACTAGGAAAAGGTGGCTTTGGTGAGGTGAGTGATGTTTCAGTCCACACATGAAATTTAAATAACCGCGATGATTAACCGTAGCTTTTAGCGTTTTATGGGCAGCACTGAGCTAACGTTATGCTTGGACTGTTGATGTTTGTGCTAACGATTGAAGTTGGTACAAGTGACGTTTAACAGTTAGTTAACAGCCAGTTAGTGACAGCTGAAGAGGTTTGTGGTTGCCATGGTCCTTTGCATTAGTTTGACTCTGGGTTTTATGGTGTTTTTCATTTTGGATGTGTGTGTTTGATCGTGTTTCCTTGCTGCCTGTTTTCCAGGTTTGTGCCTGCCAAGTGCGTGCTACTGGTAAGATGTATGCCTGCAAAAAGCTGGAGAAGAAACGAGTCAAGAAAAGAAAAGGGGAAGCAATGGCATTAAATGAAAAACGCATTTTAGAAAAAGTCAACAGTAGTTTTGTAGTAAGTACCAATATTTTGTAATTATCAACATTGTTTACGGTTTCATTGTCTCCAAGTCACACTTCACACAGGTTTCTTCATTGAAATCAGAAAACAAATAAAAAAGGCTTTCATTGGTACTTTTCTGAACAGGCAGACTTTTAACAATTGCCATTTAAGACAAAAACTAGTCAGAGTATGAACTCTGCTCCAAACCACAGCTTTTACTTTTTACCAGTGGTTGTGGGCTGCATGATATGAGAATAAAGTTGCAATATATGTTAAAGCCTACTTTTTAGCACAATGAGATCAGTTAAAGTAAAACAAAACATGTGGATGCCTTCATTTACTAGTAAAAATGTTACAAAATTAAAACTAAACCAACTAAAAAAAATCATGAATAATAAAAATTTCTCACAATATATGTGCAGCCTGGTTGTAGACCTCTCGTTAAAAAGACCCAAGCTGATCACAGACTATTCTAAATAACTGGATCTCGATTAAAATAACATGCACGCCCATATTTGATTTAGTTTCTTTTATTCTGGGGCCAAAGAACCTCTATATTTTCTCATCTACTTCAAGCTCTTGCCTACATCTTAGTGCCTTATCCTCAGTGCTACCATCTTCATACTGTACCACATACACAGGTCTAATAATGTGTAGAAAGCTGCAGAACAGTTCTATGCCACGGCAAACACTGTGAAGTCCTCACTGCGTCTGTCTGAGGTGCAGGAAAAGAAAACTTAGTTTTGGCCGACTGTTGTTTTTCTTTAGAGAAATGTTGATCCAGGGATAACTGCTAATTGAGTGATGCTGGAGGCAGAAGCAGTTTTAATTTCGCCTATGTGTGTTTGTTATGTGAAGTAGATTTGTGGACATTTGTATATTTAGCAGCTAATTTAACTGCAACTCTGGCATATTCACTGACGCGCAGTATTCAGTATGTGTGATATGGCTTTCATTTTACAATTTGTCTGCAACTTAACATTATTTTAGTAGTGGGCTTTCGATGAGTTATTTCTATCATATCTTGGATATTTTTTTACATTTTAGCTAGTTCAAGCTTAATAATGCTATATGCTAAACAGAGGCTTCTTGATGGAGAATATGTAAGGTTAAGTTACAGTTTATTATATGCATTATATATGTTTTATATATACAATATGATTCTGGTGCTATGCCAGGTCCTTTGCACTTGTATTTGTTTAATCTAAAATATCTTTTATTCTTATGTATGTCCTCCTTTGGATTAGTCCTTGTTTATATGCTGGAGTGCTAGTTTACATATACCACTGTATGTAGCTGGTCAAAAATAAAGTAATATGAAAACATAAAAAATGCATAAACAATACAGACAAATTGCCGTTCAACACTAAAAAAAATGTTGAATAGTCCATTAAAACAAAAAAACTGTTTATCATTGACAACTAAACATGACTGAATCTTGATCTCAGTTAAAATGTGAACATTTTGCCCAGCTTACTTTCACATCTTGTTCTATTGTGGTACGGTGTGCTGTTTTGTCCTCGTTTTGCATGTATTGTTAGGTAAATATATAGAGGCATTTGACACACTCTGATACAGCAAGTTTTCCCCCCTCCTCTCTCTTGTCACCTGGGACTGGCACATTCTTTTGTATTGTCCATGTGTGTGTATTTTTGTGTATTTGTGTGTGTGTGTTTGTGAGAGAGAGAGCTGGAGGCAGAATGGATGACTCTTAAGCCTCCTCTCTACTTCCGTCTCCGTGGTAACGCTGACCAAACAGCAGCAGCAGGAGAAGAGTCAAGAGCTCTCTCAAACCCTCATCTCTCTATGTTCATACATAGGCTACTGTTAGTCAGGTTAGTTAATGTTGTTTCAGTGATACAAGGCTGAACAGGGCCTGTAGAACATTGTATATTTTAGGTAGAGCTGTGCAGTTAATCAGATTTTAATCAAGACAGAGATTCAGTCATTTCATTGATCACCTTGGATGTTTTTAATAGAGAGATCTACAGCCCATCCTTTGACAGTAAAGTTCAATCTTTAAGAAGAAGAAATTTGAGGATAAAAAACATTACTAAAAGCGTGTCCTGTTTATTTTCAGGATATTCATATTGCAAGGATTTCTTTAATAACTAAATAATATTAAAAAATTGTGTAATTGTGTGATAAAAAAAAGTATAAAATATGATTCATTATTTTGTCATATCACCCAGCCCTAGTTTGGATGAACATTTGTATAAAAAAACAAAACAAAACTACAGTATGATACTTAACAAATTGCATAATAAAAGTTGGACTTTTCCTGAATACACATTGGAATACATATTCAGATTCTTCCTGAAGCTGTAAACCCTGAACCAATTTAACAATACAGGTTTATTTTGTATTCCTTACCTGTCCACACAATGTCGGTGTCTTCCCTTTGTCCTAACAGTTGCACAATTCAACAAACATAACTCGGTACTCAATAATCATAATTATCATCATTAATACAATCATTAGTGATGTTCCTGCAGCATATTCAATAGGTATTATTGTTGTATAGTGTACATACATGACCTTTTAGATGTATGACTTGTGTGTGTCTGTGTGTGTACATTTGAATGTTTACATACACACAAAACTGGGTCTGCTGTTCTCTGGGGCCCGAGTATTTTCCCATCTCTCCTCTAGTGGTGGGTCGTGACTTGACAGTGGTGAGCAGATGGGACAGATTCTAATGTCAGCCACATCCTGCTTATCCTCAACCACAGCACCCTCCAAGTCACTGACCCCTAAGGAGCCAGAGAGGGGCCAGTACGAATGGAGAAATATGCAGGGGATCCGCACTACTTTGGCACCACTTTAGTCGACTACAGCCCAGTAGTTACTATGCAATTCTTGTTCGACTAAAGACGGGGCCTGTGCATTGATGAATTGACAAGGGTGTGGTGTTTTCCTCTGGCAGAAGCTCTGAAAATTGTTAGAATCTTGCGCAACAACGGCTATACATGCAGAGAAGTACTAGTAAACAGCACCGTCATAAGAGGAAAATGCAGTTTATACTGTGCGGTCACTGATGTCATGAATGTAATTACGCTGTTTTCTGATCTACGTTATAATGTTGTTTCCTCATTAAAAACATAGTTGAAGTTGTGTTTTGTTTCATTCACACATGTTTAACACACAAACCCTGCGTATTTAGGCTGAGTTCTTCTCTCAAACAGAACACTCTTTTGTGATGTCATGTGGTAATACAGGAACCGCTCCACTGTGTTCTTAAGATCCATACACTTTCAGTAGAATGATTTGGATGATTTTAACCCTGGAATTGCTAATCTCTACTGAACAAAAGGTAAAGGATGGCTGTTAACCTCAAAACTACTGCTTCATGACATCACAAGGTGTAACAGCATTTTGAGCTTTGGAGGTGTAAACAATGTAGACTAATAATAAAGAGTTTCTCAGACATGTGTGAATGAGACAAAACACAGCTCCAGGTATGTTTTTGATTAGGTAACAACATTATATGTCATTTAAAGTGCATAAGAGTACATTGCCTAGTCTTTGAAATGTAAATGTAGAGCAAGAGCAATATCACTCTTCAAAAGCAGCTATTGCCAATGCACAGAAAAACAACTCTGATGCAATCTTGGGACTGGATTTTTTTTTTTTTTCTTCAGTTTTGATTCTTGTCATCTCAAACAAATCAAACTTTAATTTATAAGGATGCCACATTACCTGCATTGTACCAGCCTGAGTCTTGCTGGATGTAGCAGTTAATAATTTTCTCGATATTACTTATTTTCTCTCTTTTTTTTCTATTTGTCCTTTCCTAGGTTAGTCTAGCCTATGCCTATGAGACCAAGGATGCGCTGTGCCTGGTGTTAACCATAATGAACGGTGGTGACCTGAAGTTTCACATCTATAACATGGGGAACTCTGGGTTTGATGAGCAGCGGGCCATTTTCTATGCCACTGAGATCTGCTGTGGCCTTGAGGACCTGCACCGTGAGCGGATAGTTTACAGGTGAGGCCGGGGGAGGTCCTGCCAGAAACGTGTCTGGGATTAAGATGGGTAATGTCATGAAAAAGCGCTTTTTAAATTGAACTTGTGGTTTCACAAAACTGCATTTAGTTATTGTAAATATTAGTAGTTGGTTACTTACACATTTTTCTTAATGTCGCGCTATACTTTTCTGAGTGATCTGCCCCCTGCTTGTCTCCATGGCAATGCTGTTGCTTTGTTTGGCATGTTCTGCAGTATAGTTTTTAACTCATTTAACCTAATTAATTCAATTACAGCTGGTTTTATTGCCAGGAATATCATGAAGAACATAGATGAGAGCTTACTTGCTTCTCTACTGACCTTTGACCTGTAATGTAGTTTAGTGACATCACCTTATTGGTAGATTTTTAAATAAAGATTTAAATAAAGTAGTGAGTATTTTGATAGATTTACCAGCATAACTCTGCCAGGATGTACAGGTGCATTCTAATTGCCAAACCTGATCAATACATGTACATGATAAAAATAATTAAACTGAAAATGTAACCTTGTTTTCCTTATAATATTAAATCTATGTTGCACAAATTCTGTTCATATGACTACAGTGAAGGTTTAATAGTTGTCCATTGTTCCCCTTCAACATTTCAGTACAAAACATCCTTCTAGACTTAACTAAACTTGAGTTAAGTAGTTTGTCTGAGAGATAAGTCCAAGTGCTGATGTGTGACTGCATTCATCTCTAAATGCACCTGTCACCATCAGTCAAGGCTTTAGGGAATGTCAACATGAAGAAGGATATTCTTACAAGACATATTCAAACACAAGACAGACCTCTCAATGACCGCTATTGTTAAGGCCAGTGTTGATTTTCTTGATTATCTTGACATGTGCCGTTGTGTGAGAAGTTTTTTAGGCTAAGAAAAAGGTGTTGTCATGAAAAATACACACTGACACGCAATACCAATTTTGAAAAGACCTATATACATAATTTGCCATTGAGTGCTGTTGGGGAACTTGTGTTTTTTCTGCCAAGCAGACAGTTGCAGTTGTGATTAGATTTGCGATTTATGTTTAATAATAGTATTCTCTTCAAAGTTAATATTTTTATTGACAGTTGAACAGACAGATGAACTGACTAATACAAGAATCACATGTTTGTACAGATCTAAACTACAGGCAAGTTTTTTATGCAAAATAAGACAGGATATTGTGCATTCAGTTTGTAAAAGAACTAAAAAAAATTGCAGTCCTAGCGATTTGCTAATTGAGACAAATAAAACTGCAATCAATCTTGCGGCTGTAGTGATAATTTAGAGATCTCTTTTAGGACTGGTTTTAGCCATAGCATTTGGTAACTAAGTTTGAGGTTATTGTCCTTTGACATGAAAACACCAATTGTAAATGATTAAACATAATATTTTCTTGAATAAAATTAATATTTGAACTGATTCACATCTTCTCTGGGGAGGCAGACAAATGTTTATAAATTATATAAAAACACTATAACTTATATCTGATGACCCTGTTTAAGAATCTGATTAAAAAAGTTTGTTCTTATAGAGTTTAGAGTGTGCAGTTACTGTAGTTGGTCTCAAAATGCCACTGTAGGACTTTACGACTTTACTTTGTAGGAATTACGGCTTGTGCCAAAATAAACATTTGTCATTTGCACAGTTTCTATTTTGACAATTAAAAAAAAAAAAAAAGGATATAAAAAAATTGAATAAGTTGTTTTACCTCCTTTTTCACACTGTACATTGAAAACATAGTTTGTATCAGATTGAATTCACTTGTCTTTCCCCTTTTAACCTTGCAAAAACCAATAATGTTGCCCAGTTTAGCATGTGATAACAAATTAAGCAAACAAAGATGTGTACAGATAAGCTACCTGCTAAGCCACATTAAAGCCCAACATGGTATGACTCAGGCAGGCAATAAAGGATGACTAGAAAAGTAAATAAAATGACAAGTTAATAAAGAGTCCCAATATTTGTCCAGGATTTTATTATAATGTCCTATATCTCTTTTTATGGGCACAAGATCAGCCAGTCACTAATATGTTTGTATGTGTGTTGTTTTTTCTGTTATAGGGATTTGAAACCAGAGAACATCCTTCTTGATGATCGTGGTAAGTTAATTTTTATAGTGTATAAATGTATAATAATCTAAAATCTGGAGGCAGGTTAGTGTTTTTACATGTACAGTATATATATATCTGTTGGTAAATTAATGGCTCTAATTTGCCTCTAGTAGTGAATGAACATGAAAGATCACTTTCCAGAGTGTGTCCTGACTCATTCTAGGAATGCACTAATGCTGGATATTGGTACTTGAAGGATGAATAAAAGTTTCTTATTTGGATCAGTTTGAATCTGTTATCTGTTGAAGTCTCTGCACTAATGTTTGTTGATATTGGGTATTTACAGAGTACAGTGTAGCTATATTGGTATCTGGACTGAAAAGACTGCATCTGTGTATCTTTTTGATTGCAAAATAAGGAGCCTTTTTTTTTTTTTTTTAAACGAATGAGCAACTATATAATAACTAAATCAAACAAAAGGGTCTGTATAACTGAAAGGAACGTTAAGTGTTCTGGGTAGAAAGTTACCACAATCAAAACAAAAAATTCTGCAAAATCTTCTACTTTTTTTTTTGTCAAGTAAGAAGGTTGTGGGTTTAATCCGTGTTTAGCCAAAGTTTAAACAAAACATGAACAAAGGCTTTTTCTGCAAATCCTTAGAGAAACATTGGTTCCATTGTTAGGACAATTCAAAGTAAATACATGGAGAAATACCACAACCATAAAACCAACCTGGAATAGAAATCATGTTAATTTTTTTATCTTTATTTATCAGGTCATATTCGTATCTCTGACTTGGGGCTCGCAGTTCAAATCCCAGAAGGGGAGACGATACGAGGGAGAGTCGGCACTGTTGGATACATGGGTGAGCTTTTGCCTGCACTTACTGCTATCAAAAATATTCAAAAGGATACATACAAGACAAAAATAAAGTATTGTTTTGTGAAATCCAATACACTTTGGCAGTACATTGAATCTCCTCTGTGGTCATCAGCTCCAGAGGTGATCCAAAATGAGAGCTACACCTTCAGTCCGGACTGGTGGGGCCTGGGATGTTTGATCTTTGAGATGATCCAGGGCCAGTCGCCATTCCGAAAGCGCAAAGAACGTGTCAAAAGGGAAGAAGTGGATCGACGAGTGCGCGAAGACCAGGAAGAATATTCCGATAAGTTTTCTGAGGATGCAAAGGACATCTGCAGACAGGTAGGAAAGGTGGCAATACAAGATGGTTTGACAACTACTAACTAATCAAAGTGCATTCAAAAGTCCACAGATTCACATATCAGTGTAAATGAAGCAATTGTTTGCTTTGAGGATGTCTGAAATTCATCCAACCATTATAAATTCCAAATGGACATTCAGGGTTCATTGATAAATTTTCACTTGTATTTCAAAACCACCATGAGCAGATATTTGAGAGAAATAATAAAATGTAAACAGTTTTAGAAAAATGTACACATTAGCAATTTCCATTCTTCCAGCAATAAGAAAAACTATTATTAAAAAAAGAATGTGTTGAAGGCCATCCATGTGTTTTAGAATATCTGATCTGACCTTAAACAGTGGGATGAGAGCCAACACATACAGAGCTGCAAGCTTAACAGCCAAGATTCTCTTGCAATATTATTTTTATCACCGCATGTACATCTTGATTATTTTTGACATAAATTTGTCTTGTTAATGACTTCTATAGGCGACAGCAGTATTTTTCTTAACCACAGTAAAAAGTATAATAATTAAAGACTAAAATGAGGACTAACCCACATTGAATCCAGGTCAAGGCAAAATCGATTGAGGCTCATTCAGTAAAGAAAGGTTGAAAACTAATGCAGGGAGCTTAGTCCACATTAGCCTTGCCGAGAAAGTTTCCCACTTTTATGGAACTGTCCCACAACTAAACCGGACTTGTAATTGGGTTAAACCTGGTGAAAACTGGTCAAAAGCAAAGCTAAACCAGGACTACACTAGTGTTATGCCACTCTAAGGGCTATGGTTTCACATCAAGCTCTGATTAAACAACATCAGCACATAAATGATTCCTGCTTTTTCCTCCTCATTTCTTTTTAGATTTTTCTTCTCCTTATACAACACTTACCCAATTTACACCTGTTTTCAAAGCACTCTCACTCTCTGCTCCTGACAGCTAAGATCACCTGTCTATTTTTGGACATTGGTAATGGCTGGGTCTTTTGTGGCTCATGAACACACCCCAAAATTCTAACATCTCCCCTTCTTGTTTCTTGGTGAAACCTGTCTTCTTCCCAGCCCACTCTTCCTCTCTCCAGGGAGTCTTTGAGTCGGACGAACCCCGGGTCAGAATGTTCCACCGCGTCACACAAATAAATGTCCCCTCCCTTTCTCGGCTTATACACACAGCAGCGCAACTCAAATTAGGGACAGGAATAGTTCAAATTATTTGGTACATAATAAAACTGCCAAAGAGCAGTGTTTCTCAGACTGGTACTGTGGCCTTTTGTGGTAAAGAAAAATCTATAAATAAATAAATAAATAAATGTTATATATGTGTGTGTGTGTATGTAATATATATATATATTACACACACACACACACACACACACACACACACACACACACACACACACAGTCAGTCTAAAACACATTACTGCTATAGCTCATACTTAGACCTAGTTAAGCATCCATCAACATGTAGTCTGTTTTAGGTGAAGAAGTAATGCTATAACATTGAGACAGCAGCTTTTCATAATCACAGTACATTAGATTTGATTGTGAAGTTGATTTCATTATCCAAAATTTTTCCCTCTTTTCCTCCTCCTCCTCTCTGCTGTGGTGATTGTCAGCTCTTGGCTAAAGACCCCAAGGAGCGACTCGGCTGTCAGGGTCAAGGGGCCTCAGAGGTCAAGCAGCACCCCATCTTCAGGAACATCAACTTCAAACGACTGGAGGCCAACATGCTGGACCCTCCCTTCATTCCAGATGTAAGACAGACACACACACACCATATACACTGCACACTCAGCTGTAGCATGAAACCAGTGGGAGCGGCAAATTAGTGCACAGGAAATACCATTGTCAGATATAAACAAACTTTTCCAGTATAAATGTGCTATCGTGGCTACAAGAGCACTAGCAATAATATGTGAGAATGTTTCCTAGAAATTCAAACAATAAAAGAATGACTTCTATTTATCAGATTCCATGTCAAAAACACACATCACTAAAAACATTGTGTTGCTACTTTCAACTCTGACAAGCAAACAGACATTTATGTTTGCTTGTCTAATAAAAAAAAATCCTAGAAATCTGTACAGTCTAATCAGTCTTTATGTCCAGGGCACTTTAGGGCATGTCATTGCATTTTTCCTACTATAAACAAACTGAGAAGGAAAGTGACCCATCAGTGAGGTTAACTCTGTTGTTGAATTTAGATAGTGTTATCTGTCTCTCTGTTTTGGCTAAAGCAGGTCAGTGGAGTTTCAAAACAATAACAATAAAACATGTGTATTTCATATTGTTGAGCTTTTATTTATGATGCTGCTTTTTCTTCAGCCACGAGCCGTTTATTGTAAAGATGTCCTGGACATTGAACAGTTTTCTACTGTCAAAGGTGTGAACCTTGACCCCACTGACGACGATTTTTATCACAAGTTTGTCACAGGCAGTGTCTCCATCCCGTGGCAAAATGAGGTACTGCACCCTCAGATTACATCATACATTACTACGCCTTCAAAACACCATATGTCTAATGCACCGGAAAACATTTAACTCCTGTCTGTTTAGATGATAGAGATGGAGTGCTTCAAAGAAATTAATGTTTATGAAACTGATGGGGTGCTGTGCGCGGATTTGGATGTGAACCGACCCAACCCTCCACCAAAGAGAGGCTTCTTCTATCGCCTGTTCAGAAGAGAGGCAAGTGCTAGTGCTCCAGCTACTGTGCGAGGGGGTGGGGGCTAAGGTACCTTTCTCTCTTCTTCTTCACTTTACCACTGTCCAGGCCTAGTTCAAAGGTATACAGAAAACTACAAACTAGTGTCCGCTTTATTGTTTTGACTACAAGGACCTTGCTGGTTTTGACATTCGCTCTGTGGGGTATCATACTGGTGGTATGCAGTAATCCACTTCATCTTTGCTACTAATGTTCAACAAATATCAGAATCGCGGCAGTTGCTTATCGGCTTTTACTTTGCATTCGGTACAAATATTCTTTTTGTTCCTCTTTTCCTTTCAAATTCTGTGGCTGCACTAAACAAAGTGATGGCACTAGGGGCTTGTTTAAGTGATGTGTGTTGCTGTGGTCCCCAGGTCTGTTTTAAAGGGGGCTATAGTGAAGACGAGACCGAGGAGCCCTCACGACTCTAAACCACTCCTTCCACCTGCCTCATCCCCTTCACGCCGCTGAACATCACATAAAACTCCAACCGAGCGCAGATTTTAGGAACTCAGTGAATGTTGACCTGTATTTATGAGCTGTATTAAAAGTGTATTATAATTAAAGAAAAAAAGTATGAGTTTAAAGATTTTGTACATTTGTACTTGAATTTATGTCTAGATGTATATTTTCACTAAAGGTTGTATTGTACAAAAAGCCATAAAAGTACCACTTGAATGCATACATTTTATTTTTTCCTTTTTATTTTTTATTGGAATGAGTATGGACAATATGTATTGGGATTTTTTTAAGCACAGTACCAGTAGTCATTTTATTTTACCAATGTAGCATACAGCTTTTTTTTTTTTTTTTTTTTTTGTATGCGCTTTTTGTCTCATTAATTTGCATTGGGTTGTGTAATTTGGTTTTGGAAAATTAGATACACAAAGTCCTATTTTTATCCCCTTATAGGCTCAGGTAGAGTTAAATGAAGCTTGTAGACCCAGGTGAAAAGTGATCAAATGTGTAAATTCTTTAAAAACAGAATATATGAATCCAGTGATGGTTTCAGTAATGAGGCTTATTGTAAATCTATTTGGATGTGGTGCTCTCCACAAAGGCAGACTGTAGATGATCTTTTGACTTCCAGCTTAGGCAAAACTTTTATTTGAATTGTGGAAACCAATGATTGTTACACGGCATTTCAGACCTGTTGCAAGTAAAGGCGTTTCAATCTGCCCGTTTTTTTTATTTTTATTTTTTTCAACAAATGAATCTCTCACAGCCTGATTTAAATGGTTTGATATACATCACCTTATGCCGATAGTTAATATTAAGTTTTTACCTGTGGCTTTAACTGTGTTCATTTTAAATAGTTATTTTCAAGTAATCTCACCCTTGATCCTAAACCTTGTTCTCTATAGGACTGACTTGAGGCTTAGGTAAAGCGTAGAATGGGAGTAGAGTTGACATCATCTGTGTACAGGAATACTCAACCACTTCAAATCCCTATATGTTGTGCACTTTTGTTTTTTTAACATGGAGAACATTTTCATGTATTTTTTTTATTAGTCTGTTCCCAAATTTCAAGATTTATTTTAATTATTTGACTTTTGACACCGGCATTTATGCTTTAAATCATGCTTAAAGGCAGTCACTGTTTACGCCACACCAATACTGTGAATACCCGATTTGGATACATTTGCTTTGTGTATGTATAGATGAATTGTATAAAATGCAGCTTTTGTTAAGTCCAGTGCATTGAATTATTTTAATGTGCTATCTGAATGAAAATTAACCAGATAGAGTCTTTGATTGTACAGATGCGCATCGTCTGCATTTTGTTGTCAATATGATAAAGGAATTTAACTGAGCAGAAATTTATACAAGCTATTTATAACGATGCATTCATTGAGGTACGGTGTTAGTTGCCCACTGAGTACAGATTTTCGATTTAGATTTTTGTCCCATTTTACACATTCCATTGGCATAACTGGGGCTCTTGTCTATCTACATTAAGCAGTCACCATCATGTCATTAATGTTTTGGGTGATTGGTTATGTGTTGTCACGCTCAGGCACATTTTACGCTTTTTTCTTGACAGTGTAGATTTAGTGCATTAGCTCTTAGCCTCAAAACCTTGTAAATGATGTATTTCTAACACAGCTGTAACACTCATCACCTTCAAAGTAAACAATGTTTTCCACCCATGCCTGTCACTGTTCAAAGAAACAATTCTCAATCCATCAGTAAATATCAGTTTTATTGCACTATGGTGTGTATGGACAATAATAATAGGAAGTGTCTTTAACTTTTTCCAATGATACCAAAAGCAACATTGAGTTAATTAAACTTGTTTTGTCTAAAAGAAAGACTGACAGCCTTCCTTGTATGTGCCAATTACCATGTTAAGTTTTGATGCCGCGAATTTCAGTTTCCCATACTTCCAGTTTCCCATACTTCCGTCCACTCAGTAAATTCGTTCACATAAATGATCTTTGAAAAGTTTTGAATGTCGCACTAAGTGCATTGTAATGCCTGTTTTAAATACATACATTTTAGTACTGAAGCATGTATTGGTTTGTAATACTTCAGGTTCCTTGTATATGTTATGATGACCTTCTAGTGCCAACATATCTCACTGGTATCTGAAGACGACTTTATAAATGGCAAGGTGACCAGCTGAGTAGTTTACCCTGTTTGAATATATGTCCACATCCTTCACTGGGGGATGTCAAAACGATGTTGTGCAACAGAGATTAACAAGTCTATGGACAGGGGGCATTGCCGTCAGTATTCAAACAGGGTCAGGGATCTCTTGTTTTTCTTTTTTATAAATATATATATCTGTACAGTCATGTCTTTCAACCACTGCAGTCATTGTTAATTCTTGTACATGTTGTATCACTGGTTGTTGTACCATATCAGACATTTGTAATTATGAAATAATACACTGCCATTTGTATAAAATGCTTTTGACTCATTACTTTGTATTATCTAAAGGCTATATGTGAGAGACAAGACGATATCAAAATATATGTATGTTTATTACGTTCAGTTAATGTTTACTGAAAGGGTGAACTGGTTTAGGCATTGATCAGCTGAAATACAGGACAATTGTATGTCTTCACAGTAATGAGACTCATGTTTTGCCAAGGCCTTAAGGCATGGTAGGGCAGGGTATCCTAAAATGTGACCTCTTATTGCCTCCCCAGGCTCAGGACCATCTCCTGTTGTGATAATTGCACCATACTTCTAATAACCATTAACTAGTAGGAAGTAATCCCCAAGGTTATAATTAATCTAAACACAGATTACATACAAATGGTTCAGTGCAGTTTGGTTATTGTTGAATTCTCATATGTAGTAACTATAACTTATTGTTATTGTTAAAAATTAATATGGTATGTGTGTACAATATGTAGGCTATTCCCCTCCAAGTAACACAACAATCTGGGTTTTAGCGTTCCCGTGATTCTTACTGAAAACAACAATGGAAAGTGTAAGTCAGCTGTTGGTTCACTCAGCTGTCTATCAAAATAAACCTGGATGCTGATTGGCTAAATCCGCAGTGCCCCTTTTTCCATGGACATCCTGCGTTTCTGTCACAGTCCACTTCCTGGTGTGATTTCTTTGGGCAACGCAACGCCGCATCAAAGATGTCTTTTCTCATCAGAGACCCTGTTCAGTAATACTGCGAAGCAACAGTATATAATTTGCGCAGAGGGTCGCTGGAGAGCCGGTGGTAGTTGTCGCGAGCAGTGAAGTCACTCTCGGCGCACTACGCACCGTCTGCTCTCCCTATGCTAACTGGGCTCCCCTCTGCTAACTAGCTCACATTGTAAATATTAGCCAGCTGAGCTACCAGCCGAACACTTGATTGATAAAATGGCTACCATGGAGAAATTGATGAAGGCCTTTGAGTCTCTGAAGTCATTCCAACAACAACAGGGACCACCGACTGCAGAGGAGCTTGTCCTGAGGCAGTAAGTGCTTAACATTTGTGTTAGCTTGGGCTAGCTGCTTCTGTGCCCCTCAATGGGACACTAGGTGTTTATTAGGCACAGCTCAAAGCTAATTACGCTAAAACAAAACCCGTATCAGATACTATACAAGCGGATAGTAGTCCTCTCACTGTGCACTGAAGAAAACAACAGACCATTTAGCAGACAGAGCATTACTGCACATACGTGCTTGCAGTTTGTAAACACTTGGGAGCACTCGAAATTGTTGCCACAAATGGAAATGGTTCACTGAGAATATTAACATTTGTTATTACAGATAGTTTGCTATCATTAATTGTACACCTTACACTATGTAGTAATAAATAATGCCTAATTGACGTACCAGACAGAAGGCTTTTATTATCCTCCTATTCATGTGATGCTTTAGTGTGTGCTGTGGTCGTATATACTTCATATTCAATTTACCAATGGGCGTATTTTAAAATTATAAGTGCTTGTTTTGTTTATTACATTTATCTAGACATGCAAATTGTACCCTGTGTGTTCATAAACATTCCCGTCTCTCCCTTTAAGGAAAAAGGAACAGGCCACTACCAAGAAGGACAGAGTAACACACTGTTTGACAATATGTGAAAACATAGTGGCTCAGTCTCTAAGGTAGGTATTGATAATGTGATTCAAAAAATAAAAATGCAGTAACTGAAATCTTTTTTATTTTTTTTTATTTTTTAATCATAATGGCCTGATTATTATGAAACCTAAATTAAAGTAAAGAAGTAACAATGTATTTGCGCATAATATTGAAAGTAAAAACCGTTCTAAAGTTTTAAAAGCGTGCAAATTTTACCTTTTTGTTTTGAAAAGCAGAACATCTCCAGAGTTTCAGAAACTTTTGGGGATTGCCATGGAGATGTTTCTACTCTGCAGCGATGACTGTGAATCAGATGTGCGAATGGTTGCTGATGAGTGCTTAAACAAAATTATCAAAGTAAGATAATTAATTATTGACTTGTTTCTTTTAAACTGCCCTGTTTTGTTCATAAATATGTCTAGATGTATGTTTATTCATCAGTTTAATCTTTCATCATTAGGCACTGATGGACTCCAATTTGCCCAGGTTGCAACTGGAGCTTTATAAAGAAATCAAAAAGGTACTTCATGTACTACTAGACTGATCTGTCTCTGTTGTGGCCAAATGCCTTGGCACATGTTTAAGTGCTGTTTTTCTGTTGCTCATCAGAATGGTGCCTCCCGGAGCCTGAGGGCAGCATTGTGGAGGTTTGCTGAGCTGGCCCACCTTATTAGACCACAGAAGTGCAGGTATACACTGCAGTATCTTGACAAGCGTTTAAACAAAGTGTGATGTTGTGTTGGTTTTATATGCCCATCTTCTTGTTTACATTTCAGTGACATAATATATATTATTACATACCAGAGATACTTATAGCTGCTCTTTTCAGACCTTACCTAGTCAACCTGCTGCCATGCCTCACCAGAATTACCAAGCGCCAAGAAGAAACCGTTCAAGAGACACTGGCTTCAGCAATGCCCAAGATCATGCTGGCCTTGGGACATTTTGCTAATGATAGTGAAATAAAGGTATATTAGTAGATAAATAAATAGTGAGAGCATCAAAGTTTTATCTAAAGAGCAACCAGAAGTGTTTGTGGTAGGTAGGTGGTCCATAGTAAATATATTTTGCTTTTGACAGGTGTTGCTCAAGTCATTTGTGGCAAACCTTAAGTCAAACTCCCCCACTATTCGAAGGACAGCAGCAAGCTCAGCAGTCACTATCTGCCAACACTCCAGACGCACTACCTATTTCAACACCTGGCTCCTAAATGTGCTACTGGGTAGGTCTTACTGCAACAGTTTAGATGCATGTGTTGTGTGTAAGCTGGAAATTATATTTGAACATTGCACTCTCAGGTCTTGTGGTTCCTGTGGACGAAGAGCACCCGACTCACTTCATTTTGGGTGTCCTGTTAACTCTCCGTTACTTGATACCTCTCCTTCTTCAGCAAGTGAATACATCAAGCATCAAGGGAAGCTTTGGAGTCACAAAGAAAGAGGCAGATGTGCAGCCAACTCCTGAACAACTGTTACAGGTAGAGAACATTTTCAGTTTTACACTGTGGGAGCTACACATGCTTGATGAGGAGCTAGTACTAAAGTAACCAGTGGTGACAGAAGTGATATGCCAGGAAACAATTTGGATTTTATCACAATATATTGATTATGTCTCTACTCACATCCAAAGGTGTATGAACTTACCTTACACTACACTCAACACTGGGATCACAATGTGGTCACAGCAGCTTTGGAGCTCCTGCAGCAGACCTTGCGGACTCCGCCCCCAGAACTTTTGCACATGCTCATCACCGCGGGCAGCATACCCCACGCCACTGTGTTTCGCCAGGACACCGATAGCCGCGCACGATCTGGCAGCATTCTCGAACTCATTGGTAATTACTCACGTTCAGTCGTTTTTAATGAAGTGTTTTTACTTTTTTCTGTAAATTTTTTCTGTAACATTTTCAAGTTCCAACAAGTAATTCTTGCTGTCCAGTTTGTGCCTTTTCTGACTAACATGATCCTAATAAGTCCATTTTGGACCTGCTTCTTTTCTTTTTACTTTCTCTTTCTGCCTCCTGTTCCCTGGTGTTTCAGCTGGGGGAGGGTCTTCCAACAGTCCCCTCCTCCTCAGAAAACAAAAAGGTGAATGGTCTATTTATCTGTTTAGTTCACCATTCTCTCAGTAATGATGCTTTTGCTGTTGTGAGAGGGCAACACACTTTTAAATCATTTTATGCTATTTCTTTCTAAATCGTATCCAAATAACTATTTAAGTGCATGTCATGTATGGGCAGCATTAGTGTAGTTGGAGGTTGCAGGTTCCTGAATTCCACCAGTGCCTTCTGTTGTTGTGTCCTTTGGCAAGCCACTTAACCCACCTTGTCAACAATGTATACACTGGTAGAATGTGCGTATGAATGGGTGCTAGATATAAAGGTGGGAAAGCTCTACATAAATAGTAGTCAAATAAGTTTACACCTTCTATTATCTTTTTAACCTGTAAAATTCTCTGCCTTCAGGAAAAATGATTTCTGGAGAAGAGGATGGGTTAGAGGATGAAGCTGAGAAAAATGACGTTACCACCGGCAAATTTTCAAGTAAGATGCACCCACAATTCAATTCATCTAAGGTCTCCCAAGTATTAACATGAAAATCAACTCTGTCCCAGCTTCCGCTGCTGATGGCTCCTCTACAGGCCAAGTGGACATCATCACAGAACAGCCCCGCTCCTCGCAGCACACCCTCCAGCCCGGTGACTCCGTGGACCTCAGTGCGTCCTCAGAACAGGGCGGCAGCGGTGGGACCCCTGAATCTCCCAATGATAACGAGGAGGAAATGCTCAGCAGAAGCTCTAGTGGTGGAGCCAACATCACTCCAGAGACTGCAGATTACACCACCCCTGAGAATGCCACGCCAGAGGGGCCGTTAGGGGATGGAGGAGCACTTTTAGGCACCAATGATCAATCGCTTCCTCCCAGTGACTCGTCCCAGACGACCACAGAGGGGCCCGACTCTGCGGTCACTCCCTCAGATGTAGCAGAACTGGTGGGTCTAAAACATCTACCTACAAAAATGCAGTTTTGCTTGTCTTGCACTGAAAATTAATTATTTTCCAATAATAATAATAGAATAATAGAATTAGGATTTGTAGAATGGACATTAAAAACATTTTATTTCATTAATAAATTGGTGTTCACAATTCTGCCTTTATGAATGCACAATTGTAGCTCAAATAAATTGTTTGTCAAGACATTCTCTGTGAATCTGCAATGCTGTCCATTCTGACAATTCTACCTCTATGGTCTTACCCACTCTTCTTACCCTGTCCTCACTTGGACCGCAGTCGCACACTCCATTGCCGCAGGTGATTGAACCATGCCCCCCCTCTCCGACCTCCACAGAGGGTCCTGATGCTGCTGACAGCGACTCTTCTGTCTACACCACATCCTCCACATCGTCTTCTTTCTCTATCTCGTCCTCTTCCTCCTTCTATGCCACCTCCTCCTCTAGCACTAGTGACAAGGTCAGCTGCAGTTGGACATTATCTGGCGTGGGAGGGGCTTGCTTGCCTGTTGACCTCTCCATTCTTTTCCCATTGCCTGTTTCTCAAATTCATTCCCTAATTTTACCTTGCTTACAGCTGTGACTTGAACTTTGCATCCTGTGTTCTCAAGTTTGCCTCCATGTTAAAGCAACATGGTTTTTAATATCTTATTTGGAAATCATTTGATTTGATTTCTGTAAAAGCCTAAAAGCATGGTATGGAAGATAATTAGTTTCATCACATTTTGAATTTTAAATGCCATTGAATTTCTCATTTTGAATTTTTTAACTCTAAATTACTACATTTTTAAGTATGCATTTTCAGTGTGTTTAAAAACACAATCAATGTCTGACTGAGGAAGATGGAGGCAGTTGTTTCCTATTGGCCTCTCTTTTGTGGGTGGTGCTTAGAGTTAAGGAATTAATTAATTCTGACCAATTTACTACAGCACTTCCTGGTTGCTACTGGGTCAGATCACTAACTCACAGAATTGATTGGATATGCCTTGTTATCTTGTATCTTTGCTGCGAAAGTTTTTGCTGCTAAGTTTTGACTGTTAAATTTGAGGGCCTGATTTAAAATTCAAAATCTTATGAAACAAATTATCTTCCATACATGGTCTCTGTTTTAGATTTGACAGACTTTTGCTCCAGTTGAAACCAGACAGAGCAGGTGGACATATTTCAGATTTGAGATGTAATTTGGTTGTCATCAAAAGTTTGATCTTCTTCTGGTTTTAAAATATTCAGATTGTGGCAAAACTGTTGGCTTGATCTCAGTCATTTAAACCCAAGCATGACTCACCTGAGTTTTAAAAAAATATCCTGTTGTGTGTGCCACAGCCATGTTTGGTCTCAAAGTTAAAAAATATATCTTGTAATCAGACAGACTCCGGTATTTGATGCCTTTATTTTGCTTGCTTGTGTGTGTGCTTAAGGTGTTGGATGGCAGTGAGAGCCAGTACTCTGGGATGCAGATAGGAACACTACAGGACGAAGAGGAAGAAGGAGCAGCTGCAACCTCCCAGGAAGAGCAGCAGCAGGAGCCCTTTCTGCAGTCAGCCCTGGGTATGTTTCTGGGAGACATCTGAAGCAGGCGAATAATGAAATATTTACATACCTGTGTGATTTAAACGATGAGTAATGTGCTCTGTGTGCAGCTCTGAGTAAGCCTCACCTGTTTGAAGGTCGTGGTCACAACCGCCAGGGTTCGGACAGTAGCGTGGACCGCTTCTTACCAAAGGAGGAACTAACTGAACCTGAGCCTGACAACAAGGTAAAGAGAAATCACTTTTACACATAAACATAAAAATAATAACAATAAAATTAAGAAGTCAAAATAAAGTGACAAGTCTATTTTAATGTACTGTTTTCAGACATCGCGGATAAAGGGTCAAATCGGACATTATACAGACCAAGATAAGGAACCTGTAGTTCACTGTATGAGGCTTCTTGCAGCTTCCTTCTTGTTAAATGGACAAAAGAAAGGTAATGATTGCATTTGTATATTTACTAGAGTCAAGATTACAAAGACCAACAGATGCATTTGTATCTGTGCAATTTATTGGATTTTATTTGAAAAAAGGATTGTAATGACTGCATCATTTTCACAGGCCTTATACCTGACAAAGAGGTGCGAGTGAGTGTGAAGGCCCTGGCTATCAGCTGTGTGGGGGCGGCTGCTGCTCTGCATCCTGCCGCTTTCTTCAACTCCCTCTACTTGGAACCGCTGGACGGCATCCCAGTAGAAGGTAGAAGTGCAGTATTATTAAGAGGTGCAATGGTCTAAATATCCCAACCTAGTAACGAGCATTGTTGAATATGAAACAATGTTTTGTATATTTGGAGAACTTAAGCATAAGCATTCTTGTTTAATACCATGTTACGCCAATCCCACATTTAATCAGGCAGTATCCACCTCTGTTGACTCTGGTCTTGTAGAAATCAGAAGCAAACTCAAAATTTCCCTAAAGACTGGTTAATGATAGATTAGACATCGGGGCACAAGGCATTTTAATCATAACTTATTTATTTTTGTCCCGACAGAGCAACAGTACATCAGTGATGTGCTTTGCCTCATCGACCATGGAGACCCTCAGATCCGAGGGGCCACTGCAATCTTGTGTGGAACCATTATCCACACAGCTCTCACCAAAACACGCTACAACATACACAGCTGGCTGGCCAGTGTACAAAGTGTAACAGGTTTGATTATTTGTCAGGTTTTTATTATAAAATCATTGTTTTTATTCCAATACTTATTTTTTGCTGTTCCATAGGTAACCCTTTGTCCCTGGTGGACTTGGTACCTTTGATCCAAAAAACGTTAAAGGATGAATCGTCTGTCACCTGTAAGATGGCTTGTTCTGCAGTGCGAGTAAGTATGTTTATGTGCTGATGTTGTGTGGCTTGTACTTGTGTATTTAATTTGTGTGTTTGTTGTAGCACTGTGTAATGACCATATGTAAGAGCACCCTGAGTGAGCTCGGACTGCAGCTGCTGATCGACCTGCTGTGTCTCAGGGACTCTTCTTATTGGCTTGTTCGAACTGAGTTATTGGAGACAATGGCTGATATTGATTTCAGGTAAATCTAATAAACTATAGAACATGAAACAACACATATGTGCAATATAACTTAGATTTTTGTGTGTATTTGTTAGAATAATTAACTTCTTAGAGAGGAGAACTGAAGCTTTGCATAAAGGAGATCATCACTACACTGGGGTAATTTTGCAGTCTTACTGTTGATTATATGTGCATTAATACACATACAAAACCTTACTATTCTTCATTGCAGAGATTGATGTTGCAGGAGAGGGTCCTAAATGATGTGGTCATCTGTCTTTTGGGAGATGATGACCCCCGAGTGCGACATGTGGCAGCTTCAATCATGAGCAGGTACTTTCCATTATGCCTACCGTCTTTCTTTTCTGATTGTACACCATATTGACACGTTTTGCATGTTTTTAGGCTTGTTGCTCGATTGTTTTATGACTGTGACCAGGGTCAGGCTGATCCAGTTGTTGCTGTGGCCCGTGACCAGAGTTCAGTGTATTTACAACTGCTAATGCATGAAACACAGCCTCCCTCCCAACTTACCGTCAGCACAATCACAAGGTAACCACGTACAACTGGACTATATAGTCTATATACATTTCTATATATAGTCTACATGCCAAAAGACTTTTTTTTTTTTTTTTTATAAAGACACTGGCATTATTAAATCAAGTTGTTAAAACAGATTTTCATCTATAATTCACTTTTATTCACAAATATTCTCTACAAAGAAGCCTTCAGTCACTATTTCAACCTTTATTTGATTAAAGATATATTTTATAAATTAATCGCTGACTAGTTGACTACTAAAATAATCATTAGTTGCAGACCTAACACCTTTTTAATCTCGTGTGTAAACAGCAGTAACCCAATGATACATTTTTTGTTCTGTCAGGACATACAGGGGCTTTAATCTGTCTAATACAGTTCCTGACGTCACCCTGGAGAACAACTTGTCCAGGGTCATCACTGCAGTGTCACACGCGTTTACCACGTCTACCTCTAGAGCCCTTACGGTAAGATTTTGTCCTGTTCCTACAATGTTTTGACACATTTGATTTTAATATTTTCCCCACTATGTCTGAACACACTCTGCTTTCCTTTGTAGTTTGGCTGTTGTGAGGCTTTATGCCTCATTGCTTCAGCCTATCCCGTGTGTAACTGGAGCACAGGCTGGCACTGTGGCTATGTGAGTTCTGGATCCAGTCTTGCTTCTCGGACCAGTCTAAACCGCAGCAGGGGTCGGGCCCATAGGTCAGTCCAAATCTTGCATGATACAAAGATTATTTCTTTTTTTTTTCCCTTGTAATAATAAAACTTTTTGTCATTGCAGTTTGTCACACTCCAGCCATACACCCGTGTCTTCATCTGCATCAGACACAGAAAAGAAAACTTTGGTCATGGGAGTGGCTAACATGGTGCTGTCCTTGCTCTCCTCGGCCTGGTTTCCTTTGGATCTCTCTGCACACCAAGATGCACTTTTACTTGCTGGCAATTTGCTTGCTGGTGGGTAAAGGAAGCACTTTGAGATTTGTAGATAATGACTAATACATAAATAACCCTATTGACTTCCATGTTTATACCCCCAGCTGTGTCACCTAAATGTATGCGAAACCCTTGGTCAGGTGAGGAGGAAGGAGGTAATTCAAACAGTAGTGCTGGCCTTAATAAGATGGAGGAACCCTGGGCTGCACTATCAGAGCGCCCTCTTGTGGTTATGGTGGAACAACTTTTCTCTCATTTACTGAAACTACTCAACATCTGTGCACATGTGTTAGACGACACACCACCTGGGCCAGCAGTTAAGGTAATTCATATTGTTCTGATGTTTGCTATTTTATTGCATGAATTAATGATAAATTCACAAATTTCTTTTTAGGCCACCCTCCCATCATTAACAAACACCCCATCCCTGAGTCCCATTCGCAGGAAAGGAAAAGAGAAAGATGTATCTGATCCCAGCGCAGCACCCATGAGCCCAAAGAAAAGTACTGAAGCCAACACAGGTACACCGTGAAAGCCACCCTAACACTGGACCAAATAAACTTGATTGTAAAAATAAAGTGTGTCTTTCAAATGAGTAGGACGACCAGCAGACAACACTGGATCAACAGCAGTCAGCAAATCCACAACTCTTGGTAATTTCTACCACCTGCCGACCTACCTCAAGCTCTATGATGTCCTGAAAGCCACATACACAAATTACAAGGTTAGACAGTAATTTTACCTTAAAATGTTATTACAGTGAAACTGCCCCTTTAGTACTAATGTCCTATATGGGGGATTTGGTTAGGTTACACTTGATCTACACAGTAACCAGGAAAAGTTTGGCTGTTTTCTACGCTCTACCTTGGATGTTTTGTCACAGCTATTAGAATTGGCGACTCTACATGATATCGGCAAGGTATGCAATTAAAATTAAGAATCAGAACGGTTATTCTGCTTTGCTGATGATAACGTAAACCTTCTGTGGTTCTGTTCAGTGTGTTGAGGAAATTTTGGGCTACCTGAAATCCTGCTTTTCCAGAGAACCAACCATGTCCACTGTTTGTGTACAGCAGGTTAGTGATTCTATAAGTACAGTGCATTATTTTTTGTGTGGTTGTCCTTCATGGTTTCAGCACTGAGCAGTGTGCTGTAACGATCTTGACTCCACACAGAGTGAGGCTGGTTCCTGCCGACAGGGACTGTAAAGTCATTGGCTTCCCTGTGCGATGGTTCCATACATATTTTATTGTAGTGCTTTAATATGTGTTTATAAAATGTGCATGTCCATTTTAGTTGCTGAAAACTCTTTTTGGCACCAACCTGGCCTCTCAATATGAGGGTGTTCTGAGTGGACCCAGTCGGACTCAAGGGAAAGCTCTCCGTTTAGGGTCTTCCAGCCTTCGGCCTGGTCTCTACCATTACTGCTTCATGGCCCCCTATACACACTTCACCCAGGCATTGGCTGATGCTAGCCTGCGCAACATGGTGCAGGCTGAGACGGAGCAGGACACATCCGGGTACATATTTTTTACACTTCAAGGGCAGCCGTATGTTTTAAATGAACACCATACTGAAAATGTTATCCCTTGTTGTAGATGGTTTGATGTCATGCAAAAGGCATCAAATCAGCTCAAGTCCAACATCGCTAATGCAACACGCCATAGAGGAGACAAGGTGAGTTATACAAACCCAATAAGAAGCTTAATGAATGAAAATGTACTTATTCTATTTACATTTATGTGAACAAATGTGATATTACAGTTACAATTTACAATTTCAGAGTACCATTCATAATCACATTCGGCTGTTTGAGCCACTGGTGATTAAAGCTTTAAAGCAATACACCACAAGCACCTCTGTCTCACTGCAGAGACAGGTGCTGGACCTGCTTGCCCAGCTGGTACAACTCCGAGTCAACTACTGCCTCCTGGATTCAGATCAAGTATGACATAGTGTTTCTGTTTATCTTCAGACTACATTCACTTTTTGCTTATTGGCCCTCGCATATAAATTTTTTAAAATGTGCATTGCGAGAATGTCTGATGTTTACTGACTCAACAGTGTAAACAAAATGTTTTGTTTCAGGTGTTTATTGGATTTGTCCTCAAACAGTTTGAGTACATTGAAGTTGGACAGTTTAGGTAGGTGTGCTTTTTAGTATACAGCATTGGCACTGACTTCCAGTCATCAATCTTGTACTGAGCACTCTTATCTCATAGGGATTCAGAGGCCATCATCCCAAATATATTCTTCTTTCTTGTACTTCTGTCGTATGAGCGGTACCACTCCAAGCAGATCATCAGCATCCCTAAAATTATCCAGTTGTGTGATGGGATTATGGCTAGTGGGAGAAAAGCTGTGACCCACGGTGAGATCAATCACAAAATCAACATGAACAAAATGCTGCAAATTTGACTTACTTTACTGTCTCTACAGCTATCCCTGCATTGCAACCCATCGTCCATGACCTTTTTGTTTTGAGAGGCTCCAACAAAGCTGATGCAGGAAAAGAGCTTGATATTCAGAAAGAAGTGGTTGTGTCCATGCTGCTCAGGCTCATTCAGTACCACCAGGTACAATATCACAAGTTTCTTAGTGTATTTTGTTTATATTATTTGATACTTTTTGATAACTACGCCTTAATTAGGCTTAATGAATACTTTTTTATTTAGAATGATTTGGGCTCAGTAACTGTCATTGGGGTTAGGGTATTCATTAAGTTGCACTAGTACTGTTAAGCCTACATTAAGGGTGATTCAAATTTAGTTATTATAAAGTGTTATGGTACCCATTATTTAATATTTTCTATTCTTATCTTACACATTTACAATGTAGGTGTTGGAGATGTTTATCCTTGTGCTCCAACAATGTCACAAAGAAAATGAAGACAAGTGGAAAAGACTGTCGCGGCAGATTGCAGATGTCATTCTTCCGATGATCGCAAAGCAGCAGGTGGTGTTATAAATGATAATGAACCCTGTCATTTCACATATTCCATTTGTTACCAAGACTGTTGCTTTGTGATTGTCCAGATGCATTTGGACTCCCCAGAGGCATTGGGTGTTCTGAATACTCTCTTTGAGTCAGTTGCTCCCTCTTCTCTAAGACCAGTGGACATGCTGTTGAAGAGTATGTTTACCACTCCGGTTACTATGGTAAGAATTTTACAATACAGCTACTATTTACGTAACTGGATTTCAAAATCTCTTCATATTTCAAACTCCACCCCTGCAGCCAGGTGTTTGCATTCAGAAACATCTGGCTATAATCAGGGCAGTTTTATGTGATGTCACCAAGCACTTAAATTGAAGTGTCCACTGGAACAGATTTTTATATATTTTTGACGACAAAGCTGCAAATGTATTTAGTTTGCACTAAAATGACCAAAAAAGCCCAGCAAACAGTAGATAAAGGAAAACAAACTAAGTATTTAGTTCCACTTTAAATATAACCTTTTGTGCCTCTGCAGACGTCGGTAGCCACAGTCCAGTTGTGGGTGTCTGGTATCCTGGCCGTGCTGAGGGTACTAGTGTCTCAGTCCACAGAAGACATTGTACTGTCCCGAGTTCATGAGCTCTCCCTCTCCCCTCATCTCCTCTCCTGCCAAACCATCACTCGCCTGCATCAGCAAAGTACCTCCCCAAATGACCCACCGTCTGAAACACCTGCCACCCAGGAACCTAATGATGACACTCAAAAAACTCTCCCAGAAGAAACATTTGCCAGGTTAGTAAAGATTTTTTAAATGGCGCTACTGGGCTTTTGTATTACAGGTTTAACAGACTGACTGTATGTACATGATTTTATTGGTTATTTTTGACATGACGTGAGAGCTGTAAACTCAGCTGACCCTTTTGGATAAATAAAGTTGATGCTGACATTATCTTTGAATTCTTTATACAGGTTTCTGTTGCAGTTGGTTGGAGTGTTACTCGATGACATTTCAACCCGTCAGATCAAAGTGGACATTACTGAGCAGCAGCACACCTTCTATTGCCAGCAGCTGGGCACACTCCTAATGTGCCTTATACATATATTTAAAAGCGGTGAGTCTGTGTTGAAATGGACACCTTTTATCTTATCTTTTTAAATTGTAATGATTGATCTTTATTTTACATTTTAAGGGATGTTTCGGAGGATCACAGCTGCAGCCAGCCGTCTCTTGAAGGGTGAGAGTGGAGGTACACAGTCTGAAAGCTGTGAATTTTACCAGCTGGAGGTACTGAACAGCATGGTCCAAAGCCTCATCACGACCCACCCCTCCCTCGTGCTGCTATGGTGCCAGGTTCTGCTCATCATCGATTACACAAACTACACCTGGTGGTCAGAGGTGCACCAGACCCCCAAGTGAGAAATACCCCAGTGATGAAAAATGCATATTATACTTTTGGCTTTTATATAGCTATAATCTATGATACCTGTGGATATTGATCTAAAATGGCGAAAGGAAACACATTTCCTGCATTTTTTCATTTGTGCCAAAATGGCTGTGTAATGTATCAACATTCATATACATAACATGTGAAAAATAAATAATAATAATAATAATAAGTAAAAAGAATTGGAGACGAAGTGAATAAAGAGCAGTGGACATGTATGGGGAGTAGAAGAAACTGCATCTTAAATGCAGAAGAATAAACATATATGGCTGTAAATAACTCTGAGAGGGTAAATGTTAAGGGAAAACAATCATAACATGGGTCTCCTTTTTAATATTGTGCTCCTGCTTATCATATTCACACATGTAAATTGTATGTTTTGATCTATCTGATTAAGTTTTTCCTTTTGTAGGAGACAGAGTCTATCCTGCACAAAGCTGCTGAGTCCTCGCAGCTCAGGGGAAGGTGAAGAGGACAAGCCTGAGTCACGGTTGGCTATGGTCAACAGAGAGATCGTACGAAGGGGAACCCTCATCTTGTTCTGTGATTATGTGGTAAGGACAATATTAAATAATATTAAATCGATTTTGCTTTGTAGTTCTTTTACCCTACTTAAGTTTCCATTTTGTATTTCCACTTTTCAGTGTCAAAACCTCCATGATTCAGAGCACCTGACCTGGCTGATTGTTAATCATGTGCGAGACCTGATCAGCCTTTCTCATGAGCCTCCAGTGCAGGATTTTATCAGTGCTGTTCATCGTAATTCTGCTGCCAGTGGCCTCTTTATTCAGGCCATCCAGTCACGCTGTGACAATCTCTCTACTGTAAGATTACCAAGAGGGAAAGTTTAATTTGAAATAATTTCAATTAATTACCATTTTTAATTTGCTCTCTGGGTCATTTCTTTTAGCCCACCATGTTGAAGAGAACTCTGCAGTGTTTGGAGGGGATCCACTTGAGTCAGTCTGGCTCTCTCCTGATGCTGTATGTGGACAAGCTGCTCAGTACTCCATATCGAGTGCTGGCCCGTATGGTGGACACACTGGCTTGTCGCAGGGTCGAGATGCTACTCGCTGAAACACTACAGGTATGCAGCACACGCACTGCGGAAAGGCTTTGGTTCTAAACTTGTATTTAATTCATTATCTATTTAACCCTGCAGAACAGCATAGCTCAGCTCCCTGTGGAAGAGCTCAATAGGATTCAGGAGTATCTTCAAAGCAGTGGGCTTGCTCAGAGGTAAAGACGTCACTTGGATACTATGTGATTACTGTGTGCTTTATCTTTGGGTAGCAGAAGCTTTGACCCACCCACTTCTTTCCATTTCAGGCATCAGAGGTTCTACTCTCTGCTGGACAGGTTTAGGGCCACTGTTACCAACACCAACAGCCCAGTCCCACCTGTGACGTCACACCCCTTAGATGGGGATCCTTCACCTTCACCGGAATTAGTAATAGCAGATAAGGTAAGATATAATTTATATACAAGCTAGGAATATAATAGGTATAATATTAAAAATTGGGCTCTATTTACTATTGTGAGCAAATATATAAACCCTTTGTGCTTTATTAGGAATGGTATGTAGCTTTGGTGAAGTCGCAGTGTTGCCTTTGTGGAGATGTGTCTTTGCTGGAGACAACAGCACTTCTCACTAAACTACCTCCACCTGATCTTCTGAACGTAATGAGCTGCAAGGTAATCCCATAACATTATTTAAGTCCCTAATAAATGCTTATCTGACAGTTGTTGATATCTTTCTTGTAGGAGTTCAATCTCAGTCTGTTGTGTCCAAGTATAAGTTTGGGAATTCACCGGTTAACACGAGGTCAAGGGACACTTCTGTTAGAGACGGCCTTGCAGGTTACCTTCGATCAGCTTGCTGAGATCACACGGTCACTTCCTTCTCCACACCAGTCTTTCCTGCCTCCCTTTCAACCTCTACCCTACTGGGAATCTTTAGCCACTGTGTTTGGTAAGGAACATGGTAATTATTTGGAAAATGAAATGTCTCTTGCGCACATAACCCATCTTAAAATTTATCAACTTTTTTTCCAGATGAGCCTAGCTTCTTCCCAAGGGTTTTGTCGGTGTGCAGAGCTCTCTCTCAGTACATGTTGAATGTCAGTCAGCTGCCTTCCTCACTTCACATTTCTGCCGAAAAGGAGCATTTCGTCACTGCTTTCACCTGTACTGCTACAGAGGTAGTTGCTACTTTTTTACAGATGTGTACAAGGGGTTCACCTGCTGTTAAAATGACCTTGTATTGTCTTCTTCAGGTGATAGTTTGGCGTCTGCTACAAGACCAGCTGCCTCTCAGTGTGGACCTCCAGTGGGCTCTGGCCTGTCTGTGTCTAGCATTACAACAGCCCTGTGTTTGGAACAAGCTTTCTACATCAGAGTACACCACACATACCTGCTCTCTTATTCACTGTCTGCGCCTTATCATTGTTGCAGGTAAAAGGGGGAGTCATAATTAAATTACATTTTGGTGTTCTTTCTATACTACTATTACTGAGTTTAGATTTGCTTGTGTGTTTAGTGGCAGTGAAACCTGGCGACCAGCTTCTGTATTCTGAGAAAAGACCCAAGGTGGAGGAGGATGGAGATGAAGTAGACTCCCCTCATGCAAACTGTAAGTGCCAATTCAGGGAATTTGGTGTTTATTCAGCTGTTCATTTATCTCAGATCCTGCAGGTTAATAATGCACTACTGTTGTTGCAGACCTGCGTGAATGGCAATCATGTGAGATAATGGGAGAGCTGGTCGAAGGTCTCCGGAGTGTCCTTACACTGGGCCACCATAGAAACAGTGCAATTCCAATCTTTCTTACTCCGACTCTGCGCAACATTGTGATCAGTCTATCTCGACTGCCTCTGGTTAACAGTTACACCAGAGTTCCTCCACTGGTCCGTAAGAGAACTATGAACTATCATGTTATATTAACGTATATTAAATAATGGTGATGGCATTTTTTAGGTTTGGAAATTGGGCTGGTCTCCTCAGCGAGTTGGAGAGTTTGGCACAAGCTT
Source organism: Taenioides sp. WSHXM2023 (assembly GCA_029959045.1). Taxonomy (NCBI): domain Eukaryota; kingdom Metazoa; phylum Chordata; class Actinopteri; order Gobiiformes; family Gobiidae; genus Taenioides; species Taenioides sp. WSHXM2023. The sequence goes on from CM057090.1 coordinate 18,774,974, forward strand.
ACCAGAGATTCCAGTGGATTTCCTGCAGGAGAAGGATGTCTTTAGAGAGTTTCTCTACCGCATCAACACACTGGGTATGAACAGAAGTCCATCTAATACCTGTATGTCCTTTATTTTTATGGTATATTATGTACTAAAAATGTCATGTTTAGGTTGGAGCAGCCGGACCCAGTTTGAAGAGACATGGGCCACTCTGCTGGGGGTGCTGGTCACACAACCCATCACTATGGACCAGGAGGAGGAAACGCAACAAGAGGTAATGTGTGTTTTAAATGAGTCGTCCTCTTTAAGAACTGCTTTGCAATGGCAACAGTTCTAAAAAAAAAAAAAAAAAAGCTAATCCCAAAGCAAAATAAGGGATTTGGTTCTATATTTCATTGCTATAAATAGGACAATAATAAGGTATTAATGAAATGGTTATTTGGTCCCTGCATTTCCTGTTTAGGAGGACTTGGAGCGTACCCAGTTGAATGTGTTGGCTGTTCAGGCCATCACCAGCCTGGTGCTGAGTGCTATGACCCTGCCTACAGCTGGAAACCCTGCGGTCAGTTGTCTGGAACAGCAGCCGCGTAACAAGAGCCTCAAGGCCTTAGAGACACGGTAAATATTCAAATTGATTACCAAATTTTAACAACCCATGCTGTTTACATTTTTTTTTTACATTTTTAATCAAAGATTTGGGAGAAAGCTTGCAGTGATCAGAGGAGAAGTGGAGAGGGAGATTCAGGCTCTTGTGTCGAAGAGGGACAATGTTCACACACACCACCCTTACCATGCATGGGACCCTGTGCCCTCACTCTCTGCTGCCTCAACAGGTAACTAATTGTACACACCAAATTTATTCTCCTATTTGAAGAAGTGTATTCATAATTCCTCTTTTTTGTGTTGTAGCGGGGACTTTAATTAGTCATGAAAAACTGTTGCTGCAGATCAACACAGAGCGGGAAATGGGGAACATGGACTACAAATTAGGACAGGTTAGAAGTAACATGTATTGGTTTGTAAATCGTTACATAGGCTTTTTGTTAAACCTCTTTTTACCTTTTTCAGGTCTCAATCCATTCAGTTTGGCTTGGCAACAATATCACCCCGCTCAGAGAAGAGGAGTGGGGAGAAGACGAAGAAGATGAGCCTGACACTCCAGCTCCCACGTCCCCACCGCTGTCTCCCATCAATTCCAGGTAACATAGAGAGGTACACTCTGAAATAGATGGCACAGTAACAGTAATTTGTGTTGCAATTTTAGGAAGCACAGAGCTGGCGTGGACATCCATTCTTGTTCCCAGTTTCTGCTTGAGCTTTATAGTCAGTGGCTCATCCCAGGCTCACCCAACAACAGAAGGATCCCTACCATACTAATCAGTGAAGTAGTCCGATCGGTGAGTCCTCCACTACAATCCATACTTCTGATTTACCATCATAATGTTGGTGTTCTATATTTCGTTTACATTTCATCCATTTCTTAAATTTAAGATTGACATTCTCTATTATATATACACTCACCGGCCACTATGTTAGGTACACCTTGCTAGTACCAGGTTGGACCCCCTTTTGCCTTCAGAACTGCCTTAATCCTTCGTGGCATAGATTCAACAAGGTACTGGAAACATTCCTCAGAGAGTTTGGTCCATATTGGGATGATACCATCACACAGTTGCTGCAGATTTGTCGGCTGCACATCCATGATGCGAATCTCCCATTCCAGCATATCCCAAAGGTGCTCTGTTGGATTGATATCTGGTGACTGAGATGATTCGCGCTTTATGACATTCATTCATTTTTTTTCAATCTTCATTTCATTTAAGTAGCCATCAGAAGATGGGTACACTGTGGTCATAAAGAGATGTACATGGTCAGCAACAATACTCGGGTAGACTGTGGCATTGACACGATGATCAATTGGTACTAATGGGCCCAAAGTGTGCCAAGAAAATATCCCCCACACCATTACACCACCAGCCTGAACCGTTGATACAAGGCAGGATGGATCCATGCTTTCATGTTGTTGACGCCAAATTCTGACCCTACCATCCGAATGTCGCAGCCAGGCAACGACCAGACCAGGCAACGTTTTTCCAATCTTCTATTGTCCAATTTTGGTGAGCCTGTGCGAATTGTAGCCTCAGTTTCCTGTTCTTAGCTGACAGGAGTGGCACCCGGTGTCGTCTTCTGCTGCTGTAGCCCATCCGCCTCAAGGTTCGACGTGTTGTGCGTTCAGAGATGCTCTTCGGCATACCTCGATTGTAACGAGTGGTTATTTGAGTTACTGTTGCCGTTCTATCAGCTCAAACCAGTCTGGCCATTCTCCTCTGACCTCTGGCATCAACAAGGCATTTGCGCCCACAGAACTGCCGCTCACTGGATATTTTCTCTTTTTCTGACCATTCTCTGTAAACCCTAGAGATGGTTGTGCGTGAAAATCCCAGTATATCAGCAGTTTCTGAAATACTCAGACCAGCCGGTCTGGCACCAACAACCATGCCACATTCAAAGTCACTTAAATCACCTTTCTTCCCCATTCTCATGCTCAGTTTGAACTGCAGCAGATCGCCTTGACCATGTCTACATGCGTAAATGCATTGAACTGCTGCCATGTGATTGGCTGATTAGAAATATGCGTTAACGAGCAGTTGGACAGGTGTACCTAATAAAGTGTGTGTGTATATATATATGTGTGTGTGTGTGTGTGTGTGTGTGTGTGTGTGTATATATATATATATGTACACACACACACACACACACACACACACACACACACACACACACACACACGTATGTGTATGTGTTTTTATTTTTATTTTTATTTTTTTTTTACATTGAGCATACCTGCCTCATCATTGGTCTGGTGTTATAATGTTACTGAACATTTCTTACATTACAACATTTTGTGTTTATTGTAGCTGCTGGCAGTATCAGATCTCTTTACGGAGAGAAATCAATTCGACATGATGTTCTCAACTCTAATGGAACTACAGAAGCTCCACCCACCGGAAGATGAGATCCTCAACCAATACCTGGTTCCTGCTATCTGCAAAGCAGCTGCTGTATTGGGCATGGTAAGAACTGTAACCAGACTAAAACAAGTATTTTACGATGTATTAAGATAAGATAAGATAAGATAATCCTTTATTTGTCCCACAATGGGGAAATTGCAGTGTCACAACGCAAGTTTCAGAAACAGTAGGAAAATAAGAGCATGCATCAAAATCAAGATAAATAATAAGTATTTACAATCAACTAAAAAAACACAACACTGTAAAGCTAAAAGGCACAGGAACGTTGCACAATAAATGTCTTTGATTCGGAAGTGAACAAGCAGCAGTTAAAGTGACTCCAGATGTATTGTATCTTAAGATGTATTAAAGGACACCTATTATTGAAAAAAATGCTTTTTTGAGCATTTAACAATTTTATGTTTATAAATGAGAATTACTTGTTAAATAATGGTTAAATAAAATGTAAAATTGTATCAAAATAACACCAAAAACATACGTAGACTTGTATTTGGCTTCATTCAGTTTTACTCAGTTACAATTTTCCACTAATTATTACGTCACATGTAGATAAGTGTTTTGTCCATAGATAATCGCCAGACTCGAACATTTCTGCAATCAAACTGCATCATTACAACTGCATGCTTAAATTAGCTTAAATGGCTAGCTTTTGTTTTTTCCTTCATAATTCCCATTGTTGCCAATAGATGTCACATGCATACACCAAACCCTAATATGGGGACTGGGACCACATTTGATTAAACATGATCTGTTTTATATTCATAGGTGTTTTTTTAAGTGCTAAAACATGAAATGACAAATCTAAAGTAATGCTCTCAAGAGCATTTATAAAGGCCAGTAACAAAACAAATATTGCATAATATGAGTCATTTAAAAGACCGTGTACATTTCCAGGATAAAGTCATAGCAGAGCCAGTGTGCCGCTTGCTGGAGGCGACACTTCGTAGCACTCACCTGCCCAGTCGAATGGGGGCTCTTCATGGTGTTTTGTATGTGCTGGAGTGTGACCTGCTGGATGATACTGCCAAACAGCTCATCCCCACAGTCTCTGAGTACCTGCTGTCCAATCTCAGGGCTATTGCACAGTAAGTATAATGTGGGAATAATATTGACCTCACTTGCATAATAGACTTTGATAATGAAGCCAGAATTGACCCTTATACTGCAGCCTTGTTTAATTTTACTGTGAATTAAATTACAGTGTCTTCAGTCTCATTAATTATGTATATTTGTGCCCTACAGCTGCGTACACTTGCACAACCAGCAGCATGTGTTGGTCATGTGTGCAGTGGCCTTCTACATGATGGAGAATTACCCTCTGGATGTAGGCTCAGAGTTCATGGCAGGAGTAATACAGGTAATGTTACAGTTACAAAGCGAATGTTGTAATTATGCGAGTAATTGTTTCTAGATTGTGATGGTGTCTTAGCTGCAGATTGGGGTCAGGAGGGTATACTGATTTACTGTATTTTCACATAACCAAAAAAGAATAAAAATCATGTCATTAAGTCTATGATCTCACTATGCCTAACCCAAAATCTGGACAACTTCATACATTTTACCTGCCCAGTGTTTCTATTTAACATTATAGGCCTGTAAAATGTTGTGACGATATCTGGCACCCAGCTGTTACTGTCTCTTTCCCTTTGTGTTCATTGCCTCCTTTTTCAGCTGTGTGGTGTTATGGTCTTGGCCAGTGAGGATTGTACTCCTTCTGTCATCTACCACTGTGTGCTACGTGGCCTTGAGCGCCTCCTACTGTCTGAGCAGTTATCGCGTGTGGACGCCGAGTCGCTGGTCAAACTCAGTGTAGATCGAGTAAACATGCCCTCGCCCCACAGAGCCATGGCGGCACTTGGCCTCATGCTCACCTGCATGTACACAGGTAAGGAAGGTTCTAACTTCACTAGTGAGTGCCATATTTGGATAGCTTATAACATTCAGTCGCTCACTTACAGAACTATGCATGTGAGCTTAACCAATGACCTTTGCATTCTGTGCTAGAAAATCCAACCCAAAGAGAAACATAGTTGTTGTCCCCTCAAGTAACCTGGGAAAACTAGAGTGTCTTAACAATGGGTGCTTTTACTAGAAAAACTAGGACAAGTCTAATATCTTTAAGTGGAATTTCCTCCTTCCCCCTTTACTGTACAAAATGCAGTACACTTTCAAGAACAAGACATTATGACATTTACAGAAGCATAACCTTTTCTGCACATATTTTGGTGTATAGAGTCATTAATTCATCATTTATTTAGTGTTGGCATTTCTTTTCTTTTTGCTACAAATTATGAACTGCTTGTTTGCATCCTGCATGTTACCTGTATAAGATGTAGTTTTGGACATAGAAACCTAACCTCTAACCCCCTACAATGACCCTTACTAACTGTAGTGTCTAAAGCATGTTGCCTTTTTGTTTTTGAGTTAGTTAATAGTAGTAGTCTTTAGGTACTGTCCTGTATTTAATTTGAAGATCTTTGCCCCTCTCCTTACTAATTGGAAGCAATGCTAATGCACTGTCCCTATAACCCATTTATAGAGACTTTTCCATAATTTCCCGAATATCTACATTCTGTTTTGACCAAAATTCTAATAATTTGATCAGCTTTTTGTTCAAACTCTAATGTGTGTTCCACTGGTCGTCCTCTCAGCGGTGCTTGCGTCGGGTTCAGAGGTCACAGGGGTTAGAGGTCAGGTTGACTCTGCCGTAGTGAAGGCGGTGGGCGTCACGGCAGGTCATGTTGGTTTCTCTTCAGGGAAGGAGAAGGCCAGTCCTGCCGCTCGCCCCGCCCACTCTGACCCGCAGGCTCCAGACAGCGAGTCCATCATTGTGGCTATGGAGAGAGTCTCTGTCCTCTTTGACAGGTATAAACATCCTTCTACAATTATTTAACACAATCTGTTTCAAATCAAGCTTTCATAAATATTTTAGAAACTGAATTAGTTTAATTAGTCATTTTATTTAGTTTGACTCATGAGTAGGGTTGGGTGATAGGACTTTACACTTTTTTTCCTCAATCTCAGTTTTCAAATAAAAGTATGTATTTTTTTTTAAACCTAAACAAGACAAACTTTGTTTTGTTTGTTTGTTTTTTAAAATGGCACTGATTTAATTTCTGCTCCAACCCACATCCTGGGTCAGTCAACCCAGGATTGACTGTGGACCCTAAAACCATATCATTGACAATTAGACAGGATTAAATTTTAATTGAGGTTCAGTCAATTGCCCCGGCCCAACCCATGACTATGTACTGCCCCAGTTTTCAGCAATCATCCATTAGTTGCATTTCCTCTTTGCAGAATCCGGAAGGGTTTACCCAGTGAGGCCCGAGTAGTGTCTAGGATTTTGCCCCAGTTTCTGGATGACTTCTTTCCACCACAGGATGTCATGAATAAGGTCATCGGCGAGTTCCTGTCCAATCAGCAGCCCTACCCACAATTCATGGCCACTGTGGTCTACAAGGTCAGTACAGGATTATTTCTCAGTTTCCTCCACTCAAAGTTCACATCATGCCACTTTGTAAGATTAGTTGAATGGATGACTTAAATTGTGTTTGTGGTGTTTAGGGCATTTATACTTTATGGATCATATTGACTGATAAACGCCTTTGGTTAAAGGCAAAAGAAATGTATGTTATGGGGCTGTATTATGTAAAATCAACTTTTATGAGCCTTTAACAATGTTATAATAGTGTTCTCTCATCATTAACCCATTCAGTTATACTGTATTTCTGTTATATTTTTGTCCTACATTTGAGGCTTGAGTGCTCGGAAAATGTCTGTTTTCACCGACCTACCAACACTTACTTTGTACATTTTCAATTACTTTAATGTTGAAAAATGGCTGAGAGCTTTTTAACCCTACATGAATAACATAAGAGTCAAAAGTTTTTGAATTATCCTGTTTGTTACGGTATGAAGATTCACTGAGGCCAGGCTTCTTTCAGCAGTTTTGTACAGTCAAAGTCGGTACCCATTTCTATTCTATCAATAAACCGTTTTATACGGTTTACGTTGAATAAAGTGTACAATAATGACCTATATTTTTTATACTAAATACCCAGAAAAAGCATAATATGTTCCCTCCTAATTATAGATTTGAAGCAGATGTATGTATAATAGTGTTCATTTTTCCTGCTATTATAGGTTTTCCAGACCCTCCATGCCACAGGGCAGTCCTCCATGGTGCGGGACTGGGTGCTTCTGTCCTTGTCCAACTTCACTCAGAGGACGCCAGTGGCTATGGCCATGTGGAGCCTCTCCTGTTTCTTTGTCTCTGCTTCCACCTCGCAGTGGATCTCTGCTCTGTATCCTTGGACATAAGAGTCAAGCGATTGTTTAAAGTACACTTCAGAAAGAGTTCTAATTTAATAATGTTGCCATCTTTGTTATAATTTCTGTCATATGTTTTAGAGTGTGTATAGCAGTGATTAAAATATGATCATGATAATTTAATTATATTATTTTATTAAAATAGTTTTACAATGCTTTCCTTGACCCTCTTTTCTTCACCAGTCTTCCCCATGTGATCAGCAGAATGGGCTCCAGTGATGTAGTGGATGTGAATCTTTTCTGTCTCGCTGCCATGGATTTCTATCGGCACCAGATAGATGAAGAACTGGACCGCCGGGCTTTCCAATCTGTGTTTGAGACTGTGGCCTCCCCGGGTAGCCCCTACCACCAGCTGCTGGGCTGTCTGCAGTCCATCCATCAAGACACATCCCTCTGAGAGCTGGAGGGTAAAAATTAAAGAAAAAAAAATACTCATTTGCACCTCACTTGTGCTTGAAGATGGATCAGAATGTGTATGTAAATGTTATCTACTGTAGCTGTGTTTATTTCACTTTTTCACTAGTCAATTGAAGCAAAAAGTCCCAAAAATTTAGAAAATGCCTCAACTTAAGGGAATGTTTCTGTCCCCCTAATATCAATAACTCCAGACTATTTCACAATACAAGCATCAGCACCTTTTATTGTGTCTTAACCCTGCACCAAGCTTCATAGAAATTTACACTGGGTTAAAAATTCTGGGCTATATTTCAAACCATTTTTATATTTTGTTATTGTCAGATAATTTATGCAAAAAATTATATTACTGAAGTGGGGGGAAGAAGTCACCACAGTTATAAATGACAAGATTATGTACAGAGAGTTATGTTTTAAAGTATGTTTTCTCTATGTATACCTTTTAGCAGTTCAACCCTTGCAAAGTAGATTAACAAAACTCAAAAGAAACTGGATTACCTACATTATAAACGGCTATTTCTGTACTTCTCAGGATGTATGTGACTTATTTACAGTAATCTATATGGAGTGTTGTGTAAAAAGATTTGTAAAGTATATGAAAGCCTTGGTGCATGATGATGTGTGAAGAAATATCTTAACTTTATGACAATGCAATGCCATATTTCTGTTGTACAACACACCACTTCTTAGAAGATCACAGAAAGCAAAAAGCAATGCGTTTTAACAATGACTTGACTTGTAGCCCAGACAAGATCTGTGCTGTGTCACTGTACATACACTTGCCTTAGAAAAAGACTGAAAATGTATGTCTTGTACATTGAAAGCTTGACGCATGCTTAGCATTACTGCTATTCTCGCACATTATCCTTATGACTAGATTTCCATGGGTACGGTTGTTATGACTGATACAACTAAATCCAAAAGGAGCCTTCTCGACGAACAGCAGCTTTGACAAATCAGACCGAGGACAGTGTAGCGTAGGGGTGCCATGCGACTCTGTTGTTGAGCTTTAAATATTTTGTCTGGATTTAATATTGGTAAATATTCCATCAATAATTGTCTATGTGCTGAAAGTATTACATATATTTAGCACTTAAACCTGAAGGTTTTCCATGTTGGTGTTCAAACTTTAATATGCAATGTTTGACTTTTAACATCTGTTTGTACAATAAAATCTATCAACACCTGGAAATACGCAGCTTGAATAAGCCACTGTTAGCAGATTAATACAACCTAATGGGTTGTGTAAAACTGTCAGTGTTGAGAATCACAGAGTAATTTGCTCTGATTTTAGACAAAGGCAGACTGAAGACCCCTGTGGAGCATAATGCTATTACGATAAATCTGAGGTGGTGCAGGAAGGGTCAGTGAACATCCTCAAATTAATTTCATGACAATTCTTAAAGGCTTTGTCCCTCTCACTCCAACATGTCGGTCCACTTGTTAAAAATGAAAATTGTTCAGTTGATCCATACTACAACACCTCTGCAATTAGGATCGGGATTATTTTGCTCTTTTCTGAAGGTTGGACTTGGTTTGCACTAGACATGTTGAACACTACAGTCATCTCATCTCTGCTGTAAAAGCAGCACAGACTCTGGATTGCCTCTGTTTTTGATCTAGAGTCTCACGCTTTTGTTACAGTTGCCTGTAAAAATAGAACAAGAGATTGTGTATTTCATTTTAATGTACATTTTTGCAAAGATTAAACACTGCTTATGGTCTTGTAGAAATTAATAAATTATTTAAAGATGTTTCCTTGCTTCTGTCTAGATTTATATTTTTTAAATGGACCTTTTTGTCTTTAAATAAGTAGTAGAAGAAATCGTCTTGGTTTACCCAAATCCCTCCCATTTAAGTGATTAAATGTATTAATTGGATTAGTTGGAGCCATATGGCACTTGAGCTAAAATCATGACCACTGTATGTCATAAGCTATTAGAAACCAAAAGTAAATCAATTTGGGCTCAAGTTTATTTTATTACTTGTGCACAAGTGTTGTTTTTATACATTATTTATACAGTCAGCCTGAATGTACTTTTAATTCCAAAATGTATCTATGATAAAACTACTGGCTGTAATAACCAGTATCTAATAGACTTGCTAATTGATTTACCCCTAAACAGAGACGTTTCCTCTGCAGCTCTGATTCTGAACACCTCCCTCCCTCTCCTCCAGTCGTCCTCTTAAGGCTACTTCGCCAGATGGTGCAGCAAGCAGCCTTTTCTTTTGTTTACCCATCGCCTCTGAGTTTACCTTACCAACCCTGGCTACAAAACTATGGACACGGCACGACCAACATCATCACCGGATGCAGAAAAGTAAGTTTTAGTCTGTTGCTAGCTGACTTGCTTCACCAAACATCTTTGACAAAACATGAAAAGACCCCATCTTCTCCAAGTTACAGCTTTGTACAACTCTTATTCCTGCCAGCTGTCCCCATTCCTTGATATCTTTTGTCTATCTCACGTTGCTGTTATCTAACCGCATGGTCTAATGTGTTTATTGTCGCTGGTACTGTCATTGTTAAAATTGTGAAATCTAAGTTTTCCACCTGTTGAATTTGTGACAGGCGATACTTTTTTATTTGTGGTACCTCAAGCTAACTTTTCTCAATTTATCCACATAACTGTTCACGGGTTTGATAGACAGCGCGGTTAACCAATGGCAGCCTCAAAAAAGTCTGTGTACAGTTCCGTTACTGTGGCAACAGACCGACATTCCAGATTTCGGGATGCTAGGGGCGGGACTAAGATATTACCATGGTTGGTTGCGCGTAGTGAAGTAAGTTATACCAAAAAGTTTTTAAAAGTGAAGTTATAGACAAGTTAAGGCGCAGGTATTCGTTTGAAGCATACGGACGTTTAGCGTTACTTTGATGTCGACCTTTAACATTTAGCATGAGTTCATATTTTGCTGTTTTGAGTTATTTTGCTAACCGATTAGCCTTGCCAATAGAGCCATGATTCTTGCTAACCTATTTCCTGTTGCATTGGCTGGCAGAGCTGCATGTAATTTACAGTGCGTTCGTTGACAATAATGCACCAAACAAACTACAGCGTTAGCAGACAAAGGACTATTATTCTGTCAAACAGATGTCAGATTTGTTCGGTAGGCTCGTGTTACCGCAGAATGACAGAACTCAGGTGTGCGCACCTTTAGACTCCGCCCACTAATCTACCGCGTGTTCTTCACATCCCACTTCAGTCACACACCTGTCCTCATCTTTTATTGTATTTATAAAGCGCCTAAATTGACGAGGATCACATTATTATTAATGTAATTCACAGGCATGTTGTTGTGTGATTATGGACCACACATACATTTGGTATTTTAATTCCTACATGGTTTTGCTTCTGTCCTTTTCATTTTATTTAGAAAATGTTCATATTTGGAAAGAATATTAGCCAATCAACTTAATAACTTATGAACTGGTTTATGACACAAATGCTCTAATAATTTTCTTTGTGTTGACAGGCACACTGCTGGCTTGTAAGGATAGACACCATGATGTTACTCGTTTCTCATCAACGCAAGAATTATGGCTGAGATTTCCACCTCAGCTTTACTATTTTCTTAAGCTCTCAGTCAAAGATCTGGATATGATGTGAGGACATGTCTTGACAGAAGTATATCGCAACATTTAGCACAATGTTTAGACAAATGGACACATCATCTAAGAGGCGTGGGTTCAACCTGCCTCCTTCGTGTCAGCAGGGGCGTATCCGGGCTGTAGAGGTGGCCAGAGGAAGAACTGGATATGGATTTACTCTGTCGGGGCAAAGTCCCTGCGTTCTTAGCTGTATCCTTAAGGGCAGCCCAGCAGACTATGTGGGACTGCGATCGGGAGACTACATTCTTTCTGTAAATGACATCAATGTTTCTAAAGCTTCCCATGAAGACGTAGTCAAACTCATTGGCCGTTGTTCTGGTGTTTTGAAGTTGGTCATTGCCGAGGGAGAAAGACCAAAAAGACACCATCACCAACGTAATGCAGGTAGCCGGCATCACAGTAGCAACAATGTGGCAGCAGCTTTTGTGGACTCCTGCTCCAGTGATGACGAGTTGGACTATTTCTATGATAACAGCATAAACAACAATAACAATAGTAGCAGGTCTGGGGCCAGAGCTGGTTGGTACAAGCCCAAAATGGATGCAAAAAACATGGGCATAAACAGAGCAGAGAAGGTAGTGGCTGAACTGCAGTCTGGGGGGATTTTCAACATGATTTTTGAAAATTCCAGCCACTCATCTAGCAGTTCAGACAAAGAGAGGGTCACATCCACATCGAAACCACGTCCACTCTCTGATCCGGAGTATCCCCCTTATCGCCCACGTTCCCATAGCAACCCAAACTTACTGTCTGAGGAGGAGATGGCCCAGGTTGTCAATGATGATGCTTTTTTCCTGGACACAGACTTCAGACATCTTCACCTCCATCAGCAAGAGGGGGGTGTGGGAAATGGTGGGGACTTGGGCCTAGAGTCAAATGAGGGCATTGTAAATGTAGGGATGATTGTTGGATATCTTGGATCCATTGAGCTAGCTTCCACTGGGGCTAGTTTAGAGAATGACAGTTTACAGGCTATCAGAGGGAGCATGAGGCGCCTTCGAGCTGAGCAAAAGATCCACTCTTTGGTAATGATGAAGGTATGTCTAACTCACTATTCACATGCTTTCACTTTTATAGCACACACCATTGTCTCCACAGTAGAAATATCGACCAAAAATATCGGCAGACCTAATCAGCCACGGGTTTCTCTGGGTTCTAAACAAATCGGCATCGGCCATGAAAAAATCCATATAGGGTGATTTCTACTCTACACCTTCAGCAAATACATACTTTCTTTACTTTATCAAAGATTTTATTGTCAGACTTTATTAATGCTACACTTAATATAATATCATGTAATTCCATTGTATTAGGGTTAGGTGTTCCCAAACTTTTCACCAGTACCACCTACAGAAATATTTGGCCTTACAATTACCACCAGATTCCAGAAGACTATTTCAACTCTAAACTAGAGCTAAACCAGATTTAAATTAGGGCTGTGTACTACAGTTTGAGGAACACTGTGTTAGAGGGTTTGGGTTACATGTATTTTTTTCAGTGATAAAACGCATTAAATATTCTTAATGATAATACTACTTGTATACTGCGAAATGTTCTTACTGCACAATAGTCATAGTCTAACACTTTTGAATGCATGCTGGCAGTGAATTAGTTAATTTTTTAAAATGTTTTTGTACATTAATGTATCTGTCCTGTGCTTTCCCAGGTCATGCATGACAGTGTCCGCCTGTGCAGTGACAGGAGGCAGGTCTTGGCCACGTATCCCGCAGAAAAACTTGCCTTCAGTGCGTGTTGTCCAGATGACCGTAGATTCTTTGGGCTGGTCACAATGCAGGCCTCAGACGACCAGGATGACCGATACTTTAGCACTAATAGAGACGATGAGAGTGGTTTGAGAACATCTTGCCATGTTTTTATTGTGGATCCAGAGCTCTGCCAGCACCAGGTATGTAGTCTACATGCTGGTTTCTGTCATTAATATATTCTACATTTCTTAATGTTTTACTTACTTACTCCTTCCCCGCAGGTTCATTTGAGTATTGCATGCAGGTTTGGCTTTGAGTGCACCCCAGACCCTGACACAGGGGGCTGCCTTGAATTTCCTCCCAGTTCTCAGCCTCTTCTGCAGTTTGTTTCTGTCCTATATCGAGACATGGGGGACAATATTGAAGGTGTGAGGGCGCGGGCCTTTCATGATCCTGACAATGACGCCCAACAAAACCACAGCACAAGCAGCAACAGTGACAGTGGCATTGGCAACTTTCTACCTGAGGAGAAGAGCAACAGGGTGCTCTTAGTTGACCTTGGGGGACCACCTGCCAACAATTACGTCCCAGGACCCCGTCACTGGGACAGCCCCCCGTCCTCTCAGCAGGCCTGGAGCCCGACCCTTGGAGCAACGGCACACCCCCCTCCACCCCCTCCTGTGGCTCTGAGGAACGGTCACTATCGCCATGACTCCCACCTGGCCGACCTCCCTCATCCGCTGCCCCTGTCACACCATGAAATGTCCCGAAGAGGAGCCCTCCCACATCACTTTCCTCCAGGGATACGAGGAGGAGCTGTGGGAGGAGCTGTGGGAGGAGGGGCGGAGCCTCAACGATGGCTACCAGTCCATGTGCTGAGAGACTGGCGGCAACAGCACCACCTCGGCCTGAGCAGTGACCAGGAGTCCTACGCAGAGTCCACGGACGGATGGTCTTCAGCCAACTGCAGCACCCTGCCCCCACCCATGAGTAAGATCCCAGCTGACCGCTACAGAGCCCCACTGGCCCCTGGGGACCACCTGCCATCTCCGCCTCCCCCTCCACAGACGCACAGCCACCGGCTGGCTACTCAGAAAGATGAATGGGCTAAGAAACTGTTTGGTGACAGGGACAGACTTACGGCTGACAGAGGGGATAGAGATAAGAAGCGAGGAAATGCCAAGGAAGGAGAGAAGAAGGTAAGTTTTGACTGAAGTACTACACAAGTACTGAAATACAGCATTTGAAAACAATTTTTTTTGTGTTGTCCTTGTTACTTTTCTGTCTTTGTAATGTCTTGTATATGGGGCACCATTTTTGTATAATAATGAAATGAAAGATGGTGTGTGAGTTTGTGGACTGAGGGTTTTTGGTGGAGTTGTGTTAAAAGTGACTCTAAGATGAGAAGACTGGGCTGTAGAGAGCTTCCCCCATCACACAACACTGCTGTGGAAATTTACTCTGGCTGCTCTGTGTCCGAGACCACACTTTATTGAAGCTATAAATCTATCTGTGTTTGTCCTGATGCGCCTCACTCTCTCTCTCACCTCTGACCGTTCACCTCATTCACCTGGAGTAAAGAGAAAAACGCTAATATGAAATAATGGCAGATCCAGTCTGGCTCAGACTTAGAATAACTTATTCATCCCACTGCTCCAGTATCAGATCATGCATTATGCACAAGGCCAGCATCTGCCACCACCTGAAAAACACCTGTTCCCCTCTTCTCTGGCAGGGACAGTGGTGGTATATAGTTCTAAAACTTTGTAAAAGCATGATGGACTACTTTTGAACAGTATTATTATATTTAGGGAAAAAAAATACAATATATCAAGTAGACAATCTATAAAATCTGCAATCAGCTGCGGTTGTGGTTAATTTAACACTTTTTGTGCAGTATTTGAACCTCAGCCAAGACATGTACGGGCATACTAATAATATTGTCTGAATATCGTCATCAGTATACTCCCAAAAATATAAGATATTAATTTTTGTAAATATTTGCCACCCCTAACGTTGAATAACAGAGAAGCACAAAGGACAGTATCCAGTGCTCTCACGACGAAATATGCTGAGATCTGATTCCTATCCTATCTGATTGTATCAAAATCACTCGCATAGACTCGCATAATTCTGTATAATTACCGGTATATATATGTTGGTTATTTTATATATATATATATTTTATATATATATATATATATATATATATATATATATATATATATATATATATATATATATATATATATATATATATATATATATATATATATATATATATATATATATATATATATAAAATAACCAAAAAAATATAAAAAACTCTTATGTAGATTGACCATGTCTGCCTTGTGTATGTTCAAATGTTGATTT
The DNA here is from genome assembly GCA_029959045.1 of Taenioides sp. WSHXM2023. NCBI lineage: Eukaryota > Metazoa > Chordata > Actinopteri > Gobiiformes > Gobiidae > Taenioides > Taenioides sp. WSHXM2023. Next base: position 18,790,429 of record CM057090.1, read on the forward strand.
TGGCTGAAGCATTGCTCATACTTTAAAATGAAAATAAAACATAGACACACATGTCATGGTATTTTAATCTTAGTTTTTTGTTGTTTTTTTTTTGTTTTTTTTTTGCTTACATGGAGCAGTATTATCAGTCTCAGCTCACTTAAATGAGAGTGTATACACAAGTTATACGTTTTTTGTTTCTGGCACCTAACAGCATATTTCAGCTTTTTTTTTTTTACTGTTGTCAGTTCTATTGGCTCTATATCCATTTTTACCATATGGTGGCACTGTTTCACTACCCAAATGTTGTACTTAAATTAACTAAAAAATTTAAAGTAATTTTTGGTCTCAGTTAATTAAAGTCTACTGGAGATTCCCTTTATCTTCCTGACTGTTAATGGTTTGATTAGTTAAGATGAGACAATTCTATGGTGCCATTATATAGATTTTTGGCCAGTCCATTTCTGTCTGTGGTCCAAGTACAGCTTCCACTACATAATTTGTTAGTCAAATGAGATTTCGTCTGATCACAGCCGAGTTTGGTCTGGTTAGTACTAGGTCCTAGTACTAACTAGGAGGATGGGACACCACAGGGACACTTCATGTACCTTGCCTGCCTAATGTATGAATGCTGTGTGTGTGTGTGTGTGTGTGTGTGTGTGTGTGTGTGTGTGTGTGTGTGTGTGTGTGTGTGTGTGTGTGTGTGTGTGTGTGTGGGTGTGTGTGTGTGGGTGTGTGTGTGTGTGTGTGTTTGCGTGCGTGCGTGCGTGTGTGTGTGAGTGTGTGCGTGTGCATGTGTCTTATTTGTTTGCTTGTACCCACCATCCAAAAAAAACAAAAAAAAAACAAAGATGTTCTCACCTTGACTCATTAAAATGTCACAGAGTGGTCATGTAGGACTCCGTTTAATTATCACTTGTTTTTGCAAAGCCTTGTCAGAGTGAGTGTCAGGCTCAGACACATCAGCAGCACATGCAGAATCAGTATCCAGGCAACACCACTGGTCATCTCCTGAAGAAACCAGACCTGCCTCTAATCAGTCCAACATCACATTCAGCACGTGTCGGAGCCCGGCTGCTCTCATAATTACCCACAAGTCAGCTGGACTCCACTCACACTCACTGTTTTAGTGAGGCCAGTGCATGCCATTGTTGAGAAGGATAAAGAATGCCATAGTTTGATTGATGTCTGATGCTAGCTGTGCACCAGTATCACTATTATCTTTTTCACCAAGGCAAACTCTCTATCTGATACTATTACTCTCTTAATTAAAAAAAAAAAAAGAAGATTATACAGGCACACCTCTGTGATATAACCACACTGCCAACACTTGATTTGACTATTTTTAATGTATACTGTATCGTCCCAGAAATGAATACTTCTGGGACATACATAAAATTAAGTGGTGCAACCATAGGCATTCAATGACATTCTTGGGCTCTAAAGTTTTGTAAATTGTTAAATCAGTTAATATCCTTAATATTGATTGGGCAGTATTGTGATTGTATCTCAGCATCTAATTTAATATGACTGAAAATTGCAACATGGCGATTAGTTTTATTTGATTTGGTTGCTATGCATTTTGCACACATATCCAAAGGTTACTGAACTGAACTTGATTTGTGAGTGAATCTATAATTAGGGGTACATTTCATGTCTGCTGGTTGTATTAATCAAGTGTACAATTATGGCCTTGAAACAATGATATTTTTAACACTGGATCACCATCCCCTCTTTGGACAAAATTATGGGACCTGATGGTGTTATTGATTTTTGCAGAATCAATCAATTTATATGGTGTAGATAGCAAGTTTCACTTAATTTATAAGCCCCAGAATCTTCGTAGAACAATTTCTCTTATGTAACAACCTCAGTGTAAGAAAAGACTGCCTTGAGTGTTTTAAAACATTCATGCTCATTATTTGTATTTTAAATGTTTTATTATGTGCCTACCTAGTTGCTGTCAACTGGCTAACACCTTGGATAATCTCTACAGATATAAAATGGCAGTGGTTCACTCTAAAGTCACAAACTGCTCAGTTTTTACCCAGTTCTTTGAAAGAATCACCCTATTTTATTCTGCAGCTACCCTCAAAACCTTTTAGACGTCAGCTGGATAAAGCACATATTTGTGTGGAATTACACTGATTTGAGCAAAGGTATTTAAACACTTTTTAAATATGAAATGTATCCCTAATTATAGAATCCTCCTTAAACCTTAATCATTACCAACTGTTTACTACATATTTATAACAATATGTAGCTCTGTTTACAGCACCCTTCTCTGTGGTTACATCATACTCAGGTGGCACTAGGCAATAAATCCTGATGAGGCAGTGACTAATGAGCTTTCATTTCAGACCCAGGTTTATGGTGTCATTTAACTGTTGCCAGATGCTTTAATTTCCACAACTACTAACAATTATGTCAAGTTAACATAAAGGTTTATAAGTCAGTCATTATCATTTTGAAAATAAATAAACTAGTATAGTTCTTAGTGTTGTAATAGTCTCTTTTGGAGATCGGAGTCTGAAAGTGCAAATCTTCGCTGTAGGACAAATCTCAGGACTGTACATGCCTGTGTGTAACATGTGGAATTTATCATTGCCGTGGTGAAGAGTCTTGAAGAGGCATGCGTGTGAGACAGGCTTCAGGCCAGAATCGAGACTAAAGACATATTCTTGTCAGCAAATAAAACATAAGAAGGGTGTAAAAGTCAGCGGTGCTTGGACCAAAACATGTTTTTCTGACATTCCTTGTTTTTTGTTGTTGTTTAATATAATATGTAATAATAAATGGTGCTTCAAATTCATATTATTACACACACATGATTGTACACATTGTATTGGTAAAGCAATTCTGTTCAATAATAGTTACTGAACTTTTAAAATAACTGATCAATTATCTTTTATTATCAAGTAAAAGCATGAAATAGCCTATTACACCATTATTATTATTTTCTTAAATGTATAATATATGCATTTTACTTTGAATTGATCTACAGAAATATATATTTTATTGATTTATTGATCCACACCTGTAGATTCAAAGCTCATCTCACCAGGGGGGCATCAGTAATTGAATCTCTTTGATGTTACGCCTTTTTCATGATAATATAATAGTAAAACATACTGACAAAAATATGCATTCAATGTGATGACAGTGATGAGTGTTTTAGTTGTGGCACGCGAGGGTCTTTTTAGAGGGTCAAGTGCAAATTACACGTTTGCTTGAGAAATTGGATTCTTGTGGTTAAGAGAGAAAAATGTGTTTTTAGACACAGTGCTGTTTTTATCAGAGCTTAATAACCAACTTACTCCAGTCTATCTTAGAAACATATTAAAAATAAATAACAGCAACTGAAATAAAAAGAGTTTAGGGAAATAGTTATTTAATTTTTTTTTCTATCCACATCACATTTGTTGCTGTTGTCTGCTTCAGGGAAGTCGATTTCGTGGCCTGACCATGGGTTTTCCTCCTCTGCCCCAGCGCTCCTCCGCCCGCCGCTCCTTTGGCCGCTCCAAACGCCTCAGCCTGGCCCGCTCCCTGGATGACCTGGAGGTAAGACCCAACAGTAAGGCTTAGAGTAGACATACTGTACACTGAGACCCCTGTTCACCATCCACACTTACTGCAGTGCTCGTGTTATTGTCACATTCAAGCCTCCCATGCACCATCTCCCTCTAAAAATAGTGGCTCATGAGTATCATACATGACACGTCAAGGCCTCCGCTAGCATCACCGTGGCAACGTACAGAAAATCATAGCTTGTGCAATACAACTAGTTCTTTGCTTCTTTGTATTTAAAGTTTAACTAAATGTACTTTGCTTTCTTAGCTCCTTATAATTGCCCGTTTATGCAATACAATAATTTATTATTGGCACTTAGCTTTTTTATGGATTGATCTTACTACATTTAGGACTGGACAATGACAAATTATTTAAATAATCACTGTGACTTTCCTTGTATTGAGCAATCACGTTTTTGTTTTATTTTGTGTTTTCAAAAATAAACTTGCCTCTCAATGTTAATTTTCTGTACCTAAATAAGGCAAACTTTAATCATTGCAATTTAACGCAAAAAATAATATCTGCTTTTACTTTGTTGGCAGATAAAGTATACAAGTATACAAGAAACAAACCCTTGAATTAAAAGTTTAGTCATTTGCACACTTTTGGTTTCTTTTACTAGTATTTCTGCTGACTGCGTTCATAGTCCATCATTATAAGAATGGTTGGTTTTGCCGCAAGTACAACCTCTGTATCTAGTCACTTGAGAGACATGAGTTTTGCTTAACAATGTATCTATTTAGTTAAACTCAACACCACTTATAAATCGTTTGCCTGCTGTAGTACTCTTTGGAGGAACTTTACAAAAGATTGCTATCATGGTTAAACACATTGAAATCCTTAAGGCAATTCCCATTTTCGCAAGATTGCAATTATTTCACAACTTTATAGGTTGGTTAGGTTTTTTTTTATATTCATAGAACATAATTAACGTTACACTCTGGACTTAAGTGGGATCAGAACATGCAGTTTTTTTGGTTATAATTTGAACATCTTAAATTCACATCCATTTTTTCCATCTATTTTATCCACTCGTCCTTCTTAAGCCTAAATTCATAGCCTTCACACACACACACACACACACACACACACACAGACACACACACACAGGTCGGGATGATTCAAAACAGTCGCTCTTTCTCTTTTTTTGAGATAGCGATCTGAGGAAAGGCAAACATTTCCGCAGTTTTGTGGGTACTGCGACTCACTGGCATCAGTTTAACAGATCTTAAGATGTGGCTACAAGAATGAACGGACAGGAAAATTGTGACAGTCAAAAAAGAAAAGAAAACACACGTGGCCCTGAAACAAAATATCTGTTCTCGGATAATTGTTTAACACATCCCTTTAAAATGTTCCTAGATTAGTTGTTTTTGTAGCAGACAAATATGCTCATTGCAGTTAGATTTCTTTTAGTTCCCAGTGCATAATTTAAACATATCCTTTAGCATTAACATTTGAGAGAACATAGATTTATTAATACATAAATTAGCATGTTTGTAGAGGTTTAAACTATACTACTAATACTAACTATAAAGGTGGGCTTCTGTAAATGAGGTCACTTCTCCTCTCTACTATTCAGATAGATCAGTTTAATGCCATACTATGGAACCTTTCAGGCAGGCAAGTAATAACATTTCAGGCAAAGTAATGCAATTTCAGGTAAGTAATAAAATCACCAATGAGAAAAGTTACATAGTGTATTTGTGATGATCCATCTTTTTTTCAAAGGGGTCCCAATAGTATTAGTAATAGTGTACTAACTAGTGTTACATTGCCTAAATAATTGGTTGATAATTATAACTTATTATAACTATACATATATATAACTTATAACTATTCAATCTATGATTATTATTATTAGTTTGCCATTATTGTTGCAGCTTCTTCTGAACTGATAATACATTGATCATCCAACACAAGGCATGCCCAAACCTGCCCGTCATGTCAACTGTTAATTTGTCATGAAACAATTACCAGTCCCCTCTCTCTCTTTTCTCTTCAGCCCACCTTTTTCTTCTGGTCGTTAGGCCTTTTCCCCCCCTTTGCTTCTTGTGCAGTTATGTCCACAAACAGAGGGGGCTTTGTATCAGGAGAAGGGGAAGCGGGAGGGATGTATGTGTGTGTGCATGTGCCTGGATATTTATCAGAATGTGGGACTAAAATCTGTACACACACTCACTTTATGGGGACCTGCCTGTTTAATGGAGACAAAATCAGGTTCTCATGCCATAAATTCTTTATTTATTATGGTTCTTTATCATCACATGGTTTAAAGTTCAGATATGGGTTAAAAGAGGTTAAGGTTAGAGTTTAGGTTAAAGGTCCTATATTACACAGTCATGCGTAAGTCATGTTATAATGTTGTTACCTCCTCAGAAACAAACCTGGAGTTGTGTTTTGCTTCATTCAGTACATGTTTGACTAATCCTTTATTGTTAGTTTGTTTGATGGCAATGATGAGATTGGCAATTCCAGGTTTAAAAACACAGTGGAGCATCACATGACATCACAAGGTCAGCATAAATGTGCAGGTATGTTTTTATGAGAAAACAACATTATAACAAATCAGAAAATAGCATAATATGGGCCCTTTAAGGTTAGCTAAGTCGTGATGGTTGGCGTTAGGATGCACAAAGTCAGTTGGGATGTAATGTCCCCAAGAAGCATGGAAAGCGTGTGTGTATGTGTCCGTCCGTCCATCCGTATGTCTGTGCATGTGTGTGTATGTGTGTGTGTGTGTGTGTGTGTGTGTGTGAGTGTGTGTGTGTGTGAGAGAGTTCATGTGGTGACAGTGGTGGGGGGTAAAGGGGTTTGAAGTGTAAGCTGCACTTCTAATGAGTGCTGATGATCCATAAGCTGACAGTTCCCTCGTTAGGGAAGCCTGTGCACAAAGAGCATACAGCAAAAATTCACACAATCTGCACAAACAACAGTTACACTAGATCCGCAAATCACATTCTTGAATCAATTACACACAAATATAAGTGTAACATGTTCCTATTGTATCATAACTGCAGCAGCACAGGCCTTTTAATTGTGAATGTTTTGTGTGCAAGGTCATCAGTACCTTTAGTAACAATAGCATACACTCAGGTGGAAAAATGACATAAAGACAAAAGCAAGAACGTTATGTTCAAATATGGTTGCACAGGATCAGAAAAACATGTAAATGACAAGTGGAGGCGCTGCTAGTATTGTGAATGCTGTTTTGAAGAAAAAATTCAGAATATTAGATATATAATTTAATTATAAATCACGGTCTCAAAATGATGCAAAAAAAAACCCTGATAAAAATGTTAACCAATATTATGTTGTAATCTTTCAAAGAAGGGCATAAAATTATATTTCTGCACTTTTGTGGGTAGTTTTACAGTCCTTTCACATTTTTCTGATAAAAAACTCAACTAATACATTTAAAGACACGAGACTCATTTCATGAGGCTCATTTCTGTTGGATTGCCACAATATCTTCTGATTATTAAATAAATTTTAGATTGTTGTTAGATTATTGTCAGGGGGAAAAAGAATTTTAAATTTTTATGAACATTGCCTACACCTAATGGCAAGTATGAAGAGTTTTTTTTTTTTTTTTTAGTTTGTTAGGAAAACAATGGCTTAACCAGAGCTAAAACTAATATTTTGCAAATTACAATTAGTTTTTAATGGGACTAAATCTCATATGGGGAATCTCATTGGTATTTCAATATCAATCCTTTTGATGTACTGTATGGAGTGCATCTTTAAAGCTTCAGGTTTGCCTTGGCCTTTTTCATTTTGCTCAGCTGTATGATTGGATAAAAACATGCTGACATAAGTGCACTCCTCGAGGACTTGGTTATAGAAGCTGGAATCAGTCTTAAGTGTCTGAGTGGTTCGGAGGGAGAAAGAATTTCAGCTAAAACAAGACCTGGTAATCAGACAGAGGTTAAACGCACAGACACAAGAGCCAGTGAATTGACACAACACACTGATTACAGCACTGATTGCTGCTGTTTCTTTAGGAATCAAAAGCATCAAAACTAAAAGATATTGTTAAATTCCAAGTATTTTTGTGCAGTGGGTTGTGTACTGATAAAAGGTATGTTTTGGTTTTTACCCCAAATTCATACTAAGGGATCAGATACACTTGTATTGGTACTATTTTGTTTATTTGAGACTAGTGTTACAATACAAAGATTTCTAAGTTGATTAGGATACTAAGGAAAAAAAAACTTGCTACATGTTTCGATACCATGATGAAAAAAGACAATACACTTGATGCCCATAAGATACAATGATGTACTAGTCCTATACAGTGAACTCCTGTATCAACACAGGTAAATGTTAGTTGCTTATTCATTTCACCATTTGGCAAGAGTACTTCAGATGTTGTTAACTGGTTAAACACATTAAAGCTTTGCCGTGTAACTTCTAGCCGAAAGACTAGAATAAAAGCATATATTTTCAAAATGGATGTTTGATTGCAGTAAAAAAAAATCTTGGAAAAACATGCATCCTTTCTGTGAGTGGGCTCCACAAACCTGACTTTAAACATGGCCTTGAGAAGGGCCTCCACCTCTTTATCACCTTGTCCACCATATGGCATAAAACCTGTCTATCTCTATGGAGAATGTTCTGGAGTGTGGTTTGAACTTTCTGTTTTCATGGAGTCATGCAGGTGAAGTGCCATGGCTGCCACTAAAAAGTTATGTGGTGTTGCTTTAAATAACAACTTTTCACTGTCTTTCGTTAGCTATCAGGAACATTTTGCCCCACTTTCATGTCTAAAACTCAAGTGTGCTGATAATAGCATTTTCAGATGAGCCTCCATTAAGATCTAACCCATGACCTTCTTGATGGCAGCAGAACAGTATAGCTTCCTATTACACTTAAAGCATGTCATTGTTATGCATTAGATGGCTTAAATTCCACATCATTTTATTAGATTTATTTATTTATTTTCTTCTCCACAGACGTGACAATGTGTTGTCCTTAGACAATGTCTGCTTGTGAAGGTCAACACAGAGCATCTTCTATCTTATAAATATTTGTGGACATTCACAATTATAGTGAATAATGATGTTATTAGTGGAGTGGATTGAGGTTCATATCTCTTTCGAAGAGAAATAGCCCCAAGGAATTTGCAGAATTAGTTCAAGTAGATCACTGTATGTCATGGCATGTTAAGGAATGTCACCTTTGTTCATGTTGAAGGCAGTTATGGATTTGAATTGTAAGCTGAAAGATTTTAATGTTTTTTTTTCACTTGTGTTGTGTCATCATGTCACCCAATGCTCCCATTTTACCCCAATTGCCCCCCCCCCTCTCTCTCTCTCTCTCTCACTCTCTCTCTCTCTCTCTCTTTCTCTCCTCTCCTCTCCTCTTGCTGTCAGTTTGCTAATATATGTGGGGCATACTAAGCAGATGACACCACAAGTCCAAAGCTTCAGCACCTAGCAGACCTCACAAACATACATGTGGGTTGGTGAGTGGGCGGATGTCTTAATAGCAGGGGTCTCCCACGGCTGCCTCTGCATTTGCGTCTTTCTCAGAGCCGCGGTGGTGTGGGTGGAATAGAAATTATACAAGGGGTGGGTGTAAAGGAGGAGGAGGGGGAGGAGAGAGAGAGGGAGAATCCGACGGCAGCCACATTCACAAGCGCTTGGACGATTTAAAAAGGACATCAAGGTTTTTTATCGCTTATAGTTGCATTTTCTCTGACTTTTTAAGCAGACTTCCACACAAAAGGTGATGACAATGCGTGCTGAGGAGACCCATCACGTGCTCTGTTAAGGATTACTTGTGTCTCATTTGTTCATGGAGCAGCAAACTTTGAGTGTGGATTCAGATACAGCTGTTCAACCAGTGAGTATATGTGAGTCTATGTGTGTTTTGATGCAGGGATGATCTTGTACCAAGAATATGTACCAGGGCAATTGTATGGCTGTTAGACAAGAAGCAAGCAACACAATTAGATAATGCTTGATTGTGGTTGACAACTGTTGCTGCAGTGTCTTATCTTGTTGATGTTTGAATGTTTATAAGTCAGTCTTTCCTCTTTACGTATTGCCAAAAACTAAACTATGCCATTCACATCTACAATGATAAGATATGGTCCTATTAATAGTCCAGTTAGATTCTCCACATTGGTTGACAACTGTTGCTGCAGATTTACATGGTAAATGTCTGTAAACGTGTTGCTGTGGTCTTCCAAAAATATTACTTTCACGTAAAAAAAAAACTCCAGGGAGGAAATAGTCATGCCAAGACAACTGAATGCCTTAAACTAGTTCCAGGGGCCTATTGCTGGAATGACAGATCATGTGACTTGCAATGAGCCAATCAGCAACCTCTTTTTGTCTCTTAATAGTTAAAAGGGAAACCTGTTGACATACTTTGGCTGGTACTTGGACTGACACCAACTTGTCTTTTGTCAGTGAAGTTTTAGACTGCCGGTACTTCTAAATTGTATGATTGTTAAGCTTGTATGTATTTGTACGCTTGTGTATTTTACCAAGTATTTTGACAGTCAAGTGAAAAAATACATTATTTTCCTCAGCACTCCAGTGAGAAGAGTATAGCCTACAAGCCCTCTGACCCTTGACCAATCCCCCACGCGCACATAAAATTCATTCACTTCTTCAAAATAATGACTAAAATCAAAAGTGCCCAGAGATAATAACGGTCAAACACTGTCCACTGTGCATTTCTTCTCCATGGTGTGCATTCCTCGTGATATCCCCCAAGGAGCAGATTGTGAAAATCAGATGATGAGAAAGGATCAGCGCTGATGCTGTAGAAACCTCAGGAGAATGCCAGCCTCCTGTGTCTTTTCTCAAGCTAAAATAAAACTCAGAACAGCAGCATAACCAACTACATGTCATGCGTTGTGACAGGATATGACATTAATAGAAAACATAAACTTAAGTAATGTTGGATGAGTACTATGATACATGTATATCAAATGCTCATCTTAATGTGTAGTTAATTTTGTGAGAATTGTATTGACCTTACACATAATCCTTAAATACTGTTTAGTGTGTATATTCTTCACTTTAACAACTGGTGCCACTGCAAAGTGCTTTACCTATGCTACATCAGCAGAGGGCAGTGTTGAGTTTTCTTTATGGCATATAGATAGATTAGTAAGAATGTAATGAAGATCCAATGAACATTTAGGCCTGCCACAATAACACATTTTTAAGAGCGATATATTGCTCAAGAGAATGTAGATGATAAACGATAATATGGAAACCATGCCACTGACATAATGCCTATAAGTCAGAATTATCCCTCAAAAACTATTCTAATATATAATATGGTTAAAAATCACAAACTGAAATGAATAAACAGCAGAATGAAACAGTAGTTAGTTTACATCTTTAATGAATTATAGAAGTTATTTATTCAACCCTCTTCAACTCAAATCTCATTGTATAACAGAAAAATAACAAAAGGAAAGAAGACTAAGTACTCATGATAAATGTTGACAACCAAAGCTTATTGTTCCATCTGTCACCGTAACAGGCCTATGCACATTTTAACTGCATAATGTACCAATATGTGAAGTACTTAGAGATGTAAGTTTATTTGATTTTTTTTTTTTTTTTACAGAATTTACCATGTGAAAATTTGTAAAAGATGTAGCATTCCTCTATAGTTTATTCTCATCATAATAAATAGTCCACATTTATTTGACCTGATGCCTACTTTATAGGCCTTATCCCAAAATACAGTTAACAAAAGCTAGTTAACATACTCTTGCCCCACCCCCAGGCTTCCCAGGATGCCCCTCTCATACATAGATGTTAACACAAGTGACTATATAGTGTTACGGACATCTGATATGTGCCAAGGAGGTTTTTCCCTTTCATGTCGTATTGCCCCAGAAAAGACCATGGCCTGCATATTTTCACATGCAACAAAATGTACACACAAAGACAGCTGACAGACCTCAGGAATTAGGTTAGTGAAGAATATAGGCCACACCAGCCAGGGCCCTCATCACGTTTGTTGACTTTTCAATTAAAAGTATGAAATTAAACCCTAATATTTTAATATTATGTTCATGTTCAAATTCATGTTTTGTTTTGATGAAGTAGTGAATTATTACAAATGAAAAATACTTGCTGGACAATGTACTATATTTTATAAGCAGTACTTCAGTCAATTGGCTTGTCTTTTGCCATCTTTGTAAGTATCCATTGTACAGTGTTACATTGAAATTATGCATACATTCCTACCTGTCTTGTTATTATTAGTGGTTTATTTGGTTGGGATCAATAAATCATGTTAATGATCATTCATTACATCAGTAGCTGAACCATGTCAAATTGTACGCTTTTTTTTTAAAGTGTATTACTTTTCCAAATGCTTACTTGCCTGCTTACTTTAAATTAAGAACTTCTGCTCTTGTGTGTTTTTCATATTAACTAGTAGAACCAAGGAGACTGAAAAGATATGTGCCGAGTGCTGTGTGTGGAGCGTTGGTAATTAGTGCGTTGGCAGCGCCCTCGGCCTGTGTCTGTGGGGCACTGGGGCTGGTTTGGGATTGCTCGAGCTGTCCTGGAGGTTGCTATGGCACCAGAATCAGCATGGACAACTCGAACAAGAAAATTGCTGAGGTTTTTGGTGTGATTCGTTATGCTGAAAAGAATTTATTGTTATTTGTCCAAATGCTGGGAATTCTTGTGTGTTTCTTTTAGCAAAGCAAAGCAAAGAATTAAATAAAAATCAGACAAAACACAATTTTAAGACTTCCATCCATTTCCATCATTGTTGGTGGAAATGGATTGCATGAAAGTTAGATAGTACAATTTATTTACAGTTTTTTATCATAATAAAAAAAACCAAAAAGCATTAAACTAACTACATTATTTGACATTGGTTATTCATGCCATTATGCAGTGCACTGGGTAAAAAAGTCGATTATCATTAAATAAATTTTGAGTTTTTTTTCCCTCGTCTTTCTTGTGATTTGGGCTGGTCTTCTCCTTAGAGTTGGACGTACCTATACTACTCCTTGTGGGATTGGTTCAACAAGTTCAAATTTTACTGCATTTTGCCATCTTTGGGATTAACATTTGAAAAAGTACATGTTTTTAGCGCAGTGAATACTCTTAATGAGGCGTTAGTCTTCATGAAGTCATTTTCAGACCCCCTAATTAGACAAAGGATCATTTTCAGACAGACTTTACTTTTCTTACGCTCATAACATACACCTAGTTCCTGAGACATCACAGTTTTATACAGTGGCATCAAAAGCATGTGAAAGGTGGAAGTTTTGGTTTTATTTTTAGTCAAAACAGGAAATTAGGTTGAGCTAGGTGTAGACTTAAGGCCATAAGGACACATTGAAAAGCTAAAATAGACTTCTGTTTTCTGTGTGTTAGTGTTTTCTTTACTTGACTTAAAGTAAACCGGCCCACATTGAAGTTTTAATCAACTTTTCTATTTCAAATATCAATTTTTTTGTTGTTATCATACACTAACTGCTTTTTTTGTGTTGACATTGTATTAGATTAGACCTGGGTTTTACTGCTGAAGTTGGAGTGCTTTGAGAGTGGTAAAAAACAGTCTGATTGGTGGGTTTATGACATAGCCCCGCCTCTTCTCAATAGCGGCTGCCTCGAGGGGGCGTGTGGCTATGGAAACAGAGCCGTGTGTGAGCGTGTGTGTCTCAACTTCACCGTCAGCCTGTCAAGAGACAAAAGAAAGGAGAGGTATAGGATGTAGGAGGAGGCATAGCATGGCCAGGAGTAGCTGAACAGTGGTCAAGGCATGTATGGAACAACTAGCATTATCTACAGCTCAGGATAAGTTAGATAAGCAGAGAGGAGGTCGAAGTTTTGTTAAGGTGCTGGGAGATATGGAGCGAGTGTTGGATGAAGATATGTAGTTTGAGAAGTCGGGAACAGGATGAGCCTGAGGAAAAGGCTCTCCTTCAAGCGTGTGTGGAACTTCAATACTGTGAGTACGATGCACCCGTTACATTAAAATCTACATTAAAGTCTGTTAAAGGGACTAGGTAGATATACATTATGTCTAGCCTGCATTTTGCATGTAACAATATCATTGAAGGTTTGACAAGTACTTTGAGTCTAAAATGTAACTTGAACTAAACTAATTGGAGTCAAGGTAGCTGAGCAGAACACAAAATCATTGATATAAAATTAAATAAGTTACTTAAAATAGACAAATATTGTGTGAAGACTCAAGTGAGAAGTGAAATGGCAAGATTTATAAGTTGTATCCAGTTACTTGTTATAATTGTCAAGACATGGACAGGACTTTTGATGTTAATATTTGTGTGGTGGTATAGTGGTATAGTGGTATAGCGAAACACCAGCCTCTTCTTGCCATTTTTAATTTGTATTATCAAAGCAACAGATGGGAGACATAAATCACCTCTGGAGACATAGGAATTTACATTAGAAAGTTGAATAACCAGTAAAAGTGCAGGTGGAAGTGAAGCTACACTTAGACATTTCTAGTATTTTGTCGTCATATAAAAAGTCTGATCTTGGTTCAGAGGAATGGAAGAAGAGGAAGAGGGAGTGATGTTGCACAGCTGACAGATGAGTGGACTGAGCTGTCTCACTTCTTAAAATGTCATAATTTATCATTTCCATTGTCAGTAGCTCGGACAAAGGGCTTCGATCAGGTTTTCTTGTGTTGATGTGTTTTGAGTTTTAGTCTGTGATGTTTCAGGGCTGCAGACCAAGTAAAACAGACATTTATCAGCTGCCCAGCCTCTGAGTCAGTTCCCTGCGTGGCTCTATTGTCGGAAAACAAACGCTATCAGCATTCTTTCCTTTCGTAGAGAGTGGATATTGATTTTCAGATGCTTAACCGGGATTTAGTCATTATCCAAGAGTAACTGGGATGGTCACACTGGTTTACACACAGGAATGACTTGTGCAGTTTTTCAGACATTTTTGTGGCCTTATTGAAAACATAAATCTAGTCAAATTACAGTACTTATATTGTCCTATTATTCCTGTCTTCCGTCCCACAGAGAATTGAGTCAATACTATTGAACTGGTGCTCCGATTTCACCAACCTCAGAATAATGTTGTGGTGAGGCTGAACAAAGTGAGGAAAAAATATCGAATTGTGATTTTTCTGACGAACTTGGAACTGCAATTTATGTTTTAATAAAAAGGGTTCTGTAAATTTCACATTTTAAACTCGACAACAAAACAGGTAATATACAAATCACATATTGGAACATGTTTGTACAGATCTAAACTACAGTGTGATAATATTAACACAGGATATTTTGTTGTTTGCTGCTAATTCCATCCATTCAAAATTAGTGACGCATCTTTGAGTGTTTAGAAAAGCGCTATATAAATAGAATGTATTATTATTTTTAATTTACCTGTGATTAATCTTCCAGCCCTATGTTGTGGTGACTTTAGCATCACCTCATTTGACCTGTGTTCATTAGGAGCTTATGATCCTGCTGGCCCCATAATGCTCTGTCAGGGTTAAGTTGAACTATAAGACTGTGAATGCTGGTGTGGTTGCCAGGCCTAACCCTCCTCTCTCCTCAAAGGCATCCACTATTCGCCCCATATTCAAAAGTAAACAGGTCGGCACACTCGAAGCCTGTGCCGCGACAGCTTCCTCCTCTGTGGGGAGTGTGCGTGAGCTGGGGCTAAGTCAGCTATAAGACCACGTGTGTGTGCTTGTTGTTCTGTTAAAGGTGTGGCCCTCTTGTAGTGAGGCAAGTATTTACAGACACCTCATAGACCTATGTATATGCTGTGTGTTCATGTTATGATTTCAGGTTGAGGGTACAGGGCCAAATAAAACTCCAAACTCTGAATCTCCAAATGTTGAATTTCAGCCACCTTTCTATATAAATTTTATGGCTAAAAGTCCTTTCAACTAATATGAACATCACCTATCAATTCAAGAGTTTCAGCTTCCTGTTATATGCCAAAAATAAATAATATTTATTTTTAAATTGTTAATCACTATAGCAACAGTCCTAATTTTTCATCATTCTGAAACCCGTGGACATGTGATTGCATTTTGAAGCAGTCAAAAAATAGACATGTTAAACATTTTTACCAGTTTTGATTTGTGTGAACAGGTTCAGTAATTACAGAGATATTTACCATGAGTTAGATCTAAACCTTACAGTTAAAGAGCAGATTCAACCATATAATGTTGACATGCCCTCCAGCTCAATATTAGACTATAGGCTTCTTTATCTCATGAACCCAACCCATTCTCCACTCCTTACCTGAATGTACAAAACTTATAGTTCCCATTCTTAGTGCCAGTTGTGAACACTTGACACCTGTGACAGCCCTCAGAAAGCCTTCTCTGTCTTTAGTCTTGATGTTAACTAAAAATATTTATAACATGTTGTTTCCACAGTAACTACAACTGCCATTTCCACCTGGGAAATGCTGGCTCTAAAAGCAATATTTTGCAATACATTTAACTGACAGTTTAAAGGACGGTTGAGGAAGTAGCAAGGGATTTCTTAGGCTATTTAAAACTCAAACTCACTGCAAGTCTATTTATGTTGGATTGATGTGGGATGTGGATAGGCCGGGTGTACAGCATCACAGCATTTTAAAATCACTCTACAATACTTGAAATCAGTTGTATTAAAATAAAGCTCAGTCTAACTTGGTTTACAGGATTTCAGACAGAGTAGTGCCTCAGTTAGCATCACCCCCACGAAATGTTGACGACATCAGCTGGAAAGTAAAGGACCGACCTTAATTCTAAATTGGAAGCTGCCTTTTAACTGTCAGATTGCAGATTTATTGACCTGATTTATAGTTAATATTTCTGCAGAGGTGGGTAGAGTATTGTACTGAAGTAAGAGTAATGTTACTTCAAAATAATATTACTCAAGTAGAATTACAGAGCAGTGGTCCAAGAAATTACTAAAGTAAAAATATAAAAGGATTTGGGAAAACTACTACTCAAGTAAGAGCAACTGAAAGAGTAACTGTCGGGACTTAGCTTCTGATTTATAATTTGACGTTAATGTAATTTGAAGGACAAAACATTAAATAATGCACAGCATCTGTTTTTTTCAAAGGAAAGACACAGAAATGAGAAAAACTAAATCGTATCTGAAGGAGTGGTACAAGAAACACAAATGTTCAAATCATTTAATATTGTCAACATAAAGATTTTGTCACTTGTAAACTTACTCACAGTGGGAAGAGAAACCAAAACTTTACTTAAGCAAGAGTACTTACTTCAATAAAAATATTACTCAAGTAGGAATAAAAGTATGCTGCTAGAAAAGTACTCTGCAAAGTACAAGTTCTTTAAAATGTTACTCAAGTAAATGTAACTAAGTAAATGTAACTGAGTACTACCCACCTCAGTATGTCTGTAATTAGTCGACCTATCGACAAGAAACAAAACACAATTTCCAGTGTCTTCTCTGTCAGAATAAATAAATAGTGATTTATATTTTTTTTTCAAAATGCCTCCAGAGAGTGTCATTATTCAAAGATATGATTGTTTCAGCTGAAATTACTTCAAACCATAATATGAATATGATTAATAGTTATAATACGTTTGTGGATCCAATCCCTGGCAAATAATGTTAAGGTTTAACATTTGTGGATCATAAGTTGATAGTAAGTTTCATATTTCTTGCTAAAACAGTCCCATAGAGTTGTACAGGCCCACTGTCTGAAATTGTGATATAGAGCATAAACCACAACCATTTATCAAAATAAGTGATTTGAATGCATGCTTTTGAGAGCAGAAAAAGTATTCAGTCCCTTTCAAAAAGAGTACATCTTACCTTCATTTCTTCTTTATAATTCAAAAATTACTGACATTTTACCACCAGGAGTAGTATAAACAGTCACTAGTTTCACTAGTTTGAGCCCTTTCTATGACATCTTTTCTCTTTGCCCCGTGCTGTTACTGCCTGCTCTGTTTCTTGTCCTATAAAAGCAGTATGTCCAATTCCTGGAACCAACATTGCCTTAAATGTCCATTTGCATCAACAGGAACCCCTTGACTAAACTTTAACAGTTGTTAAAATTTCAATATTATGATAACAGTGTGAATGCAGGACCATAAGTCGTACCATGTGTTTGGGCATATTTTGAACCTTCATAACAGATGATGTAAGCCACCCCCGTTCCCTCTAGTCACTACTAATAAAGCGCTAGGGACCAGACCACAGTGTGTGTCCCCCCCTCCAGTACTCCAGTAACAGGCATAAACAGGTCAAGTTACCTACAATATTTCACATTCAAAGGAAGAGACAAACATGTTGAGCACAGTATCACTTTTAATGGGATGGTTTATTCATAATACACTTTAACCCGATTACCTGCATTCCCATTATATTTGTCCACACTGTAAAAACAAATTGTCCCAACTTTGTCATGCCCCATCTCTATTTAACACCAGGTGGTTTTCAGATTCTACAATGATGATGTTGTCTTGTATGCTGTATATGGCAAGGCAAGGGAAGTTTATTTGTATAGCACAATTTGTACACAAAGGCATTCAAAGTGCTTTACAGATTAAGAAAAAAACAATACAAATCAAACGTAAATAATAAAATAATAAAATTAACATTAGAAGGGCAATTTTAGCCTGGATTTTAACACTGTCATTTTGTCTTTACAAAAAACCAAAAAAAAAACCAAAGCAAAGCCAAAGTCACAGATCTTGCTATGGTGCCCCTCATCTTAGTTAAGCACTAGATTGTTGTGATACACTCGTCTATAGTAGTGCTGGACATGATATAGGATGCACAAAAATAGGGCTGTACATTTTATTCACGTTCAAGATTCAGTTCATTCGAAATTCTAATCATCAACGATATGTCTGGGTCTTTTTAATCGCGAGGTCCACAGCCAAACCTCCGGCAGTAGAAGCATGTGGATGTGAGTTCAAAGCTACTTCAACTTTTTTTTTGCTTTATGGTAATGATCAAAAGTGTTGTTGTTCCGGCCATTTGCTTTTGAAAGGACAAAAGTGTGGCCAATAATGTTAATGTATTTACATATGTCTGGGTGTGAGTGATGACAAGTAACCATGTGAACTCACTCATGATGATCCATGATGAGTAATTTGCTTATTGTGAAGTCCTAAGGTCAGGATCTCTTATCTGTATTAGTCACGCGCTTTGTCCTTTTTATTCCATTAATCTAGTTACAGAATGTCCTTTCCTGTAACTATTCACATTGTCCGCATGAAATATTTTCATTTTATTAGCTGCATCTTAATACCAAAATAATAGCATGAACGTAATGTTATGGAAAAAGAACATCAGAATTACATATCCATTCAACAGTGTTTTGTGTCTTAATTTTCCAGCGACATGGATCCTTGATATCAGTCTGAGGTGAGATTCTTGAGTTGGGAAAACCCGGAAAACTCCAGTCGTTCCCAGTGGGCTAAGGAATGATGTGGATGTGCCAGCAAAATGAGAGGGGCTGTGAAGAGTGGGAGGGGCCTCCACTAGTCAGGGAAGAGTAAAAATGGCAAGTTTGTTTTAAAAAGGTAAATGACAAATGAAGATGTACACATGTAGAGAATTTCAGAAAAAGAACAACTACATAATCAGGCATGGGATGATACTGAAATTGTATAATTATCATTATGAAAATAACTGCAATTAACAATAATACCACAGTAATGATTAAAATGAGAATATTTGCAAATGACTAAATGATTCAGTTGTTATTATGAAATAAATTGTACTTTTTTCTGTTTTGTCTGTTTTAAGTGAAGACAACAATGATCTAGAAAAGGACATCATAAGTGGCAGTTATCCTTATTATTATTATTATTATTATTATTATTATTAGTAGTAGTAGTAGTAGTAGTAGTAGTAGTAGTAGTAGTAATTCATTTTATTTAACAGCGCCTTTCATGACACACAAGGTCACTTTACAAAGGATTAAAATTCTGAAAAAATGTTGATTTTCACAATAATATAATAATAGAAAATGTGACACAAACTATTGTTGACCTCCCTTTGCATCAGATCAAATGAGTTAGGAACTAAAGTCATTGGCTTTGTAAACATACAGACCACACGTATGATCATGTATATGCAGACCACACGTATGCTTCTGTATATACTAGACTATTTTTATTTTTTTATTATATATCTTAAATTTTTTTGCATGCTCTTACTTTATTTTTAAATAGTGATACTTTATTATTATTATTATTATTATCTTTTTTTAATAGTGATATCTCTACTTTATATATTATTATTATTATTATTATTATTATTATTATTATTATTATTATTATTATTATTATTCAGTGTTCTATGTTGCACCTTATCACCAAAGCAAGTTCCTAGTTTGTGAATTGTGTTCACTGACAATGGCAATAAAAGTTTTTCTGATTCTGATTCTGATATATGTGATTATGAGCAGGTTTGAAGAGAAGAAAAAAGAGAGGAGGGGTTTGGACTTGGTGGGATTGGACCAGGGGCCAAACCACAATACCACACTCTATGTCTGGAAGCCATCATATTTTAGCTTAATGGGATGGGGGTTAACTCACACACACACTTTCACAAAAGCTCAGGAATGCAGCCACCACAAAAGACAAGAGACATGTCCAACAGATGTGAGCCAGATGCCCTGAAACATCATAGGTCTGTAGTGTAAATGTGTGAACTGTGTACTGCTTTAATCACATGAAGGGTCGGGTAACCAGCTTCCTCTGCTGAGGTTAGTCATTTTCTCAGACCACAACCAGCATTCTTACATTCAACCAAAGCCAATGGTTGAATGTAACTAATGCATTCAGAACACATTGTTTTCAGTCAAAAACACTTTTAAAAAATCTGCTTAATCTTTTAATAAAAGGGGTTTGTAAAGTTTGAGACACAGATTTTAAATGAAATTAAAAGTGTGTTGTGGTCTTTAGTTACCACATAGTTAACTATCCTCAACCTACCTGAATCACAGATTTAGCAATTATTTTCTGTATCATTTACAAATGTCTTTTTGAACTGATACCAAATAATAATAATCAGATTTCAAACGCCTCATTAGATACTCATGTAACCATTCAAAACTATCCAAATGTATAAAAACTGAAGAAAGAACAACCTTATTTGAGTAATTATGAGAAACAACACATTTAATGTGTGGTGAAAAAAAATCACAGAAAAATGTTTGAAGAGCGTCTTGCTAAGCTTAAAATGGCTCTCTTTTTACATTATTATATTTCATAGAAAAATGTTTTCAAATTTTTTTCTGACCATTATTTTTTTCTTAAAATGAGTTGCGACCTTTACACTAAAAGTAAAACCATTTTATAAGCATCGAGATGCCCTAAACCGACACATGAGTGAACTCAATAGATAAACTTTGGCCCTTAGACTGCAATAGAGGTCAGACATGCAATCAAAGGATACTGTGCTCATGAAGGGAATGAGATGGAGAGATGGCTAATGGGAAAGAGGAGGAGGAGAGTTATAAAACTTATATTAACTGAGACTGTAGAATGAAAATGCATTTATATGAAAAGAAGGGCTGTCCAGTTGATCAAAATGTAATCGAATCTTAAACAAATTGTCAATGATGAGCAAGGGGCTATTGGTGGTAAAGCATCTCATTTGGAGCAGACTTTTGAGGAATTTGTGTGTGCGTGTGTGTGTGTGTGTGCTCGTGTGTGTTTGTTGTAAATGCACTGGAGTGGGGTAGTTGAGGTTTATTTTAAAAGTCAGTCTTATCTTCATGAACTTGATTTATTTAAGGAATATGTATTTGTGGTCATATACTTTTTAATGAATCAAAAAACTCTGAATCAGGATTTATTTTATTTTTTTTTGGGGGGTGTACATTTTTCATATATTATGAATATTATATATTTTACAGTTTGAATCTTCATCACTTTTACTCATTAAAATAATAAAAAACCAATAATGGTGCACATTTTAGTTATTAAACTAAGGTATTTGTTATTCTTCTTTCAGAATTATGAAAATTGGGACTTTTGCCATAGCAATTAACAGTTTCAAACTAAATTCTACATCTCTTGTGTGAATGACAAATCCTCAAAATGCCACGTAGCTGAAACCCAGAGGCCTCAAAATTATGGAATACACTGCCAAAGCACATAAGAAACTGACCACTATACTCCACCTTAAAAAACATTCTTAAAAATTGGCTGAAAGATGGATGATCTTGAGCTTTTAATCATGCTTTTAATGTGATGTTACTTTGTAATGTCTCAGATGTGTGTGCCATGGAGATGTTTGTTGTCTTTTGGCATAACGTTTAATGGCTTGTAATTAGAGCTGAGAATCACAGGGTTCCTCTTGATACGATACAATGCACGATACATAGCTCACAATATGATATTATCACAATATGGCGATACATGCAATAATTGATATATTGCACATGATACTCTGTGATATATTGCTGTTTTTTAAAGAATCTGATATGTTTTAGCGATAATATTTCTTTGTTAACGCACAGATTAGTATATACTGACTGCACTATGCACCTAATGCAGATAAATAAATAAATAAAAAGAACAACTTGATAGTATGATGAAATATTTCTAGTGCAATGTCTCTATGCTTTTCCCATAGTAAATATATACCTGCTAAATGTGAGATATCCAGATAATTACATTCATAACTGGTTTAGACCCAGTTCCCTTTTTCACACAGACAGACCACACCCATCTGCCTGTAAGTGAGTGAGTGAATGAGGAGGAGTTGTAGAGCCAGCACAGCCAGTTCAGCTCTTCCTCCTCGCTCTCGCTCCCACCCACGTGACAGTGGTGTGGGCGCTCTCCAGACTCCTGATGTGAAAGTGCAGTCACATAATTGTCAGCTTTGATTGAGTCTTAGTTAAACATTCATGCCCAGACAGCTGCTTCGCCAGCCCTGTGCATTGTGTCTTAAGCGGGTGATGAGGGACCACGCTAACCCATGTCTCTCTGTGCTTTCTTACAGTCTGCTGCCGTTTCCGATGGAGGTGAGTCCACTTCACAAATATCAACTTTGTATGTTTTTCTTTTGGCTGATTTGTACATTTGACATGGAGCAAAACAATCACAACATACTCTGCAATATAGCCTTGCCTGGTTGGGCCTGTCAATGCCCATGTCACCTTTGGCTCTGCTGAAAACCAAAGAAAAAAAAAGTCTGATTTATAAATCTAAAAATACATTTGATTTCATTAGCTTCTGATTCAGTTAGCATTTGATTGATCCCCCATTGTTTTGTTTTTCACATAATATCTACTAGCCACTTGTGCAATCATGGCTGTAAACACTTTTAAGTATTTGAGCAAAGTTTTTGGTAATGACTGTTCCTTAGCTAGCAAATATAAATGTTTGTTTGACTAAGCTATTAGTCCAAAAGATCTAACCCCTAATTTTATAATTAACAGGAGGTATGTACAACCCAGCAAATGCGTTTTAACTTTAACTGTCTTGTTTTACAAACACCAAGACACAATTTAATCTCCAGTAAAATACCTTTCATACTAATGTGTTAAGTATAATCCCATATTTGTTTAGGATTGGTCCTTTTAAGAAAAGGTTTCAAAGGAAGTAATTCTAGACAGCAAAATTTTACTTTACTTTAGTTGTTATTCAGGTAAACTTATTTTATGTCAAAGTCATTTGCTTCAGTCAACAATAGCAGAAACCTTAATTCCCTCATTCCACAGTTTTAACAGTCCCATCGACACCTTGTGAAGATAAAAGGCCCATTTTACAGCAGGCAGGAGGTACAAGGTGGAAGAGGAGGTGAGAAAAAGCACAAATAGTGGTGCAAAAGTAATCAGAGATGCAATGTTTTCAGCTCCTTCACACCCTGAGGCTTGGAGTTGGACGGGATTACAGGCACATTTGTTTATTTTTACGAATTGTGATAGTCTGTCTATGAGAAGCTGGTGAACGTTGTTAAAATTACATCTTACATCTTAAAAATTGTGTGATTTGAGTTGGGAAACTGTGACTTTGTGTTCCTTTATCATTTGGAGATAACATGAAATGTTAATTAGTAACGCTACTTCAACAGCTCCTTGTTTGTGAATCAAAGTTTGTGGATGATGGAACTTGTGGAGATATATATATATATATATATATATATATATATATATATATATAATATTTTGTACACATTTATCTTTAATAACATTTGTAACAGAATTAAAATAATTCACTTAGCACTGATTGAAAGGGTTTCACAATGTACAAGGCTGTAATCTAATTCCAGCAGCCCTCTGATACTGAAAAGTTTTTGAGAGGCAAGGAACTTAAAGTTATTTATTTTAATTGATTTATTTAAAGTATCTAAATGCTGATATATCAAGATATATTTAGACAACATTTGCTGATATAGTACAGATTTCAGGGGCTGCTGTACTGATACATTTTGTGATAGCACTACAATTTTGTTACTTGTTTAGGGTGCTTTCTCACTTTTGTCCTGGTTTGAGCCCAGTTTAGTACTGATGTTGACTTGGTTTGGTTATATTCTAGACCTGGTTTAGTCCTGGTCTAGTTCAGGTTGGTGAAGTGTGAATAAAGCCATAGAGAATGGAAACGTGTTGGTTGCTGTAAGGGCAATCCAAAAAGCATAAAGCACAACTGGTTAAATACCCCCCCAGACACGCTCATTATTGTCACACAAAAACTTATATAGTAGCTACTTAGTTGAGCACCGAAACAAATTCACTCTCGTTGTCCTGTCCTGACATAACTGAACCTACCACAGACATATATTGTATGTAACATTACTGATGGTGCACAACTCACAATATATTATTACAGTGCACCAAGTTGATTATTATGCA
The DNA here is from genome assembly GCA_029959045.1 of Taenioides sp. WSHXM2023. Taxonomy (NCBI): domain Eukaryota; kingdom Metazoa; phylum Chordata; class Actinopteri; order Gobiiformes; family Gobiidae; genus Taenioides; species Taenioides sp. WSHXM2023. Next base: position 18,814,764 of record CM057090.1, read on the forward strand.
TTTAAATATAATCGTTTTGAACTTAAAATGTCTCCAGCTTGTCTCTAAAGCGGTATGTTACACTTATTTTCTCCAGCAGAGACACAACACATCTCAAAGGGGCAGTATCAGATCTCAGGGAGAATTAGATAAGAACAAAGTGGTTCAAACTATTTACCTTTAGCTGTGGGTAAAAGCCATCTACTGCGTTCATCGATTGAAGGTAAATTGACCAAAAGAAATCATGATTACTTTGCCGTTTAAAAGTGTGTACCTTTATCTGATGGTATTGCTTTTTGTGCTGAATATAGAAGAAAAGCAATATAAGGATCTGGAAATTTTCTATATTTTAATTTGAAATTCTTTGTTTTAATCAATAAAAATATTTATATTGATTTTTTTTTTAAGGTGAACTGCTTGTCTTCATGGAGATGTTATGACTTTGGCTGGAATGTTCCACAGCATGGCATTAAGCATAACCCCTGCTGTTGTGTTTTTCAAGGTATTTTTTAGCAATAAAACACATGTAATTGAACAAAATGTAAGCTACATACATCAAATGCCAAACAGTGGAACATTCCATGCTAAGCGATAACATCCCATTGAGACATGGCAGGAACCCTTTCCAGAAAATTTGCCAACATCACAACAGCACTTAGCGATATACTGCTCCCTATAGCACTGTCTATTTATACCATTTATTCTGGTAATAACATGCCTGAAACAACAGGTCTTCAATCTATATTAGCAGTTATTGATTTGCTTCTCTGGATGCGCAGGGGTCTTGGCTTCTCATTAGTCTCAGTAGTGGCCTTCCTCTGTCATGAATACTGCAGTCTGTATACAGGTGTGTGTTGGTGCATCTACCTTCTCCTTCTCCCTCTAAATTATTCACTGTCCCATGGCTCGTGTGCGTGGATCACTTACCTCTCTGTAGCTCCATGTTGTGACCCTACTCTCAGGTTGTTTAAAGTTTTTCCAAATACCTTTTTCTGTTCATTTTTTGTTTTTTTTTGATGCCTTTTAGTCTGTATGGTTTTCTGTGTGATGGTTCTGGATTTTGAGTATGGATTATGGAGGGACTTGGGGCCCTCAGGATGCGTTACCTGCCCCGCTGGCATCACTCGGGCTCCTACCAGCTTTACCCAGGTGAGATAGGAGTGAGTTCAACCAGTGGTATGAGTTTAATCTTGATGATAGCTCCTGTCCCGTTTATCCTAAGTTTATTGTTGGGTGAGACCTAGTTTTAAGACATGTTTGTCAAATTTAAAAAAAGCTGTATTTGTTGCACTGTTTGTTGCACTTTTTGTTTGTTTTTATTTACTATGTAACACTTTTTATTAGCTAGGAAACCACACTGGGTCTTGTTGATATTGTATTGGGTTGTTAAGAATGACCTGAGAAAGAACTGCCATTACAGAGAGCAACTGTATTCTGTAGTAAAAGCTGTTATGGGTTGTTGAAAAGCTTTTGATGACTTTCAGTAGCTACAGTAGCCTTGGGTCAGTGTAAAGCATTCTTATAGAGTATATTTTATATATTGTCACTCCCACTCCTAATATAGCAGTTCATCACTTTAACTTATGTAAAATCTATGCAGGCTTACAATTGTTTATAGGGAATTTAAGTGCTATGGAAATTAACAAAGCTAGCTGTTAAAAGACAGTGTGGTGTATTGTCACCTTTTATATTTGATCAGATAAAGGAAGGCTGGTTTACTTTGTTTGTATGTATGTATGAGTAGCTTTGGCCGGATTACGAGATAAATTATTTAACACAGGAATGTGAGAGTGATATTGTGAAGAGAAATACGCGCTATCTTTTCAAAGTTTTTTTAACCATTTCATATAATGTTGTTTTCTCACCAAAAACATGAAGTACTGGTTTCCCCTCTATATTTTATATTTTAAAATGTGATAAAAAAAAAAAAAAACATGCTACACAAGGTGCAGTGACAGGACACAATGACAGTTTGCACCAGAGCCACTGCTTCTCCAGTGGCGCCTGGTATTCCTAGCGTTCTCCCATCCACCAGACTCAACCCATCTTAGCCTTTGAAATAGGGCAATGGCAAAGTGGTAAAAAGTACCAATACTGTGCATGCAAAAAAATAATAATAATCACTTAATACTAGGGATGTAACAATAACCGAAATATCGTGCTATCATACCGTCAGAGGTCTCACAATAATATCATGGGCTGCCACAATACATCGAATGACAAGTTCCTTTGCTTAAATGTGTTTTACATAATAAACTTATGGAACTACATATCCCATGATACATTTCAGTGCTGACAACATGAAGAAATATGTTTTTTACTTGAATTCTTGGAATTATGACAGTATTGATTTGCACCAAAGTTTTGTCAAGATACAATTCTATTAGCTGAAAATGTACATTAATTATCACGTCTTCAGTGTTAAATCACATATGACAGTAGCTGAGGGCAGAGCAATATATTTACAGGATTATACTGTGGCGGGGCACCTGATCAGCTCTCTGCCTCTGGATGTCCTTGTATTCACCGTTATCTCCTCTGAGCAGCCCACTTAGGTTCAAGTGTCCTCCAGCCTCATCATTGGAGTTATTTTCAGGTTTCCTCGAGGCCTGGTTATTTAGTTCTGAAAGTCTGCAAGTTTTAACACTGAGATCATTCACACAGAAGCACTATTTTTGCAGACTTACATACAGTTATGAGGATGCTTGGGGCTCACCGTTTTAACTATAAAATGTTACTGCTTTTCCAAAATTATACCGACCTTTACTATGGTGGTTTATTTCTATGTGGAATTACTTGAATTGTATTAAGCCTCTAATTACATTTACCAGTGTCATGATCAGATTTCATCGTGTATATCATCACAAAAAGCAGTTACACTATATTGCCAAAAGTATTCACTCACCTGCCTTGACTCGCATATGAATTTAAGTGACGTCCCAATCTTAATCCACAGGGTTTAATATGACGTCGGTCCACCCTTTGCAGGTACAACAGCTTCAGCTCTCTGTCTCTGCTCTAATTCATCCCGAAGGTGTTCTATCGGTTTGAGGTCAGGACTCTTTGCAGGCCAGTCAAGTTCATCCACACCAAACTCTCTCATCCATGTCTTTATGGACCTTGCTTTGTGCACTGGTGCACAGTCATGTTGAAGAGGAAGGGGCCATCTCCAAACTGTTCCCACAAAGCTGGGAGCCTGGAATTGTCCAAAATCTCTTGGTATGCTGAAGTATTCAGAGTTCCTTTCACTGGAACTAAGGGGCCAAGTCCAGCTCCTGAAAAACAACCCCACACCATAATCCCCCCTCCACCAAACTTTACACTTGGCACAATGCAGTCAGACAAGTATCGTTCTCCTGGCAACCGCCAAACCCAGACTCGTCCATCAGATTGCCAGATGGAGAAGCGCAAGTCGTCAAAACAGAGATTGCGTCTCCACTGCTCTAGAGTCCAGTGGCGGCGTGCTTTACACCACTGCATCTGACGCTTTGCATTGCACTTGGTGATGTATGGCTTGGATGCAGCTGCTCGGCCGTGGAAACCCATTCCATGAAGCTCTCTACGCACTGTTCTTGAGCTAATCTGAAGGCCACATGAAGTTTGGAGGTCTGTAGCGACTGACTCTGCAGAAAGTTGGTGACCTCTGCGCGCTATGCGCCTCAGCATCCGCTGACCCCACCCCGTCAGTTTACGTGGCCTACCACTTCGTATCACTTGAGTTGCTGTCATTCCCAATCGCTTCCACTTTGTTATAATTCCACTGACAGTTGACTGTGGAATATTTAGGAGTGAGGAAATTTCACGACTGGACTTGTTGCACAGGTGGCATCCTATCACAGCACCACACTGGAATTCACTGAGGTCCTGAGAGTGACCCATTCTTTCACAAATGTTTGTAGAAACAGTCTGCAGGCCGAGGTGCTTGATTTTATAAACCTGTGGCCATGGAAATGACTGGAACACCTGATTTTGATTATTTGGATGGGTGACTGAAAACTTTTGGCAATATAGTTTTCTGTAATGTGTATACCATAGTTGTTGTTTTTTTAATAGTTGGTAAGATTCATGTCTCTTCTCTCTTTGAAAAACAAGACGAGTCAACTGCCGGGCCAGAAGTGTCTTTATCTATCATTTTAATTTGAATGGCACAGATGAGTCATTATTTATTCATCATTATGGCTTGATTTATGCTCTGCCACTCACACCATGCACAGATCAATGATTAAACCACGACCATGTTGCAGAGCTGAATAGCGTGGAGCTGCAGGGCTGTAGCAGTGACAACAGTCTGAATAGTAATGCCAGTCTGCCCAGCGTCCAGAGCCACCGCCGCCACACCGACCGCAGAGTGGCGAGCTGGGCCGTGTGCTTCGAGAGACTGCTGCAGGACCCCGTGGGAGTGCGATACTTCTCGGTACTGACACTGTACACCTGTCACACAGCACATCAACTCTGTTTATTGTCTAACCTTCATCTCTCACGGACTGAAGGAGTTCCTAAAGAAGGAGTTTAGTGAAGAGAACATCTTGTTCTGGCAGGCCTGTGAGTTCTTCAGTCATGTCCCTGAGAATGACAAGAAGCAGGTACCACTTTGAACACAAGCTGCTCCTCAGTATGGCCCATAACAATTGTTTGGTCAAACACAAGCTCTGTGTTTCTTACAGCTGTCTCAGCGCGCACGGGAGATCTACAACAGCTTCCTGTCGAGTAAAGCCACGACTCCAGTGAACATCGATAGTCAGGCTCAGCTTGCCGATGACATCCTCAATGCCCCGCGCCCCGACATGTTCAAGGAGCAACAACTGCAGGTCCTCTACATACAATACATCTATCATCTGTAGCCTTTGTCAAACAACAACTATACACAGAGGATGTACAGAGCCAAGCTCTCATATGAGGAACAGGTTCCAACAGGAAACTATTAGTGCACATAAAAGTGCATTAAAAGCACTGCCATTAAGTTATAATAAGATTTAGCACTCACAGGTCAGCTTGCTTTCGAGATGTCTAGCTTCACGGAAGTGAGTAGATTAGTCTGTTGCAATGAGGGGAAGTTTCTAAAAGAGCTATTGATTTGTCTGTTGAGCTCAGATGTTTAAACTCTGATAAGTGTCACAAGGCTCAAAGGATATCCACCAGGCTTATTATGTCTCATATTAAACACATTCACTTGTGAGTGCTTTGTGACTCACAAAGCACTCGTTCATGTCTTAGATCAAACTACACATGGTCTTTACTCTGTGTTTAAGTCTTTCCAAAAATGAATTATGTGTATTTTTCTACCATAGACAATATATTGGACTTGATATAATTTGTTTTCTCCCCTTTAGATATTTAATCTAATGAAGTTTGACAGCTACACCCGCTTCCTGAAGTCCTTGCTCTATCAGGAGTGTATGCTAGCGGAGGTGGAGGGCAGGCCCCTACCAGACCCCTATCACATCCCCAGCAGCCCCACGTCAAAGCACAGCACCACAGGATCAGACCGCTCCAACCTCTCCACCCCCAAGAAGGTACGCTCTTCCCTCTGTGGGAATCTGAGTATGTTGTTTAGATTCAAGAAATGACAATTTTATGGTTAATAACTGAATGTAACGTGCTTCTGTGATCTATATCGCAGTTAACAATACAATCAGTGAATGTGTGTGCATCTGGGTTTGCGCATCCTGATTTGGTTAGCTGGTGTTACAGGAGGACAAAAAGAGCAAGTCAGGCCGCTCTCTGAACGAGGACAGTCGGGATGATGGAGCAGACAGGAAGAAGGGCATGTTCTTCTCGTGGTCACGCAACAGGAGCTTTGGAAAAGGCCCAAAGAAACGGGAGCTGGCTGATTTCAACTACAGTGAGTCTAATTGTCACAAATACAACTGTTATTGTGTCATGTGTGCAGCTAATTGACTTCACTCTTTCAGATTATTCTGGGAGCAATGGACGTCGAGAATCTCAGGGCTCTCTTTCATCAGGAACAAGTTTAGAGCTTGGGACATCAGGATCAGGAAAAAATGAGGTCTGCCCAAACAATTAAAAACATATCTTAACAGTATGTAATATAGTTGACTGAAATTACAATAGTGATTGACATGCCATGTTCTAAAAGCTCTACTCGTTGGCTTCTCTGTTTTGGCGGTTAGGTGGATGTGTCTCGTGGTGCAGAGAGAGGAGGCAGCAGTGCCCCCTTGAGGCAGTGCAACATAAGCCTGCCTGATGGCTCATGTTGCTCTGTGCCCCTGAGGTCTGGAGTGTCTATCAGAGATCTGATGCTGGGACTCTGTGAGAAGCTTGGCATCAACCTGGCAGCTATAGACCTCTTTCTGGTGGGAGGGGAAAAGGTACGTAAAAACACTCCTTATGTAAAAATGCAATATGGGGAACAGTTCATTAAATTACAGTTAATTTACAGTCAACTGTAGTTATTTGTAGACTACTTGAACTTGTGTTTGTCTCTTTGCAGCCATTGGTTTTGGACCAAGATTGTATGACCCTGTGCTCTCGAGACCTCCGCTTAGAGAAACGCACTCTTTTCAGGTAATGGCATGATTGACTATTGAGCTGAATTATTAAAACAATTGATATTGTACTGCAAAAATAAATATTGTTTTGTTCTTTAACAACAGACTTGATTTAGTCCCCATTAACCGTTCAGTTGGATTGAAGGCAAAGCCCACCAAACCAGTGACTGAGGTCCTAAGGCCTGTGGTGGCCAAATATGGCCTGCACCTCTCAGACTTAGTTGCACATATTGTATGTATGGATCTCCTCATTACTGTGTACAAACAGTATTTTTGTGAAAAGTCCTCATTTTACCTCATCCTGTCTGTGATACAGAGTGGGGAGTCAGAGCCGTTGGATTTAGGTCTTCCTATTTCCAATCTGGATGGACTACGGGTGGTATTAGATGTAGCAGATCAATTTCCTGGGAAAGGTAATACACATAATGATCATACTGATCAGAGAATTGTGCTGGATGATGCATTTGTGATGGATGATGCATTTGTCCATTCCCTTCACTATGTTTTCTGCAGATAAACAAAAAGTAGGGCCTTCTAAGGGCCATGCCCCTGCCTCAACAAGCAGAAATCAATCAACAACAGTAAGACCTCCTCCAGCTCTGTTTTTTGTTATTGTCTTGCACTGGAATGTTCCATAACCTCATAACGAATGTCTCCACTTCCTGTTTATGATGTCATGCCACTAAGTGTCTTTCCTGCTGTCCTCAGTCCACCACATGTGTTTGTGTTTAAACCTGTTCAGGTGTAATGTCTGTCACGCTGCAACTGTTTGTAACAGTATGTGCACTGTATGTGACGCCACCAGACTGTCTGTCTTACTATTGGCCGATTGCATTTGTCCTCCTGATCTTTCATCACAAATCCTCCTCTAAAACGTAACATAAACTGGACATGGTGTTAGGAGTCAGTAATTTATAGATTGTACTTGAGTTGTGTGATCTTCCAGTATGACTGGTTCTAGCTGGTAGTTGGTCTAATCTGTTGGTGGTGTAGTGTGTGTTTTTGATTGGATTTTAGCCATTTGTCTCAATAGAACATCCTCACTGTCTTTGAAGTCATACCATTATGTTTTGAATATGTTCTAAAATGAAGCCTCACATGTGCTGCGGCCATGTTGCCATCACATTTGCCGTACTCTAGGGCTCTAATGCCCCCTCCGCTCTCCTTGTGGCCCTCAGGGGGAGGACAGGCCTTCAGGGAAAGCCGGTTCAGCCCATTCCCATGGGGAGAACGGCAAAGCTCGGCCAAGCTCTGATACAAGCAGCCAGCCTTTACCCAACCACTCTGTCTCTCTCCTTAAGGCTCCGGAGAAAAGAAAGCAGAAAAAGATTAATATAGACGAAGCTGAAGGTAACCACTGAACAAGATATTATCTTTTGTGGTGTATAGTTTCTGTAGCCGTGTCGCTATAACTCACTAACCTTTGCCCCTATACCGCAAGTGCTTCCAAAGCTAGCTATGTGTAGCACACTCACAGTGAATGTAGCTTTGCCTTGACTAACATTCTCTGCATGTTTCCTAAAGTAGTGACTCAATACAATGTTACAATGTTATTTGAAGTATTTAACCCAAAATGTTGTGTGTGCATGCTATTGTTTTTGGTGTGTGTGCGTCTCCAGAGTTCTTCGACCTCATATCCAAAGCTCAGAGTAACCGAGCAGACGACCAGCGAGGCCTGCTAAACAAGAGCGACTTGCAGCTCCCTGACTTCCTGCGCCTGTCGCCGACGGAGCCCAGTAGCTCCACCCCTAACTCCCGTCACTCCAACAACGGCAGCTTCCCCAGCAGTGGCCGCCGCGGCAATAAGGCCAATGGCAGCGATAAAGGCGGAGGGGGCACGCACTTGCTCAATGCGAGCCATCAGTCCCAGAGCCTGGACTCTGCACTGGGCAACGGCAGTGGGGGAGGGAGGAGAGGTAGAGCTCCTCCCCCGTTCCCTGGTAACATCTCACCTATCCACCCGCCCCAGGGCAACCAGCGCCACTCAGCTCTGCTGCAGGACTCTCACAGGGGGGAGTCTGTGCAGATGTTGGAGGAGGACACCCTGTCTGATCTGACACTAGTGGGAGAAGGGGACATAAACAGCCCTAGCCTCAACTACGTCACTCCTTCAGCACTACAGTGCAAACTCCCCTCACACCCCCCACACCAAGCACAGGACACTAGGCCCAGCTCAGGTACCTCTGCTGTGTGACCCTGTGAAGTGCTCTTCACCTCTTGTGTTTCTCCTCCTGACTCCAGTCTCCTAAAGTCTTTTTTAGATGTCACTTTCAAATCAGATCTTTAAAAAGGTCTGAACTGCCCAGTATGCATCCTGAGCTTAAAACCTTTATTGACCAGTGTGATTACCAAATCCCTTTGTGCACATATTTCTGCATACAAATGTACTATACAACTACTGTAATTAAATACAGGAGTAAAGGAAGTTTTTCTATTGTAAAAAAAAGTGAAAATAATCAAGTTTCTAGTGGATGCATTGGGCTGAACTTTACTGTGTGGTGTGCATCTGTGTGAACTTCTGAGCTGTGGATTTTCTTTGTGGTAATATAAAGACCTCAAGGACAAGTTTTTGCAACCACCCTTTCACCAGAGGACATCTTTCACAATGCACTTTAGTCAGCTGAGAGTGAAATATTACACTTTACTGGTCCATCACGTTTTGTATTTAATCTTAGATGTTGTTCTTATTATTAGAGTGGCTATATGTTAGTAAGAATATTTCCTTACAATCAAATATTATTCAAAGTTATAGTATACTACAGTACATACAGACCCATGTACTCTTTTTAGTGCATATTTGTAAAGGGCTGCAACAACTTATCAAATAACTATACCATTTGCAGAAATAATTGGTTTAATCAGAAAGTTGAATTTTGTAAATTTGAAAAATGCTTTTTATCTCTGTTTTTTTAAACTTTCAAGACATCCTCAGTTGGCTCTTTAATTTAATCAGGTAAAATGTGTTAAAAGAGACACAAGTTAATCCTTTGACTGGTCAACAGTATAATAAATAACTGCAGCCCCAGTACACATACCATTTTACCCACCCATTTTAAAGACTAGAACACAGGGCATCCTCTGTCTTTGCTGTCTGATCACCTCAGGCTTATTTGTCAGAGTTCGTAAACAGTGTACATTTAGTGCTGACCCATACATGCCACTCTAATGCGAATGTTTAAATCAGTCTATTTAGTTTCATAGCTATTTTTATTGCACTACATCACGCAATACAATCACTCCATCAGATAACACTCTTAGCTGGAAAAGGGGACTTGCATCATTTTGTAAAGGTTTATCTTAACTTTTATCATGTTCTATATTTTCAGTGGTAATTTATCCCAGATACTTTTACTTTCTGTTAAATAAAAAGTATTAATTTGTATATAGTCAACCATACAACAGTACTTATTGTTGAACTGCATTGAGCTGTGTTTCAATAGAAAATGCCTCTCCTCTGTTGAGTTTCCTGTACTGTTTGTAAATAGATCTAATAAATGGTTGTTAGAAGTTGAACTCTCCGTGGAGCCTAATGTGAGCGGCCTCAGTTTCTTTTCTTAGACAAAAACAATCTCTGATTTGTTCTTTTCTCTGGCTGTTTGCCATGTGTTTACATGTCTCACTGTGGCCTGCAGCGTTTCTCTGCTAACAGGCAGGAAATATGACTATCCATGCACAGATTAATATTCTGGAGTCATAACTAGAATGCAAAAAAAGCGCATTCTGGGATAATCTGATGTTACTGCATTGCTATCGCCATCTTTGCCTGTTTGTGTCCCTAGATACAGCAGGACAGCACTTTTGTTTGAGGGCACAAAAGCTTTTGGGGTCCTGGGGCATTAGTTATGCATGGGTCCCCCTCAGCTCCATGCCTTGTTAGACAAGCTTTGTCATGCTGGTCCCTTTATAATTGCACAAACAAAACACATTTCTTCCCATCAACACACATGAATTCCATTGAGACATGCAGGGATGTTCTGACAGATATCCTCTATCACTTTGCTAAAACTTTGAATTTGGACATTTGTTGTTTGGGAAAATGATAGATCTATAGAATCACAGCCACAGTGGCTGTCTGACAGATTGTGCCAAAACATTACAAGAGAGTGTTAATACAAGCCGACCAATAAAGTCTTATAGAGGTCTTTGTGGACTGCACAAAATGTATATTAATGCTGTATTAAACCCTAACCCTTTTCAATAAATTCAGGGACGCCCACTTCTAATAAGCTGTAAAATGGATACAGCTCTATAGACCTTTTCTCTGAGCCTATGTACACTACAGCCAACCAGTAATTGCTCCCTTGAGCTCCAGTCCAATTGGACTCTTTCAAATGGCACCATCTGCTGGTGGTGAAATAAAGAGAGAGGAAGTATCAAAGGGAGAGCTGATGAGGACCAATTTTGTCCATTCAAACAAATACCTAGCATCAATGCAGATAACATTTTGATAAAAATGTGCTTGCATTTTAAAGTACTTGCACGTATCAACATACGATGTTGCATAATAAATACACTACACCTGCAGGGAACACAATGGTGAAAAGGTCTTGACTGTTCCAAACAAAACTGTGCAAAAGATGATAACTTATTAGCCTAGATAATATTTTTAAAGGGAAGAAAATTGAAAACTAAAATGTATATTTTCTACTTCTTGTTGCCAGTAGATGGCAGCAGCCAGCATGAATGAATGACATGCCTCTGTTATGGTTCAGTGAGGCAGAGATAATACAGCACAATCTCGTCATGTTTCCCGTTAAGTCAAGAGTTGGTCTGAGCTCTTACATGTTACATCCAGCGGCCAACTGAGATAAATCACTCAGCTAATTATCCAAATGTCTCCCCCTAAAAATCTGTCACTGACAGTACATCTTTCTGCATCACTGCAAGTGTTTTGTTACTGACTTTTTAAATAGCAGTAATCCAGCTAATTTGACAATACAGTTCAGCATCAGAGTATCTAAATAAGGTTAATCGCTTATAGAATATTGAACAAATAGTTGTTTTTTTGCGTGTTTTCACCTCTGGGTTCCGGAAGTAAATTTCACATGCATTTTTCCCACTGACATTGAAAAAAATAATAATTTTAGAAGTTTGAAAGCTTGCTCTGGGCTAATCAGCTAGAGAGACCTGTAATTGTATTTAAACTCTGCAACATTATAAGTTATTAAAACATTTTGCAGAATCTTACATTTTAAACATGCTTTTTGGACTTAAAACAACTGTTATGGACTTCACGACGTCTTGAAAATGTATGAAAAATTGACTACCAGAACCAGAGTGGACTACTTAGTGGGTGGTACTGTTGAGCTCCATTTTTGTTTTTGCATGTTTGAGGTGCCACTGACTGCTGTGCCACTTTCCCTTCTCTGTCTGGTTTGTTAGGTCATTTAATAAGCAAGATTTTTCCATTTAGGCAAAGACAGAGAGCGCTGGAAAGGAAGTGGCCGAGATAGTGGAGATTATAAGGTTTACAATCAAAGAGCTACATCTTACAAACCTTCTCCACCCTCTCCCTCCCCTCCACCTGCCCCACCTCCCCGCGCACCTGTCCGCTCCCGCCGCAAGTCAAAGTCCCCCACATCCAGATCACATGCTTCAAAACGGGCCTTGGATTTGGACAAGATAGGGAACTCGTCTGACCCTGAAGACAAACTCAAGCCATCGCGAAGGGGGTCCCGGGACCTCCGATGCTACCAGGGGTACTCCGAGCTGGACAGAAAGTGGGAGGGTGTGGCCATGGAGCTGCAGGGGCGTGGCAGCAGGATGAGGTCAGCGGTGTACCAGACTTCAGACATGCCCTCCATGGTCCAAGCCAAGAGACATTCAGACCCCAATGAGGTCAAAGGGCATGTAGACCGCGCAACATTAAAAGCCACGTTTGTTTAAAGTAGGGTACGTCTTTCACTGCTGCAGCTGGTTCACTTTCCACCCTCTGAGGATACTAAAAAGAAGACAGCACAGAGATACGACTCAGGTGTGTGGAATAAGTTTCACATGCAGTACAGACAAATCAGTGTATGGTGTACCCTGGGACAATATAAAGTATTAATGTCACAAAAAAATTAAACTTCAAGGGACAAATCTCTAAATACATGGTAATAATGCAACTTTGTAAAATTTTTATTGTACACAATATAATAAAATGTGATATTGTTATTGTGTACCTTACATTATTGGAGTCCAACGATGACTAGTTTACCTATAATGTTGGAATAAAAACGATTAAAAAAAAAATTAAAAAAAATTACAAGCTTGCAGGCTTTTTAGACTCTCAAGACGCTCAATGAATTCAAATGTAAGATCCCACTTATTTTACATCAATGTAAAAGTGTAGAAATGGAAGCTCTAAATCTCTTACATAAGGCGGCAAGTTCAAAACCTTATTACATTATTGTAGAATAGACTAGAACATTTGCTAATTTTATCAATCTGAAGTGATTATTTTAGAGCAACGTCAACAGATTAAAGGGGCTTTCCACAATCAGAGTTGAGACTTGGTTTATTAGCATAAAGCCACATAAACTAGCCCAGTTTAACACCAGATTAGTGCCAATTTCAAGTGTAAACCGCGCCAGCAGCGGGAAGAATGCACGCGCGCTCTTTAATTGAGTTTGGCCACGTAAACGATGCGCACTTGACGCACGATGACAACTGCACCGACTTGGTAATGGGGCTGGAGAGAGTGCTGTCTGGCGGTGGGGCCGGGGGGCAGTAAGAGGCTATTTTGAACCGAGGCCCTCGCCCCTCCCTGTCCCCGTGTCTGTGGTTTGGGTCCGGCTCACCGGGGACAGTCCACTCAGCTGCTCGGAACCATGACTGAAGATGACGGATACAGTTGTCGCGGAAGGACAAGTCAAGTTTAGAGATGGGAAAAAGGTTTGTTTATAGCGTTGCCTGTTTTATACCTAATATTTTATTCTGCAGATCAGACAAGCGTGTGTTTTTTTATTTTCACAGTGGAAGACACGTTGGGTTGTGCTCCGAAAGCCCTCTCCAGTCGCAGGTAAGAACCGTCCTTTGACAAATGGCATAGGCCTATATTAGTTTCCAAAACGGTATTGGCTGATGTCTAAACTTTCACCAATATTAAAGGGATATTTATCTGACCTTATGTGTTGCCAAATGTGAATCAGCAGTTTTCAAACTTGTCCCATGTTCACTCCTCGCGGTGTTTTGCAGTGGTGATTGATTGAACTAGTTTATCAAAATCTCGTCGCCTCCTTGAACCACAGTAAGGATATTAATCCCCATGGACTTTTGTTGCCAGCTCAGTGACAGGTTTTAATTATTTGAACAGTGTCCAACGAATGACATTGCCAATTTCTAAGAAAAAAATAACCTTGTCACTAAACAACAGCAGCTTTAACTATATGAATTTTAAACGTTTTTAAAGCCTTATGGGTCATTTACTTCATCACTCACTGCACCACGATTGAAAATTTGTTTTGATGATGGAGATGAAAAGTTACTTAGCCTATTACGTGGCTTCAAGGCTGTTATTAGGTAGATTATTCCTGGATGTGTTTGCCAACGGTGAGGCCAGTGAATAGACAATAAGCATGTTACACCTTTTGTATTTAAACATTTTGACATTCTTGTTTTGCAGCTGACAAGTGACAAGCATTTTCCTCTTCCTCCAGACCTGAATGGCAACACTAACCTCAACATTGTTTTTTTTTCCAACATTGCTCAATTCATTGAAAATTTTAGATTAGAAAAATGTAAACACAACGGTATAATTTGTAGATAAAAATGCAAAGAAATCGTCTTGGTGGAAACAATTGTGTATTCCGGTTCTTGGGCAAGCTTTAGTGATGTTCCAGTGAGTGTGTTTAAACCTCCTCTTAGACACTTGCTGTGGCTCTAATTGATCACCTGTCTATTGTGACGACTGGATTTTGGTTATCAGCTGCTGCACTAGATCAGCTCATTGTTTTAGAGTTTGTTTTGACAGTTGTGTGATAACACTCCCAGGCATGCAGTCAGGATTACAACACTACAGTTAGTTTGCGTTCTATTAATAATCACTATAATTGACTTTTAAGCCTCACACCTTTTGAGCTTGATGTGTCTGTGTTGTGTGTCTCTGCTGCAGATTGTCTGTTCCTGTTGGCATACAAAAAGGAGAAGAAGAAGAAAGGCAAGAAGGGGATTGGTCAGAAGGAGAGTTTAACACTAGAGGTATGTTCGTTGCATAAAGTCTATAGAGTGGAAAAGTGGGGCTATGTTTAGTGAGTCACAAGATCAGTGCAGGGCTTACATGAACAATAATGAAGATGCATTAAAAGAGATCACTGGCTTATCTCTGTTTGTCAAGTGTATTAAAAGATCCCTCAGAAGACATCACTGCTAGACTGGATAATTACCGTGACTGAAGGAAATGAATTAGTGATTGTTATTATCAATAAGCAAGCATAAGATCCTGTGAAACCAAAATGCAGCACATATTTCTCACCCTCTATTTTGTTATTTAAAAAGTCAACAACAAATTTTCAATTTGCCACCCATCTGCCACAATTATAGGCTGCATTACATTAAACTTATGAGCTAGTAATAATATCAGTGTGTTGTGCAAATAATGCTTTTACTGAAATTATTTCATAAAAATATGTTCAGTTCATTAAAAGAAAATATATGGGGCTGAGTATTTTGCAGCCTGCTCTTGTCCCACACCAACTGCTGCACCTCTCAGTAACACTGATCAAGTTTGTGGATGACACCACTTTCTGGCTTGTTTCGGGTGGCGATGAGTCTGCTTATAGGAGGGAGGTGGACCAGCTGGTGACTTGGTGCAGTGACAACAACCTGGAGCTCAACATCACCATTGTGGACTCTTTCCTCTTCCTTGGCACCTCCATCACTCAGGACATCAAGTGGGAGCCGACCATCAGCTCTGTCATCAAAACCCTGCAGAGTTCTACACAGCCACTGAGTCCTCACCTCCTCCATCACGGTGTGGTACACCCAGCCCACTGCCAGGGACAGACACAGACTGCAGTGCTGCGTACGGTCCATTTAGAGACTAGCAGGAGGCTACGGTCCATCTGGAGTAGAACCTCTCACCGCTAGAGCAGTTTCTCCTCCTCTGCTGTTGGACTCACTCTATAACTCCTGGCACTTTATAACACCAGTTACTGTCACTTTAAATAACTGTAATTAAACAACTGTAATTAACCTACTTGCATCGTTGGGCTGCACATGCCGATTTTTTTGTGTTGAAAGTACATTTTTTTATAATATTTTAATGCATGCTCTAATTTTTATGTTTTTATTTTATCATAGTTTATATTATTACTCTTTGTTTGATGTTGGACCATAATACCGAAGCAGGATCCTAGTTTATGAATTTTGGAATGAAAATAAAACTTATTGTGATTCTGAAATCAGGCTTACACCTTGCTCATTGCTGAAGCAAAGTGGTGCCATCATATTGGTGGATTACTATAATCCACCAGTTTACGCACTGTTTTTGAAAATAATGTCAAGAGAAGGGACACTGGAACACTAAATCCTTGAGTTTTGGGAGTAGATAGAGCTCATTGTTGGCTCTCGTTGGATATATAATTCATAATCATCATTACTTCACTCGTTATTAGTGATGGCCAGATCCAAAATCACTGGTATTCCCCATCACTACTTAATATACACTTCACTGTTGCATTTGTCACCATGGCAGCATTTTGTGTTTCTTCAGGGCATCTGTGGGGTGGAGCCGGGCCCTGGGTTTGATGGTGTGTCCTACAGTCTGTCCGTTCTGTGCCTCTCCCACACTCTGGTCCTGGGCTTTAGCAACAGAGAGGCGCTGCTGGCCTGGGATGCCCGCATACGCTTCCATCTCGGAGAAGGTCTGATATACTATCATTTTCATCTCTACACTGGAAAGCGCACTGTATCCACATAATAGCATGCGATGGCCTGGGTAAATTACGAATTAAATAAAGTTCTACAATAGGAACCTATAATTTACATAAAAAGATTATAAAGTTGCTTTAGATGTTTTTTTGCAATCTGATTTTTCTGTGCTTAGAAACCTTGAAGCACACTATGTAAATTTTTGATGGGGGTCTGCCATGTGTCTGTCTCCAAAGAGATGTTTTGTCTCTGTACTAACTCAAGACAGTCCAACCACAGCCGCTAATTTGTAGCATGTGTGGAAGACTTCTCTCCAAAATTCACATAACATTCAGAGCACAATATATAACTTCTTATAGTTGACCTAAAAAAAAATGGCAGCACGGTGGCTGAGTGGCTAGCACCCACGCCTCACAGCAAGAAGGTTCCAGGTTCAATCCTCGGGTCGCCCGGCCCTTTCTGTGTGGAGTTTGCATGTTCTCCCCGTGTCTGGGTGGGTTTCCTCTGGGCACTCCGGTTTCCCCCATCAACCCAAAAACATGCACCATAGGTTAAAATCCTCCAGCTGAGGTCCTGACAAGCCGAGCTATAAGATCATGGAGATGGGTCCCCGGGCGCCTGAAAGATGTGCTGCCCACTGCTCCTGAAAAAGGATAGGTGATGCAGAGGATAATTTCCCTACAGGGATAAATACAGGATAATAAAATAAAATAAGAGTTTGATGCTTCGTTTGTTGATTATATAAAAATTCTCAGGCCTTGATGTAGATTTTTTCCCCTTTTTTACGTGTAAACGGCCATGTTTGTGTTTGATGCGAACAGACCATGTGTCTCTCTGATTGGTTAATCCGCCTGTCAGTCACGCTCTCTGAAATCAGGGAGAGGGAATACAGTTTTGTCAAAGCGTGTGGTTCTGGCTGGTCAGGAAAGACCCTATCTGTATTAAATATTATTGGCCTATAGATTATTGAGATGTCATCTAAAACCCAGCTCTATACCGAATATAAACACACATACAGTAGACTGCTTTATGCCCTGTCTATTATCAGTATTGTGCTGAGCTGCTGCATGTGCCACAGTGACAGATGACAAAGTGCAGCCGCTTGAGCTCAGAAACGATTCATCATCGTCACCAACTGCCCCTGTGTGACTCTCACATGTGCTGAATGTTACACACACCCTGTTAGTTTTTTTATGTGTGATTTATGATGTGAATATTAATTGCACTCAGAGGATAGTAGCTAAATATTGTGTTCATGTGAGGGTACTCTTCCATAAAAGTACATTTGTGGAACTGAAAGTTAAAGGGAGCATCCATATAACTTCTCAATTAAGAGTGAAAAGGTGCTTGAAAAAGTACCACGTAACTGGCATTATGTATTTGGTATGGAAACATATTAAAATAATGTTCTATCTTCCCAAACAATAAACATTATAACTTCTTAACACATACTCTATAGAATATCAAGGCATAAGAATTGGGTCAGATGGGTCAAATGCAGAGGACACATTTTCCAACAGACACAATAAAGTATACCATAGCTTTAACAGAAATTTGCCATTTAATTACAACGTCTAACTAACAGACATGTTCACTCCCTCAAAAAGTAATGGACATTATGATGAATTTAAACTATTCCCCAAGTTAGAGAAAAATAATGGAATTTATTGAATGTTATGTAAAATGTAATACACTACCCCACTTACTCATGCTGCATATTGAATGTTGCATAAACTTGCCCTCTCTTTTCTAGTCCACAGGTTTAGTGTGAGCGTGGAGCCTGGGTCTAAACTGGAGAGTGGGCCTGCCTCTCTTCACCTGTGCAACAGTCTGCTGGTCCTCACATCAGGTCTGCCCCCCGTGGTCACAGGACACTGGAAACTCTCTGCCCTCAGACGATATGGAGCCGTACCCAATGGATTTGTGTTTGAGGGGGGGACTCGCTGTGGATACTGTGAGTAACAATACTTACACAGTACCACACTGATCATAAGGAAATGTTGTTAAAGTTGTTAAATGTGTGATAAATCTAACCATGCACCGACTCAAGCAGACCTTCTATTCTCTAACATCCTCTCTCAGTATCCACCCTTTCAGAACATTAAGAAGTGCAGCTATTTGAACTTTATGTATCTAGATTTTATTTGACCTCTGTCCATTGAGCATTATATTATTTATTATTATTTTAGTAGACTTTATTGGTCTGTGGTCCTTACTTGTAGATAATGTATGAAAGCATTTTTGCACAGCTGTTGAATTACTGTCTATAAATTCCCCTAATGCATTTTTGTTGGAGTCTAGTTTTCTATGTAAGGAATGTCAGGCAGTCTGCTTAAGGGCGTGTAGACGACACATGCATTTTGGTACAAGATACTGTTCTGGACCTCCTGACCCCTTTATTTTTTATTATCTTTTCTGTCTGCATTAAACAGACAGACTACAACATACCCTGTCTCTCTACTTCCAACCTCCTGAGGGAAAAACAATAACATATCCAACTGGAAAAATATCATGAACCATATATTGGTCCATTCCACTATACCATAATTTTATATTATTTAGTGATGTCATGGGCACTTTTCTCAACATCTTGGGCAAAATATAAGACATACAAAGTTTGGGCACTCTTGGCAATTGCCATTATTTTCATTTATAAATCATTGGGTGTTTGGGTCCACAACGTCATTTTGATCTATCAAATAACTAATGGACACAGTAATATTTCAGCAGTGAAATTAGGTTTAACAGATTTTTAGGTTTAACAGCAATATGCTACAAAACAAAATTAGACCGGTGCATAAATTTGGGCACCTTAACAGAAAAAAATCATATAAATATTTAGTAGAGCCTCCTTTTGCAAAAATAACAGCCTCTAGACGCTTCCTATAGCCACTAATGAGTGTCTGGATCCTGGATGAAGGCACCATTCCTCCTTACAAAATATCTCTAGTTCAGTGAGGTTTGATGGTTGCCGAGCGTGGACAGCCTGCTGCAAATCATCCCACAGATTTTCAATGATATTCAAGTCTGGGGACTGGGATGGTCATTCCAGGACATTGTACTTGTTCCTCTACATGAATGCCTGAGTAGATTTTGAGCAGTGTTTTGGGTCGTTGTCTTGTTGAAATATCCAGCCCCGGCGTATCTTCAACTTCGTGACAGATTGTTGAACATTATTCTCAAGAATCCGCTGATATTGAGTGGAATCCATGTGACCATTAACTTTAACAAGATTCCCAGTACCCGTACTGGCCACACAGCCCCACAGCATGATGGAACCTCCACCAAATTTTACTGTGGGTAGCAAGTGTTTTTCTTGGAATGCTGTGTTCTTTTGCCGCCATGCATATCGCCTCTTGTTATGACCAAATAACTCAATTTTTGTTTCTTCAGTCCACAGCACCTTATTCCAAAATGAAGCTGGTTTGTCCAAATGTGCTTTTGCATACCTCAAGCGACTCAGTTTGTGGCATCTGCAAAGAAAAGGCTTCTTCCGCATCACTCTCCCGTACAGCCTTTCCTTGTGCAAATTGCGCTGTATTGTTGACCTATGCACAGTGACACCGTCTGCAGCAAGATGATCTTGCAGGTCTTTGGAGGTGGTCTGTGGGTTGTTTTTGACCATTCGATCATCCTTCGTCTTTGCCTCTCTGATAGTTTTCTTGGCCTGCCACTTCTGGCCTTAACAAGAACTGTGCCTGTGGCCTTCCATTTCCTCACTATGTTCCTCACAGTGGAGACTGACAGCTGAAATCTTTGAGATAGCTTTTTGTAGCCTTCCCCTGAACCATAATGCTGAACAGTCTTTGTTTTCAGGTCATTTGAGAGTTGTTTTGAGGCCCCCATGTTCCCACTCTTCAGAGGAGAGTCAAAGTGAAGAAGAACAACTTGCATTTGGCCGTCTTAAATATTTTTTGTCATGACTGGATGCACCTGTCTATGAAATTCAAGACAGTTAGTTACAGGTATTCAAAGCAACAAAAAGACAAGGGTGCCCACATTTTTTCACATTTGATTTAATTTCATACAAATTAATATTACTACACTTAAAATCTGTTTCTGGAAAACCACCCAGTCCTCGGCTTTTATGGGAAAATGAATGACATGCCACTGTGATCATTTTCAATTATTATGCAACCTCAGAGGGGTGCCCAAACTTTTTCATACAACTGTATACACTAGTTTCTGCTACCACAATACATTTTTCACATAGATTGACATAGTAATGTATTTGAGGATGAGTGTGCAGCCTGCAGCCCTCAGGCCCCTCTGGAGAAACGGAGCTCCTCAGGCTCTGATTTCACTGTTCTCATGAGCAACTATTAATACCCCAACCTCAGTGCTTACTTAGCCCATCACATGGCCTTTGTGAGTGCAGCCGGTCTGTTATGTCCAGTATTATTGTATCTATTATGTCTAAATCCCTAATTACAAATTACGTATATGAAACATCTGCTCATCTGTCATCTGCTCCAATCATTCAATTCAATATATTGAACATATACTCTTAAGGGACACACACTTACATGTGAGAAGTGTGTTTGTTGTAAATTGAATTTCCAGTAGTGGAATATTGTCTCTATTGTATTTTGAGACCACTAAAAAAGACCATTCATGGCCGTGTAATAAAATTGAGTCTCTGCATTCAGCCTGGTTCTTTGCACTGAGGGAGCTTCCATTGGAAGGAGGAGTTGCACAATAAGATGTGTTCTTGTGTTTCTTGCATGACTGAACTTGAGTGTAGGTTTACGTTTGTACATGTTTGTATGTATTTTGTGCATATGGGAACACATTCCTGTTCTTACACAAGTGGAATGCTCATATTAATTTACTCAGGATGACATTCTGTAAGCATATACATTACAGCATCTCCTTGATTTTCTCTTGAGAGGTCACCATAGAAAACCATCTGCTCCAATGATTTGGTTCAGGTTTATCAAAAGTTTATTTGGTTGAATACGTTTCGCAGCTCATCCAAGCTGCTTCTTCAGTTCTGGTCAGACGCTGGTGGACCCTGCCTTATATCTGCCTGAAGGGAGGCGCTAACTACAATGAAATTACTCTGAGACTACCACACCTATTTGTTTACAGTTTCTGTTAGTTAGCAAGGCCTATTGAATATGCACTGAGTGTGGGGTCATGTTAGCATAATCATTCAGGGCCACAGTGGGTGTTTTCACACCTCTGGACCTGACCTGGCTAGCCCTATTGTTTTCTTTGTTTGTTTTGATTTAGGTTTGAGGATAGAGTTATAGATGGGAGACAAATGATGTCTGAGACCTCCATTTCTGTTCAAGGAAGGATTCTCTTTCTTGACAAAAATAGCCTCTTTAACTCCCCTCTCAAAACAGTTCTTTTCTCTGGCCAAGATCTGGACCTCGCTGTCCTCAAAGGAGTGGCCCGTGGCTTTTAGGTGGAGAAGTACGGCAGACTGAGGTCCACTCTGGCTCTCCCGTCTGTGTTGGTACATCCTCTTGTGAAGTGGCTGTTTTGTTTCTTCAATGTAGCGCTCACTGCAGTCTTCACTACACTGAATGGAGTAGACCACATTGCTTTGTTTGTGGCTCTGTGTTTTGTCCTTTGGATGGACCAGTTTCTGTCTTAAAGTGTTTGTGGGTTTGAAATAGACTGGGATTTCATGTTGTCTGAAAATCCTCTGTAGTTTTTCAGAAACACCAGCCAGGTAAGGAATAGTTACACCCTTTCTTTTCCTTTTTAGCTCTCTTAGTTTTATTGAAAGCCCATTTAGAATATCCACACACAGAGAGGGCTTTCTGCACATGTTGTTCTTCTTTCTCCTTTCCCTCTGTGGAACCACTTGGGCCCTGTGTTGTAATGTCCGAATAACTCCAAGTTTGTGCTGCAGGTGGTGTGAATCAAAAAGCAGGTATTGGTCAGTGTGTGTGGGCTTCCTGAAGTCCCCTACCTGGAGTCGCCGGTCTTCTCCTGTTGTTACTGCACAATCTAAGAAAGCCAATGTGTTATCCTTGGTATCTTCACAAGTGAATTTGATCTACAGAATTGATATATGCAGTAAAAGAAAAAATCATCATCATCAACATAACGATACCAATGTGTGGGTGGAGTGCCTGGATATGAGGCCAGGGCACTCTGTTCAAATTGTTCCATGTATAAGTTTGCAATGATAGAGGAGACCGGTGAGCCCATTGCACAGCCGTGGATTTGCCTGTAGAAGTTTCCTCTAAACTGGAAATAGGTGGTATTTAAACACATTTCCAGCAGTTGGCTCTTCTAGCTTGGTATCCTGCAGTAGTCTCCTTCTTGCTGCCTCCACCGCTACCGATGTAGGGATACAAGTGAAAAGAAAGGTCACATCAAAGGAAACCATTGTTTGATCCAGGTCAAACTGGAGATGCTTGACTTTGTTCACAAATTCGGCTGTGTTCTCAATATGGTGCTCCGTGTTACCCACCAGCGGAGCCAAGATGGTTTTTAGGTGTTTGGCCACATTGTACGTGATGGAGTCTGTGCTGCATACAATGGGTCTGAGTGGTACTCCTTGTTTGTGAATCTTTGGGAGGCCATAGATGCAAAGGATGGGGTCACCAGGATATAGTCTGTAATACAGCTGTCGATCAATGACTTCTTCCTTCTCCAGCTTCTGCAAGCAATCAATGATCTTCTTTTTGTACCCGTTGGTAGGGTCTCGTTTTAGTAATTCGTAGGTTGCGGTGTCACTGAGTAGGCTGTTAACCTTAGCCTCATAATCAGCTGAGTTCAGGATCACTGTGCATCTCTCTTTGTCAGCTGGCAGGATGTTGATACTGTGGTCCTTCTCTAGAGCAACTGTGGCCTTCCTTTCCTCTGGTGTTACATTGGAGGGTGGAGGTTTGGCATTGCTCAGTGCAGCTGTTAACTTCAGTCTAAGGTCTCCAGCTTCTGTCTCTGTGAGCTTGTTGTTCCTAATGGCGATTTCTGCTGCTGTGATGTAGTCTATGGCCTCCCAAAGATTCACAAACAGGGAGTACCACTCACATCCATTGTATGTAGCACAGACTCCAGCCACAAACAAAACAATCTGGTCTTCTCCATTCAGTGTAGTGAAGACTGCAGTGAGCGCTACACTGGAGAAACAAAACAGCCACTTCACAAGAGGATGTACCAACACAGACGAGAGAGTCAGAGTGGACCTTAGTCTGCCGTACATCTCCACCTAAAAGCCATGGGCCACTCCTTTGAGGACAGTGAGGTCCAGATCTTGGCCAGAGAAAAGAACTGGTTTGAGAGGGGAGTTAAACAGGCTATTTTTGTCAAGAAAGAAAATCCTTCCTTGAACAGAAATGGAGCCCTCAGACATCATTTGTCTCCCATTTATAACTCATTCCTCAAACCTAAATCAAAACAAACAAACAAAGAAAACAGTAGGGCTAGCTAGTGTGAAAACACCCATTGTGGCCCTGAATGATTATGCTAACATGACCCCACACTCATTGCATATTCAATAGGCCTAGCTAACTAACAGAAACTGTAAACAAATAGGTGTGGTAGTCTCAGAGTAATTTCATTGTAGTTAGCTCCTCCCTTCAGGCAGATTTAAGGCAGTGTCCACCAGGGTCTGACCAGAACTGAAGAAGCAGCTTGGATGAGCTGCGAAACGTATTCGACCAAATAAACTTTTGTCCAGTTGACAAATTG
The DNA here is from genome assembly GCA_029959045.1 of Taenioides sp. WSHXM2023. Lineage (NCBI taxonomy): Eukaryota > Metazoa > Chordata > Actinopteri > Gobiiformes > Gobiidae > Taenioides > Taenioides sp. WSHXM2023. Next base: position 18,838,760 of record CM057090.1, read on the forward strand.
AATTTCTCCTTTTGCCATGGATTCTACCTGCACGACTGAGGGATTTTACACATACCACAGAGAATACAATCGATGTGACCCCATCATTATGCACAATATACATTTTGGAGTTGCACACTTTATTTCACTGTGAACAATTGGATGATATAGTAACAACAAAGTGTAATCCAAAGTGACCCTACAAATCCCTTCAGTGCTATCCATACAGTTAATATATAAGCTCCATGACCACTTCTTATAGCCTCATAACAGTGCTGCATATGTTCATATGCCACTGGCTGTGTCCTTGTCCATTCAGAAAGAAGATAACCTGCCTAATTGATTTTCTTTATTAAGCAGTTTCTTTTTCTATTTTCCTGAAAACCTTGAAAAGAAACAATACGCAAATGTCAAAGTCAGTACAAACTGTGTAAGTGCAGTAGTTTTCATTCAGTGTAAAAAATGGGGTCACATTCTCTTTGGATCAAGGCCTGTGTCGTAGTGGGTCAGATATTTGGAGGATTATCAGGCCCCCACACAGAGAGACACGTGCAGACGCTGTAATAAGCATCCACTGGACTGTTTGGATGGCTGTCAACTCCTCTGATCTCCCTAAAAGCAATTTCGAATCTGTCAGCAACTTTCCATGCCCCGTAAAAAGGAAATCTTCTCTTGATGTTTTTGAGTGGGCTAAATGTTACTTTGTGCCAGCTGTAGTAGACCAGTGTTATTGGTCACTGTGTTCACTATTCTTGCCAAATCTGTGCCAAATGAGGATGAAGTTTCTTGGAGGAGACACCAAGACAGTAGCCAATATGTGGCTCAAGGGCGATTAGTTGTGACTAAAATTAGGATTAGTGTAAAAGTGTAATGAGGTCAGTCAGTAGTATCCAACATGATACTGTATCTGCTAGTGTCATGGTACTAAAATGTGATCCTCGATTTTGATACAGAAGAAAAGAGTATACTCAATATGGATTGGATTGCACAATGATAAATAAAAACACTATTATTTTCTTTCAGCTCACAGAAAGAGATCCTAAAACTATTTAAGAAAGGTCTAGCTTTATCCTGTTGTTTTTTTTTTTTTTTTTTTTTTCTAGTACTGATACTTGTATTGAGTTTCAGTACTAGTTCTGATATCTGCATAAATTGGTTTATTTGCAGTATTGGTACGGTGGTTTGCTTCTCTAAATGTTAAATGTAATTGGTGGGTTTAACTATCAGACAAATGTGAAATTAAAACCACCCTAAAAGATATCACTTTGTAACATTATTTAGCCGATTATGACATAGGTTATTACATACATATATTTTTTAAAGACATTTTTTATTATAAAAATATACCCAATATGCAAATTCATATAATTAACAACATTCATAATATTTTTTGATAATTCAGTGTATGGCCGACCTCTCATCGCTATTCCTGTCTCAGTATTTTATTGAGTATTGGAACAAGGACAACAGATACATGTGTGCAGTCACCCTCATCTCATTGGCATGTTGTTAAATATAAGTTAATTAGTCAATATTTAAACAGTTAAACAGTTACGCCTCCTATGGTGCGGGCATAGAATGCAGTGAACGCTTGTAACCTTAATACAGAATTGGTAACTGCTCAAAACATTCTTTACAGCCTTGTGAACTGCGCTTCATTTGACCTCAGAAAACTAGTCAGGCAAATATGTTTTTCATTTTCAAACCTGTTACACACCTCAACCTCATGCTTTCATGTAGGGAAATGTACCGTTTTATACGAATACTACTTTTATCCTTTTCTGGTAAGAAATTTATATTTGTAAACTGTTAAAATTCTGATTTGTTAATATTGTATTTCTTCTCCTCTAGGGGCTGGAGTGTTTTACCTTTCGAGTTCAGAGGGGGAGCAGATCAGTTTCCTGGTCGACTGTATCGTGAGAGGCATCAGCCTGAATCGGACCCCACAAGGTTTACGGCCTGCCAATTCAGGTATAACCACAACCACCCATAAAATCAATACAACCTTTGACTTTTACATCCCCTGAAAAATATATTTCTATGTCTAAAATTAACTTAAACATGCCCAAGAACTCTGTGTTGCGTGACTGAATGACTTAAATACTAGTAGTGGCTTGTTGCTATAGTGAAACATGTTTGGTGTCACGGAAACGGCCCGTGCTCTTTGTCCCTGGGGTCAGTGTGGGAGTGTGGGGTCAGAGTTTGTCTGTGACTTGTGACTGTTATAGCATAAAACTAATTTTACTGGCATCCGAAAAGCATAAACATGTAGACAGAAGGACTAGTGACAGGTGAACTAAGGCAAACTAGTGTAGCTCATAAGGAGGAAGTGACAGCTCCCTCAATAATGCCTCATATTTTGTTGTACTATATTGGACTGCTATATGGGGGTAAATATATAAGGGGGGGCAAAGAGAAATACGTTAGTAAGTAACTAGTAACTAGTACTTAGATCATAGACTGAATATATAAATGGACATAGCTAACATGCTAGCCGCTGCGTTCCTGTCAAAGTCAAACACCTAAACAGAACAATGAACGCTTGTATTCATTACAAGCTCCTGAAAATGTGTTGTTTAAATCCATTTTGTATTTTTTCTTGAGTGACTATCTTAAAACTTATTTGACCTTGTTTGCTAATGTGTGCATTGTGTCTTCATGGTAACTGCTAAATATTCCACCAATAGCGATACATGTAGAATGCCACCAGTGTGATGTCACTGCAAAGTATGCAGTCTAAAAAGACATACCCAGATACTAATTGATAATAAAACAATTTAAAAAATCAATCAATAAAACAATCTAAAAAAAAATCAATCAATAAATCTAAAAAATCAATCAATAAAACAATCTAAAAAATCAATCAATAAAACAATCTAAAAAATCGGATAAATATGAAATAGGGCTGCAAGATCACAATAAAATCAAAATCCCAATTTGAATGGATGCAATTAGCAATTTTTGTAAATGTTTTATACAATTGTATAATTTCCTCCACAAACAACAGTATAGCCATTTTTGATTCTCCATAAAAAATGAGTAACCTGTTGTTTGGATCTGTACAAACATGAAATGTGATCCTTTTATTAGTTTGTTCATATTTAAGTGCACTGAAGGATACAACTGTTACATATTTACCATTACTTTGAATATCAACACATTTTGTTAGCTACACATGAAAAATATATGAATGTACAAGTATATAAAATAATCTTAACATAGAACAACATGAACTTCTATTTCCTGAAATCAGTGTTGGTATTCATGTAAACAGTATCCTAGAGCCTAAGCTGCAGAAGGCTATGGGGCCCTGTGTCACCCCTCAACACACTGCTGCTGTGAAGCTTCTATAATTAGCGACGTTAGCTGACAGTTCACATAGCGTAGTGAAGAAAGTTGGCACCACGTGTTAGCATTAGCCAGTGCCCAAATTCTGGCTCAGATTGTTGACACTTATACACACCGACCCACTGCCCTCCCCTCACACTCCTTAAGCTAAGAGTATTAATAGTTTGCTCTAAATGTGAAGATTGGTTCTGTTTTTTTGCTGAAATTCTGGCATTAATAAACTTTGCAGTTGTAAATTCTCATAGAGAGATTTGCAAGTTAGTTCATGAATATTTGAACATTGTAGATAAAGATACACATTTTGGAATAGGATTTTTATGTTTGTGTTCACTCATGCACTTCAAATTAAAATTAGGACTAAACTGGGACAAAACCAGAACTAGAACAAGACTAAACCATGCTTTCACCAGGACTAAACCCGGGCATGTGTTTGTTAGATATACTCCCTGATGCCACCCTCTTCATTTGTCCAGTGTTGAGAAAGAAAATAACTCTGACCCCTTGTGGCTAAAGCTTTAACTTGTCAAGGTAACTATCTAACTATTGATGAAGATGGCAAAAGGAGAAATTCAATTTGTCAACTGGACAAAGTCCTTTGCCAGACTTTGTCCAGTTGACAAATTGAATTTCTCCTTTTGCCATGGATTCTCCCTGGACGACTGAGGGATTCTACACACATATTGATGAAGATATTTTAGCTTAAAAAATAATATGATAAAAACTATTTCAAACTATATATTTGAGCTAAAGGTCTGTTACTTTTCATTTAAAACATTAATTAACTTCTGTGCTGCCTTACAAATTCTACATCTGTTCACTGTAATCCACCTTATTCCGCCCCGTCCACTTTTGTCTCTAAATGCTCCTAAACCGCACTTTTAAACAGGGATACCATTCATGTCAATGGAGAATTTGGGAAACGCTTTGCATCTTGAATATGACATAAAGTAGGTTAATTTGTGTAAAATGTTCAATTTTCATGTGCACCAATAAGTAAACACTGCACCGACTCTCAGTGGAGGGTTAAAATGGCTTTATAGTCCATATTGAACTTGGACTATATACCTGAATTTGCTGTAAAGATTGGCAGCTCCTTACAAAATAATACAACCTGAATAATGATGGCAGCGCCCACAGCAACTTCCGGAATAAGGTGAATAGAGGGGCTGTATTTCAAAAGTAAAGGTGATTTTCAGTGTTAAGATTAAGAGAAACTGTGCTTTTGTGTCAGTAAAAAGTTGCAAAAGCAATTGTAGAAACTGTATTGGAAACAAGATATTTGCTCCTTTTGGAATAAAGACGGTGCCAGTCCAGTCTCAGCAGAAGAACGGATCCTCCAGGAAACATCAGATCTGGAGAAGAGACTGAGCAGGTTGTCCAACTGCAGCCTGGCCAGCAGCACAGGTAAACAACACTGATGTCTATTTTGTATCATATCATCAGGTGCACTGTGTAACTTTTGTGGAGCATCTTCATAGAGATGTTATTGCTCTGTCAGGAATGTTCCATGGTATGCCATTAAACTCACCTCTCCCTGGAGACAAGCATGAGATGCCATCTGGCTATGTTACAGGTCAGATCTGGGGAGGGGCATGTCCGCTCTCAGTACAAAGGCATGTTTTTCTATGTTTTTTCAGTTTCAAAAACACCTACATTTGATTAAACTGATGAAATTGTAAATGAAGAAGGTTTGTTTAATGCCATACTGTGGAAGCATTATAATCTCCAAGGAGAGAAGCCGGTGGTGGAGCCTTTTTTTTTAGAAAGGTTATATAGTGCACCTATATTACACAAAATTGAGTTGTAACATTGTAACATGACTTAAAGCTCACGTCATCAAAAACATACCTGGACTTGTGTTTTGTTTCATTCACACGTTTGCTCTGTTCCTGTGATGTCATGTAGTGGTAGTTTTCAAGTTAACAACTCACAACCCTGAAAACATTGATCCGTCTTGCCGACGTCGGCATTGCCGACGTATAATCTTAGACATCGAGCCGACGTCTACACGACGTAACGCAACGTCGAACCGACGTTGTTTGAAGTTCGCGATTTTTCGGTATTCCGTCATATCTGACACAGGTTAACGACGTTGGCGCGACCGTCGAGCCGACGTTTGTAATGACAATTCGTTTCAATAGAGCTCCGGGAGATGACGTCACGCTATCCCAGCATGCACCACCGGGCGCCATCTTGGCAGGAATTATTGTAAACAAACTAACTAACTAGCCTACAAAACTTCCAGCTTACAACGATGGTAGACTCATGCTGTGCCCCTGGATGTACAAACCACCGAGGACAAGTTAAAGATAAAGCCTTTTATCGCATTCCCAAAGATCCAGCTCGGAGGGGAAAATGGATTTCTGCGATAAAACGGGCAAGAAGCGCGCTGAAGAAAACCGAGCGTTGGAACCTGTCACCTAATGGATTTCGCTTGTGCAGTGACCATTTCATATCAGGTAATTTCACGTAAACATTATACATTTCATATTATCTTAAATGGTGCTGATAGTTATTGTTTTGGACAATAAATATCACCGACTAAACTGGGTGGATTGTATTTCAGTCGGACGAGCCGAAACGTCCTCAACCTAATCTACCAACCCAGTCTAGTTGGCGATATAAACCTCACTACGGTGGTTAATGTCCAGACCTAAAAACGTATTAGCTAATGGGTTGCATTCATGTGACATCACAACATTTTAAACTGCCTGTATCATTGAATAGTGAATATTTTTTCTCAGTGTAATCTTAGTGGTTTCTTTACTTAACGTTACTTATTTTGTGTCCTAGGTAAAAAGAGTGACAACCCGCTTTCACCTGATTACATCCCATCGGTTTTCAAGTATGTGCCGTCACCCGTGAAAAGTGCTAGATTACTCACTGAATATTGACTAATTATCCATTTTCCAACTGGATTTTGTCCCACGTGGTTTATCGGCTTGTATTTGAAATTCACTTTAGATATATTGTCTAAGATTTGGGTTCGTAATTTTGGTTGTTATTTTGTTAGTAATTCCATCCAGTGCTGGCACACGCACGGTGTATGCATAGTTAGGGTGTGTTTAGTTGATAAAAGTATGCAAATATGCTATGTTTTGGTGCTATGATTTCTCATGATTGTTCAGGTATGTTTTGACATGTTGGTAGTATTTTATTTTTACATTCAGAAGTTGATCTCATTACATTTATTTCCATCTACTTATATAGGTACACAGAAACTTGTAGTGCATTTTAATGCATTTGAAATGTAGTTAACTTTTTCTGTTGTAAATCAGCCTTCAGCAATATATTTTGGTAACATTTTTTGTACATTGTAATTAAGAACCACCCTTGAACATTATATTTTGATAATATGTGTGTACATGAATTCAAGTATTATCAATAAATGTTGCAATACTGCAACAAAACCTACATGCACTGTTCACCTGTGATTACTTTCCATAAAGTATGCAATTTAGTAGTACAATATATACAGTATATAAAAAGCCTAATTAATAGTTGGGTAGACGTTGGGCCAACGTCTATCCAACCGTCTTTTGATGACGTTGGCCCAACCACTTGCCAATGAGCAAAATGACGTCGGCCCAACGTCAACTGCCAACGTTGGCCCAACGTATACACATACGTTGGCCCAACGTTGGCATGACGTCGTCATGTTATCAGGGAATTCCTGGGCTGAAAGTATCCAAATGATTCTAGTGAAGGTGTATGGTGTTTAAAAACACAATGAAGCCACTTTCTATATTAACACATAACATCACAAGGTGGAACTGAGTGTTTTCCATTTAAGAGAAGAACTCAGCCTAAATACGTAGGGTTTGTGTGTTTAACATGTGTGAATGAAGCAAAACACAACTCCAGGTATGTTTATGATGAGGAAACAACATTATAACATAGATCAGAAAATAGCGTAATATGGACCCTTTAACAGAAATAAAAACATTGTGGGAGAGGGCAGCTACTGTAGGTGGGACGATATTATGTTCATTTTAGGCTTGTTAGTGTAGTCCCACATCAAACATCTTGGCATTTTAACTTGCTGACACCAAATCTTCTGTGAACTGTGCCCTGTGCAATAAAAATTTGCCCGAGATTTGATCCATAACAGATTAGAGACGTTAATTGAAAATGACTTTCTAAAGGTTGCCGCAGTTTCCACCTGAAGCAAATTACAAACATGATTTGCATATTAGTCCTCCAGCATTGTGTATACAGCATTTTTATTGTACTGGGGACTCATGTGCCCTTGCTTCTTTGTTAATAAATCAATTTTAATTACTTCATTTTTTTTAGCCTCGACTTTTAGCTGTAGCACATCTGTTGCTGGAGATGACCACAACAGTATCTCCAGCTCCTCCTCCAGCCAATCAGAAGCCAGCTACGGACCCAGACTCCCCTTTTGGCCCGAGTCCCTATCTAGGCTTCACTCTGCCAATGATACAGCGTCCAGTAGTTCCACATTGAAGGCACTGACTGCATCTGATGACCGCTTGTACGCTGCGGCAACAGGAAATGCAGGGACACGCCCATCTTCAGCTCAGCTCCACTCTCGTGGTCTCCATGACAGCGGGCGGCAAAGCTCATTGGACAGTGGCATCGGCATCGCAGCGAGCAGCCAATCATCAGGCAGCTTCTCATCGTATACAGGAAGTCTGGATGCTGCCATTGCCCAAGGAGGAGAGGAGTTCGGATCTGCGCCCAGTTTAGCTTTGCCTCAACCTTTAGCTGCTGCACCCCTCACGCCTCCCCCTCCTCCCCCCACAGAGGCCCCACCCACACCCGTCACACCTGTCCCAGACTCCGCCCCCTCCACCTGTCCTTCCTCCAGGTGTAGCACTCGTATATCACAGACACACAGTGATGAATACCATATACCTAGCATACTAAAACTACGCTATGACACCCCGAGAAGCCTGCTGTCGCTTCGGGACACCCCCATCCCTAAGCCCTCTTCTCAACCAGGCCAGAACAGTTCAAATACTGAGGATTTTTGGTGGCGTGGAGGCCCACCAAAAGTTAAAGATCAGTGCTCCAAATCATGGGGCAGTGAGCGACAATCTACAAATAGACCACAGTCAGTTCCAACTTGCTCATTCAGTGGAAAAACACAGGTAAAACACTCATTATGAACACATTTTCTTTTTTTTGTTTTATTGTCACAAATAAATAGGCAGTTCACATCAGCAGAATGTCCTGAGACCGGGCCATAATTCCAATACAAAAAAACAAAAACAAGATCAAAGAAATGTTAAGGCAAAAGTGTCCTGTTTGAGAAAGTCTATGGTTGGACCCCACTTCACATGTTTTCATATATTTATTGCTGAAATACTACTTTTTATCCTTCCTGTAACTGTTGTACTACAGTTTGCATTTAATATTCAGCTCACAGTGTAACAATGGAACAAGCATATTAGCAAATCACACCAGCCCTAGCCTTACCCACAGACTCTGATGTACTTGCACTTATTAAACTCTTCACAGTTGCCCCAATAAATGAGGTGTACTTATCTGTTCTAATAAGCCTGCTTAAGTCCACAGGCAGACAAGGGGCCCACATTAAATATTAAAATCCCTTTTACCTTTACTTTTTCACTACTAGTCTTTACATAATATCAAGTTCATTTGAGTATTCAGTGTGTTTACCACCTTTAGCCCATCATATAGCGTAATCTAAAAACGATTATGAAGTTAGTTAGTTAGTTTGACATTTTCATCAACTGACTACTAGACTAGAGAAACGGAAGAGGATTTTTTTTTTTACTAAATCTTGACTAAAATTTAAACTGTGTGTACTTCATATTAAAATTAGGACTAAACTGGAGCTAAACCCAGACTAGAACTACCAGAACTAAACTTGGCTCAAAACCAGACTGAAAAGGGTGACAGTAGCTCAGTTGGAGTGTTTGTCCACTGATCTGAAGGTTGGCGGTTCAAATCCTACTCTGGACATAAACACTTCACTGGTGTGTGAATTAGTGTGTAGTTCCTTGATGTCAAGTGCTTTGAGTGCCTTGAAGGTAGAAAACCTCTGTATAAAAATGTGACCGTTTACCAAAGAATCTGTAACTTTACCCTATCATTAATATTGCAGTGTTTGTTTTGCCTTAATAACCCATGCAACAATTGTCTTGCTTTTCACAATACAGCGTGACGTGTTATTTATCATAATGACTAGCCTTGGTAACTAGGAAGTCTCGCAAAATGCTAATTAGACTATTCTTTGAAAACCTAAAGTAGAGAAGCAGAACATTATTTATGCAGTGCCCTCGATAAGTACAAATTGTGTGAATGCTAGTTTTAACTTTTCACACAGACACTTGAAACTTAAAATTAGCTATTATCATCAAATCAGTGGCCATAATAAGATACTTAGACTAAAGTGCTGACAGGAAATCTAATTGGCTCTCAGCTCAGTGTGTGACCTGCTTCTGCAACATCTATACAAGAGAAATTAACACGAGTCAGTCTTCATCAAGCACTGTTGTGTTGTTATAGCTGTTTAGGTCATTTTTAATGCTCAAAAGCCTTGGAATTGTATGTTTGAATGAGTCTTAATTGAGTTTTTCATACATTGTGAACAGTGATCAAAGGTCTATTATATGTCTGCACTGTCTCTACAAAAATTTAAATGAACAATATAGGGCTGGGAGATGGGACAAAAATGTATCATGAGTGATGAAACACAATTTTCAATTGAGTTTCATTTTGTCTTATCAAAATAAATCTGTCATTATTTCCTGAACAAAAACAAGACAGACTTCAATTCATTGCCTTTTAACACAAAAAATACTCGTTCAAAGTCTGAATGCTGCAGACTGTGTGCTTTTAGGATTAGCTGTTGAACACTTGATTAAAAAGACACAAGTTGATCACTCACGATTAGAAATGATTAAAATCCAATTAAAATGTGATTAATTGCACAGCCATAATAGCAGCATAGAATTTTAATCGTTTTAATGAGTGTGTTGTTTGTTATTTTGTAGTAGACAAATTAGATCCACTACCATTTCTGTCATTATAATAGTACTGCTACTACTACTACTACTAGTACTACCACTGTTCTATTACTACTACGCAGTTCCAGAATATAAAATTACTCAGAAAGTACATTATTTCAGACTTCATCAGTACCAGTAGTTTGGTGTTGTCCACTCAGTAGTATTTGTAATGTTGTAGAGGCCACAAGTGTTAATGAGAAAACATGATGCAACATACTGAAATTCCCATCTCCTGTTGTCAAAGCACGAGTCTGATTCTTGTGTCAGCAGATCAGTGTCTTAAAATTCATCTGTCGACTCAGATAATGACAAGAAGGCTGGGTTTACTGCCTATGTATGTTAGGTTACTATATTAACCAGAGACGCAACGTAAATAAGTTAATAATTTTAAGTTTCTTCTGGCTTATTTAGAGGTTTAGAAATGTTAAAAAGAATTTGGCAGCGTTACAAAGGCACAGTTAATCACACTTTATTTGTATAGCGCTTTACAGTTACCACTGACCAAAGTGATGCACAACTGTGAAAACAAGGATAAAAGAGGCAAGACAAGGAAAATAAGTTTCTTATTATCAATTGTCAACAAATGGGGCTTAATCACATCTAATTAATTATTGAAATAATTGTTGACTACTTTAGTAACTGAATAATCGTTCTCCGGTCTATACAGAGTCCAAAATATGCCGTGTGCTGAGAGTGGAGGTTTTATATTATCTTCTTTCGCAATCCAAACTATTTGATGGATCGAAATAATAATTGGCAGATCAGCTGCTAACAAAATAACAGTGCCACAAGGCTGTTGAATGCCATTCCAAATGAGGGCTGAGTCAAAATGAGACTTTATTTTGTTGGTGCAGTATTGATATTGGGGGCTGTTATAATAATATGTCGCCAGGAGCCTTTTTTTTTTTTTGTTATATTTATATTGCTTATCTTGAGAAAATAAGCATATATTTCTTACCTGAGTTCATTTTCAACAAAAACTTACTAAGTTCTTGCACCTCTGTTGGGTATTTAGAAGTAAATTATGCTACTCTGGGTGGTGGGCAGTTCTGGATTTGAGCCATACTGGAGAGACACTGAGAAGTAGTATTTGAAGTAGTATTAGTATTAGCTGTATTTGTTAATGTGTATGTTATATTATTTTGAATTTTATTTTGAGACAACTAAAACTTATTTTACTTATATTAAACATAATTGAATTGCTACCTCTAGGCACTCTGAAATTTGTTCATGTTTTTTTAATAAAAACAACTGCGTAAATGTGAGTGAAGTGCTGAATAATTAACCTGATGTGACCTCTCCCCTCTCCTCACCAGTGTGGTCACGCTTCGGACAACTACATCACCTCTGAGCAGTGGCGCACAGTCGGAAACACATCTTCTAAAAAGGTATGAGTTTTCGGCCTGTATTACTTCATGAAGGGCAGGTGGTCTACAGTTTTGAGTGCTCTGGGGGGCTAGTATTTCCAAAGCACAGGAGCATGAAATAGGTATAAAAATTGAGTTTATTAATGATTTTGCAGGTTGAGAAGTCAGCATCAGAGCGAACCACACACATATCTAAACCAGGTTTGTTTCCCAGTGATTCATTGCAGTGTTATTTGAGCTGGACAAATTTGAACTATTTGTATATTTGACAGATGAACAGAACTATGGGGCTCTAAGCAATATGTTGGCACGACTCAAACTTTCTATGCCCTCTTCTCCACCACCTGCTCCTCTTGCTGTGCCCACCCGGCCCGCGACAGCCTGTGGTAAGAATGTTTGCAGCATTTTTAAATTAGTTTTGTCATTTAGGCATGCATTTTGTTTACTTTTGACTATTCACAATTATCACACCATCTGATCCACTGAAAAACCTCAGGTCCTCTTCCCTACAGCCATAAATCTATATTATCGTGCTCCTCTAGGGTTCACTGTCTACATTTACTTTCCTTCCAGTGTGTACCATATTGTCCAGGTAGAAGATTGAGCCACCCCAGCTCCTGTGAAGTACTTATTGCTGATTCTGCTCATTTATTTTAACTTCTTCCAACTTTGGATCTTTTCCGCAGTACAGCTCAATATATTCAGAGCTTCAACAACTGTGACCATTATCCATTTATAGTCTGATTTCTCCAGAGAACTAGTTAGAGCAAACTTTTCTCAATCTATATGCATGGTCTAATGTGCTGTGACATAGTTCGAGGATTCGGGAATACAGATGATGAAACTGAATCTCGTTTGTTGAAATGATATTCGACTAGATTGTGTTTGGCATTACCAGTATCTTGAACTTATTTTTTTCATTTCAAATGCAGCTACAATCTGGACCTTTCCCTGACTCTGGAGTCTTCCTGAAGATGTGAGACAGGCTTCTAGTTTGACAATGTTTAAATACAGGCTAAAAACAGTTCTGTTTAGCTGTGCATGTGACTGAAAGGTTTTTATTCCACACTCTTCTCTTTTATTGCAAATTTTTGATTATTATTTATGTTCTGATTTGTTTGTATTGTGATTTTAATGTCTTTCTTATTGTGTAAAGCACTTTGAATTACTTGGTATATGCATTGTGCTATACAAATAAACTTGCCTTGCCTAGAGGTTACTATCTGCTAAACGTTAACATACTAAACTCCCAACATTTGTGCCTTGGAGACCCTGCTCATTTTTCCACCATTGGCAGATGATAAGCTTTAGTTGAAATACAAGAATTCCACGTGCCATCTCCAAAAAGCAGCAGACCGATATTCCTTATAATAAATCAAAATATCCATGAAGTGCTCCCCAACTTCTGTTTAATATATTTTTTACATATTTTCTGTCTTTTATGTTGTGTTTTTTCAGGTACGTTTCGACCTGAGAGTAAAGCTGCTCCCTCCACCTTCCTGGATCCCAGCCTGTATCTCCATAACACAGTTCATTATGTAAACCTCCCCTTTAGCACTATGTTAGCAAACAGAGACCTCCTGTGCTCCAGTCCTGCTGCTCTCTCCAATCTGCAAGTTGCTCACAGAGGTAATATATTACAGTTGTTGTATAATCTGCTTAGTTATTTACTTAACAAAAAATGTATTAAAACAGTCTTTCATTCTCACAACAATGCCACTGTCAACAAAGTTATTAAAATATGGAAAACAGTAGCTTTTAGAGAGGCCATTGTAATTTATTTTAATTGGTATATCTACATATATTACAGCAATCTATTCACTATAACCTAAAATGTACAGGTTAAGTTTCTCCACAATGATCAGAAGGTTTTAATTCAAGACATTCAATACAGAACTCATTGATTATTGTTTTAAAATCTGTTTATCATTGTATACATTTATTTAGAAACAACAAAGATGAAGTCAATTACAGTGCAAAAATGACATACAAGTAAAAGCATTTGAATAGACAGATTTGTAATTTCTTTACCTTGACCCAAACTTGTGTATTGAATTAATATTATCAACAATCAATAGCATAGATTTATTTATATATTCAGTGCTGTGAGGTGAAATCATGTCACTTTCTCCCTTCATATTTAGTTCCCCCACCAGAAGAGGGCTCCACCAGTGCTATTGCCCACCTCAATCCCGGCACCATGGAGACAGCTCAGAGAGGCGAAGGGGGGAGGCCGTGGGATAGACTGACTCAGAGCAGAAGACCTGGGACCCCACAGTGACCCCTCCTGCCTCACCTCCACTTCTCTGAAGTGGTTCAGAGACTTCCATGACTCATCCATTCCTATTTATACTATCCTCAGTCTGCAGCTTAAACTTCAGTGTGTCTTCAGAACAAAAGCACTCACAATTCTTACCAGTTTGTTCAGCATAGAAATCTAGTGTGTGCTTATTGGTTATGATGTTTCTTTCAGTTGAGTTATATTTTCTCAGGATAAGCTTGTCTAAAATGTTTGCTACTGATAGTTTACCAAACAGCTCTCAGGTCAAACACTATGACCATGTGTATTTTTGTCAGCCCAAAATGAAAGAAAAAGTCTAGTATTAAAAATTGTTCTTTGACTCACAAAGTGCAGCCTTCACCTCCTACTTGAATGATTTTTTAAATTGCTTTTTTGAAACTAGGAATTCTTGTAAAGATTCAGAATCCATACTAAAAGGGAGCGGCACAGCGTCCCACAGTCACTGTTATTTAAGATAATCAATGCCGCCATCGTCATTCGGGATGTATTCCGTATTATTTTGCATGTAGTTGTAAATCTTGACAAAAAATAAGTTCTATAAGGACTAACGGCCGTTTTAAAGCCTCCCAGAGAATTGTGCATTGACTTTGAACATTTTACTCAAATCGACCTACTTAATATCATATTTAAGTGGCAAAACTTTTCTCAAATTCTCAATTAAACTGAATGGGATTAGTAGTTTTTCCTTTTCACTCGTCAGTGGTCATAATGTTGTCCTGATCAGTGCAAACTTTATCTACCTATTTATATTGTATAAAGTTTTGTGTTTGGACTATATTACTTTTACATTGCTGTGTACTTCAAATTTCACCCAGTATAACCTTCACCTTATAATCTTCAGCTTATATACCCTAAATATGTTCATATTTATCTCAAATGTTTGCACAAATCTGACCCTTTGGCATCCTCGGTAACCTTACAACTGACGTTAAGATCCCCAGCTTGCTCAGTCATCACTCCACATCAAAACGTTCGATTGAAATAAGAAATACTGAGTTATACCTTGGTGCAAATGACATTTATCAAAACCCGTGCGGCCAGAGTAGGAAATGAGTGAGTAGTTTCCAACATAGCGGCATCCGTCATGAATTTAATCGATGTCTGCGGCTGGTCTGGAGGGGGCAGGAAGTGAAAAATAAAACTCTACAGACTCATTTTTCACACCATTTTGAAATCAACCAGACAAATTGCCCAATAAATATCTGACGTTAATTTATTTTTATGGAGGCGGTTCACAGTGGTGCGTGTGTGTGTCGAACGTTTAAAGTAATACAAGAACTGTAATATCCCAGTGTGTACATACTAGCTTGGTTTTATTTATACAAATGATGTATTCAGATGTAAATGTGTATTCAGGTTAAATTAAATGTTTAAGCTATTGTCCTATCAATGTGCTTGTATAATTAGAATATACTGAACGCTTTAGTTTGCTTGTATATATAATCCAAGCTTGCTTTTATTACTGAAATGAATACATAAATTATCAATATTTTTAAACTGTTTATTAAAATACTGCTGCTGTGGTTTTTCAATTTAATAGTGTCATTTTTCCTTTACCTCTTTTAATTTACTAATTCCTTTGCATAACACATGTTTGAGTAACTCTTTTTATTATTATAAGTCTGTCTCTAAAGCTTGAAATGCTCTGTTCCACCTTGTGATGTCATGTGGTAATACAGGAAGTCCTCCACTTTGTTTTTAAACTCTAATTATTTGGATGATTTCTCTACTGAACTGAAAGTAAAGGTAGCTGTAATGGAAGATCACTGCCTAAATATACAGGGAAGGTATACATAACAAAACACAACTCCAGGTGTGTTTGTGATGAGGAAACAACATTATAACAGATCAGAAAATAGCATAATATGGACCCTTTACACTATAGGCTTAGCAGGCTTTATATGGAAAAAGAGAGAAAAAGATATGTAGTTGCAAAGGAAATTATTTATATAACTGCAGTCTTCGTGATTTGCAGATAGCAAATTCTCATTTGTTTGCAAAATATCTTTCTAGTGTGGTATCTTCTGCCATAGTCAAACAGCTGTCTCTATTAGGCTGACAGGACAGGCAGCCCCAGTGTTAATGTGTCAGTAATAATCTGAGAAAAGTATTATTTCAGCCCTTGTGCGTCACTCACCACCAACGCATCCATCATCGCAACCATCACTGACCTTCAATACCGATTCACTGCACAATTTTTACATATTCATTTCTCTGAAGGCTTCACCAAGAGACTGTCAATCCATGGATGAGTATACAAAAGTTTAAATATGGGCTTGGAATGAAAGATGGCAGTAATTTGTGGGTTAGTATAATAATTATATACAGATGCATGTACAATAGATTAAAATATTTGGTGGTATTTTAAAAACATAGTGAAATAATTTACGACAGTGAAAATTTGGGCTTTCATTCACAGTGATGTCATTCTAACAGATGCAGAGCAAGAGCATCTGTATTAAATATTATTGGCCAATAGAATGCTGTGAAGTAATCCAAAATCCAGCAATAGTTTAACATAATGTACATGCTATAAAAAAGTTTACAGGGCCCATATTACACTCTTTTCTGATCTATGTTATAATGTTGTTTCCTCATCAACACATATTTCACATATTTAAGCCGTGGCACTACCAATCTCTATTGAACTAAAGGTAAAAGCTGTTAACTTGATATCTTTCATAAAGGGTTACTCAAACGTGTGAATGAAACAAAACACAACTCTTTTTTGATGAAGTAACAACATTATAACATGACTTAAAGCTCACAAGAGTTGATAATCTGACCGTTAATTTACTGAACTACAATGTGTCTAGTTCTTTCATCATATAATATGCACCTGACACACTACCAGCAAAACTCATAAGAACCAGACATGGTATTTAAAGTTCAACATTTTCTTAGAAAATCCACCAATTTCATGAATAAAATATGTTTTACAATCACATTTATTCATCATTCTGATCAATAATACTAATTCTAAAAGTATAAACACTTTTGATGTGATATGCATACGAGTTACGAGCAGCTAAAGAGGGAATGTACCTACTGTTGGCAGTGTGTGGATTGGGGAACGTTTTTCAGTAACCTGCATTATTAATTTAGCACAAGCTGAGCCTCTCACAGCTCATTGTGCTGGAGTCCTTGCTGGGAGATTTTGTTGGTCAAGTCCTGCATGTGTTTCTTCATCTGAAACCAAAGACAAAATAAAAATGGAATTTACAAACACAATAAAGAATAGTATTCTGCAACCAATATCGTGAATGACCTGTTTTCAAGTTTCATTAAGGTTTATTTTCAGTAATTGCCCTTATGGATGAATAAAGTTTAGTTTATCTATTTAGATCATGACATTGTGATAAATGAGATTAAGGCTGCACATATGCCAAAAAAACCTTCTCTAGACCAGGACTGAATTAGGAAGTCCTAGAGCAGGACCAAACTGAGATCAAAGCCGGACCAAAACAGAACAAGTCAAACGCCGTCTTAACCAACTTCACTTTAGTCAATTTCCTTTTGTTTACTTCCACTTTAGGATCCAGAATGCGTAAAGATCATTTCAAAAGTAAATGGATGCAGAAAATATGTATTTATATAACCCTTTAAAACATAGATTACATGACTGTCCAGCTCTGATGTAAAAAAAACCTATTACTGAGCCTTGTACATGGGCTGTGTTTTCCCCATATGGTCTCCTCTCACCTTGTAGGCAATTTCTCTGGTTTTCTCAGCAAGTGTGTTGTACTTTTCCTGGTTCCTCTTGATATGCTCTGTGTCCCCCAAACTCTCCACATGTCGCAGTTTCTGATGGGACAACTCCAGCTGCTCCTGGTAATGGTTATGCTTCTCCACCTTGGTCTCAAAATGGCGCAGTTCCTCCTTTCAGGGTATGGAAATGTGTATTAAAAAGTGTGAAAAGATATGCTTTTAGTTTGCCTTCATTGCCTTCAATAACTGTCATTTTGAGTCGTAACAAGATGGAAAATGTCAAAATGAGTGGGGCTAGATGTTTCCATCTAACACCTGATTCCATCTACTCGGAGCATATAGCTGAGAAATTCAATTTAAATGGAGTTCTTCACAGCAATTCTCCACTGATAGGATAAATGTTTGAGCCTCACTTTACAGCTTCTTCACTCATATTAAAAGTTAAAAAGACAAATACATAACCAGACTGTATTTAATTGTAGTCATTAATTACCTATTATCAATAATGAGTAATAAAATAACAGCATTTTGTGTATTTAATTAAATATTACCAAGATACATATACCATGATACATAGTAATTTTGTATAAATACATAAAACTCTTGCCACTTCATTTAAATAGATGACTGTTCACACTGTGCTTTAGACTTGTCTCTTGTTTAAAGAAAATGGAAATCGAAGTGTCTGGTGCAGGAGTATTACCTTGAGAGAGTCCAGCTCGTCCTGGGTAAGGTTGGATCTCTTGGCAGCCTCCCACAATTCGATCACCCGAGGCTCTCGAAACTCTGCAGCAATCAGGTAAAAAGGAGACAGGGCATCAGATGTGGAAGAGAAAAAAAACCAACAACAATACGCATGTATGAAACTGCATGGCTTTTATGAATATGTTTAAAAATCACATTATTGTTTAATCAATTTATCAACATGAATGCTTTAAGTCATTAATAAATTTAACAAATGAAGTCTGCGGTGTCCCCATGCATTTGCCCTCACCACTGTCCTCGGTGAAGCCCTCGTGACTGATCTTTCGGAGCCTCTCAAAGCCTTGGTTCAGGTCCTTCATCTTCATCTTCAAGTCTGTGTGTTTCTGATGCAGCACATGCTCCTTCGTGTCGCCCTCGAGTGGAGAGATCACATTTTTGTGGATCTCTGGAGAAATAAAAAGGTTCATGTCAGGACAGTGAGGAGGAGTCAAAGCAGGTTATAGAGATGCATGAGATCAACGGTACATAAAAATGAGACAAGGCCAGACAGTGAGAGACAGAGGGCATAATTTAACAGGAGAAAAAAGAAAGGCAGATAAGCAGCACTTCAGCTAAGTCGGATTTACAGATGCAAATTAGCCTAAGGGTAACTCTGGTACAATGCATCAAATGGCAAAATTTATGTTCTAATTCTACACAGTCCCTTAAAAAAAATCAATTATCATAAAGAAAAAGTAACAAGCATAAATCCTATTACTCTATTTTTAGACCCTTCTATTGTATATATCACCTCTGCAGTAGTAGTTAAAGGTGCACTATGTAACCTTTCTGATGGATGGTCTGCCACTTACTTGTTTCCCAGCAGATGTTATTGCTTTTTCAGAAAGGTTCCACAATGGTAGGCTCCCAGAAAAATTGCAGAGTGTACCGTTAAGGGGCTAAAAAAAGAGGTTGTGGGCTAAATCTTTACTCGGTGGTCTCTGGGTGTTTTAGCTTGAACACACAACTGGCCTTTGTAAGTTTCTGGAGTATGTTCCTGCCCCAAATAATCTCAAAATACAATGATATTATTCAATAATTATATTTTTGCATTGAGCTCCTATATACACTATATTGCCAAAAGTATTTGCTCACCTGCCTTGACTTGCATATGAACTTAAGTGACATCCCATTCTTAATCCATAGGGTTTAATTTGATGTCGGTCCACCATTTGCAGCTTTAACAGCTTCAACTCTTCTGGGAAGGCTGTCCACAAGGTTTAGGAGTGTGTTTATGGGAATTTTTGACCACTCTTCCAGAAGCTCATTTGTGACTTCACACACTGATGTTGGACGAGAAGGCCTGGCTCTCAGTCTCCGCTCTAATTCATCCTAAAGGTGTTCTGTCGGGTTGAGATCAGGACTCTGTGCAGGTCAGTCAAGTTCATCCACACCAAACTCTCTCATCCATGTTTTTATGGACCTTGTTTTGTTCACTGGTGCACAGTCATGTTGGAAGAGGATGGGGCCATCTCCAAACTGTTCCCACAAAGCTGGGAGCATGGAATTGTCCAAAATCTCTTGGTATGCTGAAGCATTCAGAGTTCCTTTCACTGGAACTAAGAGGCCAAGCCCAGCTCCTGAAAAACAACCCCACACCATAATCCCCCCTCCACCAAACTTTACACTTGGTCAGACAAGTACTGTTCTCCTGGCAACAGCCAAACCCAGACTCATCCATCAGATTGCCAGATGGAGAAGCGCTATTCGTCACGCCAGAGAACACGTCTCCACTGCTCTAGAGTCCAGTGGCGTCGTGCTTTACACCACTGCATCTGACGCTTTGCATTGCACTTGGTGATGTATGGCTTGGATGCAGCTGCTCGGCCGTGGAAACCTATTCCATGAAGCTCTCTACGCACTGTTCTTGAGCTAATCTGAAGGCCACATGAAGTTCGGAGGTCTGTAGCGATTGACTCTGCAGAAAGTTGGTGACCTCTGCGCACTATGCGCCTCAGCATTCACTGACCCCACCCCGTCAGTTTATGTGGCCTATCACTTCATATCACTTGAGTTGCTGTCGTTCCCAGTCACTTCCACTTTGTTATAATACCACTGACAGTTGACTGTGGAATATTTAGGAGCGAGGAAATTTCACGACTGGACTTGTTGCACAGGTGGCGTCCTATCACAGTACCACGCTGGAATTCACTGAGCTCCTGAGAGCGACCCATTATTTCACAAATGTTTCTAGACCGAGGTCCTTGATTTTATACACCTGTGGCCATGGAAGTGACTGGAACACCAGATTTTGATTATTTGGATGGGTGAGTGAAAACTTTTGGCAATATAGTGTATGTCAAAGGAGTGCTGTTTAATTTGCTGTTTCCATTATTGAGGACCCAGCTTTTGTGAGATAATACCATGACAGTGGTTTTCCTGGGCTGCATGAGAAGGTAAGGAGTTGGCTGAAAGATAAAAGCCAGTCAGACACAGCCACAGCAAATCAAAGAACAGCTGACATTTGGATCAAAGACGAAGTCGAAAAGGAAAAATGAAAAAGATGGAGCGGTGCACGGCCTCTGCTCCTTCAGGCGACATGAGATTGGCTTAAATTTTAAATCCACTCGACAACCAGAAAACTACCGGCCGCTTCTGAAGGCAAAAACATCACATGACAAAAAGGTTGCGGCACTGAACATCTGCCCAGCGTCTCCACGCGTCTGTCAGCGAAACCACAAACTCACAGCTCAGTGAGATGTGACAAGACCTGCCACTCTCACAGCTTTAAGCAGGACAAGTGGTCTAATTCTGCCACCTTTGTCACGCTCTGAAAACTGCACGACAAACTTCAGAAATACAGCAAAGTCATAACTTGTAGGAAAAACACTTGAAATGCTGTATTTCTCAGCTGTCACACCAATTTAGGTGAATAATTTAATTTAATCATTTCTTGGTGTGTGAGTGGCAGCACAAGAGGAAAAAGGGAAACTAATATTTCCATTTAGAGTAAAAATAGTTAATGGTTGGTCTCTGACAAAGCCAGAGTTGTGAAAAAGCAGCAGTAGAAATAGGCCTATAATGTTTTTAAAAGCAGTGGTTACGTGGCTCACCTTCGGTCCGGCTCACGGTGTCCATCAGGATGTTGTACTCGTGGATTTTGTCTTTGTGATGTTGAAACTCTCTCTTCAGACTTAGTAGCTCCTCACTGGAAAACTTTCCTGAGCTCTGAGCCTGGACAAAAGCATAATTGTCAAGATCAGAAGATATAAGGGTGAAACAATATGTCATGAAAAAGAGCCATATTTAACAAGTTAAATTAAATTAAAGTAAAACTAATGTAATATGTAAGTTTGTGTTTTAGGTGGCATTAGATTCTTCTCTCTTTAGACAATTTGATAAAACAATGTATGGTGTGGCTGTATGTTTTGGTGACAGGAAAGATGTAAAATAAATAAATAAATAATAATAATAATAATAATAATAATAATAATGCTAGTTTGGCATTCTTAATTCATGGGTCCACTCATGGATACCATTTGAAGAACTTTTTACTGACAAATGGCAACAGTCCAAATTATTAATCATTCTGAAACCCATGGATAAATATGCATTTGTATTTCTTTCTGTATCTATATCTATCTATCTATATATATTCTCTCAGTCTTTGGTATATTAGGTAACTTTTGTCTGCCCGCATGGAATGTTCCACGGTATGGCATTAAACTTATCTAGCTCCATGGAGGCTGCTAAGCTAAGTTACAGGTCAAATCAGCATGAATAATTTCAAGATAGGTAAGCATTCCAGGTAAAGCAATATTGTATCTCCACAGAGACAAGCACCACAACAGTTACATAGTGCACTTTTATAGATGAAAGAAATGTATAACACAACCAAAATCCATTAATATTTTTAACTGTAAACCAGTGGAGGGAAAAAAACTTCTCTCCTTCATTTTTCACTTTGGATGTAAAGGCTCACACCTTATTCCAGAGTTTGTCGAGTCGGGGATCGTCAAATTGGTCGCCCTCTTTTATGTCATGGTCCTTCAAGGAGTTACTCTCCGTGGTCCGAGTGTCCCGTTTCCCGTCCATCCCGTACTTGGCCAGAATCACTGTGCAAAAGAGACATCACAACTGTGTTAACTACAGAAGCCAGTGCAGCATAAAGCACTCAACATCAGCCCATTAACACCAAAGCCACCCACAATCTCACAACGAAACAAAAACAAGACACATTTAATGAGCTTTAGCAATGTTTACTACAGAGCAATGTGGGAAAAACATAATCACAAAATGTTGGCAGTGCATATTTAAATGGCACTGCTATTTAAGGGAACACAGTTCTTTCAAGAGTTTTAACCTCCTGACTTTATAACTGCCTGACTAACTTTTCTTTATAGACCTGATTCAGCATTATTTAAATGTTAATAACTCCTCTGTGTCACTTATTAACCTTGGCCTGCTGAGTGAAGGACTTTTTCTGGGTAAAAGATTTGTAACTTGAGGCTTATTGTGGTAAAGTCATTCTCTGTATATGTGTAGTATTTATTAAGTGAAGGCAATGGAACTGACCTTAAGTGGCATAGCAGACAGTACAGTTTAATAGTGTATGCTCTTGATTACTCTTTACCAAACTCTTGCAATAATAATAATATGTACATATAATGTGGATTTGTCATGTATAAGCTAATATAAGTAGAAAAATTACAATTATACTAAAACTGAACCATCATCCTTGGATCTGATCAGTGCAAAAACGGCATACTCTTGTATCCTTTGTGTAACTGATATGTAAACTCAGCGTATGTGAATGCATAGGACCAATATAGAGAACAAGAGTATGCTAAAAATACACCATTTCTAAGAACTGGTTGGCACACAGCCAAGAGAGACATACATACATGTGGCATAACAATATGATTTTCAAGGGCTGGAGGGTTTTGAGGACCACTTGAACAAAAATAAAGCATTTAGTAAAAGAACATTTAAATTATATTTCAAACATAAAATTACTGAGTGGTTTACGAATCTATTTTTTAAAAACAGTACATTTAAAGAAAAATTATTAAAAGATTCAAAAATTTCATATTTGTATTAAAATTTACTAATTCATTTAAGAAATCAATTTTGAAAAACACTAGTTGGATTTATAATTCTGGAATTTACTTCATATATAAATCAACATTTTTAGTAAATAGTTTTTCATTGTGTTTTTTTAATTATTACTGCTCATGATCAAGTTCATATAGAAACAACAAGGATTGTCATGCTTTTGTCAATGGCAAAAAGAAGCCTGTTCATTCATATTATCTGGAGCAATATGGGATATACTCGGTTTGCATTATGCTTTCATGAGAGTCCTTGAGAAAAATATCACCGTTAAAGTTGCGCCGGAGCTGTGCCTCTTTTTCCCCGTTTTCGTCCATTCCCTCTACTTTGAGCTTCTTCCACTGCAGCTCATCCTTCTCCTGGATCTTCAGGTCACTATGCAGCTCAGCCTGCCGCCCTGGGGACAACTGCATCTGCAAAACAATGTGTCAAGTAGTGATACTAAAAGTATAGTTAAATGTTAATCCATTTTATTTTTATTGTTTGTATGTGAAATCATTTTATCCAACACCTTAAATGTATTTTTAGGCTTTGACACTACATTACACAAATGTAATAAGATAGTTATAGTTACTAATATGACATGCACACACACATTTATTGTAGTCCTCTTTATAAATGAATGGAAAACACGTTTTTATCCTTTCAGAAATGTGACAGCCAAGAAAGTAATGATTAAAATTATTAGTACTTCATAATTACAGTGATCCGTGATCAGCAATACATTTAATTTAGGTATTTCGCTTTGTTAATCATTTTGTACGTACCCTCTGAGCCTTGTCCCACACCTGGTTGAGCTTTGCTATCCTGAATTCCACAGTTTTCCCATCATTGCTACTCGGCTTGGGCTCATTCATGTCCCGGGAGTATTTACTCGCCATCGCGCCAACTCCGAGGCAGAGAAGAGAAACTAAACATCCCAGCTTCATTTTTAATAAATCAACAATCAAATTAAAGACGAACAAAACGTACAAAAAAGAACACAAAGAGGAGCAGCTGCAACAACGTTAGCTGTTGTTGTGACTCGTAGTGTGTGGAAGTTGAAGTAGAAGTCATGTGATTAAAGGGGCGGAACCATTCCCGTCTTGCATTGTGGGGGTTGTAGTTTAAATTCCGTATGCTTAGGAGGTTTTACAAACGGATTTCATTTTCATAAAAACTACAAATCCGAGCATGCCTTTGTGCGCCGTTACCCGGCAACCGAGGCAGTAAAATCTCTGAACAAATAGAAAGAATCCACGCGCTTGTATGTTAGGCTTTTAGATTGGTTTCTTTTAAAACATAAGTGAGCTAAGCTATGTGATAAACTAACATGTGTTAAACTAAGTGTATATTTCATGGTACATTCTTTTCATAGCCCTTTCGGTCAAATCGCTTTTTTGGCTAATTAGATATCAACAGGGGCGGTCCTAGGCATGGGCCGACACGGCATTTCGTGGTGGGCGGCATGAGTGCTAGAAAAAAAATAATAAAATAAAATAAAAAAAATCGATCGCACACAGCCCAGACATTCAGGGCGCACATCAAATTCTTTGCAGCGCACTTTAGGGGGCCCATCGCGTACCCCCACCCGGTCTCACTTATTTATTTATTTATTTATTTATTTATTTACAAAACCTGGTGCTTATTTTGTCGATTTTACCGGTAAAATGGTTATTAGTTGCAGTGTGGTTGGCTGCACTAACAGGCAGGGGTAAAAGCCTGGTTTAGCTTTTTACCACATACCCTTTGATGAAGACAGAAGAAGGCGATGGGTAGAGGCACTTAATCAGAATGACTGGAAGCCTACCAAGTACTCCCGGGTTTGCAGTGACCACTTTATACAGGGTAATGTGCCAAATGTAGTACATTTACATCTGAAACACACAGTGTCTCATGCAACTCAGCACATTTTCACAGTTACACAGAGGCTGTTAGACATTTATTGCTGATATTTCACTTTGATAGATTTCTTTTGAAGTTAACATTTGATTACATTGGAGACTAGATTCTGGCTACAGGTGGTGGTTTGTCTTCACATGCCTGACAAAAATAGCCAGGAAGGTGATACATATTCAGTTAGGGCTGCACAATATATCTCAAAAGTATCATTATCACAAGAAAACATCTCAGCACAAGGTTAACCATATTATAGAAATGTATTATTTTTGAAAGGTCCTACATAAGACTTGGATTAGTCTTGATTTTGTTTAGTTTTTACTTTTACACAGTTTGACTAGTAAATAAGGTATGCACATATTTTGGTTTAAATTGACTCTGATGTTATAATGCTGTTACTTCATCAAAAACATATCCAGAGTTGTTTTGTTTCATTCAAACTTGAACTAAGTCTTTATTATTAGTCTGTCTACATCTCCAAAGCTCAAAATGCTCTGTCCCACCGTGTGATGTTATAAAGCGGTAATTTTCAAGTTTTTACCTTTTGTTCAGTAGAGACAGGCAATTCCAGGGTTGAAATTATCCCAGTAATTGTAGTGAAGGTATATGGAGTTTAAAAACACAATGAAGCACTTCCTGTATTACCATATGAATTCACAAGGTGTGTTTTCTGTTTATTGATCATAAAATAGTGCAATGGGTCCTTTAATTTCACTGATCTTGTTGTGCCAAAGTATATATTAAAATGTCTGAATAATATTGTTATCACAAAACATAGTTATTAAATATGATATTGCATGATTTTTCTCATATCATGCAGCCCTATATTTAATCATATGTAGTCTAATATAATTTTTAGTTTTACCTGAGTCAATTTGCTGTTATTGCTTGGTTTTAAATTGAGTTGTAAGGTTTTTGCTGACTGACTGATATCCTTATTTCTTTTAGTGGCATATCGGAGCAGGCAGCTATGCGCCAAACAGGTCTGACCTCAAAACACATAAACATGATTGCCAGCTTCTTTGGAATGAGACTCTTGAAATGAAAGGGAACCCTAACCCTTACCTAAATCTCTTAGAAAATGAACACAGGCTAAAGATTCTTAGAGGTCTACATAATTGTCAAGTGTTTAATGCAGTGTTTGACCTTGTTAAACCAGCACCACTCTAATCATTACATTAATGAGACCCCGAATCAATGTACCAGTTTAATTTTAATCTTATCTGTTTAGTGTTGATAGTTCTACCATTTCCAGAGTTTTCATGAATGTTATAAATGTCCTGAAATTATATCTTGGTGCCTGTGTGGGTGAATGTGCCCAAAAGAGAGCACATTCAGACAGGCATGCCTGTGAACTTGAGGAAATCCTTTGAGATAATGATGGAAAAACCTAATAATCTGAAACCAGGAACTCACACCTACTCTCAATATAAATCCCACCACAGCATTAAATACTTGATAGCTGCTACTCCACAAGGCATGATCTCTTTTATTTCTCATGGCTGGAGTGGGGAAACCACAAATGAACACATTACAGCTAACTGTGGCTTTCTGGATAACCTTTTACCCAAAGACTTAATTCTTGCTGATCAAGGCTTCACAGCTCTTAACCGTATTGGGATGTACTGTGGGAAGCTTGGGAACAAAAATCATCTGGGTCCCATCGGACTGGAATGGAAACCACACCTAGCAGCAATCCAAACACATGTTAAGAAGGTGATCGGGCAAGCACATTCAAAGCATACAATATTACGTGGTCCTTTGCCCATCAGTCTTTTGTCAAGAGATGATGCAGGGCTGGACAAAATTGTGAGAGTGGCATATGCCCTAACAAATCTCTGTTCCACTGTTGAGTCAGACAATTAACTGTGTAAATGCAAATCTAGTAGCTGAATACATAATATTTCAAAAAGTGAATTAAATAATAGCTTTATTTTGGTAACTAGTTGTCAGATTATTTGGGATTAATCAAATGGCATGACAAACTTTAAAATTAAACCTGTTATGTATTGGTACTTGTCAATTGTTATATAAAATTAAAAAATGTACTTTAACAGATTCCTGTTCTGCAGCATACAGGACAGAAAGCTTTCTCCTCAATCACAACAAAATATCTGAACTGACATTTTATAAAACAAGAAACAAAATAGTAACCTTTCAAAAGTGAAAATGTAATTTTTGTAGATCAATAAAGTTTAAAGTGTTTCATATATTAAAAGTTTATAGTACACAGTTTTGTACATTGATGGGTCCTTGATAGTTGGAGTCTGATATTGAACCAACTTCCTATTTATTAAAATCAATATAATCCAAAACAAAACCGGCAGGCCTGGCTAATTTAATTCTACGGCAGACAGAATAAAGACTTTTTATTAGTGACCCATCATTCAGACTGCCGTGGTGAATTTGTTTACGCAGCACTCATACCAATAGACCAAAATGGACTCAAATAAATTGTTTTCTATCATATTAAAAAGTGAGAGAAAGTGAAGTGAGACAGATGGAGAGTAAACAAAGAAACATTAAACTGCAGCTGCACAGTGCACTTCTGTCCTGTGACATTTGTCAGTAACTCATATTCAGGGGAAGGTCAGTTAACCAGTCTGCCCATTTCCCTTTACTGAATAGTTATCAATGTAAATCTAATAAGGAGCCACTTAAGTCAAGGGAAATTATGACTGAATGGCTGTTTGGCATTATCAGTGATTTGTGTGCCTTAATTTTGTGATCATTATGTGGCCAACTGCAAAACATTTATTTTTTATGTATATATATTTTTAATTAATAGTACATTTTAATAGTTCAGTCATTTCAATCACATGGCATGTTCCTGTTTTGACTTTGGCATTCAAAAAATGTTGATTTGAATTGTTAATTGCTATGGCGACGGACCCAATTTTTCATCACCGGAACAAATGGATTGATATCAATAATAAAGCCACACTGAATAAGATTTCAGCAAAAAACATTTAAAAAACCCCCAAAACAAAACATTTATTTTATTACACTTAAAAATGTGCTTCCACTATCAACTAGCTTGCCTCTCCACAAACCTGACCTACAACACTGGCTGGTGGAAGGCATGTCAGCTGCCTGTCTCCATGGAGATTTTATTCCTTTGCCTGTTATATTCTACAAAAAAGAGCCATGATTTAGTTGGACTATTGCAGTTCCATTATTCTTATTAATAACATGTTAAATAATACAGACAGAAATATGAAATAATGAATAATCCAGATGGGTTGCCAACTGATGACCATAATGATGTTGTCTGTGTAAAATTAGGTCTGTACAAATTTGATTGACATCCAGTTATTACACACTAGATATTTTAATTTTAAGATAGTTGTAACCAAAGTCAAGACTAACTTCTTTCACTTTCTTTCACTTCTTTTAGACTCTGGGACAAGCACAAATGACTTGCAGAAATTACATTGTGAGATGAAGCCTTGTTAAACGATGTGAGAGGACCGGAGACGTGTTTCATTTTAAAAGGGCAGCAATATTTTCGGCTCCCAATATTTTGCAATCACATCTGTCACAAGTAGCTACAATAACGCATGCACCAGGCCATTGACGTGAATATAGCCTAACTGAAAAATGCATTGCGGTTCCAGACTAGGTCATTTGTTTGCAGATAAAATCAATGAGGTGTTATTGTAGTGTCAAAGGTCATAAATGAACTGAATGTGTTGTAAAGATGGATTTTTACGCCCAAGGGAACATGAAGCCATGGGAAGACTAAATCTGATGCTGAATTTCACAGTGTGGCTCCTGTTATCCCCATTGTGGCCTGGGTGGGATGTTAAAGGTATCAGGTATTATAAGTGCACTATGTAAAAAAAGTGGTTGTTTTGCCTGTAATGTTCCACAGTCGGCATTAAAGTTAACCATCTTGGATTTATTTAGTTACCTTACAGCTGCCTTTCCACAGATTTGACCTGTAACTTGGCCTGGTGGAACATTTGAGGCAACACAACATCTGCATGGAGGCCGAAAGTTCACTTTACTGTTTATTGTCCTGTTTAATCAAGTTTGCAATGCACCAGATTTTGATATATATAGAATACCCTAAAAGTGCTTCTTGTTTTCGGATGTTTTCTGGTTTCAAGGTCAAAACAGTGATAAACCAACATCATGTGATCTCAAATGTCTGAACTTTCATAAATGTTAGTACTTTGTATGTAAAATCCCTCAGTCGTCCAGGTAGAATCCATGGCAAAAAAAGGAGAAAATTTAATTTGTCAACTGGACATAGTTTATTTGGTTGAATACGTTTCGCAGCTCATCCAAGCTGCTTCCTCAGTTCTGGTCAGATGCTGGCGGACACTGCTTTATATCTGCCTGAAGGGAGGAGCTTAATTACAATGAAAATTACTCTGAGACAACACATATTTAAATACAGTTTCAGTTGGTCAGGTGATACAATATGGAGTTGTTAACAGTTTCTGTTAGTCATGTGAGTCTATTCAATATGGAGTGGGAGTGGGGGAGTAGTTAGCATATCCATTCAGGGCCATGATGGGTGTTTTCACACCTCTGGACCTGACCTGGCTAGTCCCATTGTTTTCCCAGTTTGTTTTGATTTAGGTTTGAGGATAGAGTTATAGATGGGAGACAAATGATGTCTGAGACCCCCATTTCTGTTCAAGGACGGATTCTCTTTCTTGACAAAAATAGCTTCTTTAACTCCCCTCTCAAACCAGTTCTTTTCTCTGGCCAAGATCTGGACCTCGCTGTCCTCAAAGGAGTGGCCTGTGGCTTTTAGGTGGAGATGTACGGCAGATTGCGGCCCACCCTGGTTTTCCCGTCTGTGTTGATACATCCTTTTGTGAAGTGGCTGTTTAGTTTCTCCAATGTAGCGCTCACTGCAGTCTTCACTACACTGAATGGAGTAGACCACATTGCTTTGTTTGTGGCTCGGAGTTTTGTCCTTAGGATGGACCAGTTTTTGTCTTAAAGTGTTTGTGGGTTTGAAATAGACTGGGATTTCATGTTGTCTGAAGATCCTCTGTAGTTTTTCGGAAACGCCAGCCAGGTAAGGAATAGTTACACCCCTTCTCCTGGGCTCTGGTTCTCTGTTGTCCTGTTTCTTTGTTCTCTTCGTTTTATTGAAAGCCCATTTAGGATATCCACAAACGGAGAGGGCTTTCTCCACGTGTTGTTTTTCTTTCTCCTTACCCTCTGCGCTTGTAGGAACCACTTGGGCCCTGTGATGTAATGTCCGAATGACTCCAAGTTTGTGCTGAAGTGGGTGGTGTGAATCAAAAAACTCCAGTGATACAACTCCATATTGTATCACCTGACCAACTGAAACTGTATTTAAATATGTGTTGTCTCAGAGTAATTTTCATTGCAATTAAGCTCCTCCCTTCAGGCAGATATAAAGCAGTGTCCGCCAGCATCTGACCAGAACTGAGGAAGCAGCTTGGATGAGCTGCGAAACGTATTCAACCAAATAAACTATGTCCAGTTGACAAATTAAATTTTCTCCTTTTTTTGCAATGTTAGTACTTCTTAGCTTGTTGCAGTACTTGCGGTATTGCCTGGTAATATTTAATACAAAGTGGGAGGGAACAGCTAAAATTACAGTAATATTGTAAAAATGCAGATAATTTTTCTGTGATAGAGCAAGTTCTAGCTCTGTTCCCTGGTAAACACAATCAGATCAAATATTTGTGAAAGTATCTGTGTATTTCTGATGAAAGTACACTGTAATCAAAAAGCAAACAAGAGACAGTGAGACACAATGGAGGACATATAAGATGTGTTTGCAGGTTGGTGTCCTATGGGTATCTCTGGTACCCTGCCCTTCAATGAAATAAAGCCTGTATTCAATCACTGCCTGCTGAACAAACACACTCATTAAGACTAAGTGATCGCAATAAAGCCGCTTCGATCATCTTATTACTCGCCTAATTTAACCGCAGGGAACAACAGGGACACACTGCACATTAAACTATAAGCTCAAACATCACTTTCCTCTCAACTATTTATTGCTTCACTGTACAGGGCTGGAAAAGTTTCAGGAGGTTATCGCATAGTAGTTTTCAAAAAAGTTTTAGTGGCTGTATCAGATCCTGTGCCTTCCTCAGCTGTAAGTTGTGCAAGTTGTAAGTTTAGGCTGTATCTGTATTTGCATAAATCATTTTTGAGACATTCAATAATGCACAAAAATATGGAAATTAAGACAGAAACTGCAAAGACTGCCTATTCCATAATGGCAACAGCTCACACCAGCAAGTTCAGTAGTTCAGGAGATGTTTTTTTCCTTTCAAAAGTTTTTTCCAGTTCACAGAATTCAGTTTTATTTTACAGTGGTGATTTCCATAAAGTATTAATGTGCATCTCAATGGTATCAAAAATCCTTTGTTCTTACTGTAGTGTTTTCTGAATCCACTAGTTTCCCACTTATTTACCTATTACTGTCAAAAGACGTAATAATATAATTCTACGTTTATTCACGTAGAATTATGTTTATTTCTGTTGTTATAAGTGTTGTTACTGTTTTATAAGTTTAACTTTTGTTTTTGACTCTTTGAGTCCCCTATCCCTTCGTTACACTTGCAAAGTCACTTCCCCTTCAGAGCGCTATCACAACACAATCAGCGTGCATCCCGCTAATGAAACTAATGCACATCACCTCAGGTTTGTCAAGTTGTTGAGTACAGTTTAGTATCATGTTTTTGTATATTTATGGAGAATTATTGTAGTGTGCGAGCATGTATGGCGTAGGCTTGTTGGCTGAGCTGGACAGAATCTTACAGCTAATCGTAAGGAGGGTTTGAATAGGGCCTGGAAGAGATTGCAGAATTACTGAAACATGCATGGATGACTTATGAAACCTCTTCAGGCATGTTTTATATGAGGGAACAATGTTATAACATGGTAGAGTGCTCAAAAAAGTCCATTTTGCATGATACTCCCTCTTTAACACTTAAACTGATATAAATTGTTTACACACCATACAACCATAGTGTGCACTGGTCCCCAACCTTTTTGTCTCAAGTGCCACCTAAGCTCTGCCTCCCACTCTGATAACCTTCTAACTTAGGTAGGCACTGAAATCTGTAGTCATATACTTTCATTATATATTCTTGTAAAAAATAAATAAATAAATAAATAAATAAATAAATAAATAAATAAATAAATAAATAAATAAATAAATAAAATAAAATAAAATAAAATAAAATAAAATAAATTAAACTCCAAAACATTCTTAAAGATTTAAAATTGATACCAAAGAACACAATTTATTCTAATAAGAAAATTATTTAAAATGCATTCAAATGTGAAGTTACTGGTAATTTGTCTTAATAACCAATGATTTTTAGTTTTTATGCAACACGTTCACTGTCACCATGTCACCTTAAAGATTCCCATGTGTGGACCTCCTGGTTTGGAAAGGGAATGTATTTTAATAGGAATGAGACGCTGTGGTGCCCAGTAGTGCAATTCAGCTAATGTGACTGAGCATAACCAAAATTAATTATTCCCTCACACGAGCAGTCACACGTAACCATCATTTGCACGTGCCATTACAGAAGCTGACACATTCAGCTTGTTGTTGACGTAAAAGACCAAGGCCAGTGTTGACATCATGATCAGCCTTGTGCATCCAGGCAACACGAATGTTTCTCAGTTGTCGAGCAGATGAGCAAAAATGTGAAAATAGCACCTAAGCTTGGCAGGAACGCAAGCCTCCTCCATGTTTATAGGCCCCAAATAACTGTCTAACTTTGGTGTTGATTTGGCAAAGGTTTTAAAACCTGCCCATCCATCCAGACCGAACAATGGCAAATCAAATCACCAAGCCCTTAGTCAATTAAATGACTGGTTCATTTTTAGTGACAAACAACATACTAGAGACTATAGACAGACTAATAACCCAGTAACCATAATGATCTTTAGTCTGGTTTGTTTAAAGGTGCACTATGTAACTTTTTGGTTGGGGGTCTGTCAACTGCTTGTTTCTATGGAAATGTCATCGCTCTGGCTGGAATGTTCCACAGTATGACATTAAACAGCTCTACCTTACATTAATTCAATTACTGGTGGTTTTATAGTTGAAAAATAGAAAAACACTAATTCTGACTGACCTGTAAGTTGGTCTGGTTTGGTCTCCATGTGAATAGACAGGTTTAATACCATACTGTGAAACTTTCCAGCAATAAATAAATGGCGGACCCTCCACAAGTTACCCAAAGCACCTTTAAAGATACACTATGTAACTTTTCTGTTAGGGGGTTCACCACTTGCTTGTCTGAAGTTATTACCTGGAATGTTCTATAGTATGGCATTAAACTTATCTATCTCCACAGATCTGACTTGTAACTTCAAGTACGTAAGTTTAGTCTAATGTACTTGGTTTGTCCACATCTCCAAAGCTTAAAATGCTCTTTTCAACCTTTTGATGTTATGTAGTTGTAGTTTTCAAGTTAACAGCTTTTTTTTTTTTTCTTTTACCTTTAGTTCAATAGAGATGGGCAATTCCAGGTATGAAATCAACGAAATGATTCTAGAAAAGGTGTATAGAGTTTAAAAACACGGTAGAGCACTTCCTGTATTACCACATGACAAGGTGGAACAGAATGTTTACTGTCTGAGAGAAGAACACAGCCTAAATACACAGGGTTTGTCTGTTAAACGTGTATGTATGAAACAAAACAAAGTATCTAGATACTAGTAGATTAGAAAATAGAGTTTGGTTGTAATAAATATTTTAAAAGAATAAGATGAACAAAAAGATACACATCACAGTATAAAACTAGATGTTACTCTGGGCAATTGGACACAAATTTGACTAAAATTACAGTGTTCTTCCTTCCTATAAGAAGAAAATATTAACAAAAAATGAGACTGATTAGAATTATATCCTCTTCTATACTTTCGTAGCAGTAAGTTCATAGCTTGTTTCCCCCTGATATGCCGGTCTCCAGTCATATATTAGTGTTTGTTTGCTCACACAGGGAGTTGAGACGCAGTGATGTTGCCGGAGAAGATTCGATATTCATTAAACATCCCCAGACTGCTGACCTTTCCTTCCTCTATCCCAACTCCAACCACGCTTCATTTCATTCAATAAGAGACGCTAATTTTCAAAGCAAACTCTGCCTTACACTTTTATTCCCGTGAGGTATGTCTTTGTATACTCAGACAGCAGACTATAGAAATGAGCTGTTTGGTGAATGATAGACACAGATAAAAGCAGGTTTAATTATCACTTTGGGTGAATGAGGGTGTAGTATAAAACTGGCAACTTGGTGCGAGTGGGAAGTGGAACTGTCGGTGCAGGTAAAAAGAAGCTAATTATGCCTATCAAAGTTAGAAAATGATAAGGATGTGGTGCTAATTATAAAGTATTGTATGGTGCATTGTGGTCGATAGGAAAGAATGGAACAATAGAAAATTATGCTCTGTTAAAATATTAAAATTACCTTACCTTAAGAGAGAAAAAGGTAATTCTAAATATGACTTGATGGTCATCATATCAATTATAGTGTACACGTAAAACAACACGATGCTCAAGTTGGTCAAGACAGATATCGTTCAGATATTATGATGGGAAGAATACTTTGAAAATGTATTTAGTTACAGAATACTGAATACCTGCATTTTGTAACATATTCCCATACATGGTCCAATCAGAATACTCTATTTTGAACACTTATATAGTGTAAACACGCAACATAGGATTAAAAACTGCTTTATATTTGTTTCACCATTTGTTGTGCATTTATTTAATCACAGTTTTTTTTCTCACTAATTCTGTGCAGTTTGAAGCCTAAATTGAGCGATGAAGTACCATCATGTATTCCTTTTAATTTAGGAAAGTAACTGTATTCTGAATACCACCACATGAACAAGTAACTGTAGTGGAATACAGTTACTCAAAATGAGTATTCAGAATATATATTCTTGGTACATGTATTCAGTTACTTCCCAACATCGAATATAATAGTATTCAAACCTAAATATAAAGCTTTTTTGGTAACACTGTTTTATAAGAGTCCCAAACTGTAAATGAACAGATTCAAACATTCTTTTGTGCCATTAGCCATTAATCTGCTAAACTCAGAGAGTGCAGCTGAAAAATAAAAGGCTTAGAGAGTGTGCAATCAAAACGGCACATAGGCTTAGGGAATGTGCAATTAAAAATGGCACATAGGTCAAAGGATTGTGCAAATATTAATAGAATACAAGACTGTGAAGGGCTTGCCTGTATAGAGTGACTTAAAGGACCTGTTGGTGTATCACTCTTATTTATTTATTTATGTCTATTTATTTATTTATTTATTTATTTATTTATTTATGTTCTATGGTGGTTCAGGAGACAAATTGTCCAGTTATTTCATCTCCAGTGTCCTATATTAAACCAGACTGACACAAATAGCAAATAAAATAAAATATAAAAATCTCAAGTTCCAGAGTAGTGTTGAGCAGCTTGTCTGTGGACCTGGTGTAATGTATGACATATAATGAGGAGACCTGCCAGTGTCAGAATGTTTCACGTAATTGGCAATTTGTAGCACATTTTTGTTCACATAATATTTGCGTAAAGATAAACCTGTCAGAATGTATATATCATTGTCTTGTGTTCACTGCAGAGAACATACAGGGCCTCTTATTTTTGACGAGTCTGTTGAGGCTTTTCCCATCCGGTTCTGCGTCGTTAACATGTGTCATGTGTCAAGTTAACATATGTGGCTAAATATACAATGCTGCTAAATATACAATACGCTCACTTAAATTCATTTCCCAGAGACTGATTCTAACCTTAAACATATTTTCCTAACCTTAACTTTAACCTTAACTTTTTTATTTTAATCCATATCTAAAAATCATGTTGTTTATCTAAGGATTTACGCCATGTGGACCTGATTTGTCCCCATAAAACAGGATGGTCCCATGATGTGAGTGTGTGTACAGATTTACACAGATTTTATTGCCCCCACAGTGTGATAAAAGAGATATTGGCTGCAGACATATCGATTAAATCATTAAATCTAATCATGATAACTGACGATTTGCTATTAGTGGAGGTCAGAATAGTTGTACTTGTAATGACACTTAACAGGTCACACTTAACAGGCTCAGCTACATAATGATCCACTGTGTAATCGTTGCGTAATAGGGATTATCGGGAGGAGACAAAGCAGCCCTTAAACCCTTTTATGAGTTTCTATACAAAGTTCACATACCACAGTGGACAGAGAAAACATCTGCAGCATCTCCTCCTCATCAGAGCATCACATAAGGTCACACAGTCACTACAGTCTAGAAAACAATATCTATTTCCAGCCACAAGGGGTCAGTGCAGAATAGGAGTGCACCAATACGATACTGGTATCCGATATTGGCGCCGATATTGAAAACTTTTTTGCATCAGATATCGGTTTCTAATATATTAGTTCAGCTGAGATCCCACTTTGGGCAATAAACTGGTGTGATCAGATGATTTACTGGCCAATATTGGCCCAAAACATTAACAAACTTATTATTATTATTATTTTTTAATAAGCTGTTACTTTAAACAACAAATAACAGTTACAAAACACATTTAGAGCTTTTTTTTTTTTTTTTTTTTTACCATATGGTGTTTGTGTTTAATGGAAATAAATTATATTTCTAGTCTCTGCCCTAGTATCTGTTGATATTGGCCAAAGAATCAACATAGGAATCAGCTGGATTGGCGCATTCCCAGTGTAAAAGCAAATGATTTTAGTTGTGTCTTGTAGTTTTTCTGGCTCTTTAACAATGAGAGATGAGAAAAAGGTTTAAAAGATATGCCTGTTGCTTTTATGGAAGTAACTACCACTATGTAAATGATTACAAATCTATAGTAAGTTTTCTCATGAGAAAGAGAAAATTGACTAAAATAAAGTATGGTTACGGTTTTAATTACCTTAAAACCTACTACTTTCTTTATGTTGATTAGATCTGTGAGTGAGCAATCACAAGGTAATAGAATCTAATTAAAACAGAGTGATTTTTAATTTACATCACATCCTTTTGGGATTCACCTGAAATTATGTTTTTGCTTATTTAAATGATTCTTTTCACTTATGGCCCAGAGCTGAGCAGCAGGCACACTGATGTTTTACAAATGAGCAAGATGTTATTTTAATGAGCATGCTAATGGTAAGTCTTAGAAGTGTTCTATATTATGACTGCAGGTTGGGTTGTAGGGCACTAATACTATTATTAATAATTTAATAAAGTCTTTTTGAATTGTGTTTTACAGTTTGACAAATCCCCCCCAAGTAATCTCTGTAGTTATCATTATTTATTCACTCCCCATTCTTAATACTTGTTATGCTTTTGTTGCCATAACTGCCCTGGGGTAGATTGACGGAAGTGAGGCTGCCACCAGTTACTCGTGCAACACACCAGAATCATACAGAGCGGAGTGTCTTGCTCACTGACATAATGACACAATGAACTTTTTCTTTCACAATATTTGCTAATTTGTGTTTAAAGTGAACCTATTATCCAAAATGGACTTTTTAGTGCTTTTAACCATGCTATAGTTGTTTCCCCTCACCATTTACTTACCCAAAGTTGTATTTGGAGTGAGTAAATGGTGAGGAGTAATTGCTCATTTTGCTGATCAGCCTTCGTTTTCACCTCTGCCAGTATACAGCCACTGGCATGGGTCCAGCCTAGGGTTCACACACTTCCGTGCTTTTGTTTTACTTGATGTGTAAATATTTTTTTATTTGACAATTGCTGTGGTGTTCATGTTTCCAATATACAACAGACTGTACAAACGTTATGGGCTGGGAGGGAAGAACTATGAATCACCCCCCTGACTGAACTGTAATGGTGGTTGTTAACAAATCACTGTCATAAAAGTGACAGTAGGTGGTGGACACAGGCAGAGACAGGAAAAAAACAAAGGTGGAACAGGAAACAGAGGCAGGTCAGATGAGCAGCAGAGTACTGAGTGTTTTACTCTTCTGGGAGGTCAGAAGCAGACACTGGAGAGAAGTTGGACTGGCAGATCCAAGGGTGTTTCAAAGCTGGCTATAAGACCAGTAAAGGGAAGTGACTTTAATTAAACCACTCACAGCTTTGGAGTGTTTTTTCGTTCTGTTCTGAAGGCCACTCTCTTCTACAGTGGGGTGCACGGGTAGAGAGACTCAGTGGACAAGGACCCCGGGGAGAGGAGAGGAGAGACGCCACTGGAGATGGTGAACAGTTAAGTTTTTAAGTTTTAAATTAATATTCTGGCACTGCAGTTTTGTCTTAAAAACATGAAATACAGAACTAGTTAATTTTAATGAAAAGTTATTCAAAACCTCAAAAATTATTCCTTATTCACCTTAATTATATATATGAGTTTATTTAAGTACTTTTCACAATTTTCAGAGGCCAGAGAAAAGTTTTGCTGTGACAGAAAAACTAACAACGACTAGCATGCTAACAGTAAGCGGACTTGTTTCTTTTATTAATAAGTCGTTTTAGATGAATATTGCGATTTAAAATGCTCAAAATATAACGTAATGGCACAAAAAACTGCTGGAGTTTGCCTAGCCCCACTCCCTGCACATTTTCCTTCAGCTGTCCTTAAAACCCAAATGTCCACCTTTTATGATAGCTCGTGTTCCCTGTGTGCGGGGCCATACATCTCTATTCATCTGAGCATTCCCTGGCAGTGACCTGGCTCCCAAAATGAGAGGCGTGTGTTGAGTTGTCACGAGCAGCAGGTGCTTCGTAAACAAAGACAGGAGCAGTGAGGTGGAGCTGGGAGCACAGGGCTCAGATACAGGGACTGCAGTTTGAAGAAAATGACTAACTTTATTTACAGAGAAGAAGGAGGTGTGGGGGTGAATGTAAGTTTACCATGGAAGAGAATAGCCTTCATTTCAGTGTAATTTGGGAGATGCTCAAGCTTAAATTATGAGTGAACTGCAAAAAGAATATAATGAAGTAATTAACTTGGTGGCAAGAAGTTCAAATTGAGTTTTAGCAATTCATAAAAAGTATCAGCACATATAAAAAATGCTTGATAAATGAAAAACAGTTATGGGACACTATTTAAAGTCTTATCTTTAAATCCCCTTTTATTCTCTGTTTCTTAACACTGCATAAGTTGTGTTTTATTTGATACATTATTTATTGCTATATTATTGTGTAGGTTTTATTTGCTTTTGCTGGTGTTTTTTGTTAGGACTAGTAAAATTATATCGTTCTATTACTTTTATCATTTTTATTGTTGCTATGACACTGTGCAGCACTCTCTGGGAACGGTACGATTATAAAATGAGCTATATAAATAAAGTGTATTTTTAGTTGGATTTGGAGGACATGGAGAACTCTGTAACATACTCAAAAACAGGTTATTCTGTACTGCAAATCACTATTTAGTGTATGCATCAAATGAGCATTGCTTTCTCATATAAATGACTGTATCTGATATGCTGCGAACTGCTCATCACTCAAGTTTTTAAGTTTTAATTTAATGCTCAGGTACTGAATTTCACTGTACCTGATTTGTCTTAAAGGTGCATTCTAACTTTCTAGTGGAGGCACATCACCTGCTTCTCTCCATGGAGATGCTACCTGGAATGTTCCACAGTATGGCATTACATTTATTTATCTCAGAGACAGCAGCTGACACCACAGAGCCAACATGTCTGATCTGTTGAGAGGCAAATGCAAGTTTTAGGTCAATAAAAACCCATGTTACTGAGTAAATGCAAAATGTTTATGTTTAATGCCATATCGGGACATTCCATACAAAACAATAGGATCTCCATGGAAACAAGCAAGTGGCGGACCCTCCACCAGAAAAGTTACACGGTGCACCTTTAAAAACATGAAACA
Organism: Taenioides sp. WSHXM2023; assembly: GCA_029959045.1. NCBI lineage: Eukaryota > Metazoa > Chordata > Actinopteri > Gobiiformes > Gobiidae > Taenioides > Taenioides sp. WSHXM2023. The sequence goes on from CM057090.1 coordinate 18,878,968, forward strand.
GAATTAGTTCATTTTAAATGGTTTGCAGCGGTCAAAAGTTGTTCCTCATTCACCTTAATTATTCACCTCAATGAGTTTAAGCACTTTTCACAACTTTAGAGGTCAGAGGTTTTGCTGTGACAGAAAAGCTAACAACGCTTGCTAACAGTGCACTTCCTGATTATTGGATGATGAAACACTTTATAATTAGATGCAGACAGCACACAGCAAACAGCAGACTTATTTTGACCTCAAGTGATGCTTTTACCATATATCTGCACATAAACAAGACATGTTTTGCTAAAGTACATGGAGAGAAAAAATCAGGCACAGGCCCTATAAAGTTCATTTTATCTCAGTACTGGAGAGAGGGCAATGATTAATCAAAGAGGATAGGAATGTTGTGTTCTGCTGTTCAGAAACTTCAAGTGCACTCATTCTATTCCAACTCATTCATCTAACTTCATTGGCATGTACAGGATGTTTAAAGGTCACTTTTCCTTGATAGCTGCCAATGGAAATAATCATTTAGATGCCTGGGTACTGATGAAATTACTTTTTTTTAATGCGTGGCAGTAAATATATATTCTGAAATGTCACATAGTGGGTGGACAGCAGACTGAGACGTGTTTACATTCATTTATAAGTCTACATTAAGAGATAAAAAGGGAAAAAAAAACAAGACCATGGAAACAATAAGAGGTCAGTCCTATTTGAGTAAACATTATATATTTTAACAGTTGTTTTAGTATCATGTGTTCTGTAAAAACACTGAAATATCTGACTATAGAAAAAACAATTATTGCACCTGTCAAATGTATTTTCAGGTGATAAGGTCGTACTGTTTAATTGAGCATCTTAGTTGAAAGGCGCACTGCAGACTGTACAAACAGTGTCCTTCATTAACAGTGTGTGTAAACCTTTGCTAATGCGCTACTGTAAGTTCAAAAATCTAAATTTTTATTTAATTTATTTGTAAAGGAACAGCACATTAATGCATGCAAATATGTAAAAATCAACCTCATCACACAAAGGCAAAACATACACAAACAACATAAATACTCATTCAATTGCAGGTATTTTAATTGCTTAAAAATATGCAGTCATATTATGAGCAGGCTCACCTCTCCACAGATCTGACCAGTAACTTGGCCTGGCAGTGTCACCTACCTGTCTCCATGGAGACAGATAATGCCCTGCTGTGGAACATTCCAGGCAAAGGAATAACATCTCCATGGAGACATGTAGGTGTTTTTGTAGTGCATGATCTAAACGTGTGCAATGCAATGACAGAACATTTCCCAGTATGACCTCTCACAGTGTTCCTGTTGGGTCTACACACACTGCACATCAAATATGGCATTAAACTGTGCTCCAAAGTCCAGATCAGAGTCACACTGAACAAAACACATGAAACTTATCTTTGTTTTCCTGTTTCCTGTGTTGTCATGTCTTGTTTTGTGAAGTGACCGCCTTTGCATTATAATCTGGGTAATCTTGTCAATAAAAAGTAATATTTCCACCTCGAAGATCATGGGTCACTGATACAAAATATGAAGACGCAAACATTTTGATTTTGGTGAGGTCTAGGGCAACAAGTTTAAATGCTGTGCAGTATTTATGAGACAACATCCCAAATCAAATATGACGCAGCATCTGACAGCTGCCAGGTCCAGACTGTGCGAAACTGGCACATCAATAATCAAAACGAACAGTTATCTCAGACAAGAAAACAAGATAGTCTCATTTATATGTAAAACGTCAAACACAGTTTGAATCTGACTTCTTTAACTTTAACTCACTTTGCCTGTGTCTAATTCAGTCCTCGGGGAAACAACATCTGTTTTGTGACTTGTAACCTCCCTGTTCAGAGAAGGGGACCAAACAGCCGGTGTCCAGCAGATTAATATTTGTCGTCTGTTTTTATGTGTTTCCAGCTCCACAAATGGAAACCACTGCTTGTTCTAATCAAGAGAGTTGTTGAACCAAGACAGGGAAATTGCAACACTCCAGGGGCATTTTATTCTGTCTATAAACTAACATGGACTGAATCAAAATGACACATATAGAACTCAGAGAAAGACTTCATGTGGATAGTTCTGCTTTAGAGTGTTTTTATCAGAACTTTCTGTGTTTGTGTTCAGGGTCAAAGGTCAAGGCTTAAGCACAAAAAGTCTGAAACAAACCAAACAATGTCCAAGAGACAGATGTAGGCCAACAACAGGAAACTTTTACTATATGTAACACATACGAGGCATCTGTATTCTCACTCTATAACAATTTCAGTCTATTTAAATTTTTATTAAACATTTGCTTATGCACTTAATAATAATCATTACACTTGATAGAACAATGTGGATTATTATAGAAGGTAAATTATGCCCTTATTTTACAATTTGTTCATTGTAAAACACAATATTGATCTAAAATAATTTAATAATAGGTGTGTTAGAGATACAGGTCCATTGACTTCCTTGTAATCGGGCTCTTCATTGTGACATTTCACCATATAAAGAAACGGATTTAATATTGAAAAGACTATGTTTCTTTTTTTAACCTAATTTTTTACATAAATGGTAAAGGTTAAAACAGATTTTTTCCTGAGCACTCCAGTCTTGGATGCAGTATTAGTTAAACACGTATGAATGAATCAAAGTATGGGTGAGGCTCCTAAAAAGTGTATTTTTACCGTATATTTCCCATTTAACTTGTGGTTGTTGCTGGCTAGTTCCTCAGTAAAAATGTACAGTGTTATGCTTTGTCATTGGGGAAATGGGGCGGTGGTAATGCTGTGGGTGAAGGATCCAACCTGCCTCTAATTCAGTTATCTGCTCATCGAGCGCCTGAAAGCAGATTAAAGCGGTGCATGTTCAAATGGGACAACAGAAGCCTTCATTAACATCTAACCTCCGCTAAATAACAGGACAAGATCAAATGCTGCTCACACAGGCCTGTCCGATCAGATTTGGGTTGTCACAGTGAATAATTCATTTAGAGACATGCGCTGATTAAACTGTGTAACTGCCACAAGACAAAAGCTCTGACAGGAATGAACAATGCGGTGAAACATGACTCTGCAGAATACTTGGACCACTCAGAGATTGTACAATCCTTGGGCTTATCTCATATTAGGGGGGGCTTATAGTGCTTGGACTTGAAACTTTGTGAATTCATAGTTCAAGGGTATTTTTTTTTTTTTACTTTGTCCCAGCCTCACAATTGTTGCAAAACGTAAGAGAACAAAGGGACAAATGTAAGGGAACAAAGGGGTGTTGCCTCATCATTAAGCAGGAACAAAAGGTAAGGGAACAGGTTATAAAGTCTGGTTCAGGACCCAGTTTTGGAGCTAATTAATACATCCTCTTGTTTTCTTTTAAATTAATTATGCCTTATTTGACATCAGTCTCTTGCTATTTCTGCTACTTATTTAGAATTTAATATACCATTTCTCCTTGTTATTATAATATGTTGTATCCAAATAATTTCCCTTGTAGATCAATAACATTTGTCTAAGTCTAAGTCTAAGTTGTTATATTGTCTTACTACTACTGTGATGGGTCATCTTTTTATGCCAAACTTAGTTAGCCATGTTTCCCCAATTTGTTGGCGTATTTTTCCCTTCAGGACTCATTTGGTTAAAGGTGCTCTGCCTTAAAAAGATGAGTTATTCCTCAGTTTTTGCATTCGGAGCATCCTGATTATTCACTGCAATGGGTTTATAAGTACTGTTCAGAACTTTCAGAGACCAGAGCAGAGTTTTGCAGTCACTGTGATAAAGCTAACTATATGCACTTCCTAATTATCGAAGGGGGAAACGCTTTATAAAGATGCAACTATCACACAGCAGACTTATTTTGACCTCAAGCGGCTTTTACATAAATTTTGGGAACAGGGCCTTTAACTTTAACCAAAATACATAATCAATGCCTTACTATTTTTACTGACCTGATCTGATGAAATTACAAAAAAACCTATTCATTTTACAAACCAAACACCAGTGGAAATCCCTGACCAGATATATATCAGTTTAACAACTTCATTAGATATTTAATGTTGCCACTGAAGTGTGTAAAAACCAGTATGGAGCTGCCAGCTTTGATTCTCCCATAAAGAGTCCTTTAAATCATTCAGACCAGTGCAAGCCTCCTGTGATCTGCTCTACAGGACGCTCTCATTTTACACTCATCTCCATCATACTAGCATGATTTCTGTGACTCAGCACTTCATGTCTTATTGAGGGCCCAGTGCCAATTATTAACATGCATATTTCTTGTAATACAGCGGAAAATTGACAGTACTGGTGCATTGTGGGATGTGTAAAACTGCCCTTGCTCATCATTAAGTGATGCAGTTTTATATTACAATAGCATTTGCATTTTTATGATTACCAGCACCCTGTATCTCACTCTGTAATCCAATTACATAGCATGGATTTGTGGACTGAATTAACTCTGTTCCTTGTTACACTGGCCCTATGCAAGCCATGGATACTCCCACTGGCCATCTGTCCTGCCTGGCCAATTTCAACACTTGGTATAGCGATGGAGTTTGCACCCAGCTTGTCTATACTAGCCACAGAAGATGCATAGAGTTTATAAAACAATATAATGGATTTGAAACCTAAAGCAATAAACCAGCTTGCAGTGTCTGTTCAGTTCTTTATTCTGAATGTATTTTGCCAAGGGGAGAGGCATGCAGTAAAATTTAAAAATGTATGTGAACCAGTGGGGATTGAAATAAACATATTGACAGCCTGGTGCATTGGCATTGGATGAAAAAGTCCCTGTGTTATGATCTCCAAGGGCCAGATAAATTTGAGTGGTTTTGACTGACAGACATCTGCACACTGAACATATTCATGTGGTTTTGCTATTTGTGCTTTTTATCCCATGTGAAAACTAAATCCTTGTCACTTTTTTGTCTTTTCTATCTCCAAAACTATTGCTCAAAATACTAAAATAATACAGGGTTTATAGAGCTAGCTTTTAGAGATGTCACGATTATTTGGCCCATCTATCTTTCAGTTTGTAAGATAGTCAGTATGGACTATCAAGAATGAAAGAATGAAAGTGAATTACAGATTTCTCTTTTGTTTGGTCATGGTATCAGTAATCATAATTATATTGTGACTGTAACACATTGTAAAAGCAGCTCTTTTGGACAAAATTAAACCACTGTATGCTTTCAGTATCTATAAAGCCTTTTGTTGTTTAAGAATCAGGAAATGCACTGTTAGCGTGCTAGTTGTTAGCATAACAGTTATTAAAAAAGGAAAACTTAATCAGATTTTGCTTTGCAAGTTGTTGTGTACGGAGAATATTTTGAAAGTGCTTGTTTGTAAAGTTACTGTCACATAATTGTTGTTTCAGTCTGATCAAGTGTAACTTCTCATATCTTTACACTAAATATCAGCCTCTCCAGAAGAAAGACATGATCAGCCTGTTCTGCAGTTACAGGTGGTTTCACACTTGTCCTTCCTCCTGAGGGACAAGCTGAAGTGGGCAGGAGTGGACTGTGACCTGGCTGAGTGGATCCTGGACTACCTCACAAACCGGCCCCAGTTTGTGAGAGCCCAGGACTGTGTGTCTGACCTCATGACCTGCAGTGTGGGGGCGCCCCAGGGCACTGTCCTCGCGCCCTTCCTCTTCACCCTCTACACTGCAGACTTCAGACACAACACGGACAGCTGCGTCCTGCAGAAGTTCTCCGATGACTCCGCCATCATCGGTCTCATCACGGACGATGACGACGCGGAGTACAGAGGACTAACGCAGGACTTTGTGGACTGGTGTCACCGGAACCATCTTCTCATCAACGCGGGGAAGACCAAAGAGATGGTGGTGGACTTCCGCAGACGCCACTCTACTGCCCCCCCACCAGTGAACATCCAGGGAAGAGACATTGAGAGAGTGGACTCTTACAAGTACCTGGGTGTGCATCTGAACAATAAACTGGACTGGACTCACAACACAGATGCACTGTACAGGAAGGGCCAGAGTCGGCTCTATCTCCTGAGGAGACTGCGGTCCTTTGGAGTGAGAGGGCCACTCCTGAGGACCTTCTATGACTCTGTGGTGGCATCAGCCATCCTGTACGGTGTGGTCTGCTGGAGCAGCAGCATCACAGGGAGGGAGAAGAAGAAACTGGACAAGATCATCAAGAAGTCCAGCTCAGTCCTGGGCTGTCCTCTGGACTCGGTGCAGCAGGTGGGGGACAAGAGGGTCCTGGCTAAACTCATGTCTATGCTGGACCATGAGTGTCACCCCCTGCAGGATGCCCTGTCTGCTCTGGAGAGCAGCATCAGTGACAGACTGATTCACCCTCGCTGTGTTAAGGAGAGATTTCGCAGGTCTTTCCTTCCTGCTGCTGTCAGACTGTATAATGAACAATGCTAGTCTTGTGTCATCCCCATAGCAACCATGTGTCATCTCCATAGTAATAATAACAATGTGCAATATTATTTAAAGTCACTTTACCTGCTATTATTTATTTACCCACCACTGTCCATCACTGCACTGTACACAATCATCTCAGAATCAAAGACACTTATTGTGCAATGTTCCTGTGCCTTTTAGCTTAGCTTACAGTGTTGTGTTTTTTAGTTGATTGTAAATACTTATTATTTATCTTGATTTGATGCATGCTCTTATTTTCCTACTGTTTCTGTAACTTGCGTTGTGACACTGCAATTTCCCCATTGTGGGACAAATAAAGGATTATCTTATCTTATCTTATCTTATCTTATCTTATCTTATCTTATCTTATCTTTTTAAGGCCTGGTTTGAGACCAGTTTGAGTCATAATATAGATTTGTCTTGGATCCGTTCTAGTCCTGGTTTAGTCCTGTTCTAGTCCAGTTTTAGTTGCAGGTTTAGTTATAGTTTTGTACCAATTTTACTATGGTGATGTGTCCAACCTTAAAAGACAAATACACCTCCTACTCTACAGCCTTGCATTTTAAATGCAGTACAGCATCAATACACCGTGTTCATACTGTGGAATTCATATATGCTCTGATGCAATATACAGGACCAAAACCATTCTGTCATTGGTTCTCACAAGCAGAGATAGAATTGCTTCTGTGCATTGTAGTCTTCATCTAATGTAAACATTATTTGTACTGAATCCACAGAATGATGCTGATTGTCTTCAGTCATATAGTTTGTGGATCTGAGTGAATGATGGATGATGTGAGGCACAGATCAAGATGGACCATGGCATAAAACCAGTGCAGGATATAGTACAGGCTGCTGCTCTATAGGGTACACCCTGGATTTCAAATGTAAGAGAGGTGTGGGAATATAATAAGGCATCAAAAGCACTGGAAACCTTTTTCTTTGTCATGTTCTAAAACACCTGGCTAAAATGAGCACTAATTCAAACTGAATCTATTTCTGAACCCTTGGGCTACAAATAAATAACTGGGCTCTTTGTAACGCTGAAACTCTGTAGTTTTAATCCCACCTGGATTTTTTGGGGATAAATAAAGATAGGTATAGCTGGTGTCTGGAGGGATTGTCTGATTCAATCCAACACTATTTGAACATTTATTAGGTTTTGACAATTCCCTTGTGAAAACTGAAGCATATGTCACGAAAATGAGATTTATGGACTTGAAATTTGGTCCTTGCAGAATTAATATAAAAATCCTATTAACATTTTATGAATTTTAGGGTCATTATTTGTGGGTTTGGAATACAAACTGGTCCTGATTCTTCCCAGAATGTTGATTTGACTGAAGATAGGTAGGTTACAGCTTTCCATGAATGTTTTACATGTCAGTGAGCCTGATAGTTCCTTTTAATCACATGATGGACAAAAATGATTCATTAAGGAAAAATACAAGGGCCCACAAATGGGCCCTCTGACTCCGTTTTTTTTTTTTTTTTTTTTTACTATTTGTTCATTAAGAATTTAGTCTTTGTTGAAGCGTTATTAAAACTAATTAAATGGCCTGTACTCAATTTTTGTCATGTAGTTGAGCAAAATGTGATATTGCAGCAGAGGTCAAAATAACTCTGCTCTGGTCCCTGAGAGTTGTGAAAAGTGCTTATAAACTCATCAGGATGAATAATAAGGATACTCAGAATGCATAAAATGTAGAATAATTTTAGACTACTGGAAACCATTTAAAATGTACTAATTCTGTTTTACGTGTTTTTAAGATGGTCAAAAGGTACAGCACCTTTGAGATGTTATTATAAAGTGACACCAGATGTTTAGACTGAACATTGAGGCAGGTTTCACAGATTTCATTTTGAAATGTACCTATTTCTAGTTTGTAATTCAATTTAAATTTAATGTCTTTGAATTAGAGCAAACAACCTTATCTGCTGTAGTCAGCGATATCTTGACTTCAGTAGTAATTCATTATGCATGCATATGAGATTGTGTTGAGGCGTCTCATGGTCACACTCGCTTTATGGTCTTTTGTCCAGGTGTGTAATGCTGCACACATCTGCTGAGGTTATCTATTTGTGTTTGTGCAGGAAGTGTATCTCACTGGATCTTGTGGACAGTATATACACTAATACCTATAGGTGTCTTAATCTTTTCTTTGTCCTCCAATACAATACATCTCCTCTCCAGTGTAAAGCAGTATATTGAGGTAGGATGTATATATTGTTCTCTATTATATTTGACTTTTCTTTTTGTGACTGTAGCCGGCTTTTATCAAATCAAGTTGTCCATGAGGCACAGAATTTTGTAATAGATTGTAAATCAGGAAAAAAAAAAAAAAAACGTTGGCTTTAAGCATCAACTGTTACCAGTGCATAGTGAAAATGTATTTATTTCCTTCAGTTCATCACAACTGCTTTTTATTCTTCCTGTAAAAAAAGAAAAAAAGTCAAACACTATGGGACATTCTGGGCCCACATCAGCCTTTAAATAGTCTTATTACATCAATTTATAGACCCAACCTGGAAGCCAATATCCAGGAACCCATTCTGGGTTGGAGCCAAAAACAGTTCCAGTATTGGTAATGGAATTGAATCAGATGTCTGTTTTGCATTTGTACATTTTTAATTTTGAGAGTTTGAAGTTATTTTAAACTTTGATATGCATTCTGTGAAAATAAACAACTACGACTTTTTTTTAAATTTGCAACAGTGCCATTTCTATTTGTGTATGTAATTGGCAGACAATGTCGACTCCTCTTTTAGCAATATAAATTAGGACTGTGCAAATTATAACATTTTAATTGAGATCAAGATTCAGTCATTTTAATTATGATCGGCTTGGTTCTTTTTAATTGAGAGGTCTACAGCCAACCAGCTGACAACCCTGTCAGTAAAAGTTTGTGGCTTGGAGCTTAGACTACGGAGGAACAAATCTGAGAATTTTTGCATTATGTTTGTGAAACCCACAGTCTACTGAAAGGAATTTTTATTTGATTTTAAAGGGCTCATATTACACTATTTTCTGAGCTATGTTAAGAAATAATCTAATAACAAGCTCTACAATTATGTATTTAAATTAAATAATTTTGCTGCACCTAAATTATTGTATTATAGTTGGACTCTGACAAGAAAAAATACTCTTAAAGTGGCTAAAACTATTTATAAAAAAGCACTTAAGGTATCAGACAAAAAGCCCACTAATTATCACTATTGCCAAATACTTGACAAATACAAATGTCTTAACTGGGACAACACAATCAAATTTAATTTTGGTATACAAAGTTTTTAATAATCTTGCTCCACCTCTTCTAAAGGAGTTTGTGAAAAGATATTCAAATCACACAACAAGAGCAGACTCTAGAGGTGACTGCTCTGTCCGGTTTAGGAAAAGTGCTTTTGGACAGCTCTATTTTGCTTCTGGAGCAGGTCAAACATGGAATACAGTGCAGCTCATATACGAGAGCTTTCAGCATTTTCTAAAGCTTTGGCACCATTTTCTAAAGCTTTAAAACAGTGGTTGTTCAATGGTCAAATATGTCACCATGTTTACAAAATGAAATGTTCTATATTAAGGGGTTGTTGGTTTAACTCTTTAACTCTTGACTTCAAACTTCAAATGAACTGTCTGAATTGAATTGTATGTATAGTCAGTGTGGTGGTGTACTTTTGTGCGATTGTTTCTGTACTTTTCCTTGTCTTGTAGACGCCGAGGGACTGAAGATGGATAAAGCTGGCTCTAATCTTTACATATTTACATCTTAAATGTTCATTAATATGTGGTGTCCCTTTACAAATAAATAAATAAGAAGAACTATGTTATAATGTTATTTCCTCATCAAAAACATACCTGGAATTGTGTTTTGTTTCATTCACACATGTTTAAAACACAAACCCTGCATATTTAGAATGTGTTCTTCTCTGAAACAGAAAACACTGTGTTCTACCTTGTGATGTCATGTGGTAATACAGGAAGTGCTCCACATCTGTTTTTAAACTCCATACACCATCGCTAGAATAATTTGCATAATGCCAAACCTGGAATTGCCAAACTCTGCTGAAGAAAAGGTAAAAAGTAGCTTGAAAACTACCACTACATGACATCGCAAGGTGGAACAAAACATTTTGAGCTTTGGAGATGTAGACAGACTTTATAATAAAAGATTACTCCAACATGTAAATGAAACAAAACAACTCCGGGTATGTTTTGGAGGAGGTAATAGCATTATAAAGTGGCTTAAAGCTCACAAGAATCCATTTTGTATAATACAGAACCTTTAATGAGACAAAAATTAAATCTAATAGAAATTGTTGTCATGTCACCTTTAGTATAAACAACTGTAATTTTTGAAAATCTCTTCTTCTGTCTATGAAAGAAACTCTGACCCACTTTCTCCAGCAGCCCATGTGCTCTCCATAGCCGGTGTGTGTAGAAACAGAACTGGCAGTGAAACTCCAGTGTGTGTAAAATATTAATCCTGGAGTATGGGGCGCTTTCTGAAGTGGCACTTTGGCTTTGAATGTGGCAGAGGAAGGCAGAGGCAAAGGAGCAGGAAGCAGAGACGAGCTTTGATAGAGTAAAAAGGTCAATGTGTTCAACTGAGGCATTACAGAGGGCTGACACAGATCCTGCAGCAGAGAGAGGAGTGAGGGAGTGCTGAAAAATTACATAAAAAGATATGGCGTGGTTCATCTCCTAATCATAAGATTCTATTTGACATTTTTGTCAAAAGTGAGTTATTCATATATTGCCTATTGATTAGAGCAATATTAATTAAAAGATATTAAATTCAGATTTGTCCTCCAGCTCAGTTTTAAACTATAGGGATTATCGAATTTTGTGATGTCACTTGAACTCAACCTATATGTTCAAGATTATTAAGGTTTTGTAGGATGTGGTCATTTGTCACACTCCCTTAGTCCTTAGTACATTTCTTTATACTGTCTGTGGTTTCTATGAGCACAAACCCATTTCCAGATTCCATGTTGCTTTATATGAGTGTTCAAAACTATCCAGACAGCAGATAGAACCATATAATTCTAAGGGGATGATTTTTGGGCAAAAAGTGTTCAGTATTTCAAGATAACAGTGAAGTTTTAATGCTGTTATAGAGGGGCAATAAATTATATAAGGGTAATTTCATAGACGATTTTAAGCAAATGGCCATCCTGATGCAAACCATATTTTTTACACAAACATCATTTTGCTGCTAATGTTTCATCTGCCAATTCAGAATATAATCTTGTGTTTGATTTATTGGTGCAATAAAATACTAAGAAATGTTTTGTCCCGAGTAACGACCTCCTCAAAGGCGTATAATTCAAATGAAATCGAGTAATAGCTGTCAACTACTTCATTGGTCGGTGATACTTGTCATTGGTCAAATATAATACCATGTCATTCATGCTAAAGTTTATTGGGGACATTTGGAAGTTACCAAAGGTAGTACATGTACAACCATAAAAGAACAATCTGTCTGATTAAAGGTGATGTAACTTTGGCTGCCTCCCCATAGAAAATATGTGACTCTCAAAGTACATCCTCAACATGAGTAAAGAAGAACAACAAACAAGTAGTAGCACAGATATCACAGAAATAGACTGCTGTAAACATACTCCACAATCTACCAGTAAAAAGCAACACAAAAAAATCTGTGAGCAACTCCACTCATGGAAACACAAATGGACCACACAATTTGTGTAATTGATCATCATAATAGTAATTTAAATGTGATTAATTGCAGCCATTCACACCTGGTTTGAGTCCCATTTAGTCCTGATTTAGTCTTGGTCAATTTCAAGTTCAGTCCCAGTTTATTTAGAAGTTTGATATCAAGTGTGAATGCACGCTAAAAATGACTGGTCAAGAAATAAATAATTTCCAACCATTTGAACCAAAGTTCAAATGAACCGTAACAACTGAATTTATAGAATACAGCATAGGTGGCAGAGGGGTCCTCTCATAAACACAATCCCAGCTCTAACCTGCGATATCTGCCATTGTGCAAAACACTTCACTATTGCAGGAATAATACTGACAAAAACAAAATACCATTTTGAGTACACAATGTGGCTGGTAACAAAGTTTGTTAACCACAGATATAGAGCATATAAAGAGTCTCTTACAAAACCAGTTAGATTCAGTGAATTTGCTAAAGTTTAAAGCAACAACTTTGGAGATAAGGATCAATGCCTTGCCCTTATATAAAGTGCTGACACCAGAGAAAACCACAACAAATTACATTTATTTAGAGTGGGGAGTCCAGGGGCTGAGCAACTGAGCACATTGAGATGTGTAATGCCGCTTTAAGGTCATGAATATATTTTAAAGCACTGGCGCTTATCAAGTGGAGCTGGGGCTATAGTTTAGTGCTGTGCCGTGGGCATGTAAAAACCTTTGTAACCCTCGAGATTGAACACATTTTGTCTGTTAAATTGAGCGCTGTGAGTGGCAGACAGTTTTTATTCTCTACATAATAACTGCACAAAACAAAAATCTGAGAAATGAACATTTTAGCAACTTAACATTCAAACTCTATATTCTAATAGGTTCACAAGTGGACAAATGGTAAAATGTTTTCTGCTGTTCAGTGTATAGTCTTATATAGTGTTCTAGGTGTGATTAAAGCAGGTCATAAAAACAACATTTGCAGGGAATTGCATCATCTGTCAGTGGTTAAACTGAGAAATACCCCGAGAAGGCTGTTTCTTACTTCAGTGTTATTAATAATTTATTCTGTGATCAAAAAAAAGCAGTTTTTCACTTAACATAGGTGGAGAGTGCCAGTGGTTTTCAATTCCTGTGCTTTGAGAGAGGAGTAAATGAACACAGATCCAGCCCTGGGCAGTATCCAAAAGAATATTACTTTACAGTGACAGTGATATGTGCAATGTAATGCACTGTCTGATGAACTGACATGTGTCTAAACTGTAGCTGCGAGGCACATTCACATAGGAGTCTATAGGGGCACGATTCACTTTATAGAATGACTTTAAGAAAATACAGTTTCATCATCTGTGGCATGTTGTTTTGTTTGAAGGATGTTTGGGCTGTAGCAGGAAAACGTTCAAAATCACCGGCTGACAAATATTCAGTTATGCAATTGCATAAAGGGCGCTTATGCATTAATATTATTAATATCATCTCCTCAATTGTTTTTGCTGTCAAATAAGCATTTACACAGAAAAGGTGGATGAAGTGACTTGCCCAAGGACACAATGGAAGTTCATCACTGAAAACCTCCCTACTCAAAAAAAGGATAAAATATTAAACAGTAAGCCTATATTTTCACATAATTGCTAGTGCCATAATAATGAAAAGAGGTTATCATATTATGACTTCTGTGCATTTTCTTAATTACATAAGTCCCCATAAGAGAGTGCACAGTGCAGTGCTCATGGATCCTCTCCAGATTGTAAGCTACACTTGGTCATGACCACCAGCTGGACTGGAGCTCTGAAGAGATCATGCAAAATCATAGCAAGGCCCCAGTGAAACCTTGTTACTGTGAGATCAGCCACTCAGACACAGTGCTGCCTGTCTACTCATGTGTTTCTCTCACATTAAATGGTCTTTGCATACTAGTGGCAGGTATTGATTCATTGAGAATATATTAGAGTCTCTCTCTCACACACACACACACACACACACGCACACGCACACACACACACACACACACACACACACACACACACACACACGCACACACACACACACACACACACGCACACACACTGAACAAACATGTTTACAGTAGATGATCTAAGAGCATTAGAGAACATGAGGCTATGCTTTTATGAAGCACATAGGCAGCAGATTTAATGATTTATATAAAATACAACATGCTATTTTTCCATACACACTGTACATGTATATGGGATAATATACTGTATATTTATTATGTTACCCATATACATTATATTGAGGCTATCATCTCTATTTGATGTCACGGCCCATTAAATGACACACATGATGTTTGAGCAGTATATCCTGGTGCCTGTCACTTGTGTAAATCTGTTATTCTTGCTCACGTGTTAAGTGCATACATCCATCACTGTCCTCCTCCTCGTATCTGCCTCTCACACTCACACGCTGCACACTTATATCCTGTGTGTAATGTGTTCCTTATACACACTCATCTCATCTTTTGACACCTAAAAAAAAACATTGAGGTGGGAGCACTTATATGTTTGATCTTTGTAGTGAGTAAGTCAGGTCAGGTGTTGCTATTATGTTAATGGGTAGAAAAACATGTCAAGTTCTCAAGTTAGGAAAGAAATAGAGAACATTTAAGAATCAAACTGCCACTGTGCCACTGGGCAAGACACTTCACTAACCTTCTCTGACTGTGGCACATTTGTGAGTGAATGATTGGTGGTGGTGGTGGTGAGAGGGGATGATGGTGAAGGTTGGCAGTCTCACTTTTGTCAGTTTACCCCAGGGCAGCTGTGGCTACAGAAGACTTGACCACCAACACTGAGTATGGGAAGTTTCTGAAAAAGTGCCGTATGACTGATGCCGTATTTTTATTATTGGTAAATGCTTAAATTGGTTGTTGGCACTGGGTGGTTGAAAATGTTATGTCTGATCTGTGAAGAGTTTGAGATAAGTCAAATAAAGTCACATATTCACTATTAACTGACAATAGGGGAGAAAATGCATACAGTCACAGGTCAAATGAGCACTTGGCTGAAATCGTCCTGGTTTGAGTTAGAGAAAATAGTGCAGTTTTCAGACATTACACACAGAATGAATGGGGTGTATGATGTTACAACATGAACAGTGCTCTTAATTCCCAGTGAGGCCGTAACAGCTTGTAATGAAAGAACAGCCCTGTAAATTCAATAAGACTCAGGGGTGCCGTCCTCTTCACTAATGACACAGATGTTTTACTGGGTAAGGAGACATTTAATTGCTTTGTATTTTATAACCTTAACAACATTATGAACAAGAACAAGAAAATGGGTTATGGGAGAAAAAGGCTTGTAATGCAATACATTTGTAAACACTAATTTAGATTTACAAGATCTATTAGTAGTGGCAATCAAATATACTAGTGGTGTTTATTGCATTTGTAAGTGGATGTTTTATTGTTTGGACATAAATTGATTTAAAATTGTTGTAATGTTTATTGTGAAGTGAATCTAAAATCTTAAAAGGAAAAAAAGTGCATTATGTAACTTTTCTAGCGCAGGGGCCACCATGTCTGCTTATCTCGATTAAGATGTTATTGCTCTGCTCAACAACACTTTTTTTTTTTTTTTTACAATGCCTCTAATTCAATCAAGACAAATCCTTTAAATGCCATATTGTGGAACATTTCAGAAAAGTTATAATTAATATGTCCACAGCAACACACAGTTAGCGGACCCTTCACCATAAAGGTTAGTGCTCCCTTAAAGAAAATGTAACTAACATGTAAGCATAAATTAGTTCTGTTTTGTAGAGAAAAGAAAAGAGGGGTGGTATCCCTGTGCTGCCCTTAATTGAGATTACGGCTCAATGAGAATGTGAAGTGTTTGTGTTGTGAAAGAAGAGTAAATTGGTTTGGTTCCTGGAGGGACCTAAATCTATAGCTTTGTTAAAGGGGTCACAGAGCATTATAACAAACTGGGCTAAACAACATAATGCAGGGCAAGCAATTTAGTCTGCTTAAAAACAGAACAAAAACTTACAAACATAAAGAGTTGAAAGTTGTTCATGCTGATGTTTAGAGATAAAAACTGTATATACAAATCTTAATACTATGAGAAAGCTCAGGTCTGTCAATGTGTGCAGCAAGTTACTGGAGATCTTCTACCAGTCTGTGGTGGCCAGCGCCCTGTACTTCACTGTGGTTCTGCTGGGGGAGCGGCCCCAGTATAAGGGACATTGGGCGGATTGACAAACTGATCTGTAAAGCTGGTTATGTGATCGGCTGTGAGCTGGAGACATTTGTCACAGTGAGGGACAGGAGGACACTGGACAAACTGCTCTCCATCATGGACACTCCTGCTCACCCACTGCACCAGACTATCGAGGGACAGAGGAGATAATACTCCCTACAACTGTACAACAACTCACCCACTGCACCAGACTATAGAGGGACAGAGGAGCTCATTCTCCAAAAGGCTCCTACAGCTCCACTCAAACAGTGAGAGATACAGGACTACATTCATACCATACGCCATACAGTTGTACAACAACTCACCCTTATGTAACAGATAATACTCCCTACAACTGTACAATAACTCAATCTTAAGCAACAGATAACCTTATGCCCTGTCAATCAGCATATTATTTGCACTATCGTTCTTGTCTCTTGTTTATAGCTGTGATTTTATAGTTTATTTTATAGTTTATTACTTCTTTTTCTATTTTATTTTGACTGGTACATATACATTTATTTGGTAACACTTAATAATAACTGCACACTATTAAGCGTTAACAAGTAATCATCTATAACTGATCTATATTAAGGTAATCTCACAGTTTATTAATAATTTATGTGCATATTAGTAATTACTTATAAAATCTCTTATAAACAGTTTATTAATGATTTATATCAATTGTACCACCAACCTTTACTAAGTATTTGTTAAAGGTCAACCGATGGGTAACATATCTTGTTTGTTTCCTTGTTTATTTCTTATAACCACATATAAAAATGCTGTTTATGGGAGTAAACTCAGGCTATAAAACATTAATAAACATCTAATAACCTTTCACTGCATCCGTTACCAGAGTCTATCTTATTACCCAATAAAAAAACACTATATAAATCATTAACAAATGAAATTAAGTACTTATAAAGCATCTACTTGTGGTTAATAAAGTATTTAGAGTGAGTTTATTTAAAGTGTGGACTAAATTTACCTTACAACTACTCAGATTAATTTTTTTTATAATTAAGTCCATTAAGTGCTTTACAAAACCTTTGCAAAGGAAAATTGATAGTTAGAAAGCATTTACTAAATATTAATAAAGTACCTTTAGGAAAAAAATTAAATAAAATTAAAGGACTGGTATATTTCAAAGCACAGCAAAATCTGAAATACAGTAAATAAATAAACTGGCAAGAGATAGAGTTAAATAAAGATCTCTTATTGAAGATTGAACATTACAAGATGTGGAAATACTGTATTGCCCTTAAAATACAGATAATTCAAAACTAAATATTTCCTATGTATTGAATGTTGAGGACAGTTACCACAGCAATTACCACATCAAAATTAAATATATCCTATAAGTTGAATGTTGAGGACCGTTACCACAGCGATTACCAATTCAAAATTAAATATATCCTATAAGTTGAATGTTGAGGACCGTTACCACAGCAATGAAGAATTCCAAACTAAATATATTCTATATTCTATATTATATATAAATGCTTTCTAACTATCAATTTTCCTTTGCAAAGGTTTTGTAAAGCACTAAATGGACTTAATTATAAAAAAATAAATCTGAGTAGTTGTAAGGTAAATTTAGTCCACACTTTAGATAAGCTCACTCTAAATACTTTATTAACCACAAGTAGATGCTTTATAAGTACTTAATTTAATTTGTTAATGATTTATATAGTGTTTTTTTATGGGGTAATAAGACTCTGGTAAAGGTTATTAGATGTTTATTAATGTTTTATAGCCTGAGGTTACTCCCATAAACAGCGTTTTTATATGTGGTTATAAGAAATAAACAAGGAAACAAACAAGATATGTTACCCATCGGTTGACCTTTAACAAATACTTAGTAAAGGTTGGTGGTACAATTGATATAAATCATTAATAAACTGTTTATAAGAGATTTTATAAGTAATTAGTAATATGCACATAAATGATTAATAAACTGTGAGATGACCTTAATAGATCAGTTATAGATGATTACTTAAGCATTTATTAATGCTTTGTTAAAGCTTAATAGTGTGCAGTTATTATAAAGTGTTACCATTTATTTTTATAATTATGTCTCATTTAACACCCGTCTCTTGCTATCTTTTTTGCTATACCATCTATTTTTGTTACTCTGTTATTATATTATATTGTGATGAGTGAGCTACTGTATCCAAGAATAGTCACTTGGTTTGGAAACCTGTCATGTATATATGGAAGCTCGTTAGACTGATAAAATTACCAGGCAACATCCAGGGAGTGTCCACTCTGACTGCCCCACTGACCATCTTTGAACAGTCAGGACAGGCTCAGAAAATCATCAGAGATCCCTCTCATGTGCCCAACACACAGTATGAACTCCTGCTGTGTGGAAGGAGATACAGGGTTCCTCTATGCAAAAATAACAGGTATAAAACATCTTTTGTATCCCAGTCCATAAAATGTATTAACAACATGGACTGATTGTGCAGATGTGTGAAGCCTGGGTGATTGTATATTCATCCATCCATTTTCTTCCGCTTATCCAGGGCCGGGTCGCGGAGGCAACAGTCTAAGCAGGGACTCCCAGACTTCCTTCACCCTGGACATTCCTCCAGCTCCTCCGGGGGGACCCCAAGGCGTTCCCAGACCAGCTGAGAGACATAGTCCCTCCAGTGTGTCCTGGGTCTTCCCCGGGGCCTCCTCCCAGTGTGACATGCCCGGAACACCTCCTGAGGGAGGCGTCCAGGAAGCATCCGGAACAGATGCCTGAGCCACCTCAGCTGGCTCCTCTATCCGCGATCTTGTCCTTTCGGTCATTACCCAAAGCTCATGATTGATTGTATATTGTTCAGTTTATTTTTCTTTTGTAATGCCATGTCTCTATATGCAACTTTTACTTGGGTTTGAAACCCAATTTCAAACTTATCTCAAGTTAAAGATAGATGACCATGTTCTTGTAATGTCCAAAATGCATGCGTGTATGAGAATATTAGTGCTGCACCATGAGGTTTGTGAGAGCTAAGTCTGGCATTTTGAAAACCATGGTTCTCTAGAAATGCTTTAAGGAGGGATATTGACAACACTGATGGCATCTATTCTCTGCCTCTCATCAAAACCCAATGGGTCTGACTTCCACTTGTATCTCCACTTCATTTCTACTTAAGCATATGTTCACCACTTCACTACAAAATGTCTGTTGTGAATACAGACAGTGTCAGCTTGTAGTGAAAACCTGAGAATCACAAAATGTTTTCATTTCCACTGCTCTGTCACACAGCCCAGAAAACCAATTAGTATCTTTTAGTACAAAACCCACGCTGACAAATTATAAATAATGAGAATGGCATTGATAAATATGCTGACATACTGAACAAGAACAAACCATCTCCTGGGCCTCGTAATAAGTATGCAGACATTCTCACCCAAAACAAAACCAGAAATCCAGTCAAATGAATGAAACTGAATGAAAAATATCTGTTATTTAAGCTATAGTTCAGGAAAGGCTTTGTTCCGGGGGCATCCAATGTTACTTTTCACACTTTGCTGCCTCTCATTGATCACCGTTTGTGACTGTTCATTTGTGTAAACACTTAACCTGACTGGGCCTTTGTGTGAGTGAGGGGCAGGGGGACAGAGGGCTGATGTAGCACGTCCTGAGAACAAGATGAATAGCACTGCTCCTCGGACTTAGAACAGAGAAAATTACAAAGCTCCACAAACATGTCTGGAAAGGCTTAAATACAAATATACCATTTATTACACCTGCGATGGACAGCATTTTCTATAGGAGCTCCACTGAGAAAAGAAGATAGTGAACAGTTGTATCTATATAAATAAAATGCAGCAACTCAGCAACTCCAATATGAGGCCATGGTTCTTAGCCAGAAAAAAGTGGCGGGTGGAGAGTCCCTACCTCAAGTGGAGTTCGGGGGTCTCGGGGTCTTGTTCATGAGTGAGAGAAGGATGAAGTGTAAGATTGACAGGAGGATCAGTGCAACAGGAGGAGCAAATCAGTTGATTTACAGGTCAATCTAGGTTCCTACCCTCACCTATGGTCATGAGCTTAGGTAGGTAATAATAACTGAAAGGACAAGATCGCAGATATAAGCCATCAAAATTAGTTTTCTCCACAGGGTGGCTGGGTGCTCCCTTAGAGATAGGGTGAGGAGCTAAATCACACAAGAAAAACTCGGAGTAGAGCCACTGCTCCTCCACGTCGAGAGGAGCCAGCTGAGGTGCCTCTTGAACGCCTCCCTGTGGGTGTGTTCTGGGCATGTCCCAACCGAAGGAGGTCCTGGGGAAGACCCTGGACACGCTGGAGGGACTATGTCTCTCAGCTGGCCTGGGAAAGCCTTGAGAAGCGCTGGAGGGAGTGTGCGTGTAGAGGGAAGGCTGAACATCCCTGTTAAGACTGCTGCCTCTGCAACCCAGCTCCGGAAAAAAATGGATGGATGGATGATGGATAGATGAATAAAATGGTAAATGCTCACATTTTTATAGAGAGCTTTTCCACCTTCAAGACACTCAAAGTGTTCAAACACTTAACATTTTTGCTCCTAAATTAGCTCATAGTAGGGTTACATTAATTCTCATTAAAGCAGCCACTACATTTACTTCCACTTGAATATGAATTGTACATTGTAGCAGAATCTAGACGAACACAGTGAACGAAGAAAATTAAGAGGTCGAATCATAACTGGTGAGAAGACACATGTAAGGTAACGTTTCTTAAAGCATTAGCCATTTTGTTTACAAACCGATCTTTTAGCTGGTACTCTCCGAAGTGGGTAATAACCAGTTATCTGGAACACAGCCCAAATATGATCTCGTCCATAACACAATGTTATTTTAGTGATTATTGTCAAATTTTCTGTTTAATGCAAGTCTATGCTTATATACATACAATTTCACCTATTTACTTCTTCTATTGGTCAATCTTCCTATCAGTCTGAGTAAATAAGAGGTGGAATTTACCAATCGCAGTGAAGTATGAACTCCCAGAAAGATAATTATTTACCTCTTGAAGACAATATTTGAAAAACTGAAATAGTGAGGCATCTCTAACAAAACTGTGATGTTATTATTATTTATTTCTGGCATTTTGCCCACCTCTAGTCTGCCCACATAGTTGCTGTTTATTTATCCAGAGCGAAGCTCATTAAAAAAAACAAAACAAAAAAAAAAAACAAAAAACAAAACTATATATATATATATATATATATATATATATATATATATATATATATATATATATATATATATATATATATATATATATATATATATATAATGATCAGTGCATACCCCAAATGACTAAGAGAAATAAAGAAATCCCAAACCAGTGTGGACTTTCCATGATTTCAACTAGTTAGAGACCTCCTGCTGTAGCGTAATGTTAAGTGACATCTGGCTGATCTGTTAGTCGTGCTGTTATGCGTCTGCTTTGGTGTGATCCATATCCCTGGGTGACATTTTATTGTTGTTTACTCAGAATCTCATTAGGCCCGATCTTTGTCAAAGCTCAGAGGAGGAGTGTCACATCTGGCTTCCTGTAGTTCACAGAGTGGATCCTGATCTACTGAAGAAGAAAAATAAAATCAGCGATGAGTAAAAACACATGAATTTAATCTGATATAATGAAAACAAGAGTAAATTCAACATTTTTTTTTTAACTGAATTCTAACCAAGATCCCCAAAGCAAGTAGTTGGTTGCCCGGAATATGACTGTAACGATACCAGTTTGATGAGGACCACACTAAGTAAATAAATGTGGATGAAATTTGGGACAAATCAATGCTATATCTAAAGCCAGAATGAAGAAGAGTTTTTCAGTGCAAGTCAAATGGTGCGTTGTTGACTGTGAGTCCTTCTGCTTCAAAGAGCAGCATCTTTTCCTCAGAGTTTGAGTCAGACAAACAGAAGACTACCACTTCATATTTACTTAATTGCTTATGTGTCAGAGCACAGGCAGAGGATATGAGGAGACAGATATGTGTGTGTGCTACAGTAATGAAAGATACAGCTCAGAGGAGTGCTATCAAATGAGGAAAGTTTAAAGGGCTCATATTATGCTATTTTCTGATCTATATTATAATGTTGTTTCCTCATCAAAAACATACAGAGTTGTGTTCCATCCTCACATTTAACGCACAAACCCTGCATATTTAGGCTGAGTTTTTCTTTTTAATAGAAAACACTCTGTTCCACCTTGTGATATCATGTGGTAATACAGGAAGTGCATACACCTTCACTAGAATCATTTGGATAATTTCAGCCCTGGTACTGTCAATCTCTACTGAACAAAAGGTAAAAGGTGGAACAGAGCATTTTGAGCTTTGGGGATGTAGACAGACTAATAATAAAAGGTTACTCAGACGAACTCAAATGAATAAAAGCACAACTCCGGTATGTTTTTGACAAGCTAAGAACAGGGCTTAAAGCTCACAAGAATCAATTTTGCGTAATATAGGACCTTTAAAGGTGCACTATGTAACTTCTCTCAGCTACCTGTCTCCATGCAAATGTTATTTGTTTGCCTAGAAGTTTTTTTAAGGTATTTTCAAGCAATAAAAACACATGCGACTGAAAAAAAAATAGGCAATTCTGGGGATGAAATGATCCAAATGATTCTAGTGAAGGTGTATGGAGTTTAAAAACACAGTGGAGCACTTCCTGTATTATCACATGACATCCCAAGGTGGAGCAGTGTTTTCAGTTTGAGAGAAGAACTCAGCCTATATATACACAGCATGTGCAGGATTCGTGTGCTAAACGTGTAAATGAAACAAAACACAATTCCAAGTATGTTTGTGATGAGGACACAACATTATAACATAGATTAGAAAACAGCATAAAATTAAATAACCTCAAAAGCCCTCCTCAAACTTTAACTCTATAGTTTTTTTGGTATAAAGTATTATTAAGTAAAAGTATTATTATTAAGTATTATTAAAAGTAACTGGCTGCTAAAACAGAATGTCAGAGAGAACATGTAATTTCCCCCTCCAATTAGTTGCAGTAAAAATCAATGGATAATGTTCTTACTGGCGATTGCATCTCTGTCTAATGGCACCTAAAATTACAGCACTGTACCAGGAAAAAGGGCAAAAAGTGAGTTTGTACAAGTTCAGATCAGGTAATTATGACAAGGACAAATCAGGACACTGTACTCAACTTTCAGACTGTAGCAACATGTCATCTAAACTAATAAAATAACAGGATAATACAGGTCATTTTCTCAAGTCAATAAACAAAAGCTGCATTCCAGTTAAATGGGCTCATTAACCAAAGAGGAAACATATTTAGTCCAAGTAACATCATAATTTGGCCGCTCAGCCCTGTGCTTGTTTTATCTAAAATGGCCTATTTATTCTTTAAATTTGGTGGTTGCAAACAGCAGGATAAGAGGAAATAATGATAAGGAGTGCTGCAGGGGCTCGGGGAAAATGAACAGACGTGTCTTGTGAAATGTTTGGATTTTCTGCTTTCGTCTGGTTTTCTTTAAAGATATATGGGCAGGAAGTATGATTTTTACAACCAAACAAAAGTAAAGCATATAAAGTTAAAAGATGTCCTAAGTAACAAACAATTGCATTATTTTCTGATCTTTACTTTACTGAGATTTACTCTGTTCATATGCTGCACTGTTACTTTTATTGTACATAATAGGTTTTTTTGTATCTTATATTTTATATTTTGTATTTTATATTTTTGCTCCACCGGAACAAAATTAGAGTCTATCTTTAAGTCTATTTCTAAATTATTATTTTTTAGCCATTATCTATTATCTTGTTTTATTGCATGTTCCATTTTCCTGCTGTTCTTGAACTGTGCGTTGCAACACTGGAATTTCCCCACTGTGGGACTAATAAAGGCATATCTTATCTTATCTTATCTTATCTTATGATATAATGTTTCCTTCCATTCTGTTCATAGATCATTGATATAATGGTGTTGTGTTTTGTTTCATTTACACGTTTAACACACAATATGCATATTTAGGCTGAGTTTCTTTCACAAAAACAAAAAACACTGTTCCACATTGTGATGTCATGTAGTAATACAGGAAGTGCTCCACTGTGTTTTTAAACTTCACGCACCTTCACTAGGATTAGTTGGATGATTTCAGCCCTGGAATTGCCTTTACTCTACTGCACTAAAGATAAAAGTTAGCTGTTAACTTGAAAACTACCGCTTCATGACATCACAAGGTGGAACTGAGCATTTTGAACTTTGGAGATGTAGACATACAATTAATAAAGGGATACGCAAACATGTGTGAATGAAACAAAACACAACTCCAGGTATGTTTTTGAAGAGATAACAATTTTATAACATGGCTAAAAGCTCACAAGAGGTTTTTTTTGTTTTTTTTTTCTGTAGTATCGTACTTTTAACAAATCCAGTGCAATATCATAGTTAGTTGTTAAATGCCATGGTGGTTGAAGGAGCTTTAATTTAAAAGTGCAAATCACTTTTAAATTAAATGAAATTAAATGAAATGTTAAATGGCAAATAATAATTTTAAATGTTTTCACAACTTTTTGGAAGCCATAGATTACACTAAAATGTATGTTTATTTGTATAAATCAAACAACATTCGCAGAACATATTTTTATTTCTATTTGAAGCTTCAATACCCAGAGCTGCTGAAGAGTTGCAATTCCAGTTTTCAGAAGTTTGATTTTCACTGTAACCTTGACAATATCTGCTAAGGTGTTAATGGACCAAAGCAGGGCCAAGGCACTAAGTGTGACTAAGTGTTATGAACATGTTTTCAAAATGGGAATAGTGCACAGTTCAGATTAAGGTGCAACCACTGTAAAAACGTTTTAATAAAATTCTGACTAATCATTGTATAAATGTATTCACTCTGACCCAGTTGAAAGTGAATGGGTAGTTAAATAAGGACCAGCTTGTATGTGTGATTGTCTTAGTGAACACAGCACTGACTGCAGGAGGGCTCACTATGAGAGCAAAAACCACTGGGTAGAATAACTTTCACAGACTTCAGGGTTAGGGTTAGTAATATCTACTTCTAATACTGGATATTAGTGCAGTTACTATTGAAGACATCACTGTTGTTTACAGTTCACAAGCAGAAAGTGCACTGGTCTCCTTGACAACCTTGTTACAAAGTGCACTATCCCCCAATATCAACTACTATATCACCACATTGTGTATATGTTCTGATGTGTGGAACTAAACACTGTGGGCCTCAGTTATCAATACATGTACTAAACTGTAAGTATGAACTGAAAAATAGCTTGTGCAATTTGTGAGTGTGTTGCGTGTGATTTACCTTTGGGTAGTGTTATTTCGGCTGCAAAACTGATATGTAAATGAGAGCATTCAGCGAGTACAGAAGTTTGTGTGAACTGTTATGCCGTCACTTTTGCCCTTACTTGACAATATTTTCACATAGCGTTTAGATTAAGGAGCATCTGATGGGGAGTCATGAAAACTTTAAACAGCAAGTTTATCAGACGCCTGTGGCATTGGAGTGGGACAGGGACGCACATCGCGCCGCATCCAGGGTAACTGAACTGGACCACTGCAGTCTCCACTTTAGCACATCTTTAGGACATGGGACTGTCTTTAGGACACGTGATTGTGCTTAGGACATGGGACTGTCTTTAGGACATGGGACTGTCTTTAGGACATGTGATTGTGCTTAGGACATGGGACTGTCTTTAGGACATGGGACTATCTTTATGACATGGGACTGTCTTTAGGACATGGGACTGTCTTTAGGACATGGGACAGACGCGTGAAAACCCACTTTGATGGATACCTTCTGTAGAACGTTTTGGTTCAGTGGAGCACTTGTGGGAGGTACTGCTACTTTGACAACTGCAGGTTATTATCTTATGTGTCCTTGTGGGTCACTTTAAAGTGTTTAAAACAATATCAAATGCCCTAGGGGTGCACAAAGTGCAGCCGTTATGTCTCTCCACTGTACCATAATATCGCACAGTTTTAGCTCTTATAGTTGTCATAAATCTGGCAGCACCCACTAAACAACTTCATTTACATTTTCTCCACCTCAGATTTTGTGCATGTTGCCAAAAATGTCCTGTTTTGCATATTCATTCACTCATAGGAGCAAAACTGCGCTACGTCTTCTTTGCGCTGCGTCTCTGTGAGAAAAATGCGCTGGGTTGTGCTCCACTTTTAGTGAGTTTAGCTGTTTAGCACATGAGCATATGCTTGATAATGTAAACAGAAGTTATGATTCTGAGATTAGAGTCAGGAAGTGATTTCCCTTGTGGATTCATAAAGTTTGTCAAAGTAAAGACATCCCTATAGGCTTATGACTCAACTCAATAACTCCATCTCCAAAACCACACAACTCCAGTGCTGTCTAGACATGGAGACACTGAGCAAAATTAAAACGTATTTGATATTCTTCTATATGTTACTCCTAAAATGTTTTCTTACAAATAAACAAACCTGATCCTTAAAGTATACTTTATTTACACTTTACATAAATTCAAGAAAAGAAAATGATGAATGAATAAATACATAAAACTATACAGAAATGAGGGAATTTAAAGAGTATTAGTAAAGAGATGGGGGTGGTTTGAGGCGGGAGGTGTCACATATAGCTGAACTGTCTTGGAGGTGATGTGATTCTGACAGAGCACTTTATTACAGCTTATTGTCTGTGCCCCTAGACTGCACCTGTCAGCTGCTCCTGTCGGCTGCTCCTGTCATAGGCCTGGCTCACATTCAGGGCACAGCTCCTCTGTGTGAGCTCCTGACAGCACAGACTGAAGGAAGACGATATTCAGAGGAGACATGTGGAGTTTAATACAGAGTCAGACAGCAAATAAAATAAAGGTTTTAATAGAGCCAGATGGACAGAGTGTGGTCAGTCGCTGGATATTCTAGCTTCATTTTGCTTGTATTAGGATAATACAAGATAACCTTTGTTCATCCCATAAAAGGGAAATTTTAATGTTGCATCACAAACTAAGAACAGCAGAAGGAAATATTACTGATGGTCTTCACATGCATCATCAAAACAGCAAAATACAGGAGGGAGTGCCAGAAAAATCTGAAGTGCTTTACTGGCTTAGTCTGCCCAAAGTGAATACAAATGCATAAAATATCCAGGAAGAACTGGCTCACATCCTCATTGCAGCCTCCGCTTGTCAGGTTAGAATAACAGATGCACAATGCAAAGATTTATCAAACACATCTCCTTCTCTTTATCTAGACAAAAGAAGTCTCTGTCTAGATATCCTGCCAGTGCTTTCAACTTTCAAATGAAACTTCAAGACACACCTCAGCTTAGCCAGTACACAATAAACAGCAGGACCTTTGTAGAAATAAAAGAGGGGCAAAGGCACCTCCCAAAAAAGGAAACATGCATGCTACTTGCTGCCATAGTGATGATAGTGTTTATAGTATGTTTCATGCTGCAAGTGTACATGAGGTATAAGTCTGCTCTCAAGATAAAATCCTTAAACCAGTGAGAGTCGTCCGGTCCATCTGTGATAAAGAGAGCAGCAGGTGTACAGGAGCGCACTAACGAGCACTAATGAGCACTAACGAGCACTAACGAGCACTAATGAGGACAGGTGTCAGCTCCTCATAAGTAACACCTGTCCAAATCATGCTGCACTGTTTCAGCTCCTGAGCTCCAAAAAGCTCTTAGGAAACAGCACACTTACACTGTGGGCTCATATATGGCAGACCTGTGAGCGGCGCTGTAATGCTGCTATAACTAAAGACCCTAATCTACGCGGATGTGACGCAATCAGAGAGTGCAGTGCTTGCCGTGTACATGCACCTTGGCCAAAAAGTTACTAGGTGTTGAATCACTACTTTGGTTGAACTGCAAGAGTGTACAGACATTCGATTAAAATAGCTTGGAACAGCTAAAATTTGGCTCAGAAATGTCTGCATATGAGCCTAATATGATTCTTATTGTCACGATAAGTACCAAAAAAAAAAAAATCTAACCAAAATTGAAAAATGGAAGAATGAGGAGAGGAATCAAGGCAAAGAACGAGGAAAGAGAACTGGTTCAAAACTATAAACCAGCCTTATAAGACCACACTTCCTCATCCTCCTCACTTCCTCGCTTTAGTCTCAGTGAAGCCCCACCTTCACAGCTGAACCCTTGGTCACATCTCAGAGCAAGCTTCGACTTTACCAAAAAGTTACACTAAGGATAACTCACAGACTCAGTCTAGCTAGTACACTGGTCATA
This sequence comes from Taenioides sp. WSHXM2023, assembly GCA_029959045.1. NCBI lineage: Eukaryota > Metazoa > Chordata > Actinopteri > Gobiiformes > Gobiidae > Taenioides > Taenioides sp. WSHXM2023. The sequence continues at coordinate 18,907,414 of CM057090.1, forward strand.
ACAGTTGGTCGTAGGGGTTTGTTACATCAGGAATGAGCTAAAATGTGCCTGGAAATGTCTTGTCTAGATTAAAGTCAAGCACAAAACGCAAATGGACCATCAAGTTAACCAGGGCCGAAATATCACTTTATATACTACATTTCTGTCTCTTTTGAGGTGATTTGTAATGGTTTTATGTATTGATGGTATACTCAATATTCTAATTTTGCACATCTCTAAAACCACCATTGCAATATTCTCCAGTTTTCGATATATTTCCCACCTTGCGAAAGGTAAAGTCCAAGCATCTGATTAGCTATTCGCCTGGGCAATGTGCACACTCCACATTTCAAAAAGATTAATGGTGTTTTGAAAACTTTAGGACCTGGTTTAAGAAACTGGTTTAAGAAGTGTTTATGTTGGACTCCCAGTATGTTGGCTTGATGAAACTCCCATATGCTACAAAGCCTTGGCATAACTACCTAATCTGGACAGGTTTTATAACCTCTGTCCATTGTTACCAGTGGATACAGACTGTCCTTCACCGTTGCTCGTGGAGACCCATTCACATCTGGTTTATCACCGCTGGACTGTTTACACTAACCTCCATATTTCATTCTGAACCGCTCTACGCCCAGCACAAGGCGCAAAGAAATCATTCATTCTGATCATATATTATTGTTTCATCTTCCAGTGATGAATTAGACTTTCACAAACCAGTTCTTTATACATAAAAACAGCCATAGGTCCAGCCCCTTGCTCTGCTCAAATGCCATAGAAACAACAAAACATTTACAACATTCAGAAGCAACAGCAGCTTTCTTAAATGACCTTTTGCGTTTAGCATTTGATTGACAGCATGGCAGTATAGTCTACAAGTATGCTTTAAATTTTGTCAGGAAAACCACTTTAAAACCGCCAATCGTGCTATTAGTGAACGAGACAGCTCCTTTGAGACAAGGTCAATAGAATCTTATTTTTCACATAAGCTTCTAAAAATAAATGTCATTTTCTGAATTTAAAAGACTCACTAAAACTAATCTGAGGACATCAATATTGGAGAGTTTAAAGAGGCTTAGTTTCAATGGCTACTTTTCAATTATGTTTTGCTATTGATGCTGAATGCCATACACAACTACAGCCTTCAGACAGTATATTTAATAAATGTTGTTCTTATCTGTGCACTTTAAATTTACCATGTGAGGAATGGGACAGCGGTGGAAAAGGGGCTTTTCTATAATGGATTCGCTCACCTCATAACAGTCACTTTTTCAAGCCAGTCTGAATGATTTATCAGCCTCTTCTCCAGCATAACAATGGATTCCTCTGGGCTCTCTCTGCTCACTACATCCACCTGTCACTCACATATTTTACATTCTTTAAAATTAATTCAGTTGTGGTTAATATATTTTAAGTTTCATTTCAAATGTATTAGATACAGTGTAAGTGCTTTAGTTGATCTCATTTGCATTTTGCCCAAGGACATGGTGGTGGTAGTAGACCCTTCACAGTAATGGAAGGATATTTAAAAATAAAATGAGCAGTACCCATGCAAGAGAAAGATTTTTTTTTATTCTTTACATACATCTAACGCTATAATTAAATATTTTTTGGCTCTATCAGAGATCAAGATTAATTTATTTCAGTAACTCATTTGTTTTTTCACTGATCTGAAAATTGCCAGTTCGAATCCCATTCTCTACATAAACATCACGTCAACTGACCCACAGGTCGGCAGTGAGATTCCAGCTCCACAAGATGAATGCTGTTGTTGTATCCTTGGGCAAGACACTTAATTCAGAGGTCTCTCTCAATAAAAAAAACATTTGGATCTCAAGTGGAGTGAAGATTATGTAGGATGAAATTTGACATTTTTGTGTTAAATGGAAATTAAAAGTCTGTCTTGTATATGTTCAGAAATGTAATTTGTAAGATTGAAAGAAACAAAATAAAAAACGTGGATGATCAACATGAGAAAATGTATGTGCTTATTTTTTTTTCTAAATATTGCCTTGACCTAGCAGAGTCTCTGATTGCCTATAGGATATTTGTATTATTATTCATGAAATTACTTAAAGAAAGTCCTTCAAAGTAAACTGAATTATAAACTGATGCCCTTTTTGAAGTAGTCTTGTCCATTTTTGGCTTTGCAGCGGGGCTGGCTCAGGCCACTGACCACACTGACGTCGTAATGGAGAGTTACAGCTAATGCAGCAGATGTGCACGTCTCCCCCACTGAACTCCATCCTCCAACACCTCTCTATTTAAACGGATCTGACTAAGAGAGTGTATCAGCACGAGATGAACATATGGACAGGATAAAACACTCTACTCAACCATCTGACCAATCACTCTCCACCCATTATTTAAGCTCTACTTTAATAAATTCAACTCAAGAATACTGAGCAATATAATAATTACAGTCTTTCACTATTCGAGACTTTTTTATATTTTACACCAGAAGCCCTCCCCAACGCAGCATCGGCATTTATAGATCTCCATTTGAGACACTGTATCTGCAATATTCAGCCAAATCCTTGATTTCAAATGTCAGGGCCAGGGTGTCATTTTCAGTCCATTTCAGAGTTCTGCAATTTATGCCAAACTTCCTGAGTTCACTGCACCTCTCAGCAGTTTCTTCAGAATCTTATGCATGTTAAAAAGTAGATATATCTCACCAGGTTAGTATTTTTGTCTCAACCAAAGTTCAAATATATTCAGGTTAAATTCATCATTGGTTTCATCATCACAAGTATATATAAGGTAGTATAAGGTAGAATTATTGTAGCCGGCATAATCCTGTATTGCTTTTATTATCAACTTGTTTATCTTAAAGGTACATGCCATTTGCTTGTCTCCATGGAGATGTTATTGCTTTGCCTGGAATGTTCCATGATGTGACACTGAACAAATCCATTTAGCATTTACTTATTACAGGTGTTCATATGTAATGTACACTACATTACAATGCAGATCTGTGCTGTAACCTGTTCTAGACAAAGCAATAACGTTTCCATGGAGACAAGCAGGTGGCAGACCCCCCACTAGAAAAGTTGCACCGTGCACCTTTACGTATTTAAATTTGAAATAGAATCATCTTAACTGTCTTAGGAGCCAGCCAATGTCCCTCTATCTCTACTCCCTCAGACTGTTCCCTCTTACTGCCATTACTGTCCCCTGTGTGTGTGTGTGTGTGTGTGTGTGTGCGTGTGTGTGTGTGTGTGTGTGTGTGTGTGTGTGTGTGTGTGTGTGTGTGTGTGTGTGTGTGTGTGCGCCCCTCTCACTCACCAAACACTTTAAAATCCTCCCCTTGTCCCAGCTCTGCAGTCTGTACAAACAAACGATGCCGGGGACAGGCAATCGCTCATGATGAAGCAGAGCAATGAGCGCATCCATCGCACTCAGGAGGTAAAGGAGTCAGCAAGAACACATGTGGGGTTACTGAGTGGATTAAAGGCTAATCAACACAGCCAGGGTAGAGTCTGCCAACAGAGGAGCTCTACTGTGAATTGTGTAAAGTTGAACCAGAATAGCCAGCAAAATGATACTAAGTCATAAGTAACACAGATGTTTTCTTAATCTCCAACCGATCTCTCTTTCTAATCCGTGTGTATTAAAACTGTTTGGGCACGTTTGATAATGAATTGACTGTTGTAAGTGGCACCTTGTACTAGAAATTAATTTGTATTAGTTTAATTCTATGGAGCTTTTCTGAACACAAAATCAAGGGCCAGGAACACGCCACTGTCCACAACATATACAGTATATCGGAGTTTTTAGCTTCCTTTCACTGGCTGTCTGTGCGTTTTAGAATTGATTTTAAAATTTTACTTATCACTTTTAAAGGTGCACTGTTTAACTTTTTGTATAGGAGTCTGTCACGTTTCCATGGATATGTCATTGCTCTGCCTGGAATGTTACACAGTATGAGATTAAACAGCTCTACCTTACATTTGGTTAGTAACAGATGGTTTTATAGCTCAAAAATACCTAGAAAACTAAGCATTCGGACTGTGAGCGGGGTCGCCTCTCCATAGATCTGACCTGTAACTTGGTCTGGTTTGGTCTCCACGAAGATAGAAAGGTTTAATACCATACTGTGAAACATTCCAGACAAAGCACTAAGATCTCCATGGAGAAAAGGAATTTATGGCCCCTCCACCAGAAAATTTACACAATTCACCTTTAAAGCTCATTTAAGTCTTGCTACAAGTTACATCTCAGAATTTTTAACCCCCTATGAGCCCTCCTACAGCCTAAGATCCTCAGGCAGGTCCCAAGTCAAGGCTCAGGATAAATGGCGATCGAGCTTTTTCAGACCAGGCTCCTCGGCTTTGGAATGACCTGTCTGAGGAGATAAGAGTAGCATCATCAATACCATCTTTTAAATCACTTCTTAAAACTCTGTCTATTGGCCTTCCTTTAACTGGTTTTAACTTGATTTTGTTCTTTATTTATTTTTATTTCATTTTATTAATTTATTTATTATAATGGCCTGAATAGTTTGATCCTATTTTTGATTATTCTATTGACTGATCTCTATCTGCTTCACTGTCTGTTTTTGTATGCTTCCTGTACGCTATTTTTATACTTTTTGTATTATTGTTCTTTGCTGAGTGTACAGAACTTTCTAAACCTTGTTTTTAAGAAGTGCTCTATAAATAAAGATTTATTATTCATTATTAAGGTGATACTGATAAAACTGGATCACCACATTTGTACTTGACCCATCCTTTAATAAATGGGGCAACCTCAAGAGCAGTAGGCGACTGGGCAACACCCTGGCAGAACCCAACTCCAGATATTGACCTAGGCTTGGTCAGGAGTAGTTTAGTTAGAGGATTTTTGGAGTATTGCATGTTGTAGGGTCTAACTCGATCTAGAATTATTACTACTTAGAGAAACTACTACACTTTTAACGCAGTCATTTGGAGTAATTACTTTCCAAGGCTGTGGATTTGTGCTAGTTTCACAGTGTCAGCAGCCCTGTGCTCCATCAGCCTGTGTTTCTGTGCTTATCGGGGTTCACAAAGGCCCCACTTCAGCTGAGGCGCTCTCCACTCTGCCGGATAATTAAGAGTCAAATCAAAGTGTTTCTCTCCACGAGCGAATGGGTGGTCACTGAGATGAAGGAAATTGCCTCTGGGTGACCAACAGTAGCACTTGTTTTAATCATTGCCCAAGGAACTTTAGTAACCTACTAGTATCTTGGTTGTTGTGCGTATTTCTTAAGCTAATTGCAGCAGTGGTAGATTGAAGGAAATGGTACTTATATTGCAAAAGAAATTCTGTCAACTAACTTTCTTAAGAGTGAATACTCCACTTTCAAGAACCTGGTCATGCAAAATATGACTCATGACCATTCACACTTTGGGTATTTCAGTGGACTTAACAATAAAAAAAAACTTCTTACTTGAGAACTAGAACTTTGGTGTGTTAATTTCAAAGTAGTTAGCTGCTCTCTTCAGACAGATATAAGGCAGTGACTTACAAGAACTGTCAGAACGGCAGAATCTGCTTGGATGAGTATTCAGTTTTCTTTTGTGATGGACCTAACAGGACGATTACACAGAGATGTATTTAGTAATGTTACAGGATTTAAAATACACTTGTCTTTATAGAAAAAAATAGTCTGTGACCTTTAGACTATACTGATTTTTTTAATGTAAAACGGACAAACCCATTCCATTAAAACATACTAGATACAAGTTTTATCTCTCTAGTTCCCTCCAACACTTATGCTTTATCCAAAATAATTAAGGAGCATGCCTAGTACTCAATAGCTGTACAAAAAGATGATAACTGATCTCATTATCCAGTGAGTCTTGTGCATCTCCACGGAGACACAAACTTGTTACTTGACTTTGTGAGCAATTGTTAAATGGTGTGATTCTGACACAGACTTAGTCATGCTCTCTCTGCTGTGTAGTGCTGTTTACTACATACCCAAGACCATTTGTCTGCTCAGATCTAGTGCTGGGAGATCCAGCTTTTTCACTGTCGATTACCAACAGACACAAGTATGCAATGATGTCTTAACTCAGTAACAGCATTATAAACTCAAGTGGAACTTAAAAATATTTGGTGTCAATCAACTCTCGAACTCCCGTCCTCTACCATTTCTTAATTAGCCTTAATAAAACATAAAGAAAGACCTAATTCATAATGTACAAATACTTAACTACTACTACTTACTACCCAAACCTTACCTTGTAACTATAACCCCTTAAAGTAGCTGTTAAGCTGGAATCATTCTTAATAAACTATTTGTTCATTAGGCTGTAAATAGTGCAGTTATTATTATTATTTATTTAGGTTTAGGTTTAGTAAAAACAGTTTTGGACAATATTTCACTAAATGTTGCTCTGTCATCTGCAAAAGATTTGAACCAAACATGTTTTGCTAACATTTATGGTCACAGTTTAGTCATTTTTATTTTTTGGAAGAATTCTTCAAAAAGATATTTCATGTTTTAAGGGTGATTTTCTAACCTTAAATCATATCCAGTGTACTGACAAATAGCAAATCACCTAATAGCTACAGAGTATATGTGGGACCTTGTAGTCATGATTCAGTGAGGAGAGAGCAGTAAAAAGCTGTTGTAAATGTTACTGCCGTCCTCTGTATGATTGCAAAATGGCGCCATGACTTGGACGGGCGAGCTGGAAGACTGAGTGGGACATCCTGAATACTTCATGTCATAAAGTACTATAAGTCTGAAGTAAGTATTGTATTCATTTCTTGTATAAAACAAAAGCACTTTGAATTAACCACAAAGCAGATAAAAAGTCACCCACAGCATTTTACAAAGCGCATACAGACAGAAATATGCAGCGCTAGCACTGTTTTGTGCTGAGAGAGACTTGTGATGAATGGCATTCAAGTACAAATGACCATAATTAAAAGCTAAGCTGAGTTTGTGGTGATTAATAGGCACATCTGAGAGAACAGACTTTCTCATTACTGCACTAACATAGGAAAATGATCATGTTACAGTCTCAGTAGCTTATTGCTATTTGCAATGTACTTTACAAAATAAACTTTGCTAAACAGATTCACCTATTTACATTAAATATAAGTTGTTTAATCAATCTGTCTCTATCTGATGACAACACTGCTTTCAACCTGCTAGAGTAATCCCTCCAATCTGATGAACAGCAAATAAACAAAACATGTATATTTATTATTACATCTTGTCAAGAGCAGTAAATGGCCATTCATATTCAATACTATTGGAATTATGGTTAATTACAGTTTCACTCATGTCAATATTAACCATGTTCCTAAAGCCCATAAAACCATAATCAATGGAGAAGACTCAACACTCTGATGAATGAAGGAAATGATCTAATGATACAATCGGCTCTAAACCACTATGAAGATCAATACCATAAGACTATTGCCTTTTCATATTTTTGTAGACTCTCTGGCTATTACCCTCATAAAAGCTTTACTAGAGCTCCGTAACAGTAAACATCATCTGTGCAGATTTACTGGACAATGAACAGGCCTTTAAACAGAGGAGAAATGATCAGCAGACAGTGCCCAGACCAAGTACTGGCAATTAACTTGGTCAACGATGTACAAAGAATATGTTGCAACTAAAAACACATTATCAGCTGTTGAAAAGTGCATAAGCTTGTGATTAATCAAGGTTGGTGAGGAACCTATTCTGTAATAAGTCATAATGTTAATGTGTATTATACTAGTAGTGCTTTCCCAGATGCTCAAATTTGTACACATTCAGTGACCATTATCCAACCACCCTCACAACCACTGCAAATCACGTACACAGCACAGTCATACAATGAACATAACATGTATGTAAAATCCCTCAGTCGTCCAGGTAGAATCCATGGCAAAAAAAGGAGAAAATTTAATTTGTCAACTGGACATAGTTTATTTGGTTGAATACGTTTCGCAGCTCATCCAAGCTGCTTCCTCAGTTCTGGTCAGATGCTGGCGGACACTGCTTTATATCTGCCTGAAGGGAGGAGCTTAATTACAATGAAAATTACTCTGAGACAACACATATTTAAATACAGTTTCAGTTGATCAGGTGATACAATACGACTCCAGGTAGAGGTCTTCAGGAAGCCCACACACACCGACCAATATCTGCTTTTTGATTCACACCACCCACTTCAGCACAAACTGGGAGTCATTCGGACATTACATCACAGGGCCCAAGTGGTTCCTACAAGCGCAGAGGGAAAGGAGAAAGAAGAACAACACGTGGCGAAAGCCCTCTCCGTTTGTGGATATCCTAAATGGGCTTTCAATAAAACGAAGAGAACAAAGAAACAGGACAACAGAGAACCAGAGCCCAGGAGAAGGGGTGTAACTATTCCTTACCTGGCTGGCGTTTCCGAAAAACTACAGAGGATCTTCAGACAACATGAAATCCCAGTCTATTTCAAACCCACAAACACTTTAAGACAAAAACTGGTCCATCCTAAGGACAAAACTCCGAGCCACAAACAAAGCAATGTGGTCTACTCCATTCAGTATAGTGAAGACTGCAGTGAGCGCTACATTGGAGAAACAAAACAGCCACTTCACAAAAGGATGTATCAACACAGACGGGAAAACCAGGGTGGGCCGCAATCTGCCGTACATCTCCACCTAAAAGCCACAGGCCACTCCTTTGAGGACAGCGAGGTCCAGATCTTGGCCAGAGAAAAGAACTGGTTTGAGAGGGGAGTTAAAGAAGCTATTTTTGTCAAGAAAGAGAATCCTTCCTTGAACAGAAATGGGGGTCTCAGACATCATTTGTCTCCCATCTATAACTCTATCCTCAAACCTAAATCAAAACAAACTGGGAAAACAATGGGACTAGCCAGGTCAGGTCCAAAGGTGTGAAAACACCCATCATGGCCCTGAATGGATATGCTAACTACTCCCCCACTCCCACTCCATATTGAATAGACTCACATGACTAACAGAAACTGTTAACAACTCCATATTGTATCACCTGATCAACTGAAACTGTATTTAAATATGTGTTGTCTCAGAGTAATTTTCATTGTAATTAAGCTCCTCCCTTCAGGCAGATATAAAGCAGTGTCCGCCAGCATCTGACATTTTTGCCAATGAACATAACAGAAATTTCACTCTGGTCAGAGCTGAGATTGAACCGCTAACCTTGCACGTGTTGCTGGGTACATGCTTTAAATATCCTATATTATGCAAAATGGACTTGTGTGAGCTTTAAGCCAGGCTGTTACCTCCTTAAAATAATGCCTGGTATGTTTCATTCACACATGTTTGAGTAATCCTTCATCATTAGTCTGTTTACATCTCCAACGCTCAAAATGCTCTCTTCCACCTTGTGATGTCATGTAGTGGTAGTTTTCAAGTTAACAGCTACTTTTTGCCTTCAGTTCTCTAGAGATTCTGTAGAGGCAATTCCAGGGCTGCAATCATCCAAATGATTCTAGTGAAGGTGTATGGAGTTTAAAAACACAGTGGAGCACTTTCTGTATTACCACATGACATCACAAGGTGGAACAAAGTGTTTTCAGTTTGTGAGAAGAATTTAGCCTAATGTGTGGGGTTTGTGTGTTAAACGTTAAATGTGTGAATGAAACAAAACACAACTCCAGGCATTCGTGTGATGAGGAAACAACGGAAAAAAAAACGTAATATGGGCCCTTTATCCTGCTAATGTGAAAATTAAAATTTCTCTGAAGAAAAAAATAACATAGCATCTTCTATTGCTTTGCCTGTATGACATTAAACTGAGAGATCTAAGACTTTTTTTTTTTTTTTCTCCAATAAAACATGAATGAATGCAAGAAAAAAACAAAATACATAAACTGTCAGACCCCCTACAAGAAAAGTTACGTAGTTCACCTTTAAATAGATACAATCACAAACAAAATGTAATGATGATGTAATTTCCCTTGCCCACTTTGGTCCCCTCTTGCCACACCCACCAGCACAGACAGACGATGATGCAATTGGCTCCAAGCTCCTGAGAAAAGACAGGTCAGGTCAGAGGAGGAAGAAGAGAGGAGGAAGATTTAAACACTGCCCTTTGTCCGAATGATCAACGTCTTCCATGACTCGGCAAAAGAGGAAAGTCCAAGACCATAACTTATTGATATCATCTCACTTTCAGCAGGTTTATGGGAGGGCAAATTGTCCTTAGACCTGCAGCACCTTAAGCTTTTTATCACCAAAGTCATGCTGAAATGGTCCAAAATTAAATGAAAATATGAAAAGAAAATATGTATTTGTATATCTAGTCATAGACTGATCTAACCTTTATTCTTTTTGTGTTTTATCAGAATGAAGATGTCCTCTAAAGGACTTCTACGAGGACAGAAAAACAGAATAAATTCCTAAAACACTTGAATGCGCCATCATAAAAAAAAGCTATTTACACAATTGCTGGACCTCGGTAATGACCACCACAGCCAGTTACTACAAATACTGCTAGCAGCTTATCACAGTAAAATACTCACTATATAAGTTTTTCATCTCAAATAGAAGCTCACAGCAGGCAAAGAAATCTACGCTGAGATAATGAGTTATTTGGTTAAAGGGCCCATATTATGTTATTTTCTCATCCGTTATATTAAAACATACCCGGAATTGTGTTTTGTTTCATTCACACATGTTTAACACACAAACCCTGCATATTTAGGCAGAGAGTTTAGAGTGTTCTACCTTATGATGTCATGTGATAATACAGCAAGTGCTCCACTGTGTTTTTAAACTCCATACACCTTCACCAGAATCATGTGGATGATTTCAGCCCTGGAATTGCCCATCTCTACTGAACTAAAGGCAAAAAGTAGCTGTTAACTTGACAGTTACCACTACATGACATCACAAGGTGGAACAAAGCATTTTGAGTTTAGGAGATTTCGACAGATTAATAATTCAGGATTACTGAAAAATGTGTGAATGAAACAAAACATAACTCCAGGTATGATTTTTTAAAAGCTCACAAGAGTCCATTTTGTGTAATATAGATGGAGGTTCATGTTTTGGGTTAATGGACAAAAAATTGAGTACTCAGAGGAAACCCACTCCATCAAACCTGGAATCTTGTTGGTGTGAGGCATGAGTGCTTCTACCATTACCTGATGTTCAAACTATGAAAGGAAGCAGGGTGGGCTGCCAATGTTTGGTCAATAGTTATGACACTTAACAACTCTTACTTCCGGGTCTGTGATCAATAAAATACTTTCTTAGCTACAGAGACAGTGCAAAGTAATCAGATTTTGTCACAAGATGTATTACAATATGGAAAAAAATTGAAATGTAGTCATTTACAAGAATAAAGTTGGGTATCCCATCTTTCATCTCGGCCATCATAAAGTAAAGTATTCTGCAGCTTGTCAAAAATGGTTACTTACCTTACTGCCAAACTAAGTTCATCAACATGAGTAAAGGCCTACCTACCCAGTTAATGGGTCTGGTTCCATGCAGGAAGTTGAATCAGGTACCCTTGGGACATTTGTCTTTAAAATGGTCTTATAAAAAGTTAAGCATAATTTCTTTTCCTGGAATATATTTCAGGAGCCAGACTGAAAGCCAAACTTTCTTTTTCACAGTCCAGGAGTCACAGTCTTTATTAATAGACCACCATGCACATGTGTCAGAGGCAAAAACAAGGTGAGGGACTATCATAGTTTCTTACGGTGTAGGATAAATGGACGGTTCAAATGAGAAATCACACTTTCTTGTTGTTTGCTTCTTGAACCATCATACATCTCAGAAAAATCACTGAAGTGTAGAATCTGCATTCATCAGTATTTTTCAGTATTGTTGCACTTTACAGAAAAAACTTCAGGGTATATGATATATTTTCTAAGAATTCTTTATTATGATGAATGTAGAAATCCGGCTATATATTTGCTTACAAGGACATTTGTTTAATTTGATTTAAATATCCTCAGCTTGTGTTCTCTCTTTGATCTAGTTGAACTTTGATCAACTAAAAACTAAAGGTGTGAACAAAAATTGAAATATTCTGAAATATGTGAAATATATGCATTGCTACTGAGTGGCCCTGTCTCTCCACAGATCTGACCTGTAACCTGGCCTGGTGGTGTCACCTCATCTCCATGGTTATAAATTTAATGTTGTACTTTGCCAAATTCTGGGGAAAGCACTAACATCTCCATGGAGTCAAGCAGGAGAAAAGTGACATATTGCACCTTTAAGTTTGTGATATAATGCAATATTAATAATCTTGTACGTTTCATCAAACTGAATTCCCAGTCCTATTTAAAAATAATAATAATAATAAAGCACCAGAAAAATGTTGTTCTTTCATAAAATAATAATACCACCACACATTTGTATTGCACCTCACAAGCTTGACAAGCCTCTCAAAGCACTGCACAGGACTCATTATGCATTCACCACAACCTCGCTGAGAGCAAGGAAAAAAATAAGAATAGCATTTTTTACACAGTTACAATACAGACCCCATGTAATTAGAACTACCTTAATTATTTAAAACCTCATTGGACCTTAGTTAAATATCCATTACCATACTGCATGGCCGCACCAGAGACAAAGCAGTCACAGACCACAGACCTGTGCAAGTCACACTTGAAAGATGGGCCTTTCAGATACTTAGCTTTTGTAATTAGTTTCACATATTCTCAGAAAGATCAATTATAGCCACAGCAATCAATGGAGCATCTACAGTGACATATATTGATTTGACTTGGAGAAGGGAAGGGGCCACTGAGACTATTGGTACAAAGGAATGGTTACTGGAGATATTTGCCCATATTCATCTATAATGTACAAACAGTATTAGCTGTTCCGTTTATGCTAAAATCTCTCTCTCTCTTTTTCTACTTAATATATATTATTTTTATTAATTAGTAAAGATTGTGTTAGTTGCACTTAGAAATGACAATTCACAGGGCATTTCAGAAAACAGCACCGACAAACAATGACTGTTTGGGACAACACTACCAGGACTCGAGACCCTGGTACGACCCAGCTCTGCTAGGGAAAGGGAAGTAACAAAAACCAAGGTGGAAAAATTGTATAAATAACGTAATTTAATTAACAGGAATGTACAAGGTAAATTTAATAAAATGGGATCTAAAATATTTACAGAAAATATTTAGAAGGAAAAGAGTAACAAAGGGCAAGGTTAACTAATAAAATGAATTATACAATAAAGGATTTAACAAACTAACACAAAGTCAGTGCTGACAACTAGTGTCTCAGAAACACCGAGTCACCACCGTAACAGAAAAACCAGAGACACATTAAATAACACAGTAAATCCAAACCTAATGCCTCTTTTACCGAATCAAGCACAGAGACTTGACAAAGACACTCTAACGCACACAAAATGGCAGACTGGCCACAAAGGCCAGCAGAAGGGACCTTCTGAAATAGGGGCAGGCGGCTACAGGTGAGGCAGGATTGGCCAAGTGTAGAAGTGCCCCACCAATCAGGGACCAGGGCTCACAGCAGACATCAGGAGGGACATCCAAAAGAAATTAAACACACACAAAACAAGTCAGAGAACTGGGGGCCTGGGGCCATATCACCTCCCATCTCTGTACTTCAGCAAATCCCTTCCAGGCCTCGAGACCCTTCCAGAACTTGAGACTTTTCCAGGACTCTAGACCCTCCCAGGAGTCAAAACCCTTACAGAACTCGAGCAGATCCCTGGACTCAAGGCCCTCCCAGATCTTGAGACCCTTCCAGGACTCAAGGCCCTCCCAGAACTCAAGACCCTCCCGGGACTCGAGCGCATCCCTGGACTCGAGCAAATCCCTGGACTTGAGACCCTTCCAGAACTCGAGGCCCCGCACTAGAGGAGCTCACATTCCAGTAGAGCCCCCTATACCTATACATTAAACAGCTTGTGCAACATTTTGGTGTGGTGGATCATCATGTTTTATACAAAAAAATATTATTGTGTTTTTAAAGCATTTCTTCTCCTGCCTTTTTATCTGGACTATAATTACAGTTCACCATTTCAGTCTACCATTAGCTTCCCATCAGTGGAGCAATTGGACATCATAAATGTTAATTTAGGGTTTAATCAAAACTTGTTATTTGAATAATCATTATTTTGTGATGCTGATTCAGAGCAGTTCATTCAGAAAGCACAGGCCCCGAATTATCAAATCAGGATTTTAAGGTTTTGCTGAACAAAATGAATGTATCAGTAATCTTTTTAACGATAACAAATTAACCAAACAGTCCTCCATACTTTATTAATAAAAAACATAACAAATCACCAAATAATATACAAAATCATTGCAGTTTAGGTTTAGTCCAAATGTATGTCCCAGTGCGCACCGGCACCACAGACCACTATTTACGGCATGACTACTGCCTGTAACCTTTTAGTTTGATGCTTGATTCTGTGTCTTGGTGTTTTCGCTGATTCACATTACATTAGACAAATGGTTCTCAACGTGGGGCCAAGGCCCTTGTAAAAGTTGCAAAATGATTTCAGGGGGTCCCCATAATGATATGGAGAATTTTAAAGGAATGCAATAGTCTCAAAAGCTTGACACCCAAATGCAGTGATGACTGTAGATTCTCATTTTAAAAATCTATCGGACCAGAGGAGGTCCCTCGACTCGAGGAGCTCACGCTCCAACAGGGCCCCCAGTCCTCATTCATTGTTTATCATAAACAGCTTGTGCAACATTTTGGTGTGATGTGCCATCATGTTATATACAAAATACAGTTGTGGGTTTTTTTCCACAGCTTTTTCTTTTAGATTTTGTTTTTCTTAATCATTCGTGCATGTTTGAGTGATATTGCGATCTCTCACTGACACTATTCTCACACTCCTTTGGTTACACAAGACCACATGTCTTGTCTAAGGCTCCACCCACAAGCCTACATGACCAGGAAGTTCTCTGCAGCGCTCCCCATGCTCCCACCACACAGCTCCTCCCTGCTCAGCCCTCCCCTGGCAGAACAGCGAGCGTCATAAACAAAACATAAACTAATTCAACATTTTAATAATTTGTTAATACCTCAAATTTGAGGTAGTGCACATAATAATGATTATGGAAACAGATTTTGCACCCTTTATTCGCCTTTCTTAAAAGTCAAATCTAAATATGAGACTTTGTCAGATTGATCCCCATCACAAATAAGCGCTCTAACCATGACAAACAGATTTTCTTTTATGAATTTTTACAAATAAAACTGCAGACTTTTTTTAGATGGCTGCTTGATTTGCATATCATTGTGTCCAGCTCACAAAGCTGCACACAGGCTTTATTGAGTTCATTCCTATCAAAAGTTTAAACATGCTCAAAAACTATGAACAGTGCTTATTAATGCCTTTACTAAAAAAAACAAACAAAAAACGCAGTTTAAAGCGTTACCAATATTTATTTTCACAATTGGTAAAAATAGAAATATACAAAGAGTGCATTTTCTGTAATAGAGGCTTGTACTGTACCAACTGTGAATGGGCTTTGATAACTGTGTTTTTATAAAAGTAAAACCACTTTGATGTTCTGCACCTGTACTGACCTTCACTGTTGTTTCTTTGGGAACAGAGCAACACTTTGAATGTATTAGACTAAATTAAACACTTGAATTAATTAGCAGCACCTACACAATAAGATTATTTATATGCATATAATTATATATGCATATGCATTTGTCTTAAATTGGAGCTCCAAGTATATGCCAGACAATAGACTGCATTTGCATCCACCCCTTCCCCCCTTCTTTTTTTTTACTTTTTTTACTTATATTACTGTAAAATGGCAAACAGTATTACATTTTCACTACACTACAGCAGTCCTGGGGTAGACTGACAGAAACAAGACTTCCTATCTGCCCAACCCTGTTCCAGTTGAAGCAACCAGATTAATCTGCTGGGCTACCTGACCTGTAAACAATTAACTCTGTAATACTGAGTACTATCCAGGAGTTATACAACGTGTTTCACTTTCAAATGCAGTTTTAAAAGTACCTTGAAGCACAACCTATAATGTTTAGATGATAATTAATTTAAACAGCATACAGAGCAGCCTTGCATTCAGAACCATGAACAGCTCCATCCCCATTTCCTCACAACAGTGCACATTACTTCCAGCTTGGTAAATTGCAGTGCCCTTGATGGTGTAGCAGGATTAGAAAGGTTACCACTTACCCATGCGTACTGTTGAATTATTCAGCACTGGGGGGAATATCTTAATTTTGAGTACTACTGTGTGTGAGGGGAAGGGCGTAGGAACATATAGCTTCAGTACAATGGACAGGCACAGCGGGAAATAGCAATAGCATGTGTCCCTCATGCTATTGCTATTTCAGTAAACATTTTTTTATGTAAATCACACAAAAAAGAAAAGTGTGAAAATGCTATAGGCCAAGACTGAAGCTTTTGGCCGAGTAATTAGATGTAAAAGACGCACTGAGTCGGTTGCCATAAGAACGGGTTGCCATGTCGACATGCCTCGTGTTGATGGTGGCAGAAATCCCAGTTATGTCACGCACCAGTGTCTCTTTACATGCTGCAAAATACTTGAATTTTACACTGGAAATACATGGACAAGGATGGGAATGCAGAAGTGGGGGAAAAACTAAATTAGTATTAAATTCAGTTTTAGTTATAGATATTTTCTTGTTTAAACAAAACATTAATTGAAATTGAATTACTTGGTATTTATATTGTCTACATTGACAAGTCTAGAAATAAGATTTGAAATAAGACAGAAAAAGCCCTACATATTCTATTGACAAATGACCAGTCTAGATATTATTGAATCTTATCAAAACTCACAAATAGAAGTGTTAATCCCAGCAAATTTAATTTAATATTGTTCAAATTAATTATCTTTGTAGAGACACAATAATGCATGTTGTTGAAAGGATTTGGGGGCGATAAAAACAGCTATAACTGAAATGAAAGATAAATAAGTTTAATGACATTCCTGGCAAAGCAATTACATCTCCATGGAGACAAGCAGGTGGCAGAGTCTCCTGCAGAAAAGTTACTTAAAGGGTCCATATTATGCCATTTTCTGATGTGTGTTATAATGTTGTTCTTCTGTCAAACAGAAAACACTCAGTTCTACCTTGTGATGTCATATGGTAATACAGGAAGTGCTCTGTGTTTTTAAACCTGATGCACCTTCACTAGCATCATAATTTCAGCCCTGGAATTCTCAGTCTCCACAAAACAAAAGGTAAGGGGTAGCTGTTAACTTGAAAACTACCTCTACATGACATCACAAGGTGGAACAGATCATTTTGAGCTTTGGAGATGTAGACAGACTAATAATGCAGGATTACTCAAACGTGTGAATGAAACAATGCACAACTCCAGGGATGTTTTTGATGGCTTAAGCTCACAAAAGTAAATTTTACATCATATAGGATCTTTAATATGTACTCTTCAATCAATAATGAATTAACTGGTTTTGCTGGAGATAAACTTCGTTATACAGTGCTTTGATAGTTTTGTATAAATAGCATTGTGTCAAACCACATAGATACACCACATAGTGTCCCATGTGTAGTATGTAGCAGGGATTACAACTATTCCTTCCTTACATAACAACTGATAAAAAAACTAATACATCTATAATTCAGAAGCCTGCTTGTCTTTGAGATACTGTGAGCCGTCTCTATACTGATGAATAGTATCGGCTAGATCTGTGTTTCTTTTTGTGCTAGCATGTAAAACACACCACGAAAAAATCGATCTGAGCTCAGTCTAAACCAATCACAGAAAAGCATTTTATCCAATCAATATGAGATGAGTTTTGGTTATGTAATCCTGCAGGCACGGGCCAGAGACTTATTGCCAAGTAGAGGACAGAGGAGAAGGGACTCTTATCTTCATTAGTGCTTTCCAATGTTCTGTATACACAATCACATTAATCTAGCCCTTCTAGCCCTTGCCTTTTCTACTATTGACTTAGAACTGGAAGATTCTTCTATGTGTAGCCTGTACTGATGAAAAGCATGCACTTAAAACAACCAGCTATGAGGTTCTAGTACTGCATATCTGCCTTCATGGACATGTTATTGCTTTGCCCAAAATGTTCCACAGTATGTTTAACACATCTATCTCCATGGAGACAGGTGACTCTAGCAGATCAGGTCACAGGTCAGTGATCTGTGAAGAGGCTACTATACTTACTGAGCAATAAAAACAATTGCAACTAAATTGAAGTGCAAGATAGATATGTTTAATGCCATACTGTGGAGCATTCCTGACAAAGCAATGTGATCTCAATGGAGACAAGGAGGTGGCGGACTCCCTGCAGAAAAGTTACATAGTGCACCTTTACTAATGTATTATTATTTGTTGTGTCTTGTGCCAGTGACAAATCTTAATGTACTCATAATCTGTCAGTTCAATCTAATGAACATGTAGCTGCGTTGTTACCTGTCGGCATTGGCAAATGTTTTCTTTGGGTTTAATTACCACAGTTATTCTCTGTCAGACTAAAAGCTTACTGCATAATGCAATGTGTACTGACCTGTGTCCTAAATTTGTTTATAGATAAGTCATTGTATTGCACAGAAAAAGTTACTGTTGCATTAAAGTGCTCCTATAGTGCCAGCAGCTTGTTGCTTTTTTAATCTAAACTCACCAGAATATTCGGCGAAGCACTTCGAAGACTTGTATCTTAATCGGATCACAGCAACAACAACCATGGGTTTGAAAATCTCAAACTTAAATTAAAGGCGCTGTACCTGATTTTTACAGTCTTCTAAATGTGAACAACATAACAAGAGGTGACCCCCTCATGCCCAAAAGACACAAGGAATGAGAAGTAGGAAGAAGAGAAGGAAGGAACGGCACAGGAGGTATAAATAGGGTACAAACCTAACTGTAAATCTATGCCTACGCATGCCTCATGAAAAAAACCTCAGAGCCTTTATTGCCACAAGAGGTGGGCGTAAGAGTATTGCTAAACTTCACAATGGAAGTAATTTGAGCTCAAATATAAACAGAAATTATTTGGTGAAGGTTTATGGACTTCATGAACTAGGAGTGTCTTGCTGTATTAAAAAGAAAAAAAACCACACACACACACACACACACACACACACACACATCTCCCTCATATACTGTAACTCTGCTTTTCTAATCTATACAATATTCTTTATAATAATGTTTAATCTGTGAACACAGTGGCTTTATTCATTTATCAATGTGCAATAACTTTTAATTAAATTCAAACAGCAGTCCATATGGTGTCAAAATCAATATGTAGTACAGTGGGTAGATAGGACACCTCCTCAGAATCAATCTCCAAATCACTTTAAAGACCTATACTCTTCATACCCACAGGGATATTACTCAAGTCCTCACAAGAATATAAATATAGCAGAGTACAAACACAGGTCCATAAGGTCCCAGCAGGAGACAGAGCAGTGCAGTCCAGTCTTAGATAAAACTATGGCCACAGGCTTTTCCTCTATATCTCCAGATCTTCTTTGTCCTGGAAACAGACCCCCCCACACAAACACACACACACACACGCACACGCACACGCCCACACACACCAACACACACACACACGCCCACACACACCAACACACACAGGCAGCAGGTAATATCATTTGTGACTGTCTTATTTCCCACACAATACTTTGAAATGGTCTTTTGCCTTTGTCTGTGGATGGTTGTCTGCCAGTAGCTCTCAGGTGTTAGCAAGTTTATAATGTATTACGTAACACACACTTTCTGTGTTTCATGTTTTTACATAACAGTACTGGACCAATTTATAGCATGGTCATTACAGCACTTCTTCAACAGGCAGGGTACATGTTCTCTCTCACCCTAGTTTATGATATTTTAAAACTTAGGAGATGTCTCATATAGCTCTTCATCTTGTCCAATAGGGCCACACAGCTCCCAAACCCAATGGGAGTGTAGGGAGCTGAGTCCAGACGAAGCCGCCCACTGCCGGTCACTGTCACAGCTCTTTATTGGGTTAGTTCGATCAGAGGGCCAGGTGGTGCACAGCTGCAGTACACTTCTGGTAAAGAGCACACGCACACACGTACTGCTCTATCAAAGTGGGAACATCTCAGAGATAGAGTGTGATTTATGACTACTGTCCCACATGAACTAAACTGAACTTTCATATTAGACATAATTAAATTATACAAAAAAGACATTGCTAAATATACTTATATGAATGTAGCCTATAATGAATTGTGTATTTGAGTTGGGAAATGCTATTGCAGCACAGTTTAAAATAATTTAACCTCTGACATTTTGGCATTTATATATCATCACATACAACTTAACCTCATTATTTACTAATGTAAAGAACGCTATAACTATAAGAAGTGTGACCAGCAGTTGCAAAGAAAAACTGTTTTTATTACATAATTCTAAGGTATGGCCCAGGACACTTGCCATGTGTTGAAATAAACATATTTTATCTTTTGAATGGTAAAAAAAAATCCTCAAAATGGTATCCATAACAAGAACCCAAAAAACATTTTATTTTTTTTTGTAAGTTTTTACAGCTCTCATTCTCTACAAGATAATCTATAATCAACACACACTTTCCTTCTGTACAGACAGTTAGACAACCTCATGTACATCTGTTTCTACTGACAACAACTTGGGCATCCTAGAAAAGTTGGCAATTTGTGACTTGGATCTGTCTCTTTTCTCTTTTTAGCGCCCATCAACATGTATCAGACTGAGAGAAAGAGGCGAGATGAGGATGAGCAGACATCCATCGCACTGAGTGTCGACAGCCTGGGCCAATGATCCCCTCTTTACCCATACAGCACTGCCTGATTACACTAATATGTCACCATGGCCATCTTTCTTCTCCCATAATCAGAAACACACTCTGCTTCTGCACCCTTTTCACTCCATCTGTCTCATACTGTCACACTTTTTGTGACCTGTGTTTTCACTCAATCCTAAACTTTTCCTGTACCAGATTGTACCAGATGTATTTGAACAAAATTCATCTTGCTTTAGTACAGATATATTTGTATAAGCTCTTGAGGTGAAAAGAAGTGCTGTCTGCAACTAATTATAAAATGTTTTATTGTCCGATCAGTGTGCGCTTAGTTGTTTTAGTCAAATCCATAAAATAAGTGAGGAACAACTTTGAACGACTGCAAATCGTTTAAAATTAACTAGTTCTGTTTTTCATCTTTTTAAGAGAGTAAAAATCAGGTACAGTGCTTTTAAAACCCCTTACTGTTTTGGCCTATTTTTCCTAAATAGCCTGACTAAGATGATTCTCAATTCAAATTGAAACTGTTTCTGAACCCTGTGGAGCACAAACAAATGGCTGGATTCTTTGTGAAGCTGAGGTTCTGGAGTTTTGGCTGTTCTCTGTAATCTCATTTTAAGTGGGAACAAGCTCCACACAGAGGAAAGTCAGATTTCAAATTCCGACCTACATTTTTGAGGGTAAATATAAGAATAGGTATAGCAAGTGTCCCTGGGGATGGCCCGAGAGACAGTAGACAGCATTTGTTGGGTCTTGACAATCCCCATGCCAAATCTTAAGCATAGGGGGTATTTTTTGGTAAATTATTATTATTATTATTATTATTATTATTTTTATTTTATTTTATTTTATTTTATTTTATTTTATTTTATTTTTTATTTTTTTTTTAATTTGTGGGTTTGGAGTACAAACGGGTCCAGATTCTTCTCAGAATGGCAGAAATAAGTGGTATACAGATTTCCATTGATGTTTTACATATCCATGAGATTGAGAGTTCTCTTTTATCAGAAGCTGGACAAGCATAAATGAATTAAGAAAAAGTACAAGGGCCCGTATCAGCCCCCCGGAACATGTTTAAGCAAGAATTATAGGCACACAACAACATTATTAATGTGGAATCCTCTACACAACAGTCAACAAAGCACTACAGATAAATTAATATTTAAAGGGCCACTGTGTAAAATGTCTGGTGTCTCCATGGAGATGTTTTTTGTTTTGTTTGGAATGTTCCACAGTATGGTAATAAATATTTCATATATTACAGGTGTACTGGTGTATCTAAACAAATATCTTGACAATACCTTGAAAAACTAAATACTGTAGGCTGTTGTCTCTATGGAGAAAGATAAGTTTAATGGCCTCTGTGGAACATTTCAGGCAAAGCAATATCATCTCCATGGAAGACAAGAGGCAGCCTCACCACAAGAAAAGTTACATAATGGACCTTTAACCTGTTAACTGGTTATTCTTACTTCTGCCCCAAGATCTTATTCACTGTTCCCCAGCCAAATCATATTGCAGATTCACATTTAATCACTCATATCCTGCTGCTCTGCGTCATTGCTGTTGTTAAATGAATGCGCAGGATACAGAAATCACCGAATGATACTGTACAGACTCTGCTTTGTCCTGAGAGTTACTGGCTCTCCTGCATTTATGTAATATGAGACTAAAGACTTTTTTTAAATGTATGCTGTAATACTTACTGTCTATATATTTACAGTATTATTACTATTTATTTTTTATTATCTTAGCTATGGATCATGTGTCTGCACCTGTGTCTTTAATAAAGACTCTTTTAAAAAGTAATTGATACTGTCCACTGCAGACTGAACACCCCACACGTTTTGGTGATTATCTGACCCATCTAAATTGGGTCTGAACTTCAAACTTCAAAAATCCTCCAGCTAAAATCCAAGCACTCCGAGTAACTCATCATATCTGAGGACATTGCTTACTGCCTATTACATCTTATATGCCATGAAAATAGATAATCCATTTCCTGCCTGTACATTATGGTTATGTTGTATTTAACTTGTTCTGTGTCAAACTGGCTGTAAGTCATTATATTAAAAAGACAGTAAAGCTGTCTGCATTTGAAGCCTATTTAGCCCCTCTTCAGTATACTGGCTGATGTAAATAGCATTAAACAAGATGCACTCTGGGCTACTATTACTGAAAGCTCAAGGTACATTCAGTAATGGACAGCACAGCACACAAAGCCATTTCATTTGTAATTTGTATTTGTAATTTAGAAATCCATAACAGATTCAGTGGAATATATTGACCACTGTATAACACTAGCCACCATTTGTCTGTGTGCCTTGGCAAGTTAAAAGCTGGATTGAGCCAGTAATGATGGGACAATGGCTGAGCGGGAATCCTTATTTTCATTTCAACCTTTGTCCTCAGAGTATTCAGTAGGATTAGAAAAGAGGTGGGAAAAGGATGACTGAAAAGGTTAAATATACATTGGAGTATAAAATGTAACAGGCTCAGCTTATGGAGCAGATTACTGTGCAACCCAAGGCCGAATGTTCAGGACTATGTAAAATGCAATGGTTCACATGGCTTATAAAATCCATGTATTTATATGGGAACATCAGGAGTCAAAATAAAAAAAAAAGAAAAACATCTTTACCTGCATTTGTTAAGCAGTGTTCCCTTCCCTGTCAGACAGTTCCTTTTTAAAACCCTTCGGACAGTCCCTTTATAAGACCCCTCTCCATTGTCAGACAGTCCCTTTATAAGACCCCTCGCCCCTGTCGGACAGACCATTTATAAGTCCCCTCTCCCCTCTGGGACAGTCCTGTTCTCTCTGCAGTTTAAAACCAGCAGGATCCACAAAGCAGTGAAGCACTCACAGTTTTACGTGTCCTCCTCTGACATTCGTTTGTGTGCAAACCTGGAGCAGATGGCTTTCAGCAGTCTCCTCTGGGTGACCTCCTCTGTGTGTTTGACAAGGCGTGACGAGGGGGGCATTCCCTGAGACCAGTAACGTCCACTGCTCCTCCACCCCTCTGTAAAGGAGTTATCTCAATGTCAAGCAAAACAAATACTACTATTCAGTACCTTTCATATCTAGAGTACCCACTAAGCTTTGCTCACACTCTAGTATACAAATAATGTATACTAGAATTCAATGTTGTCAATCACTATTATATTATTGGTATTGCTGTCCAAAAAAAATCTTCTAAAACATTTTTATTAAAGAAGGTAAATTTAACTTTAAAATACATTTTTCTTGAAATACTATGTACAATTTCACCTTCTGTAAAATCCTGAAACCGTGGTGAGGCTTTATGTACCCCCTAAGGGTCACAACACTGAGTATACAACCAAAACCTACCATCTTAATTAATTTGCATCATTTCTTTTAAACATATACTTTGCATTGTTGCTAAGAAGAAGAATGACCACATTATTTAATTTTATAGTTTCATCCCCGTGAGATTTTGCGTAATTAAATTCATTCTCCATTACTCCACCACCACTACACCACTACAGTAATATTTATGTGCAAATGTGAGTGTCTTAAACAATAAAATGTAAATGAACACAAGCATATTTAAGAGTTTATCTTAAATAAAACTGTTAACAGCTAATTAGTATGTAACATTATGCACTTATCAACCTATGTTTTTATGGGATAATGGATACTTAACGGTGTAATGCCTGCATAATTTGTGCTCCTGACCATTAACAGAATGTACCACACTTGAATGATCTCAGGCTGCTGTGGTTCTATAGAAGACATATCCATAGTACTTGTTCTTGTACCCACAAATGTGAAAAATATATCTTTATGTTCCTGTCCATCCTCCTCAGCTCAGCTCTCCTCATCCGTCTCCCTCCCACTGTAGACAGGCCACTGACCACACAGTCTACTGAGCCATTCTCCACAGAGACACATGCCCACATCCACAGCAGCCAATGGTCACTCCAACACTTCTTTTTGAACAATCTCTGTGGGTGTACAAAATAATGATATTTTAAAGGTCCACTAAGAAACTTTTCTGATAGGGTCCATCACCTGCTTGTCTCATAAAAATGTTATTGCTTTGCCTGGAATGTTCTACAGTATAGTTTAGACTTGCATTTCATGTTATTCAATTACAGATGTTTTTATGGGAGTTTTTGTGTGTTTTGTGCAATTTTGTGGAACAATCCAGGTATAACTACATCTCCATGAAAGGTAAAGGTAAAGAAGGTTTGGGACTGTCCACCAATAACCGTCCATAGTGCCCCCATATAGAAATGATACATTCTTATTCTTATAATGATTCCCATGAGTAAAAAATGTGTTAGCGGACACTACAAATGACAGGCAACAAAGAAAGTAATGGATATTATTATACAAAACAATATCTGATCTACAAAAACAGATAAGGAACACAAACCAAACGCTAAAGTCTTTCAAGTATTTCAACTGTTCACTTTGCACAGGAATCCCATTCTTATTCCAAAACATAGCTGCTTATCAAATTCTTTCAGCATTACAAATGATAAAATGCTGCATTATAATGCAGATTATTATATTCGATGCAGATAGCACACAGAAGTCTGATCTTTAAGAAAGTGCTGCTTTTACAATATACCTACTCTAAGAGGGAAAAACACGATTTACCTATTTATTATCCAGCTTTAAATTTGAATTTTAGTTTGATCAGTTCAAGCAAATAACTCCCATTGCACCATAATAACCCTGGCTTATTCTTTTCCGTAACTGCACTGAATAAATATCAAAGCATTTCTTAAGTAAATAAGTTTTGTGCAACAGTGCAGACTTGTTGTCTGATAAAGATGTATTATAAAGTTGTAAAGCTGAGAACACAACTGGGAACAAATGCCCTTGAAGCACAAAACTTCAGCTTTTCCAGGTTTCATATAGAAAATATACAGACTCATTCATGTCCCTGTGGCCCGCTGTAGCCTCACCAACTTTTGTAATTACCAAAAACTTTGATCCGTACTTTGGCTTCTCCAGCAGTGTTTCTGGATAAAGGCCATAAAAAAGACACAGAGAGAAGGGCAAAGTTGTGGGATAAAGATGGATTTGAGGGAAAGCGTTGGTTGATAAAGGATTTGTTTGAACTGGGGTCCAGGGAGCGAATTCATATTGAACTACTCTGGATCTATCAAAGACAAACAGCAGGAAAAGAAATGATGACTCCACACGAACACAACAGTGCTTAAAAGCAAAAACTGTGGGCACTTGAGGATAAAACAGAGCCACAAAACAAGTTAGCCAAATGACTTTTCATAGTTAGTCCATACAGGGCTCATATTACACTATTTTCTATGTTATAATGTTGTTTCCACATTTCATTCACACATATTTAACACACAAACCCTGCATATTCTTCATAGTTCTTCTCTCAATCAGAAAACACTCCACACTGTTCCCCATTGTGATGTCATGGTAATACAAGAAGTACTCCACTGTGTTTTTAAACTCCAGACACCTTCACTAGAATCCATCTGGATAATTTAAGACCTGGAATTTCCAATTTCTACTAAACAAAAGGTAAAAGGTAGCTGTTAACTTGAAAACTACCACTACATGACATCACAAGGTGGAACAGCATTTTGAGCTTTGGAGACAGACTAAAAATAAAGGGCTATTCAAACATGTGTGAATGCAACAAAACACAACTCTAGGTATGTTTTTGAGGTGGTAACAACATTATAACATGGCTAAAAGCTCATAAGAGTAAATTTTGTGTAATATAATGTAATGTCAGTAGTTTATTGTCTAAGAGGGCCAAAGTAATGATTCTGATTTTGATTTTATTTGGGATCATTTTAGAATTTTTAAATAACCATATTTAGCTTTTTTCACCTCCTATAGATCCTCAAAGAGCTTTATATAAAAAAAAAAAAAAAAACAAACACTCACCCATTCACACACCAGTGTACACAGGCTCCGGGGATGGAGAAGGTTAAGTGTCTTGCCCAGGGACACAACAACACCTGTGTTGTTCCGAGCCTGTGGGAGATGTTATCAAACTGATAACCTGTGGGTTAGCTTTTCCCACTTTGATTATGTTGGGAGTGGGATATGAACCACCGACTTTCAGATCAGTGGACAAATACTATACCAACTGAGCCATATGCATAAGAACTATTCAACAAAAATAAGAATAAATAGCATTCATAATAAAACAACTTTTATTTTTGTTTCATTATGCAAAGTTTAGCATTTCTTCAATCAAACTTCCAAAACACACATTAATTACTACATTGTTACTTTCACTGCATTTTACTACACACATATCTTTTCACCTTGTTAGTTCTATTTTATTTCTACTGTGGCGAAATCATTTCCTTAAAAATCTCAATAATGGGCCTAGATACATACCAACTAGATACGTACGACCTTCCAAAACTACACATCTACACTTCTCTATGTGATGAGTGCATTATCATAGCTGTTTGTAAAAGTATTTGAGTACCACCCTATTAATATTAAAGACAGCTGAGAAAGTCCAGAGCTCCAATGAAAAATCACACCCCAGTATCTCACATCCCACTATGCGCTTGCCTTGTGCGGTGACATTTTGTTCTAGTACAAAGGAATACATCATAATGACAACAGAGTCAGGGATTGGAATTGACACTGTAGTCTTGACGTATCATGACTGATCCTACAAAGTTGAAACACGCTTTTAAAATGGTCTCTTGGTGGTACATAGCTCAGATAAAGAGAGGGAAATGCTTTTGATTCTCGTGACTGTGTTAAGCATGTGAAGGCTGGGGTCCATGGGGAGTTCATATAGTGCAGGCAGTTAGGCAAAGACCGCAGCTGATATCCCCCAGAGAGGAACACCTCGAGGCAGTCCTGGGACATCTGCATTCAGCACGTGGAGGAGCTCTCTGCGGTGCAAAATTGTTATGATGTGCATTTCTTTGTGTTCAAAAGCGCTTTATAAGCAACCTAATGCATGTTTCACACTTCTATAAGGTACTAAAGGAGCCTGCACTGCAAAAAGAAAATGTCAAATATCGCCACTTCCTGTCCCTATAATAGCTGAATTGTATCAACCCAACCCATACAGATTTCAGTTTTATCTAGCTCTGTGGTAGATAACAATTTTGCAAGAGGAAGGAAAAACGTACAGCCAATAGACACCAAATATGGCACATTTAATTTGTCATTAAAAATAGTTCTTAAATGAGTGTGGTTTAGGGTCTTGCCCAAGGACACAATGCCAGCTGGGAGCTGGAATTGCCCTGTCCAGGCTGTGGGCCAGTGGATCTGAGCGCTCAACCAATGTTGAGTGTTTGTCAACTAAAATATTTTTGTCATAGTTTTCAGGAATCTGATATTTTTCCTGATCAAAATAACACAAAATGTGATTTGAAAGTCTAAACTATTCAGACCTTCTTCAAAATGTAAACTGTATGGTTACTTCTACCTCTATGGAACATGCCTGTATACAATTACCCCCTGAACAGGCTTCTAATCCAGCAAATATAATGATATTTGGACCATGAAAGGATAGAGGCTGCGTTTTATGTGCAGATGTATTGAACTCAACAATAGCGCTGCCAACAGTGTGAGTCCAGGGCGAGCGCTTCGCTTAAGTTACTTTGTCACCAAGCTGTCAGAGAGTTAGCCAAGGAGAGAAATTAATCTATAACGTCTTCTGCATGGGGTCATTCAAGAGGCACAGCAGGCTCAGGGCAATTTGATATGACAAAATCAAACTATTCAATTTGGTATTAAATGGGGTATAGGCGTGTGTTCTTCTATAAAATGTTTTCAAGTCAGTGCACACCTCTCTGTAGAAACTGTGTGCTGCAGTATTCAACGTACTCATTGGAAATACAGGGCTGGCTAAACACTACAGCAGTTTGAGTTGAGACTAAAAGTAAAACATTAACCTAAAATTAACAAATCTATTCTTTAAATTATAGTATATGCTGAAAGGTGATTATGACTAGATATGATAGACAGTGTTAGGCAAGTTACTTCAAAACTGTAGTGCGTTATTTATTACTTGTTACTGTCATTTCAAAGTAATTTGTTACATTACTATATTACGATATTTAAAATGTAAGGCATTA
The DNA here is from genome assembly GCA_029959045.1 of Taenioides sp. WSHXM2023. Taxonomy (NCBI): domain Eukaryota; kingdom Metazoa; phylum Chordata; class Actinopteri; order Gobiiformes; family Gobiidae; genus Taenioides; species Taenioides sp. WSHXM2023. Next base: position 18,936,165 of record CM057090.1, read on the forward strand.
CACTACTATTACATTACTTTCAAGTTACTCTCACCAAAATAACTGGAAATATGCTTATAGTTTAAAACAGTAGAAAATAATTACCCCATTGATAGCTCATGGCACAGTACAAGGAACAATCACAAGAACAGACAAAAGGTCAAAGTCTGGCAAATTGTGATAGAAATACTGTAACTTTAGGCCTTAAACGATTTTTAAACGTGTGACAAAAAGCGAACACCACAGACACAAGGAGGAGAATCTTATGAGATTTAAAATCTCCGATTGCAAAGAATGCAGAGGGATTTGGCTGCGCACCACAGGCTAACGTTGTGAGCGCAATCACGTCAGCTGTTTGAACGCGACTCCCCGTGCACGTGTATGGAGGCACTATGGGGATCGGAGAGGAAAAACGTTAGCAATTTAACTCATTTTGCAATCAGTGCTTTAGTGGCAATATATAAAGTTGTGATTGAATCGACAGCATCCTTATATAACGGCAAAACACTCACCAAATAATCAAACCGGCTTTATGAAGAACCGTCATTCATTTTCAAACATTCGTCGACTCCTTGACATTTTAATGGCTCCCGCATCCACTGAAAAAATAGTTGTCTCACTGGATGCAGAGAAAGGCATTTGATTGTGTAGAGTGGAGGTATATGTTGGAAGTTTTAAAAAGTTGAAAAAAAATTTGGCCCCAAATACATAAACTGGATAAGCCTTCTTTACTCATCACCTAAGCCATCTGTCACCACAAAAGAGGGTGGCTCACCTTACTTTTCTCTAAATAGAAGCACTCGTCAAGGGTGTCCTCTGAGCCCACTCCTCTTCACCTTGATAATAGAACCATTATCAATCTCTTTGAAATCAGCCAACTTTTATAAAGGAATCTCACAATATAATCTAGAACTCAAAGTATCTCTATATGCGGATGATCTCTTATTATTCATTTCAGTTTCATTTCCAATCCCCACTATCCCTCAAATAATACATTTATTAAATATATTTGGAACCTTTTCAGGCTATAAGTTAACTAATGTTTCTTGGTAAATAATTTGGCATCTCAAATGCCAAATCATCTCAATCATTTTAAATTTCATTAATTATTTGGGCATACAGATATGCTCTAACATGTAAAATCTGTATGAATATAACTTCCCTCCATTAATTTCAAAACTTAAATTGGACTCAGATAAGTAGAACAACTTGAAGAGATATAGAAAACATTTCCATGTTTTCTATATCTCTTCCAATGCTTACCTGTATTTCTCCCTAACTGCTTTTTTCAGCAGGTAGATGCTCTAATTTCATCTTTCATTTGGAAGAGAAAACCATCACATATTAGAAAGGAGTTGCTACAAAGACCAAAATCAGCAGGTGGTCTTGCCCTACCTATCTTGAAATATTATTACTGTGCTGCCAACCTGCAAAACATTAGCTTCCTTATCCACACACACCCCCTTACTTGGTGTGATATCTTCTAACATCCGTGTTGCCCACTCAACCATCTGTTTTTTCATGCAACCCTGTCATCATCTCAACTTTCAAAATCTGGTTTCAATTTAGATCCTTTTTTAAATATAATGAATTGTTAATCCACAGTCCTATTCATAATAACCACCTCTTCCCTCCAAGCACTGACTCTGCATTTCTGCTGTGGGAAAGCCTAGCACTGGTTAAATAGGAGCCCTTTATGTTAACAATGTCTTTGCCAGTTTTGATGAACTATGTAAAAAGTTCTCCCTCCGTAAGTCTCATCTTTTTCCATTCTTTCAAATTCGCAACTTTGTGAAATTCCATAGTCCTTCCCCACCATCTCTCCAAACACAGCTATAGACAAATTGTTTAATCCAACTATACCACAAAAAGGTGGTCTGTCCAAGACGTACTGTCTGATAACAGATCTTAGATGAAGATGATTGGAAGGGTGTACTTTCACAATAAACAACAGTTCTTCATGTTGCAAACTTAATCTGATACAATTAAAGATAGTTCACCGTATTTATTATACTATTTATTAACCATAGACTCTCCAAAATGTATTCTGATGTGAAAGACGAATGTAACAGATGCAAAATGTTCCCCGCAAACATGACTCATATGTTTTGGTCATGTCCTCAACTGAAACATTTCTGGGCAGCCATTTGCAGACGCCTTGCAGATGGTCTGGAAATTGCCTTCACCTCTTCTGTTGATCTAACTATATTTGGAATACTACCCAGCCAATATAATAGATGTGACATGGATATTGTCTCCTTTTCAACTCTTATAGCCAGAAGACAAATCCTATTTGAATGGAAGTCACCGACTGCTCCAAAAGCCTCATGTCATTTCTTGACCTTGGAAAAATGTAATATGACTTGAGAGGCCAACCATCTAAATTTTACACTGTGTGGGGCTCTAAAATCAAATATACAAAAACTCTCAAGTCAGTATAACTTTGTAGCCTTATCAAGAAGGTGTCATGGCAAATTTCCATTTAGGCATCTGCCTTCTAGTCTAGAGTGCTTCCACTAGTACAAATGGGGAAAAAAAAATTGTACAACGCAGATTGTTACTTATATATAACCTGTAAAAGCAAGAAGAGACTTAATCCATGCATGTTAAACCGGTGTGCCATAGGTTTTGACCATATGATATGCTCTACATTTATATCAGGATTTTTTGTGCTCATATACATATGTCTTATTTCTACCTACCCTACCTACCACACATTGTACATACCACCCATATGTACAATGTGTAAATCCATGTGTGTGTGTAGGCATCAGTGCATATTGGTGCTCTCAAAAATACTGTAGTTGAATAGTCTTTGATTGTAGTAATGAAAGTCTCTCTGTGTGTCTATGTAGGACCTATATATATATATATATATATATATATATATATATATATAAGTCAGTCGATTAAAATATTGAATCGCTATTAATCTCATGAATGTCGTATTTTTACATATTTTTCCATTGAGTCATCATTTTTATACTCTTATCAGTATAAAAAGTGGATAGGTGCCGCTTTGTGCAAATGTGTTTTTATTGAAACCATAACAACTGTCAGTGAGACAACTTTGTGTCTGATGTTCCACTCTCGTGTTCCACTTTCATGAAGTGTTCTGCATCAGTGTGAGTGAAGAGTTTCTCTTCTGTCTTCAACAGTCAAAGCGACTGAAGTTCCCACTGTGGGTGAAATAATGTGCTGTGACCCTGAGGTGTAGTTCTCATTACTGAGGGGCGTGCTGTAATGTCCAGTTAGCGCGACTGTGTTTGTCTGCCCTGCTGTACTAGAGGCGCACTCGCGCTGGGTTTCGCCGTATGTTTTGGAGTGGACGTTGTTTCGTGTTTTCCTTGTGGCATTGGCGCGCGCGCAGAGCTTGTATGGTGAAGTCGTGGGTGTGCATAACTAAATTTTTGTTTCTTCAGTCCACAGCACCTTATTCCAAAATGAAGCTGGTTTGTCCAAATGTGCTTTTGCATACCTCAAGCGACTCAGTTTGTGGCATCTGCAAAGAAAAGTCTTCTTCCGCTGTATTGTTGACCTATGCACAGTGACACCATCTGCAGCTAGATGACCTTGCAGGTCTTTGGAGGTGGTCTGTGGGTTGTTTTTGACCATTCGATCATCCTTCGTCTTTGCCTCTCTGATAGTTTTCTTGACCTGCCACTTCTGGCCTCAACAAGAACTGTGCCTGTGGCCTTCCATTTCCTCACTATGTTCCTCACAGTGGAGACTGACAGCTGAAATCTTTGAGATGGCTTTTTGTAGCCTTCCCCTAAACCATAATGCTGAACAATCTTTGTTTTTGACAGTTGATTGATTTGACAAATGATTTTATAGCAAAAGGACAAATTTAATGATTTTATAGATATGCCAATTTTTTTAACTGAGAAAAGAAAATGGAAATATGAGCTGACAAACTAATACAAGAATCACATTTCAAAACACATTCGAAGATGGAATATCAAGCAGATTGAAACTACAGGGTTAGCAGTTTTTTATGCAGACTAACACAGGATAATTTGTTTGTGAAAGAAGTTCTAGTGCTTCAAAAATTGCAGTCTTTACAATTTTATAATTACGGCTATTGAAATTTTGATTTCAGTTCTATTGTAATTAATCTTGCAGCCCTAAAAGGCATATCCAAAATTCATGATGTCACACAGAGGATGATATCAAAAAGGAAAATTCACAAATGATCCCCTTCATCTTCATCCAATTTTCAAACCATGAAAGGAGGAAGTTGGAATTAACATCTTACTCATTCCTAGCTCTCAAAACCCTTGCTCAAAAACATTGCTATTCAACATGCATTGATTTTTGGCCAAACGCATAATTTATGAACAGCTTTTTTCATACTGCACAACATTATGGTAAAACGCACTCTGATACTGAATCAGTCTCTTTGCGATTTATAAAATGTTTTACAAGTACATGCAGACAGCGCACAGAGGTCTGAATATGGGGGAAAAATAAGGTTACCCAAGAATTTATTTGAGAATAAAGCCACTTACCCAGGGATTAATATCTCTATTAAACATTATAGGGCAATATAATGTAGTGACGTCATCTAAAACTCAGTAATAATTAATATCCAGTAATACTATCCAGACAATTTTATGTACCATTTTCTAATTTATAGCTGTGAGCCTGTTTATAAGTACTCTCTACACCGTACCTAAGATATTACAGCGCACATGCCTTCCTCCCTCACTCCACCCCCTGCAGGACAGCGCTGGAACACACTGGATGAACAGAAGGCTGCATACACTACAAGCAAAAACCTGCTTCGACTGTGTGGGTGGGTGACACAGCAGCGCTCTCCAATCCAGGCCTCAAATCAGCTTTTACTATCCAGAGACCCATACTGGAGGTTATTCAGTCAGCCATTTGCCCTGTGATCCGCAAATAAAGCAAGTCAACAGAAGGTACATTCAGCCTTAACAAAATGGGTTACTGACAGAGTTCATTAGTTAGTAGAAAAATGCATTTACAAGGAGGCCATATTACGCTATTTTCTGATCTATGTTATAATGTTGTTTCCTCATCAAAAACATATTTGGAGTTGTGTTTTTCTTCATTCACACATGTTTAAAACATAAATCCTATATATTGACATTAGTTTAGTTCTTCCCTCAAACAGAAAACACCTTGTGATATCATGTGGTAATACAAGAAGTGCTCCATTGTGTTTTTAAACTCCATACACCTTCATAAGAATCATTTGGATGATTGCAGCCTAGGAATTTTCCAATCTCTACTAAACAAAATGTAAAAGTTAGCTTGAAAACTACCACTACATGACATTACAAGGTCATGTTGAGCATTGGAGAAGTACATAGACTAATATTAATGAGGTAAAATTATAACATGGCTTAAACAATGGCTTAGACAATTTTGCATAATATACACTGACCAAAAATACTCCACAGAAAGCTAGAGGAAATAAAAAATAAATGAGAGAGAGAGAGAAAAAAAACATATTTTAACCAGTCAACATTTCTCAAATCAAAATAAATATTCTTAATAATAAATCTTCTTATTCACAACTATTTTATTATTAGATTGCTGCCTATAGACCTACACTTTCCTATTCTTTCCAGTTGATTTATATTAAACATTTTGTCAAACTCAGGCAACTCAGGCGCACTTCCTTTCGCACGCTGGCAATAACTCACAATGTATTAGATTTTCCAAAACAATATTTCCTCCGATGGTGTTCAAACAGCTCTTTCAGAGTGTGGCATTAAACTTGCTGCTTCTCAGACAGAACACAGTAGAGGGATTTCAGTTCGATTTCACCTTTGTTACTGATTCAGCACCATGGACAGCGTCAGAGGTTAAATTTGCTCCACAACTAAAGGACTGCAGGATGGAAAAGTTACCTCATGAGAAGCTCTTTGAGACACAAACCTACAAAGTGTTATTTCAAGTGCATGTAACAGGCTATTACTTGGTTTGATGGGATAGTACCTGTAGTAAATATTTATCATAGCGCCCATATTACAGTATTTTCTGATCTATGTCATAATGTTGTTTCCTCATCAAAAACATACCTGAAGCTGTGTGTGTTTCATTCACACATATTAAACACAAACACAACAGAAAACTTCCACCTTGTGATGTCATGGCAAAAGGAATTTCTCCTTTTGCCATGGATTCTACACATTCTACACATTTTACACACAAGTAATACAAGAAGTGCTCCACTGTGTTTTTGAAAATCCACACACCTTTACTTGAATCATATGGATCAATTCAGCCCTGGAATTGCCAATCTCCACTAAACAAAAGGTTTACTTCTACAGCTTCATGACATCACAACGTGGAACAGAGCATTCTGAGCCTTGGAGATGTAGACAGACTATATATAATAATAAAGGGGGTTACTCAAACATGAAACAAAGCACAACTCCATGTATGTTACCCCCAGGTACCAACATTATAACATGGCTTAAAGCTCATGAGAGTCATGTATGCATTATATAGGACCTTTAAGTGGAAATATGTGGAAAGAAAGGTACAAAAATACAAGAATGGTGAGGAAGGAAGGCATTTTTCTTGCAGATTAAAATGTATTTAACAAAATAAAGATGTCATGTATTTTTAATTAGTTTAATCATAACTATGAAGCAATTTGGCCATTGTTTACAGTATGGTTGCTAGGTCAAAGTTATGGATATACCTACATTTATTGCATATCTCCTGCTTGTGTCAAATCGGGGAGTAAAATTATGAACTTCAAAAACTGGAAAACAAGGCAGGATTTTTTTTTTTTTTTTTTTTGACAAAATGTTATATATACGTTTTAGTGAAATGAATGCACTTTAACTGTGGCTCCATCTGTCTGGTCGGTGTCATTATCTCCATATGTGAAAATGAGAGCGTAGGATAAGGGCTTCACTATACAGGCCCTCTCGCCGTTTTATGCATATGGTCGATGTTTATGCCTCAACATAACCTGATTTTACAGTCCATTTCCGACCTACACAACTCACACAAGTCCTCGGCTCCATCTCTCTGTTCCTCACCTGCCACTGTGCCTCCCATGAGATGTAATAAAAGGAAAAGGGATGGTCTCTCTGCTCCTGCATCTCAATGTCTTTGTAATTCACTGCAAGGAATCTGTGTGATTGCTATTCACGACTTGCAAAAGAATTTCTATATTATAAAGCCAGTTTCACAGACGAAATCACACATATCCAAACACTGTCAAAAAAAATGTGAATGCTTTTATCCTTTATTTTAGTGATAATTTCCAAGTTTGAATTCAAATTAGAAATTCACTGGTGGTATATACATGCCAACACATAGACAAAGCATACCATATTACTTACATACTTATATATAATATTTCTTTTTGAATAATTTTTAATACACTTTTTTCAGTTACATTAAAGGTGTACTATGTCAATTATGGTGGGAGGCCTGCCGCCTATTGTGGTTTTAATGTGATTTTAGTTATTGATTTGTTGATTTGCCTGGAATTTTACACAATATGGGATTACATGTTCATCTCTTTAGAGAAAAGTATGAAATGCCAGATGGCCAAGATACAGGTCAGATTTGCGAAGTGGCAAGTCCACTCATAATAAGAATGTATTATGAGCAATTTAAAGCGGTAATTGAATAAGAGCATGTTAGATAAGTTTAATAGTACCATACTGTGGAACCTTCCAGCGATTGCAAGGCTACTGTCACTCTTTTCTTATGGCTATTTTTTTCATTAGAGCAATATTCTCTCCATTGCTCAAGTCTTACCATGCGACCGTCTCTCCAGTAATATAAAGGCGTATGCTCTTTCCACAGCTGCCATCTTGATGTTTTCTTAATTCACACTTCTCTTCAAGACCTTATGGTGATCGCATTTCACTGTACACAAGTGTCCATTTCAATCAATGCTTCCCCTACTCCAGCCTCTTATCACATGCTCTGGTGGTCTATGCCCATTGATAATGCCCAGGGGGATAAGGAACCCATCAAAATCCACCAAAGTCCAGCTGTATTTGGGTACTGTGTGTGGCTCTCTTCCTAGGTTATCACTTGCTCCGCTGGTCCACATTGGAGCACTACAAGGACAGATAATGTGGAGGAGGCAGAGAGCAGCGCCCAGGCCATAAATTAACCAATCAGAGTCCAGGCAGAGCAAGAAAGCAGCCCGTCCCGCAGACCTCTGTTTCTGTCCAAGCGTGGTTAAATATGTGATTTATGGGCTAGTTGGAAAGACAAGACAGCCACAGTGACAAATGGAGTTAGAGTCATGCAAATAATGCTACAGGCATGGAGTCTGGTTGTCCTAAAGAAACTTTGGGCGTGTCTGTTTGAATGATGTGATATTACAAACTTTTAGCCACTTCATAAACAACATAAACGTAACTCTCACTTTGTAGCTCATGAGACTCACTGCATTTGCATGCACAGATAGACTGGGCTAAAACATCAAATCAAAACATCTTTGCTCAAAAAACCTGACAGACCGCTCCCAGTCTACATACAGATGAAAGAACCAAATAGGTGCAAATGGAAGCTACGGGGCTTTCAGGGGTGTTTAGTAATTTAGAATTAGCACTAAAACTTAGCCCCGTGCAAATTAATCCATCTCTTTTTCAATATTAGTAAGAAAAAAAGAAAACGCCACTCTTTTGGTGAGTGCGTATCCTTTCAAAAACGCTCATAATGGATCTGAAACCTGACTGTTGAATGACTATTAATCATATGTTTATATTCTATACTGTATAAATTACATTGCATGTGCTTTTACTAAAATACCCTTCCATAAATTGCACCATTTTTACAATAAATTGGACATATGCGGCACCATGACACTTGCTTTGATGGTGAGGAAAAGTGGGTATAGGATTTTAAATAGCACCTCTCCCTGTCATTCCCCATCCTCTCATCTCATCACCTCCATCACTCTGAAAATGACCTCCTAGCACCACTTTTTTTTTTTAATAAAATTTCATTTCATGTCGCCTGTTCTGCTTTTAAAATGAATCCATCAGGTGACTCAAACAGACTCGGTACATTTTGAAATAACAAATTGACCTAATACATGCGATGCCAAGAACAGGTTGGCAAAGTAAAATAAAGCTACAAATCCTTCTCCTTTAATTGTGTAAAGGGTGAGAGAGAAGCCTGGGAGACAAGATCGGACCGGGACCGAATGAGATGAAAAGATAGGGCATGTGGGTGGATGTTAGTGAAAAGACAATAGTAACTGCATTAGCTCCACGCTGCCTTAAGGCACACTGACAATATTGCATTTCCCACTGAGGAAAATAACACGGGATCAGACTGAACAAACCGTACAGAGTGAGAGAGAGGGGAGAGAGAAAGGACAGATCCGAGGATCTGGGGAAAATGGGTGCTCAAAGACAAACAAGTACCAAACCAAAACAGGGCTGTGTAACAAATGGCTTACACTTGTCCAAACACAGGCATCCATGTTTACCAAATGTGCTTTCACAGGGAACAGCTTGCAAAAAGTCTGTCACTGAAAGTTCGATAGCAAAAGTTGAACGTGAATTTAGAGAATTTCACAAGAAGGTGCCATTTGGAAAGAAAAAAGTGCCGTTGCTCAGCTCCAAGGTATTTTTGTCTCATCGCTAGCCCTTTTGGCATTTTTGGGTGAACTGCTAGCTTACAAACACAATGTAAGATTTGGCTGAAATTTTAAGAAAAGAACAGTGACTTGTCAAGTAAGTTTCTGTGAAATAGGGAAGCAATAGAGAAAAAAATACATTGTGTGAGTATTTGGCATTGAATAAATCCCATCACAAATAGTAAGTAACTTAACAAAACATGCCAATCTTCTTTCCTTTTGCACATTTCTGAAGGCGTGCACATGTTCATACCAAAACAATACATGTAGAAAAGCTATTATGTAAGGGTCCTCCTGTCCCTGACAGCTGGAGACATTTGTCACAGTGAGGGACACTGGACAAACTGCTCTCCATCATGGACACTCCTGCTCACCCACTGCACCAGGTGCCTACAGTTCCAGTCCAACAGTGAGAGACACAGGACTACAATCATATCATACAACTTTACAACAACTCAGTCATGTCAATCACTACTTCATCTTTGCACTGTTTCTACTTACCCACCTTTTGTATATAGCTGAAATGTATTTTGTATTACTACTTATTTTGAATGTATTATTGTCATTGATATTTTTGAGCTTTATTATTATATTTATGGTGACTTGTGAGCTATTGTGTCCAAATAATATCCCTTGTGGATCAATAAAATTTGTCTAAGTCTAAGTAACATTTTCTAATAAGCCATATATCATTAAAAATCATTTGTAAACCTGAATTAATGCTAAACTAATTAGTCGACTACTGTGGATGATATGAGTAACAAGGCTTTGTACACGATGAAAAAGTATATATAATATGTATATGATTATTGTTTCTCTCTTGGCACAAACTCGAAATAAATCTGAATCAATCAATCAAAAAAAAAGTAGTCTCCAAGTCACCCAGTCTGAATTTAATCTGTCAATTTTGGGTTGTTTTTAAAGCATAAAGCAATGGGGAAAGGTTTTGGCTCCTCTACCAGCCCCTGTGGAACTATATTTTTCTCAGAGAGGTAATGCAAAAAGAGCCCATCATAGAGTACAGAAAACATCAATCTGACTGATGCCTTTATATTCCCTGTTCTATTTTCTGCCAGTGTGCACAGTCTGCATCTGCTCACAGGGCTCTCCAGCTTCCTCCAACCAAAATATTTTTTACACTAAGCAAAGGGCAAACCAACTTTTAACCAGATGTGTAAAATACAGTTAATGCTGACTTTTTGTGGGGGTCTGTCACTTAACTTTTCTCTGTGTTTTACCCAGAGTGTTCCGAAGTGTGGCATTGAACTTATTTTACAGGTGTTTTATTACTAAATGTATGCATTCTTTCTGCAAGGTTAGTAACCTCTTCACAGATTTTACATGTAATTTGGCCTTGTCACGTCACCTGCTTGGATTTGTAGACATATGGAGCTAGTGTAAATTCAGGCAACCTCACAGATTCTCTTCATCTCATTGTCCCCTTCACTCTCCTTGGCCTCACCTTTACCACTTTCAGTGTCCAGGCCCCAGGGGGATGACATCTCCTAAACACCATCTAATCAGGCATGCCCTTCATCACAATGTCTTCTGCTGATACACTATATTGCCAAAAGTATTCACTCATCTATCCAAATAATGGAAATAAGGTGTTCCAATCACTTCCATGGTCACAGGTGTATAAAACCAAGCACCTAGGCCTGCAGACTGTTTCTACAAACATTTGTAAAAGAATGGGTCGCTCTCAGGAGCTCCGTGAATTCCAGCGTGGTGCTGTGATAGGATGCCACATGTGCAACAAGTCCAGTAGTGAAATTTCCTCGCTCCTAAATGTGCGTCTGTTGTCAGTGGGATTATAGCAAAGTGGAAGCGATTGGGAACGACAGCAGCTCAGCCACAAAGTGGTAGGCCCCGTAAACTGACGGGGCGGGGTCAGCGAATGCTGAGGTGCATAGCGCGCAGAGGTCGCCCACTTTCTGCAGAGTCAATCGCTACAGACCTCCAAACTTCATGTGGCCTTCAGATTAGCTCAAGAACAGTGCATAGAGAGCTTCATGGAATGGGTTTCCTGAGCAGCTGCATCCAAGCCATACATCACCAAGTGCAATGCAAAGCATCGGATGCAGTGGTGTAAAGCGCCGCCACTGGACTCTAGAGCAGTGGAGACGCGATCTCTGGTTTGATGAATCGCGCTTCTCCATCTGGCAATCTGATGGATGAGTCTGGGTTTGGCGGTTGCCAGGAGAACGATACTTGTCTGACTGCATTGTGCCAAGCGTAAAGTTTGGTGGAGGGGGGATTATGGTGTGGGGTTGTTTTTCAGGAGCTGGGCTTGGCCCCTTAGTTCCAGTGAAAGGAACTCTGAATGTTTCAGCATACCAAGAGATTTTGGACAATTCCATGCTCCCAGCTTTGTGGGAACAGTTTGGAGATGGCCCCATCCCCTTCAACATGACTGTGCATCAGTGCACAAAGCAAGGTCCATAAAGACATGGATGAGAGAGTTTGGTGTGGATGAACTTGACTTGCCTGCACAGAGTCCTGACCTCAACCCGACAGAACAGCTTTGAGATGAATTAGAGCAAAGACTGAGAGCCAGGCCTTCTCATCCAACATCAGTCTGTGACCTCACAAATGCGCTTCTGGAAGAGTGGCCAAAAATTTCCATAAACACACTCCTAAACCTTGTTGACAGCCTTCCCAGAAGAGTTGAAGCTGTTATAGCTTCAAAGGGTGGACTGACGTCATATTGAACCCTATGGATTAAGAATGGGATGTCACTTAAGTTCATATGCGAGTCAGTGCAGGTGAGCAAATACTTCTGGCCATATAGTGTATCTGTGTGCCAAAAATAACTCAATAAAACTGCTAATACTTTCTCTTTGTGTCTATCTGAGCCTCTCCAAGTTGAAATGTAAGTTTAATGCCATACTGGTGAACCTTCCAGGCAAAGCATGCAGGTGGCTTTCTTAAAAATAATAACATGTACTCTACACAATGAACTGCTCAAATATATACAAAATGTGAAATGCTATGTCACAGTGAAACACCAGAAGTTCCAGTGGTGAGGATTATGGCTGAATAAACTCTACATAAATGTATTTCTTGTTCACTGGGCACTGCAGGTGAGAGCTCAACTTAAAGTACAATTTTAGACTTTTTAAAAACTCTGTTAATAGCGTTGATGATTCAGCGGAGGACATTTAAAGAACAAAGAGGGATAAAAACACTGCCAGAGGAGCAGGGAAATTACATTTTTTAGTTCTGGCCTTCAGATTTAGCACAATCAAAAACACATAAGCCTTTGGGGTGATATCTGAGGAAAGTTAAATAAAGTCTGGCATACAAATGTGCGTAAGAAGTACCGATATGATATTGGGGGTAGTCCAAGGTTGTGGATATTATAGCATGGTATAGAAGAGTTTCAACAACTTTTTTCTATAGGTTTAATAGAAATTCAAGGAGTTCAAAAAAGTTTTAAATAATACACAAAAGAATACAGTGAAGATGAAGGTTACTCGCTGTTGAAAATATATTAATCCAAGGTGAACCGGTGAACCATCCCTGGTGCATCCCTGACAAGATGTGGAGGTGTCGCCAGTGTAGGCATTAGATGAAGAATATGTCAAATGCAAAGCAAAATATCTTTCTGGGACAATAAAGTCAATATAAGGCCACAATGTTGTTTAAAAGGAAAGATACCGATCATACAATGGCAAGTAAACATGACACTATCTGGGGTCTCATCGATAAATTGTGCAAGATATTTATAAAAAAGAACACTAAAAGGTCCTATATTACACAAAATTGACTCTTGTGAGCTTTTAACTATGTTGTTGTTACATCACCAAAACATACCTGGAGTTGTGTTTTGTTTCATTCACACATGTTTGAGCAACCCTTTATTATTGGTCTGTCTACTGTACATCTCCAAGCTCAAAATGCTCTGTTCCACCTTTTGATGTCATAGTTTTCAAGTTAACCTGTACCATTAAGATTGTGTTCAGTAGAGATTGGCACTTCCAGAGCTGAAATCATCCAAATGATTCTAGTAAAGGAGTGAAGTTTAAAAACACATTGGAGCACTTCCTGTATTACCACATGACATCACAAGGTGGAACAGACAGTTTTCTGTTTGAGAGAAGAACTCAGCTTAAATATGCAGGGTTTGTGTGTGAATGAAACTAAACAAAACTGTGATTTTTTTTGATGAGGAAACAGCATTAAAATGTAGATAGAAAATAATGTAATACTGGCCCTTTAAAGTAGAAATGTGTGGTTCTGTCCACAAACCCTGATCCCAGCCTGCGGGGGAGTTCAGAGACAAGGCAGAAGGCAGTCTGTGCATGCCATTTCACCCAGACACGCTGGTTGAAGGATGGGTCAAATGCAAAGGAAAGAAAAATGTATGCAACCTTGAAGTGGCTAAGACAGATCTGAAAAATTTGGCTTTGAATCTGTGTCAACAGAAAAGCATGAATTCAAACATTGTGGTCTCGGTAGAAAACAAACACATAAGCAAATTCAAATAAATATTTAAAAGAGAAAATAGTTAAAGTTATTACAGGAATTAATCAAAATAAGAAAAAGTTACAAGGACCTTTTTTTTTTTTTTTTTTTTCCTTTTTTTGAGCAATATTTTTACCACATCACATCAAGTTTTATTTTTGTACCATGTCCTGCAGATCAAAGTAAAACCTCAAAGTTTTAGGTATGAACACCATTACACATAACTTCTCTTCAGAAGTTGAACCCTGAAGTGATGTGTCAATGAAGCGTGGGTGCAGGAGTGTAATTAACATGACCTTTAACTAGTGATTAGAGCCTTCTGTTTGCCAGAGCCCGTCCCAAAGGAAGCCTTGTTTTCATCCATCACTGTGGCTATATATAAGCGTGTACATGCATTTGAATATCTATGGTGCACATGCAGTCTTTCCCCATCATTAGCTCCAGAGAAGTGGAGAGGAAAAGGTAATTGACCATTTGGACCGGTGAGCATCCCCTGCTATCTCATTTACAGCTACATACACACTGTGACCTACAGCCATTCATTTTCACTCCACATCAAACCTGGGTGATCTTAATAACCACGTACAGATGAGTGAAGCAGGCATACTGCGTCTATTTTCTAATAATGAGATTTTCAATGGAAATTGCAGAAGATTAAGTGACATTTGAGAGTCTTGATACTTAATATGTGTGTGGCGACTGCTGGTTAATTACACAGCAGGTGCAGGTATGTCTGACATTTTCATAGCAACTCAAGCCAAAGCAAACCTGGACTCAAACAATTATTCAGCAGGGGTGATCAGTGCATGGAAAATGTTATTATCACATAGAGATAAAGCAAAAAAAAAAAAAAAAAAATCTAATTAATAACTATAATCTATAATGATTCCTTACAGGTGCATTGTGTAACTTATGACATTAAACAGGTCTACCTTACATTTATTCAAATACAGATGGTTTTATTGCTCAAAAATACCCAGAAAAATAGACATTTTGACCCTAAATGGGTTGCCTGTCCACAGATCTGACCTGTAACTTGACCTGGTTTGGTCAAGAAGATAGAAAAGGTTTATACTGTGAAACATTCCAGACAAAGTAATAACAGAGAAAAGCAGGTGGTGGACCCTCCAACAGAAAAGTGCAAAGTTACACAGTGCACGTTTAACCTTAAATACTACTAAATAATACTTTAACCTTACTCTTAAATACCGACCAGAAGCAGACAAATCAATACACCAGTGCCTTTGACAGTGCTGGAGAGGTGAAACATCTTCAGGTATTAGAACCACAAATTACATTTATGTTAGAGTTAGACAATTATATTAGCTTAATAGCCATAATTTTGCAGTACATTTCTGTCAATGGATACTATTAGGAAACTATTTTTCTACATTCTGAGACACAGACAGAATAGTAAATCATTGTGCCATTAATAATGCACATTGGAGCCCATTTATTTGAAGTCATGTGGTCGAGGTAAATCAGGCCTCTTTGACGCTGTATAAATGATGATGGTTGAGAGCGCCAATGAGAGATCTGCAAAGGATGCAATTCTCTATAGCCAGTGCAGCGCTTTGACAAATGCCACAGATTCCCTTATGCCCTGTTGAACATATTTCAGATGGAAAGATTATTGGCAGATTTTAAGAAGATGTACTGCAGCAGGTCAGTGGTGCCGACTCTGTTCGGATGAAGAATTGGCGATAGGTCGGCGATGGAAAAAGAATGGAGGAGCAAAAGAGTAGAGAGGAGCCTATTCAGCTAATCAATATCTCCCAAGTGTCACTTTATAATCTTTTCCACTTCTCATAATGATTTACAATGACTGTCTCGCAAACATTACGCAGAAAAATGCACCTCGGAGTCCAATCACACACACCAACGCGATAGGGGGGAGGAGAGTAGCACCTTTACGACTGTGTTTTGGTCCTCACCTGCAGCGCTGGAGTCCTACGGTATATAAAGGAGGAGGCATCCCACAGAGAGGAGAGAGGGAATCATCCATCTAGTTTGTGGGTGCAGAAAGAGAGAAGGAGAAAGAGAGAGGGGGTCTGGGGGGTTGAGAGAGAGAGAAAAAAGATTCAAAAGGAGAGGGAAAGAGAGACAGAGAGAGAGGGAGGGAAGGAGACAGAGTAGATAGTGATAGATGGGGGAGTGATAGTGAGAGTGGAGAGAAAGAGAGGGAGGGAGGGGGGGAAGGATACAAAAAGAGAGAGAGAGAAAGAGAGAGAGAGAAGGGGGGCTGAGAGAGAAAAAAAGATAAAGAGAGAGGTGTTAATGTACCATGTCACTCAGAGCATCGCCACAGGAGCCTCTGACAGCAGCAGATCCAACTGACAGCACGACATGTACCAAACACACAGGCCTGAGCCGAGAAGTGACTCTGAGCAAAGTCATGGGGCTGTGGAGCTCCTGTGCTAATGAACTGAACTGGACTATCGACTATCTCCTGTAAGATCATCACAAACAGAACAGTCTTTATTGTCACAGGACTGGACTTTGAACAGAAGTTACAATATAAAATTATAGTGTTAGAATAATTGTAAGATGACGTACCATAATATTTTCTGGATGATAAAGTTTACATTTACATTATGGTTCACTTTTGGAGTAAATATTGCTTAAAGGTGCACTGCACAACTTTTCTGGTGGATTGTCCGTCACCTGCTTGTCTCCATGGAGATGTTATTGCTTGTTCCATGGTATGACATGAAACATTTCCATCTAGCATTTATTACATGTGTTTCTATTGCTCAAAAATACAATAATTCCTTCTGTGAATAGGATTGGACTCCACAGATCTGACTTGTAATGTAGTATAGTGCTGTAACCTGCTTGTCTCCCATGTGATAACAGGAATAGGATAGGAATAATCTATACTGTAAAATATTCCAGACAAAGCAATAATATTTCCATGGAGATAAGCAGGAGGCGGACCCTCTACTAGAAATGTTACACAGTGCACCTTTAACATTAATATTAATTGAACTTAATTTTGCTGATGATGATTATAATTTTGTTTTTATAATTGTGACCTCAATAATCATACCTTAATAGTCTTCAAATTGCTTGTATTGAGTTGAAAACAGCATATCAGCTATACAGCTTACAAAAACACAACAAAAAAAAACATAAAATGCTCACACAATTTACCTTACCAAACTGTCATAATTCCCTTGGCCTGTATTTATTTATTTATTTCTAAATATGAGAAATGCCTAAGACGTGACCCACAATTAGTTTTCATCTGATTCAAAAAGGAAAATATAAAAAAATATTATAAAGCAACAAGGACTTAAGTTAGCTAAGAATAGAGCCCATGTTCTGCTCCAATGGAAATGTGCTCCAAGTGTGAGCCTTGGTCTCCGTTTTTCCCTATGACTCTGCGTGTAACAGGACAGCCTCCCAAGGGTCTGCCCAAAGCCTTTTAGGGATCACTGACTCAGCTGGTGGTAAACAAACCAAGCGGAAGATGACATAACCTGACACTGTGTAAAATCCCTCAGTCGTCCAGGCAGAATCCATGGCAAAAGGAGAAATTCAATTTGTCAACTGGACAAAAGTTTATTTGGTCGAATACATTTTGCAGCTCATCCAAGCTGCTTCTTCAGACGCTGGTGGACACTGTCTTATATCTGCCTGAAGGGAGGAGCTAACTACAGTGTAATTACTCTGAGACTACCACACCTATTTGTTTACAGTTTCTGTTAACAGAACTATAGCAAAAATGACAACTAAATCTTTGTTGGTGCTTTGTATTTCTGATGAATACTGCTTCCAGGAAATCGAAACAAAGATAAATTTCTAAGAATCTAGAATAGTCAGTGATGTTGCTACTGTGAGGTTCGCAAATCTTCACCTTGTTTATTTGAAAGTCTTTCTCATCATTCTCTTTTGTAAATAGTATAGAATTACTTAGCTTTATTTTGGGGGTTTTTTGTAGATAATATGCTGTGTAAAGTGGTCTCATTTTTTTTTGTCTTGAATACCATCTGTTTGCTGTCCTTTATTTTAATATAAATGAATATGGAAGTTCACCTAAAATAGTTCATGAGCCTTGAGCGAGGATAAAAACTGGGGGTATCTGTGGTCAGTATGAATGAAAATGACATTTTAATGTATACAAGGATTTTTATTGAAATCCACGGGCAGGTCACTAAACCCAAATAAATAATTAGTCTTCATTCTGATGGCTTTATCTCTCTCACAGCCTTGCAGGTTGTTTGGCGTTTACCGTTAGCAACCTCATAGGTCCACTGGCAAAAGAACACAAAGTGAAAAAGAAAAAAGTGAAAGCTCCTATAGGACAATAGACTGTATATAGAAAAGATGGGGGAGGTAATCAGAAACATGATAATGGAAAAGACAGGACGATGTTTGTGAACACCGTCAAAGAACTTCAGAAGGTCATCCAAGAAAAAGAAGCAACTGTAAGTACCACTATAGAGCAGGTGATGAGAAAGAAATGATGACATGAGAAAGAGAGATGTTTGGAGGACAGAGTGGCTATAGGCTGGAGGAGTGGATGAATCAAATGAAGGAGATGAAGAAGCCCAGAGGTTCAGAGCATGGCAAGAGGAGAGGAGCCCTGTGAAGGAGGAGCTGAGAAGAGAGGAGGACGAGGAGCACAGAAAAAACATGGGAGAGAACCTATAACGGGTGGAGAAGGTCTGTCTCTTGCAGGAGGCTGTTCACTCACTCTACATAGACCCATGTTTCACCCTGTTATCTGCATGCACCTAGCAAACAAAAAATAACTGCACTTTATTTTTTACATTATTTCACGGGGCAGACTACAAAATATGTCATATGTTAAAAAAAAAAATGAGACACTACAGTATGGATTCTTTCAAGATTTCAGTAGAACACAGGCTGTCAGCACTGTGATAAAGGGAAAGAACAAGTTATTTGTTAAGGAAAATGTGTTAAGGTGAGACAGGTGCTTGTTCTGCTGCTTTTTCACCAAATACACAGACAAAATAAAAATTGTTGGTTGTTGGTGTAGTTGCTGGAAGTTGTATTTCCAGTTTTTCTACAATCTGAAAATGACCAAACTGGTGGTTTACAACATATGTAGAAACAACACAAACAACAAAAATAGAAAACAGGCAACAGAATAGAAACAGGTATGATCTGTTGAACTTTCAGTTTGTTCAGATATCTGGTGTTATTAAGATATTAAGACATTTAACAAGATTAACTAATTTAATTTCCTTTACACAACTGGAAAGCAAAGTCATGAAAAACTGATTTAATTGACATTTCTAGAGACCATCCTTCTGAGACACATTGCTTGATCCTACTCATTTCCTCAAATTGTATGATGTTACAGTGCCAATTTCATCTCTAGACAGGGGAAGTGACACCTTAATTTTGATGTGTCAAAAACAAAATTACCTCACTATTCGACCTGTCTTCCGCGGTGACACAGCAACACACACAGAGCCCTGTCCAAGCACATAGTCCAGCGGATAATTCCAAAATGTGCAGAGGCTGTCAGTCTGGGATTTTAGGTTTGGTTTACAGAGGAGCACTGGACCACAGCCTCAAACATAACACCGCACCAGCAGCATAACAATGACCTGTCCATACGAGATCGGAGAGTACACCAACTGGCAATGAGGAAGGAGACAATGAGTACATTTACATAGTCAGTATAAATCAGATAACCCAATAATAAGATGTGACTGTGGTGTGTGTTTACATGCCCAAGTGAAATCTGAGTATCAAAAACAGCTAGTGAAATATGTTTTTTTTTTTTTTGTTTGTTTGTTTTTAACAATGAATTCAGTACAATGAATTTTAAAATAAATATTTTCCAGTTAATTTCTAGGGGGAAGGAGCCCAAGCTTGTGAGGGAGGTTGAGCGGCCTCTCCTCCACGCACAGCTTGGGCTCTGGAACCCAACTCCTTGAGGGGGGCTGGACTCTCCATTTCTCTAGCGTTGCACGCGGGGAGCGGCGACGGGCTGGTGTGGGCCTGCTCATTGTGTGTTGGAGTTCACCCCGGTGAACGAGAGGGTCGCGTACCTGTGCCTTCGGGTCAGGGACAGGTCTCTTATTGTTGTGTCGGCCTACGGGCGAACAGCAGTGCAGAGTACCCGGCTTTTTTGGAGTCTCTAGGTCCACTGGCCGGGGAGGAAGCCAGAATGACCTGGCAGGCCCAAGCGTATAGTGAGGGTCTGTTGGGAATGTCTGGCAGAGCCCTCTGTCACGGGGACCTTCAACTCACACCTCCGGGAGAGCTTCTCCCGGACCGGGGGAGGCTGGGCACATGGAGTCCGAGTGGGCTTTGTTCTCGGCCTCTATTGTCGATGGGGCTGCTCATAGCTGTGGTCGTAAGGTCTGTGGTGCCTGTCGTGGCGACAATCCCTGAACCCGGTGGTGGATACCGGAAGTAAGGGATGCTGTCAGGCTGAAGAAGGAGTCTTATAGGGCCTTGTTGGCTCATGGGACTCCTGAGGCAGCTGAGAGGTACCGGCGGGCCAAGTGTGCTGCAGCCCGGGCGGTCGCAGAGGCAAAAACTCGGGGTTGGGAGGAGTTCGGAGAGGCCATGGAGGAGGAAATTCTGGCAAACCGTCCGGCGCCTGAGGAGGGGGAAGCAGTGCTTCACCAACACTGTTTACAGTGCGGGTGGAGAGCTATTAACCTCGACTGGGGATGTTGTCGGACGGTGGAAGGAATACTTTGAGGATCTCCTCAACCCCACCGTCACGTCTTCTGAGGAGGAAGCAGGAGCTGGGGACTCGGAGGCGGACTCGTCCATCACCCTGGCTTAAGTCACTGAGGTGGTTGGCAAGCTCCTCAGTGGCAAGGCTCCGGGGGTGGATGAGATCTGTCCCGAGTATCTCTGGATGATGTGGGGCTGTCTTGGCTGACACGTCTCTGCAACATCGCATGGCAGTCGGGGACAGTACCTCTGGACTGGCAGACCGGGGTGGTGGTCCCTCTGTTTAAGAAGGAGGACCGGAGGGTGTGTTCCAACTAACGGGGAATCACATTCCTCAGCCTCCCCGGTAAGGTCTATTCCAGAGTACTGGAGAGGAGAATCCAACCGATGGTCGAACCTCGGATCCAGGAGGAGCAGTGTGGTTTTCGTCCCAGCCGCGGAACACTGGACCAGCTCTATACTCTCCATCGGGTGCTTGAGGGTTCATGGGAGTTTGCCCAACCAGGCCACATGTGCTTTGTGGATCTGGAGAAGACATTCGCCCGTGTCCCTCGTGGGGTCCTGTGGGGAGTGCTCTGGGAGTATGAGGTCCGGGGCTCTTTGTTAAGGGCTGTCCAGTCCCTGTATGACCAGAGCAGGAGCTGTGTTTGCATTGCCGGTAGTAAGTCGGACCTGTTCCAGGTGCATGTTGGACTCTGCCAGGGCTGCCCTTTGTCACCGGTTCTGTTCATTGTATTTATGGACAGAATTTCTAGGCGCAGTCAGGGGCCAGAGGGGATCCGGTTTGGGGACCACAGGATCTCATCTCTGCTGTTTGCAGATGATGTTGTCCTGATGGCTTCATTGAACCTCCAGTGTGCACTGTTTGCAGCCGAGTGTGAAGCGGCTGGGATGAAGATCAGCTCCTCCAAGTCCGAGGCCATGATTCTTGTCTGGAAAAAGGTGGCTTGCTCTCTACGGGTGGGTGGAGAGTCCTTGCCTCAAGTGGAGGAGTTCAAGTATCTCGGGGTCTTGTTCATGAGTGAGGGGAGGATGGAGCGTGAGACTGACAGGGGGATCGGTGCAGCGTTGGCAGTGATGCGGTTGCTGTACTGGACCGTTGTGGTGAAGAGGGAGCTGAGCCAAGCTCTCAATTTACCAGTCAATCTACGTTCCTACCCTCATCTATGGTCATGAGCTTTGGGTAATGACCGAAAGGACAAGATCGCGGATACAAGCGGCCGAAATGAGTTTCCTCTGCAGAGTGGCTGGGCACTCCCTTAGAGATAGGGTGAGGAGCTCAGTCACACAGGAGGGGCTCGGAGTAGAGCTGCTGCTCCTCCACGTCGAGAGGAGCCAGCTGAGGTGGCTCGGGCATCTGTTCCGGATGCCTCCTGGAGGCCTCCCTCGGGAGCTGTTTCAGGCATGTCCCACCAGGAGGAGGCCCCGGGGAAGACCCAGGACACGCTGGAGGGACTATGTCTCCCGGCTGGCCTAGGAATGCCTTGGGGTCCCCCCGGAGGAGCTGGAGGAAGTGTCCGGGGTGAAGGAAGTCTGGGAGTCCCTGCTTAGACTGTTGCCCCCACAACCCGGCCCCAGATAAGCGAAAGAAAATGGATGGATGGATGGATTAGTTTTCCATACAAAAACCTGCACAGGAGTTAACAATTAGAAAGATATCAGACTGATATTCCAGTAATCTCAGTCAAATTGGTGTGTGCATTTAAACATAAACACTGTAAAGTGCTGTACAATTTTGGGGGGAAAAAAAAAAAAAAAATACAAATGTAATTGCCATTTTTCTGACTAGCCTTTGAAGATTTGTAATGTATGTTTTAATTGCAAGATTTGGTTCAAAGTGCATATTTTAAACCTGCATTAACATTTGAGAAACAACTGAATATGAACAAAAATCCTACACAATTTCAGAACATAGTTTTGTTTATAGTTATCTAAATAACAGGGTAATTACGTAGTAGATAGTAGGGCGGCGATTAATCTTAGTAGGTACAAGTAATATGAGGAAACCTAGAAGGCTGAAGTTACAGAATATGGTCCTATATCACCATATGAAAGAAATCAGGTCGCCTCACATCTCTGAACACCAAACTACAATCATTTTTTTAGATTCCACCATTGCTTTGTGATTTGTCATGCAAGTCAGCCCATAAACTAACAAATGTCAGCAAAACATCCCATATGCTGGAGATAACAGCTGCCAACGGAGTAAAACAGATCTGACAATGAGAAGATGGACCATTTCTGCACTATTAGATATAAAAAAAGCAGACAAATATCACAGCTTTATTGTGGAAAAAAAAAACACCTTTGCTGTTCTCTGTGGAAACATGCATAATCACGATTGATATTTATAATCTAATTCAAAGCACAGATGCTCTCTGATCCCAAAATAAAACATCTTTAAACAGCTCAAAAGTGCCATCCAAGTATCACCTTTCTTTGGTAACTGTGGTTTGACAAATTGCTCTGGAGGCCCAAGATTTTATTTTTAATATTAAAGGGCCCATATTAAGTTTTTCTCTCAAACAGAAAACACTGTTTCACCTTGTGATGTCATGCGGTAATAAAGGTGCTCCACTGCGGTTTTAAACTCCATACACCTTCACTAGAATCATATGGATAATTTTAGCCCTAGAATAGACAATTTACGAAAAAAAAGTAAAAGGTAGTTTGGTTAACTTGAAATCTCCCGCTTCATGACATTACAAGGTGGAACAGAGCATTTTGAGATTTGGAGATGTAGACAGACTGAAAACAGAAGATTACTCAAACATGTGAATGAAAGAAAACACTATACAACAATATAACATGGCTTAAAGCTCACAAAAGTCAATTTTGTGTAATACAGGACCTTTAAACTAAAAGTACAAGAAAATTCTGCAATTTCACTTTCTCTGGGGTACACCATTATCATACACTTATATATTGCCTGTAATGATATTTGATGAGTGCAGATTCAGAAGAGCTAAGTACACAAAATGACAGCCTTATGTTCCAAAAGCCCAAAATGACTATTAAGCTACACTTGTGTCAATAGACTATTTTGAACAATGGTTTACCTTCACACAACTCCAGTTATTGTCCGTTAAGATTTCACTCAAATGCAAGAAAAATTATATTGCATCTGCTTTTATGCAAGTCACATCTGGACTAAGTCAATTCTAAGTTCATATGGGAACAAACAACATCTACAACAATAACAAAAGAATTTTTTGGTACAATGAGCAAACAAAGTCAATTGGTTCTTCTCTATATGAAGCTGTAGAAAAAGTCAAAAGTTAAGTTAGCAAATTAACATTTAACTTTTGCTAAAATGTAATGTATTTTCTCAGCTATACAATAAAAAATGTGTAAGTTTTATGATGACTGTGTAATTTAACTTCATTACTCGTCCACCAATTAATGAACAACCTACGAATGAACAAAACAAATATATTGTCTATTTACAGTAACTTTTCCAGTGGGGGGATAAGTATGGTATTACTATCAACATGCATTTATCAAATTAAGGCTTTTGCTAAATTGTAAATGGTGATATTTTTATATAGCACTTTTCCTTCTTCAAGGCTCTCAAAGTGCCTTACATCAACAAACCACTAGGGGCAAGATGGGTTAAGTGTCTTGTCCAAAGACACAACAACAGCATTCATCTGTGGGAGCTGGAATCGCACCGCCTGTGGGACTGTGGGTCTGACTGCTCAACCAATAATGTTTGAGTGGGATTCAAACAGCTAACATTCAGATTCTGTGGACAAAAGCTCGCTATAAATTTAAAACACACATTCTTACTATGAACAGGGTCACCACTCCACAGATATGACCTGTAAACTGGCTTGGTGGCCTCTCCCACTTGTCGCCATGGAGACAGATAAGTTTAATGTCATGCAGAACATTCCAGGCAAAGCAATCTGAGCAATGTGTGTGTGTGTGTCATGGAGCAGTGTGGCTCATGTCATCTGTCTGTTAAGAATTAGACAGAGCACCTGCACATGTGTGTTTGTCTAATGTTCATTTCATTACATACGGCTGTAACTGAATCAGCCCTGCCATTCGATCATACCACTGTCTCTATTTTTGTGTGTGTGTGTGTGTGTGTGTGTGTGTGTGTGTGTGTGTGTGTGTGTGTGTGCGTGTGTGTGTGTGTGTGTGTGAGAGAGAGAGAGAGGGAGCACATGCACGCACGAGAGAGAAAGATAGAGAGAGAGTGAGAAATGCAAACTGACAGATAAGATACGGATCTGACATTGGCAGACCTCTGCCCACTAAAATATATAACTGATTTTGGAAATTTGTGTGTAGGATGTGTTGTCATTATGCAACTGGGCATAGCTTGATTATTAGAGAGCAGTGTTTTGTCCATGATGTAACAAGTTCAGTCTGAAGCATTGTTCAGAATTATACAGATTTTGAGCTGCTTGTTCTGTCCCCATTTATCTGGGCTGGGACAACTATGGGCCATAGGATGGACATATCCTGTCATTCATTCATTATGGAACATTTTTTGTACTTTTACCACAATGGAAATGCTTTAAATGTTTCCTGTTCCTCTCCTGATTGAAAGGGTATTACCTACACAACAAGGGGTGGTATAGATTTTCAAGATAAGCATCCACGAGTTAGAGATTTGAATCTAGCAACACAATCTTTCCTCATGTACAGCTCTGATAAACCATGGAAAGGTTAACAAAGGCTAGATGCTATCTTTGCTGTTTTAATAAACAACACCAGCACAGAGACATTACACATAATCCATTAGCTTACTCGCACTACAATTGTAAATAGTTTTTTGCCAGCTACAATGATAAAGGGAACAACTATGAGTCAGACTACACACTCACAGTTACAAATACTATCTATTCCATGTCAGGATTTAAGATAGTGACAATATTTAGCCATACACTGAAGATAAGAAGGCAAGATCAGGAAAAAATAAAACTTGCTTTTATGTCGTTAGCCTATATCATTATGTCAATGTTTTTTTGGGGAAAAAAAGAACAGTAAACTGCTCAATTCTAGAAAATGTAGAGGACAAAATATCCACATTTCTCTGCATTGAACATAAGCATTCTCAAGATTTGGCCTAAAACTTCCAATTTCATTTTGAACATAACCTTTAATTAAAACATCAGCAATCAATAGGCACAAATCTGTTGGGCTTAGCCTCCCATTCTCCTTCAGGCACACTAGTCCCTGGATAATTCAATATAGTTTAAGCAAAATATCAGAGTCCTCGATGACGTACTGACAGACATCAGAGTGATAAGAGAACAAAGCATCCTAAACTGATGAAACCAGGCAGAATTTGGCTTGACAGTCACTGCATAATGTGCTATCCTTTTACAAAGACAATTTCACACATAAGGGGTGCCTGGTAGCAGAGTGGAAACTGCTGCTACTATGATTTCTCTAGGACAACTATGCATGTCTATTGTGTTATTATTGGTTCTCTATGGGTAAAATCACTGTTCAAAATCCCATTAAATGAATACAAAATGGTTTAATTGTCTTTCAGGCATTATTAGTGGGCATAATGTTATGTTATGACCACTTATCAAATATTGCACAACATATATGACCAACTGAATGGCAATACGCAATGTATTCTGATCAATAACCTTTCTCTCACCCAGAGGTTCAGCCATCAAACTTAACTTACTAAACTCCAAATTGCACCAATCCTTACATAAGCAGCAATGGTAATATCCGGAAAAAGGAACATGAGAAACTAGAGAAATACCAGGGGCTCAAGGAAGAGCTGGAGAAGGCCTGGAAGGTGAAGGCATCAGTGGTGCCCGTGGTGATCGGAGCACTCGGGGCTGTAACCCCCAAACTGGAGGAGTGGCTCAAGCAGATACCCGGAAAAACATCAGACATCTCAGTCCAGAAAAGTGCAGTACTAGGAACAGCAAAAATACTGCGCAGAACTCTCAAGCTCCCAGGCCTCTGGTAGAGGGCCCGAGCTGATGAGGGTGAGAGACCAACCACCGTGGAAGGTGAGAAACACATTTTATATATATACACACATGCAGTGGGGACCTCTATAGCTTGAGCTAGATATTTAAGAGTTCTCTGTTCTCTGAGTTATAGCTATCCAGAGTGAAAATTCATAACTTTAAGATAAAAAAATCACAATTCCCTTATATATTTATGTCTGGAGGTCAAAGCATTGCAGTTAACATTCATGTTTTGGACACTTTTAACCCTTTATGTCAACATGCCTGTAGGGGTCTGGCACTGTGTGGGTCAAACTGCAGAGTATTCCTACAATAACGCTTAGATATCTCATCCATTATTCATATGGGAGTCCAGGGCAGTAACATGATAGGGCCAAGGAACTATGGTGTCACTACTGCCACAGAATAAAAGCACAATGACAACACAAAGGCAAAGTCTAGATTCAAATCTAGCCTCCTCTGTCAGCACATGCTCACACTGTGGACTTAACAAGAACTTGGATAGGGACCAGTCACAGATAGCAGGCATTTGGGGAACTTAAAGGCAATTCTTGAGTAATTCTTTTGATTTTCCTGAGCATGCTTCCTATGGTATAGAGATAAAGGGCCTGTATATAACCTTAACTCACTAAGGTGGATATGAGCCATCATGGTCTCACTGGGAGAGATGGTATCTGCCAAAAGACAATGGGAACGGCAGTAGGAGGAAAAAGGAAAGCTGGGTAAAAAATGTAGAGTCAGCATAAATTATATAGATAGCAGTTGACTTCATAGGACTGTAATATAAACACAGCACATCTGTGATTCATGATTAAATTCCTCTTGTATCGTCTGTTTCATCCCTGGAGACTTATGTTATAAATTGATCCGTTATGCTAGCCTTATTTTATTATCCCAGTAATTTATATATGTATGTGGGTTTCATCAATGCAACCAATCTATGCTACATAAAAAAACAAGAAAATATAACAAACTGAATCAAAATTTTCTTTAAAAACTATGTTCAAAATACAGGTTTTGCTTTGGCAATAACCACAGAAATTTAAGAGGATATATTTCTTTCCGTCATTGGACTGTATTATGATGTGTTACTGCTGACACTGGATAAGCAGAAGAAGCTAGATCAATATAAAGATTATGCATACAGTACAAGACGCAGGTTAGCGTATTGTATAGGTCAATAAAATGGTGCTAAATTAATCAATAAATTAGACCCCTGCCTCAAACCACCTGAAGAGATTATTAAAATTATGTGATGATGCTCTGAACATAGAAACCTTCATTTTCTAAACTCTGCTTAAAGGTGTACTGTGAAACTTTTCCAAAGGAGAGTGTTATTGCTTTGCCTGGAATGCTCTAATATGATATTAAACTATCTCCATGGAGACAAGTAGGTGACAAACTGCCCAAGAAAAGTTACATAGCGCACGTTTAATGAAATGAATGAATTTCAAAGTAATTCCACATGTTGCTATGCTACAACGATACCTATAATTGCCTTTTATTTCTCAATTTTAACACCCCTAAATATTGTACCATTTACTGCCACTTACAATTGTCCAATCCAACACAAACCTGTTGATTGTTGAAGTCATATGCCATTTCCAGTTACTTTCCACCGCTGTTTCAATTTCATTTTACACTTTCTGGGGAAACAGCAAATTGAATTCAGCACAAAATTATAGGCTGTCAGGTTGCATATATTCTCATTAACACAGTATATGAATGTGCAAAATAATTTACACCTACATTATTTATATGGTGTCATTTAGAAATAATGATTGCTTCTGCACATAAACAAATACGCTCCAGAATGCACAATCAAGTCATTAAAAGATTCCCTGAAACAACATTTCATGTAAAGATCAAGAGGAGGAGCTAGGCCAGTTGGAGACCCTGAATGGCATTTGGGAGCCATTTGAAAAGAGACCGTTTGGCTGTGATTTGAGGGTGAATAAAAGCCTGAAATCCAAAATCAATAGACACACTGATGTGCTGAGGGCCACTGTCCAGAAAATATTTAGACTGGAGTAGATGAAGGGAGCAGTGTATTTTCAGTGTGGGGTGTTGTCCAGTGAGTATTAGCACAAAATGGTAAAGACAAAGAGGAAGAGTCAGGCAGTAGCCATGGTTATCTGAAGTCTGCTCCACTGGGAAACAGGTTCTTAATGGTAATTGAGGATGCGGTCACTGTGTGTGAATGGATCTACAGATAAACAACAACAAGGGAAGAAGAACAATGTGTGTTAACGTGCACTATGTCCCTTTCTGTGGTGAAGGGTCTGCCATCGGTTTGTCTCCATGGAGATGTTATTGCTTTACTTGGAATGTTCCACAGTATGGTTAAATGTATGTGTCTCAGTGAAGACAAGCAGGTGATGCCCTCAATTACCTGTCAGATCTGTGGAGAGGTGACCACACTCACAGTAAGAATGTATGTTTTTCAAGGCTATAAAAATGCCTCCAATTGAATGAATGCAAGAAAGATATGTTAAAACTGTGGAACATTCCAGGAAAAGCAATGGCAGATGCTAAATTAACCTGCTTTTGCAGGTGATGAATCTCCACCGGAAAAGGTACACAGTGCGTATTAAGGTGTGCTCTGAATGATAAACACTTGCACATTAGCTATATACAAGTGACAAATAAATAGAAACTGAACTAAATCTGGACATTTTGTAGTGTAAAATATAATCAAGTACTTACAAGCCATTTACAATCAACTTTTTCCACACATTTCTTCCACCACGATCCAAATAGGAAGTGCTCCAGGGGGCTCTTCCGGCTCCTTCTGACCCTGGCCCCAGTTGACTTACATTGGGATCTCGTTGCCTTGTCTCTCTGTAACTGCTGCTGTGAGCCTCGTCATTTTGGTCTTAAAATGTTCATATTAACCAGCGCTACATGATCCTGATTTTTTCATTTCGCTATTTTGTCCCTAAATCAAGATATGAACATAAATAACAGACCAATCAGATACCTTCATCCCCTGAGGTTGCTCCCGCTAGCGTTGGCAACAGGTTTGATTGACAGCTAGTGCATTTCATTGCTCAGTAAGCCCCCTTCCTGCTTTCCAGTGAGAAGGATAGGCACATTTAATGACCTCAGTCATGACTGGCTTTTGTGGTTGCTATGATACTCACGGTCGAATTTCCAAATATGGAGCCTCAACTGTTAACATCAGGAGCTTCATTTGAGTGGAGCTGAACCTAATAGATCCACGAGCTGAACACTGTGGGTGACCTCACACTCACTTAGTCCACTTATACATGCCAACCCACTGAGCTGCTGCTGCCTAGTAAATTAAAGGATTACACTGCAAGTCTTATCTTCTTTTTTTTTTCCTTCCTTTTTCCTTCTCTTTAACAACTTTAGAACAGTTTTCTTATTATATATTTTTTATATTATACTTATAAGGACAGCTATTTACAGTAAGGTTTCACAAATTACTATAACGAACTATAATGGGCAGAACAAGGTAAAATAGAAGACGGATTGCTATGGCCCAACTAGCTGCAACAGTACCTATATTAAGCCTATATTAAGACTGACACTTCATTCCAAAAGCGAGTATAGCTTTCAAGGGCACAGTTAATTAACTGAGTCTGCTGTCTCACAATACAATCTTATGGGATCTCCTTCTCAGGTTAATCTCCAGTCTTTTATATATTGCACAGCGCCTTCTGTCTACCACTACTCCTACAACCACTTCTTCCCCTGATATTTGACCTGCCAGTCTTATCTATGCATCCTGACAGGGCAAACTCGGGGCATCAGTTGTTTGATTACTCCCAGAAATCCAGAAAAAAAACAACTGAAGAATATGTCGTAACTCAGAAATTATGTATCGACCAGTATTACAGTGGTTAAGCTGGAGCTATGTGGGAGGCTTCATGCATGGTCTGGTCTGACGCTGGCCCCAGTAGGATAGTTGACTTTGGCTGATGACATGTCTGCCTCATTGGTTACAAATAAGCAACTAATAGTGATTTATAGCTTTCCTGTATCAATTTTGTTTAGCTGGTTGTAGTACATACCAGGAGTAGTAAGTACGTATGATGTGTTTAAAATGTATAATTAACAAACTGGAATCCATCATCCTCATTTATCAGCATTAATTTGGATTTTTCAATTAATTATACAAGCAGGCATTAATCAGTGTCGTCAGCAAATCAGCCTTGGTGAAGTGCTCAAGGTCTACGCACAAGGAAAAGTTTTCTTACTGAGATGTTTAAGTCATTAATTGTCAGTGCATACGGAGTGGGCAGTATCAGGAAGGGCATCTGGTGCAAACCTGTTCCAAATCAATAAGAAAGAAAGAAGAGAAAAAAGCATAATGTCCAACAAAACGCTGCAGTCAATAAATGAATAAATCAGGTACAGTGCCTGTGCCTTCAACACAAACCACGTGCTTTTACTCACAGAGAACTGACTGTAGATCTGTAGATTAAAACGCCCCAAGCTAAGCACTGACGATTCAAATCAATTAACATCATTAATTCCACAACCCTAATGTGTACCCTTAGTTATTTGTGATTTTTTTCAGATTCTCTCAAAATCTTGTCTTGGTATGTCACACTGCATATACAGATATACCAATGCACTGCTTGAGAGTATTTACTTTTTCCAATCAGTCATCACATTGAAATGACAGAGGACAGATGGTCACTTCTCACTAACCACGGCTCAATGTGTTGTCCGTGATGCAACAGCTCCAGTAGTGGACTCGGTGGTCAGGACTGTCACGCTCCTCCACAGCTCTTCATGCCTAATGGTCTGAGATCTGCCAATTCACCCAACTGTCGCCTGGCGGACAGTAATGACCGCATGCTGCCTGGTAACTCATCACAAAAGAGAGGACACTTTTATAATTGGACCATCAACCTTCTCTGCACAGCTACAGAAGAAGTGTGTCTACAAGCTTACTCCAAATGTCTTTAGTTTTATGAAGCTAAAATGACTTGGCTGAAGATAAAAAACGATAGTCATTGTGAAAGATTGTGTGCATTTAACTGTGCTTCAACATTTTTAGGAGCACCATTAAGCAGTCATAAAATCAGTAATATCAAGAAAAATATACTAGTGATATATTTTACATACATAAAAATTAAGTGTATCACTTAAGTGCAGAAAGTAATACTTCACATCAGTAACCGCATTTGAGACATTGTGGTAATGTTGTACCCAATCTCCAGGTGGGTGGAGAGTCCCTGCCTCAAGTGGAGGAGTTCAAGTGTCTCAGGGACTTGTTCACAAGTGAGGGGAGGATGGAGCGTGAGACTGACAGGCAGATCGGTACAGCGTAGGCAGTGATGTGGTCGCTGTTTTGGACTGTTGTGGTGAAGAGGGAGCTGAGCCGAAAGGCAAAGCTCTCGATTTACCGTCAGTCTACGTTTCTACCCTTACCTATGGTCATGAGCTTTGGGTAATGACCGGAAGGACAAGATCGCGGATACAAGCGGCCGAAATGAGTTTCCTCCGCAGAGTGGCTGGGCGTTCCCTTAGAGATAGGGTGAGGAGCTCAGTCACACGGGAGGAGCTTGGAGCAGAGCTGCTGATCCTCCACGTCAAGAGGAGTCAGCTGAGGTGACTCGGGCATCTATTCCAGATGCTTCCTGGACACCTCCCTTGGGAGGTCTTCTGGGCATGTCCCAGAATGTGGAGGAGGCCCCGGGGGAAGACCCAGGACACACTGGAGGGACTATGTCTCTCAGCTGGCCTGGGAACGCCTTGGGGTCCCCCTGGAGGAGCTGGAGGAAGTGTCCAGTGTGAAGGAAGTCTAGGAGTTGGAGTCTCTGCTTAGACTGTTGCCCCCGCAACACAGCCCTGGAGAAGCGGAAGAAAATGGATGGATGGATGGATGGATGGATGGTAATGTTGTATTTTGTAACTTGCTGTTTATTTCAAATTCCTTGAGCCTCTGTGAAATTCCTTAAATCTGAGTAAGACTTTTATGAATTCTTAATAGTATAAAGGCCAATTATTTTGTATTATTATTTGTTTGTTTGTTTGTGACAGTGTATGTTAATGAACATACATGACATGCTATAAACATACCAGATTGTAGCCATTAGCTACTTTCCAAAAGAAAGTGGCAAGGTGGGTAAAGTGTCTTGCCCAAGGAAACAACAGTATGCAATACAGTCACTACAACAATTTCCCAGCAGTCTCCCATCCAAGTGCTAACCAGGCCCAACTCTGCTTGGCTTCTGTAATGTGAGTATCAGGCAATGTCAAGGTATGGACAATTTAATTTAGAAAACCATGTAAACTATTTATGTCTGTTACATTAACTTGCTCTGTTAAATGTTTAGTCTTAAACCAGTTACATGTTACACTTCACAAAGGATCTTCCATATGGCATATAAGATAATCATGTGTACTATGAGTAAAATGAGCAGTTAATTTCACAGCATTTCCTGTCTTCAGTCATTAGTGAAAACCCCCATCCTGCCTATAATTGCGGGGTTCCCACAGAGGGCACACTGACCAATTAATAATGCAACCTACAAGTCTTCCTTTTCGCAGCTAAACCATATAAGCCAAAGGAGTCTTACCGTATTTCAGTGTGTGCCCTTCTTGACCCCTGACTGACTGCACTCAGGAACAGCAAACACACAGTGGATGTGTGAAAATCTGACATCAGAAAGAAATGTGTTAAAGGTAGTCTATATCTAAATATATTTTTTTTATTTGAATATATTGTAATTGAAACCACCACAACATTATGAGTGAATGACACAGACCAACTCCTCCCTGTTAATGGAATATTTTAATGATTTGTGTTAGCGGCAACACCACTGGGAAGCCGTAGGAGCTACAGTTAGTTTGACAGTCACTGCCACATCTGGTGCTATTCCAGCTCTTATTGGAAGCTTATGGAAACCATTGTTCATTAGGGAATGTGAGGTGATTACATGTGGCTGTTGTTCGGGCTGCTAATTGCTTTCATTTCTATGGGGAATATAGGGACCACCTTAGTATACAACACCCTGTATACTGTAGTTGATCATATCAGATCCTTTTACAGATTTGGGTTAATAACAAAAGAGCATAATCTTTTTACGGTAAATTTACAATATTTTGAACAATAACTCCATACAAGTAACAGTTATATTAATCTCTAATTTGATGAGCAGTTTACTACATAGAAACTAATAAGTGCAATCCCTTATTTGTTAGGAGTGGACTTGTTTACTTGAAACTATAGTCAAGCAAGTCCAGAGCATGTTCCTTTAGGGGTGTATAAATATTTCCTCAGACCAGTACCTTCAGATTGAAAATAACTTCTGAACAGTAATCAAAATCCAGATTTTTTTCCCTGTACAGAAAAATAAATTTAAATGAGACAAACTGACCCCCATAAAATTGTATACAACACAGATGGTTAAACACTGGAGGTACAATGTTGATTAAAAAAAAAAAAAAAAAAAAAAAAAGAAGTTTGTTGTACTGTGTTGACTGGGCACAGCTGAACATTTTGAGAGGGGTTACTGTGTAATGATGCAGTGAAATTGCATTAGTCACTGCACTGAAGTTGTATGGGTCACAAAAGTGAAGTCATATTAACCTGGGAGAGATATCCGCTGATATTACTTTTTGGAGGCTCTATTAGCTGCATCTTATGAGGCTCATATAAGCTCCCTCTTCCACTCTTAATAAAAGCCATGCCATATCCAACTTTATAGGTGAAATCATATTAAAAATTAGGAGAGATTATGCGCTATATGATGTAAGGATGAAAAACGCTGGACATTGGTGAGGTTATTTAGTGTATGATTTCAGTTACCTAACAGTTAACTAGATACCAGAGCTGATATTGAGGTATTGGAGTATAAGCAGTACTTTATTTTTAAGATATGTTGGTGTTAAACGTGCACTATTTAACTTTTCTGGTTGAGGCTGTAACACCTGCTTGTCTTCATGAAGATGTTACCACTTTGTCTAGAATGTTCCACAGTTTGGTTAAACTTATCAATCTCTCTGGAGACATGCTGGTGATCACTGTAAGATTTCATGTTTTTCAATGTATTTTTATCATTGAATTGTAATTTAACTATATTGTCAGTTTTGAGTTTAATGCCATGAGGAGTAACATTTCAGGCAAAGCAATAACTGTCCTTTCCACGGAGGCAAGCAGGCAACCCACACCAGAAAAAGTTAAACTCAAAAAGACTTAGATGGTTTGAACAAGTACAAAGATGAATCAAGAATCCAGCAGCTTGCAAAGACTAGTCTGAAACTCCAACAATTTGGCAACCTCCATTTAAGAGTCCATATTTTAAAATGTCATTACAAGGATGAAAAAGTACAGAGGCTTGCTTTAAAAAGTAATCAGCTCTCCTTGGAGGTTTGAGCTGCCAGTTGGTGAATAAAACAGCCAACTGTGAAAGAGAGAGCGAGAGTGGAGGGGGGTTGGGGGGTGCAGTGTCAGAAAAAGAGAGAGAGCTAGGAGGTAATGGCAGAGATCACTCAATGGTACCACAATTATATGGACAGAGACAATGCCCCAGGACACAACTTAATGGTCCTAATGAGGCTTATCTGTCTGTTCACAATCCGCTTAGACCAAGCTACGGCATGGATCTGGTCTTATTTAAAAAGGCAGCTAGGAGAACATAGGGGAGGCTGCAGGACCTTTACGCCACTGTAAGCGAGTTTGCACTGTGACGTGATGGGCTAACATAGTAGCCTTGACACGGATCAATCCAGACATGTACATTTGGTGCAGCTGTGGGTGCTCTTTAATTCGCTATTCACTGGCCGAGCGCTTTGTGATTAATGACAGGTACTTAGCTTGGAGACACGGTCGATAAACCCACTGGTCCAGGAACTTAATGCCAAACGGTACGCTGAGGGGGAAACAGGAGATCCCTAAGCTACAGCACACACAGAGAAATGATGCTACAGATGCAATTGTACGGGTATGTATGAACCACGTTATGGTACATTGTGAAAAATAATGTTAAGCTATGCCAAAAATCAACTCCTTCATATTTAAGATTCCACTTTCTTCATTGCAAAGGTAATCTTATATTATAAAGCCCTACGCCCCAATAGATGGAAGGGCCAGTACCAGCATCCAGCTAAAAACCTTTCTCAAAAACACTGGACTGTTTCCAACTTGTGGCACAATAGATGAACGAATTCTTTAAAAAGTTTCCATCTTACTGACAACTATCTGACTTTTGAGACCTAAATATTACACAAATAACCAATTCTGTTCCATTTTCATTGTGGTGCACTGAGCTCACATTCCCACAGTAATTCACAGCTTTTGGAAAGGAGAAAAAAACAAAACAAAACGTGTCACTGATTACAACATGACCACATCTTATCAGCAGCACTCAACAAACATTAGCAAGCGCATTAGAGAATAGGAAAAATAAGTTTTTACACCAAGGTCAGACGGAGCAACACGTTCATGTTAACAGGCACAAGTTAATCAATAGACTGGGTATCTATGCACCTCGGAGATACTATATTGCACAAAGTCACCGCTCATCGTCTATTCACGGTGAAACGCGCTTGTGCTCGCTCGTGTGTGCGATCCTCCGGGACGCACCGCTACAATACTGACCTCCAGCGTGCGCACGAAGGAGTGGAGGAGGAGAGAGTGAGCAGCTTCTTCTTTACGGGACTCCTCGTACAGCATCAGTCTGGATGTGAGAAGCCGTGGGACGCGTGGATACGAGTAAAACTGACCATGATCCATCTTTACGCTCAGATAAATGGCGACACGCAAACTAGGGCTATGTTGCGCTAAAGTAGTTGACGCTTAATTTCCTCTTTCTTACCTCGCCAGGGTGGAGCTTTTTTTTTTCTTTTTTTTCCTAATGTAAGAAAGACACGTGGTCGTTACAAACCTCTGTCAGGACACAGTGGGGAGGAGGAGACGGAGGAGAGATGCGGGCGCGTAAAGGAAGGAGTCCTTCCCAGAGCCGTGTGAATACTCCGCTGCGGCTGCATGTGCGCTGTTTTAGGGAATAACAAGCTTAAAGACTTTTACGCACTGTTTTTCTTTCCATTGGAGCACCTCGGACACAAAATGTGAACTAAAGAGGTGAGACAATGGGATTTTAGATATATATTTTCAAAGACACAAACTCAAAATGGAATACATTTTTAGACTGATTTAAATCATTCAATTCTTACTGGAACCTGTCAAAATGGATTTCTTTAATATGTCCTCACTGGATGGAGGGATTGAAGCAGACAACATCTCTTCTAATGCCACCTCCCCGAGTCGGTACAGCCCGCTGGCCGTCTGGGGTCTGGCAGGACTGGTCAGTTTCATCATTCTCGTCACAATAGTGGGAAACGTCTTGGTTGTTATTGCAGTTTTAACAAGCCGAGCCCTCAAACCACCTCAAAATTTATTCCTTGTCTCCCTGGCCAGTGCAGACATTTTGGTTGCCACTCTAGTGATGCCCTTTTCACTGGCTAATGAACTTATGGGCTTTTGGTTTTTTGGCAAAATTTGGTGTGACATTTACCTAGCCCTGGACGTTTTATTCTGCACTTCGTCTATTGTGCATCTTTGTGCCATCAGTTTAGACCGGTACTGGTCGGTCACACAGGCTGTAGAGTATAATTTAAAGAGGACCCCAAAAAGAGTTAAATGTATGATTGTAGTGGTGTGGCTCATCTCTGCAGTAATATCTTTTCCACCACTTATTTCAATGGACCGAAGTAGCACAGATGAAAGTCAATGCCAACTCAACGATGAAACTTGGTACATTCTCTACTCAAGCATTGGATCATTCTTCGCCCCATGTGTTATTATGATCCTTGTTTACATTAGAATTTACCAAGTGGCCAAGACGAGGACTCGAACAATGTCAGAAAAGAAAAGAGACGTTGATGCCACACAGGAAAATGGGATGGATCAATTAGAGGGAAAAGGCGGGTCTATAAAGTCCAGCAGGGGCGGTAGCACCAAGGAACGTGAGAATGGACACTGCCAGGACCAACCGGTGGAATCGCCTCTCCAAAACCAGGACAAGAACCAACATGCAAACCACGATGACGACTACGAAGACAGCAGCTCGTCCGACGAAAAGCCCAAAAAGAATTCCTCCAAGCATCACCATGATGACAAACGTGATCGGAAGTCCAGCCGGAAAAGCAGCACCACCTCTAAGTACTCCAGCAGGAAGTCCCGTGCCAGCTCCAAATCCATAGATTTGTTTTCTTCTCGTCGGAAGAGACGGAGCACAGTTAATCGGAAGAAAGCATCCGCGGCCCGGGAGAAGAGGTTCACTTTTGTCCTAGCTGTGGTTATGGGCGTGTTTGTGGTCTGCTGGTTTCCATTTTTCTTCTCCTACAGTCTCTATGGGATATGTCGTAAACCATGTGAAATTCCAGAGACCCTTTTTAAGTTCTTTTTCTGGATTGGGTACTGCAACAGCTCACTAAACCCAGTCATCTACACCATTTTCAACCAGGACTTCCGTAGAGCTTTCCAGAAGATCCTATGTAAGTCATGGAAGCGGTCGTTCTGAAGGGAGTTCAATGGACCTTAAAGCCTGACGCACTTGGAGGGATTGAATGGATAGGCCATTAAAGGGATCAGAGGACTGCAGTAAGGGTCGGTAATGGAGCTCAGTATCTGATCATATTCACAACGCACGGCTACTTCTGTGCTGTGGAGTGGTCATGGCTCATTCCCCTCCTCATTGACTTATTCTATCTTTGTTTAAATACATTAAAGTCATAAGAGCAACTGAGGTCCATACACAGTGGAGGGAATTCCTTGACGGAAGTGAACGTTTTACAAAGACTTTGATAACTTCAATGAATATCTTAAGAAGGCCTTGACAATCTCAGACAACTGTTGTTTGACTGTAAGATAGCATTATCTTTCTCTGACATTTCAAATCTTTCGTATGCCCTCTCAACAAGAGGACCAATGGGACGAAGGGGCTCCTTGCTTACTGATTCAGTAGCAAACTATTTCACTCAGAAAAAAAGAACAAAGTCTATTGTTGACAGAAAGTGCAAAGTCATATTTATTTTATACAAAAGGTGGTAAGTGCAATGCTTCATTCTGTGTGGATGCGTGTTTCTGTGTACAGTAGTGTGTTATTGCTCTACCTGTGTGTGCCCGTGTGTCCTGCCTCCTGAGAGGGAGTGTAGAAGTAGTGCTGAGACTGGCAGGTCTCCATTGAGTGATCGTTGTTTGTCTCCGTGTGAGAGCAGCCAGCAGAGGAAGCCTGTAATATCAGCACACATATGGGGGGCTGTGATAAAGTCACTTTATCTCCGCAGTCACTACTCATTCCCCAAATGTGCCATGCAGATGTTTGGTCATTAGCCCAGTTTATATTCAGTGAGCAGAGCCACGTACTAGGCAGAAAAGATAAGAGTAATTGGATGGCATAGCACTTTTAGTTAATTCTATGAAATGGACTAATTAAATGCTCTTCGATCCTGTGTTCAATATCTAAACCCAGCCAGCGCTTCGATTTTATAAAGACAGACTGGGTCTAGTTTTGGAGGCTATGTCCAACCTGCTGTACAGTACATGAGGATGGGACTGAGTTGCATTTTCTGTGTCTCTGTTTGTCCTCACTGTCTGGAGAAGTGACTTCTGTCCTCATCTGTCCAGTACAAGCCTGTCACACCTCATGCGCTGCTGTAAAGTCTGCTGCACACACACTCATGCAAATCATTATGAAACATTACATGCAATTTAAGCATTTATAGCCAAATGAACTGAAGCTTGTCTATCATTGTAAATAAGTGACATGGCAGCATCCCTGTGTGGTGACTCCTAGTCACACATATTATATAAGAAACATGTATTATTTGTATAATGAACAAATTGCTCAATGATTTCAATGTTATAGAGACCTCCTTGTCCTTTTTTAAAGCTAAGAAAAGTGTTTACTCCTCTGTTTTCAGCACATTACAATGAACAAATAAAAAAGATTGATTCAAATAACCCTTAAGTTGTACAAGGACACCCTTTGTTGTAACAGTAATATGATTTATTTATTTATTTTTTTTGTAGTCCTCATCTATGCGCTGGCATAACTTAGAATGCATGGCTCCTATGGTTTGCAAAAGTGCAATCTTGTTTGGGTCATTTTTCTGAAACACTGATGTTTCCCTGGCACAAGAGCTGCAGACCAGTCCACAGTCATTTACTCGAATGTCTGCTCTGAGAGTACCGTAGCCAAATGGGATTCTTGGTGAATGCAGTTTGGTTCAAAATCGCAAGGCACGCCCATAACATTTTGTTTTATTTTTTATCAGAACCATTAAATACAACAAATGAAAGATTATTCATGGCATATGCTAAGCAAAGACTAAATGCTAAGGATAAAGAAAAAAAAAGCACAAATGTTGACATGATTTCTTATATTTCTTTTTTTTTTTTAAACTGAAACTAAAACAATGAATACAACAAAAAATGAGAGAAATGACAATGACAGACTAATCTGGGATCAGACAAGAAAGTAACTCTCACAAAAACATAAAAATAAATGTATTTCCCCACATATTACTAAATCTTTTGCACATTACTATAGTATTCTGTTCATGATCAGTATCAACCATAACTTACTATAGTGCCTTAAAATGTCTGGAAGAGTTAACCTGCAGATGCACTTTGTGTACTCTATGCATTAATGGTCACTTGAGACTTCTTGATCCAGTCAGGGGTCAGACTTGGGTGAAATCTTACCAGGAAGGTTAAGCAATTTACCTTCTCCTAGACGAACACAGGCTGGCTAATGCTCATTTTGTCATCCAGTGAAGGCTGACTTGAGTAACCCCCATGACCAAGCAGAATGGATGCTCCCTTTCTCTCCCTCCTCCTTCCTCTCTCCCTCACTCTCTCTGTCCTTCCTTCCTCAATGGCTTTATGGCTTGCTGTGTCAGCAGGTCACATCAACACTCCTGCTGCTTCTGGTTGTCCCTGGTGGCTGATCGGGAGCACAAACACATCCACAACCTTAAAAAGACACAGTTATGAGGCCAGCTGGCTCCTATTGAGACTATAGGCTCTGCATTCAACAGTGAGAGTCATCAATCACCAATCAGTAAGAGCAGGAGGACAGAAGGGCTGTTTTATTTTTTAAATCTGCAAAAAGTGCCATACATGTTTAATTAAAATATGATTATTATTATGCATATATATGCAATCCTTTTCCCTCTTCTACAGCAAACCAACTGTAATACATTGCTTAAGTATTTTGTTCCTGCCCTCCCAGTCATTCCTTTCCATTTATTTAGGCTTGGGGCTGATGATCCAGTGTGGCAAAACTGACAATGAAATAAAATATTATAGTTGTTTTGTTTTTTATTATAAATAACAAAAAACATTATTATTATTATATATTTTTATTGAATATTTCACTCTATGACAATGACAGTCACAAATCATATAATATTCCCTGGAGGCAGAATTTCAAAACTTTAAATCCAGATCAAAATGATCCCAATTTCCAAATTCCTGGATTCTGACACCAGTATTTCAAAATTGTGCTGGACTGGATCAAAATGATCCTGATCCTGTTGGATAGAGATTTCCAAATCCATCCTGCAATGTAGAGCTGCGTGTAGATTTTCATAAATAAATGTAGATTTATCATAGTAAATATATATTTTACTGTATGTCTAGCTGATTAAAATAATTCATTATATTAAACTAAATTATTCAATCAAACTAATAATAACTATGTGAAATAAATGCTTGAACAAATGCAGGATATACAAGTTTACAAGTATACAGAACATTTAACCATCTGTTTGATTTTTACCTCCACCAAGGAGGTTATGTTTTCGCCTGAGTCTGTCTGTTTGTTTGTTTGTTTGTTTGTTTGTTAGTTTGTTAGTTAGCAAGATAACTCAAAAAGTTATGGATGGATCTTGATGAAATTTTCAGGAAATGTTCCTAATGGTAAATCCAACAGATGATTAAATTTTGGTGATGATCCAGAAGAAATCCTAGATTCTGGATCACTTTGAAAACTGAGCTGCTTGGCGGAGGTCTGCGCTCTCTGAGTGCTTTTCTAGTTAATAATAATTTTACTCAGTGGCACTATAGTTTGTGGCATCATGGCATAACATTTTCAGAATCCAACCAAGAATCTTACAATGCTGCCAGATAATGATTTAGATTTGTTGATGTCACAGTCAGAGCTATATCTTCATCAGAAAAAAACCTGTCTGTACTCACTTGGACAATGATAAGTCAAATCATTTTAAATTAAATATGACATTTACAAAAGAAATGGAATAATTTGACTTACAATTGTCTAAAATATGCAGATTTTGAATACATTTTCAAACTATGAGAAAAGATGAGAGAAATTAAGATTTAAAACCTTGGATCTGCTTCAAATCCATCTATGATGTGGGATCACTATCATCCTGATGTGTTAGGATCAAATTGATCCTAATTTGGCTCTCAAGTTTTGAAATACAAAAAAATCTGGGTAAAAAAATCCAGATCAAAGGCAGGATTGGCTTTTCAAATCTGGATTTGAATCTTATGGATCAAATCTGGTTTGAAATACCCAATTTCAGATTCAAATCCATTCCACCTGGATTAATCCTGGTGGATTATATTTGAAATACAGGCCCCTGCTGTGGTTAATGTTGATTTGATCTACAAAAAAAGATTTACTTTATCAACAATGCTCAAATTAGCTATTGGTGTGTTTATTACATAACTTCCAAAATGAGAATACATTTTGTTATGATGACTTTTTACAGTACTTACACACTTACTCTCATTTAAATATTACATAAAACTTTCAAGTACATGTCAAAAATACTGTCTAATTTCTAAAGCCTAATTAAGCCCTCTTCTATGCCGTAGGCGATGTGACGTGTTTGGATCTCTTTGACCTCTCTCCCACTCGACACATACACGACAGAAACAGTTGGAGCAGAGCTGAGAGCTCAGTGGGAGGCACCTGGCATGTTTAATTCAGACCAGATTTCAGAGCACCTCATGTGGGGGGATATTGTGCTATGGTGTGTGGGGCTGACAACTAATCAGATTTTACAGAATTTTGGGACTGGGTAAAGAGGCGAGTAAGTGGCTAAACATTTTACTCAAGAAATGGTACTGTTACTTCAAAATGAGCCTCTTTTCCACTGGCACGGTTCGCTTGGGGCCACCTTGGAGCGGGTCTGTTTGGTGCAGGTCCCTCCAGCCGAGTTGTCTTTCCATGCCCTGAGCACCGCTCCGTGTCCAGGGGCAGGTCTCCGCTTCATGAAACACAGATGTCACCCAAACATAACTCATGTCTTAAGTAATAAAATCTAAATCTATTTGAATTATACTTGTGAATTAAGTATACTGTGAATTATACCGATAAACAGGAAATATCTGAAACTTTGTTTAAACCTTAACTGCCATAATTGGAAATATGGTTTGTCACAAGATCACATCAGCGTTTAGTGACAGATTATTATTTTATGCTTATAGTGACTTTTTGCCATCTTGAGTCTGTGTTCTCTCTTGTCCAGTATCTCATTTCCTATGTAGGCATACCTTAGCTAAAGAGATTGGTTCTGCGCTGGCCCCTCTGTGAGCTAATACCTCCAGAGTCCACTTTGGACCCCTCAAACGGGGTGGTACCGATCCACTCCAAAGCGAACCAGTGCAAACAAGACTAGTATTACTCAAATAAAGTAGTGGTCCAAGAAGAGGTAAGAGTTAAAAATTTGTTTTGTTGAAAGAAGGTATAAAATGAGACTGCTGAGACTGTTACTACTCCAAAAAGAGAAAGAGAAATACTCAAGTAAATGTAACTGAGTACTGAGTCCACCTCTGACCATGGGTATGATTGTTGGCCAATCATTTTCATTGGCTGTGTTTTGTTAATTGACATCCCCCAACACCAACAGAGATCTCACCCACAGTTCTTACTCAAGCATTACAATAAAAAAAAACAAAAAAAAAACGAAACATTAAAAAAGAAGAAACATAAACATATGTCAATCATAACTGAATGAAACGTGGAACTGAAAAACAAAAAAACATGCGTCCTTGCTGTGAGTGCGCTTGCATTTCCACAAACGTGACGCTTATTTCGCCTGAAGGTGGCTTGTTTCCATAGAATGTTACTTTGGCTAAATCCATCTAAAACTTTTAATTACACTTGGACCACACCACACTTTGTCCATCCCCAGTCATCATCTGCAACCTTGGTTTTCTCTTTGACATCAGTTTCACATTCGAAGAGCAGGTCAACTAAATAACCAGGCATGCGTTCTTCCACCTCTAAACCATTCCCTGGCTCTGTTCATCCCAGTCGTTCTCTGATGCTGAAACCCTAATTCACACTTTCAATAAATAAACAATAGCATTCTTTATGGCACACGGTCCACAACACATTATAATACATCCAAAACTCTACTGCCCACCTCCTCACACACACCTAGTCCCACAAACACATCACCCCTGTCCTCCAGAACCTCCACTGGCTCCACTGGCTCCCCATCCCTCAG
Organism: Taenioides sp. WSHXM2023; assembly: GCA_029959045.1. Classification (NCBI taxonomy): domain Eukaryota; kingdom Metazoa; phylum Chordata; class Actinopteri; order Gobiiformes; family Gobiidae; genus Taenioides; species Taenioides sp. WSHXM2023. The sequence goes on from CM057090.1 coordinate 18,980,307, forward strand.
CACATCCACTTCAAAGTCCTCCTCATCACCTTCAAAGCCCTCCACAACCAGGCCCCCTCCTCCCTCTCAGACGTGCTGCAGCCTCCCACAATCCATCCTGCTCCCTCTGCTCTTCCCATGCCAACCTCCAGTCCCTCCCCTGCAGGACCAAGCACCGAACCTGGGGAGACAGAGCCTTCTCTATCACCACCCCCACCCTCTGGAACTCCCCATCTCAGCAACTCTGTGACTGTGACTGCAAGATCTAGAGATGGGTCCCTGAGTTTAATACTGCCGCAACTCCAGACTGTTGTCACCCCAGTGGCACCGGTTGGAGGATGGGTCAAATGCAGAGAATGAATTTCCCTCCTGAGGTCTAGAGCAAAAATACACAGAAATTTAATAAGGTGTTTTTTGTTTGGTTGAGATGGAAGGATGAGATCTGTAGTAGTCCAGAGTGTGTACAAAAACAAAACACAAAAGTTGAGAAAATATAAATAAAGCTCAGTCCCCACCTGCCTTCATCCTAGTTTTATTTGGTTAACAGCTCCATACTTGTGCAGTGTGTTCGTGCCTTCAAGCGTATGATGTGACTAACATGTAATCTGCTGCTCTCCCAATAATTAGTGCAGCTACACAGACACACACAAACAGGAGAGGTGTGAGTATACAGATGTTATGTTACTGTAATATAAACAAACAGGAAGGATGTGCTCTCACAGGTGACTGTCACTGGACAAAAATCAATGTTTGAATCAATCGGCTCCTGTTAGCGCTGCTCTTCTGTCCTGCTTATGAGAACGAGATGGGATAGTGGATTAATGTCCAATCCTTTTTTTTTAGAAATACTTAGAGATGCACTCATAGAAACTGAGGTGGAATTATATTAAATTAAGATAAGCCTTTACTTGTATCACAATGGAGAAATTACAGTGTTGCAACGCAAAGTTCAACAACAACAGGAGAATAGGAAGCGTGGAATCAAAATGAAGATAGGCTATAAAGCTACAAAACTGTTGTGTGCAATTAGTGGCTCAGGATGTTAGTAATAGGTTAAGACAGTTAATTAAAGACCAGTGTTTGCATAATGTTTGCCCTCAGGTTTGTGGAGCACAGATATGCACTGATATAATACTACATTGATCATGGAGTCACTAGTCACCAGACTATTAGAAATTCTCTATGTAAAAGTAATCATCACTATTGAAATTCAAGTGAATAAATGCTTGAATGATTTACTCTGTGTGTATTAGTGAATGTATTGATTTGATAAAGATTATAAAGATGCACATTATTTCTCACTCTTTTCTTCCATTCCTTCTGTGTCACTGTGGGCCTGATCTTTTATTAACACTGCTTCTGGCACCACAGATACTACCTGTGTTTCTCAGCTTCTCTCCTTGTCTCCCTCCAACTCATCAGTCTGCAGTCCGACAGGGCCATCTATTTAATAAAGCCACACTCTCCCTCTATCGAGTAACTGCAGCGTGACCCAATGCTTAATAACCTGTTGCTTTTTAAACTATTCAATAAGGGAGCTCTTAATAGAATTTCCCTCAACCAACCTGGGATTTGCTGCTTCAATTAAAGGGCCTAATTTGAATCAAAACCTTTCAGTGGATTGTTTTTTAAACAGTGTTCAAGTTAAGATCATCAGGTTGGTGTTAATAAAGGTAAAGCATTCACTGGAAAAGAAACTCAGTATGGTTTCCACTGTTTTTTTTCCTCGTACACAAACATTAAATCAAAGTGGCAAGTTAAAAATAAAACGGTTGGTAGAATGAATAGAATAGTAAATCATTTATAAAAAAAAAAAAAAAAGAAAAGGCTTTGGTCTTCATCTGTTCTCTCTGCACTGGATCAAGAGATTTTAGTATTACACACATTTGTTTTTCTATAGACGACGCCTCCATTGATGTTTTCAGTGGAATCAAAGCAAGCATTGGTTATTTTACATCTATCACAGGATGGTGAATATTATTCAGATACTAATAAAAACAAATGGGCTGAATTCATCCAAACCTTTCTTCACTTTCTGTGATGCTAAACGATTCTATTGCAGTGTTATTATGTACAAGACTTATGTATTGAATAAGAAATAACTGCTTTATGACTCTAGTACCTGAAATCCATCTTCTAACATCTATTCAAAGGCGAAGAGTGGGCACAGAGTCTAAACAGAGATGCCCGGACTCCTGAACACTTCCACTCTCACCGCTGAACTGAATGGTTCCAACCTTTTTTCTCTTAAGTACCCCCCAAGGGCTGTCTTACACTCACTATACTGAGTACTAGTTTCTTTAATAATGATAAACATATTTACTAGTATATGGTTAAAAAAATATTATTGTTCATTCTCTAAATTGATAGTCATGCCAAAGTATATTTAACATTTTTTAAATCAAAAACTAAAACCTTTAAAATTATAATGCACCAGGAATAAGCCTCCAGCTTGATCTTTTCTCATTTTTCCTTGTCAGATATGAGTGTCTCCCTCTAGCAGCAGTGGTGCCCCTGGGGTCAGGAGTTCAATTTTCATTCTGCTCTGTCTATCCATCAGTTTTCAACACCTTTCCTGGCCCTCATTGTAAAAAAAAAATGATGTGGCAAATTATTGATGACTTGACTGTCCACAAAGTTAGCAGATGAAACGGTTGTACTTGAACATCATGTAAAAAAAAAATGTTTTGCCATTAAAAAGCCGTTAAACAAGTCCCGGGCTCTTTTAATAAACTGCTAACAGTTTAGATGAACTCAAATCTCTCTTGGAGATTATCTGAGAAACTGGAATAAAATGTGACCCTCCTCCGCAGCCTGCCCAGTGTTTATTTTAAAAGAACAACATGTCATTTGAAACTTAGCTGTTAAACGATTTGGGTGATCATTACACAAATTGCAGCCAATGATGTTCATTTATACATGATTATCCAAATTTGAGCAAGCATTTAAATATAATTATTTGTCTGTGTAATCGTTGTATTTTGGTTTTCGATTAAGAAGGATTTAGGAGCAATTTTATCAGTCTAAATAAACACAGATTAGGCAGAATATTTCTAACCTGTTTTCTTTTGTAGCCTTTCTTTTGTTTTCTACTCATAACAGATCTCAAGGACACCATTCACTGATGTCTTACATTACTGTAAACAGTAATTCAAACAAGCACAGGGAGGCATGTAAAGTCTGAGAAGGAAAAAAGTACACCTTTACATAGAAACGTCTATTTAGAATTTACCTTCACTTAAACTAACTACTACTGTTTAAATAGTCCACTTGAACAGCTACTGTACTTAGGGTTAAACCAAGTGTCTCATCAAATTTTTGTGTATTATTGTTAGAAGAAACATGTCATGATTTTACAATTATTCATTATTATTCCCTTTAAATTCTGGACGCCTCCCTCGGGAGGTGTTCCGGGCATGTCCCACCGGAAGGAGGCCTGTCTCTTGGCTGGCCTGGGAAAGCCTTGGGGTCCCCCGGAAGGAGCTGGACGAAGTGTCTGGGGTGAAGGAAGTCTGGGAGTCCCTGCTTAGACTGCTGCCCCACGATCCGGCCCTGGATAAGCAGAAGAAAATGCATGGATATTTGCCTGGGGGATGCAATGGCATCGACTGCCAGTGTGTTTAATGCCCCAGAACTCAATAAACAGGTATAAATATTAATCTCAGCCATTACCAAACCAAAGCAAGCCTTTAGCCAGTATAGGCCAGGCTAATTTAAGTGGCATACAGTATCTCAGTGCATAGCAGACAGCCTAATGGAATCCATCCTGTGTGCAGCTGTACATATAAAATACCACATTACCTATGCTAAAGAGACCACATGAAAAATACAGTAATGATATGAATCCCAAATATTATGCAAGAAGTAGTAGAGTGAATAACAATCACCCCATTGCACTTGGCCCTTTGACACTCACAGTAAAGAAAGTCTGAAGGCTGGTGTGACCAACACAGCCCTCAGTCCTCATGAAATCTAAAATGTCACATCATTCCACAGTGACTGGCTGCAGGGGAGAGAAAGTACAATGCCATAATAAGCATCATGACTTTGTTTTGCACAAAAGACTGGATTAGAAGAAAGAGTCAGCAGCACGTCCAAATGCCTTGAAGGTCTGATTTTGTCAGCAAGTTTATGTTGTAAGAAACTAGAACCATGTAAAAAGTTTGATGATTCATTTAGTAATTCAATGCCTTTTTACCTAGATAACATGACTTCATTACAGTTCAGTATAAGACCTACAGTTAAATAAAAGATCTTGTTTTGGATTTGAATGTTTATTTTGCAGCTTGAAGTTTCAAAGCCAGTACTTTATTTTATGGCTATTGAACTCTCAGTACAGTACCACTATGTTATTCACAATAATTCAAATCTTAGAATAGTAAAATGCTATAGGCAAAAGTCAAGACCAAAGGATTTAGCCAAAAGCAGCAGTTAATAATAAGTGGTTACACCTGATTTGGATCCTTGCGTTTAGCAGACAATATTGTGATGACCTAAAGTTGGTGTGAGCTGAGGGGAAATGCTTTGAAAATCATAGTAGTCAGTCTCTTTTCATTAGTGATGCTCTCACAATTTACAGTCTCTTGTTTTATGCGCCCTGGAGTGCTCGCCATATACCAGAGTGCGGTTAAGTAAAGCAATCAGGTCTTATTAGGCTGTTAATGAGCCTAATGAATTTGACTCTGGGGTAAACAGCTGTATGGAGACGGTCTCCAGAGAAGCCTTCGATACAGGCTATGCAGTCATTCACAAAGTTAGGGACAGACCCAAATTCTCATGACAAGGAAAACAAAAAGAGATGGAACTTAAAGGTGCATTGTGTAACTTTTCTGGTGGAGGGTCTGCAACCTGCTTTTGTCTATGGAGATGTGATTGCTTTGTCTGGAATGTTTCACAGTATAGTATTAAACCTTTCTATCTTCATGGAGACCAAAGCAAACCAAGTTACAGATCAGATCTGTGGAGTGGCAACCCCACTCACAGTCAGAATGCATAATTTAGAGCTGTTTAATGTAATAATGCAGAGCATTCCAGACAGAGCAGTGGATATCCATAGAAACAAGCATGTGATGTGCACACATGCTTGCAGTGATGGACGCCCAACACCATTAACGTCATAACAACAAATAGAAGCTCAATTGTTCACACCTCCAATGGATAGTTGCAGCTCACACTAGCAAGCAACTTTTTTTTTCAGTTGTACCAAAATGACTACGCAAAGCTGCCAAATCCTACATGTATCACAGATTAAGTACAGAGCAGTGGGTGTATACTGGTGGCGGTGAAGAGAGTTGATTGGCAAAATGGCGTCTTGAAAATAAGCAATTAAAGACTGCTCAAACATGCACAAATCACTCAGAATATAACTGTGAGTAAGTAAATGGTGAGAGGAAATAACTATTAACTAACATGGTTAAAAGCGCTGAAAAGTCAGTTTTGGATAATAGGTCCACTTTAAAAAGAAAAGACAGAAAACACAAATTATGGTTTAAGATTCTGTTCCGATTGCACACTGTAAACAACTCCAGGTGCATCAACATTTGAGATGACTGAAAACTAAATCTAAAAATCCCATGCAATTCAGAACATGTCTGTAGAGCAACAGGTGAGATATTTCTATAAAAAGAGACAAAATATTTTGTTCCTTGAAGATGACATTGTGTCATCTAAATACTTGCAGCTTCTGCTATTTGATCATTTCGCCAACTCAAATTACGATTTTGATTTGATATGATCAATTGTGCAACCATACTTCTTTTACAATACTAATCTTAACAAATCACATTGAGACTGAACATACTGTGAGATTTTATTTTTTTTTCCTGAAGGAAATGTGTCCTCTGCACTTGACCCATTCTTCTATGACACTGTGAAAGTCTGTCAAGAGCATAGTACACACAGTGCAGTGTTTTGTTTTTACACCGTATTGAGTATGTTTCTAAGCATACTTTTCTAACTGTATTTGCCCCCTGACTCACTAGTTTCGACATTTTCCTTAAACTTTTCACTGAACTTTTTTAGGTCAAAACTGCTATTTTGGGAAACACTGAGTGATTTTTGGATGTTGGCAATTACTGTCCATTTCTATAGAGATAGAGATGGTTTGGGGGCATTAATGTGGGTTAGGGTGTACCTGCACAGATAACATTGGTGGAAGGATGCTGAGGTTGGAACTGTCAGAAAGTAAGAGGGGAGATTTGATGTGAAAAGGTACATAAGGTTATCTGGTGAGGAGAGGATGCAGTCTGGGCTAAATGGAGGAAGATGATTGGCTGACAACTGAAAAAGAACGGTCGATACCAAAAGCAGTTTTAGGCTATTTATTGGAATATATACAACGGTTTTATCACTCCCCTGAAGCAACACGATGCTTCAGGCACAAGACAAATCCAATAAATTTTAACCAGCTATTGACCACATTTCATTATTGCTCAGCTCAAATAGATAAATGAGCGTTCACCTTTAGCTCTTCTCTTGAATAAGCCTGTCCATTATTCAGGTGTAAGGTTCACAGGTCAGCTCTCATTAGCATTGTGGACCATCTTAATTCGGTTGACACGGTGACAATTGATTAACAATACACTTCACTGTAGCTTTAGGTTCATCTTTTCTGTCAGCTGTCAATCTATTCACTTTATTAAACATGCTATAGTGTATGTTGTGCTATAGAAATGCTTTATTATTATTATCCATTTTTCTTCATTAAAATGATGTATTGATTAGCAGGTGGTAGTGCCAGAACTTGAGATTAACAAATCGTTATGGGGATGAGAGAGCTAAATGAGATTGAAAGATAGGACAGCTCAAGGGTCCCAAGTCATTAACCAACTGCTTAGTGACTTATAACGATGCCATTATGGCTTCATCGTGGTAAAGATATAAGGCGTGGAAATTAAGATTTATGGGTGCTTGGAACAACACAAAGAAAAACAGGAAAACAGGAAAATGGCAGCAGTAATAAACGTGATGAATTAGAACTATGGGTAAAATCATTAAATTTCCACCCAACCAGCATTTTTAATAGATTCATCAGTTACATGGAGCAGTGAGAATGATGTTAATTTATAACCAAATGGGTTGCCTATGCACACACATTTATTAATACAAACTGTTTTTATTTTAAAGGACAAATGTTGATTTAAAATGGTGTAAGAAAACAATCTTGAACCATAGGAAATTTGTCTTAATCAACACACCTTAAACTGTTTGCTTGGGCACAGATATCCACATAGAACACTTGGGCTGGATTTTACACACATTATATTTGGAAAATGCCCCTACAAGAAATGTGAGATTGAATGCAGGGTTGAGGGTGCCACAGTATGTAACAAACAACAGTGATGCCAATTAATGAATTCATTAATTACAAATCTGTAAGTAAGAGTGCATGCTTTTTAAGCTTTTTTTTTTTTTTTTTTTTTTTTTTTAAGCATTTTAAATTAAAGAAAGGCCTGATGGATAGAATAAATGCTATACAGCAGAACATCCAGGCAAAACAATTACATCTTATGGAGACAAGCAGGTTGGCAGGCCCTCCACCAGAAAATTCACAGAATGCCCTTTTAATTCAATGTTTTGAGTATAATAAAATGCTTTAAAAAAGCTTAAAACTGTCCATTTTGTTATACCAATGTATTGTTCAGTTGTTTTAGATCGTGGTGGAGACATAAAGGAATAGGATGAAGTGAACCATAGAGAAAACTCTTCTTTAAAATAAACGGATAAAGAAAGACAACTGGATCCCTGTCAATACTTAGTGTTTATGATGCAAGTTACAAACCTCCTCTAAAGGGCACAACAGAGCATGAGGGAGGCAATTAAACTATGGGGCAACCATAGTCTCCTCTAGAAATGGAAAACACAGCTTAGCATGTCAGCATACCCAATGCCTTTTTCCAAGTTTAAAGTGGTTGGGATAAGAAACAGCCCCACGAGTCTTCTAAAATAGAATCTGCCAACAAACACAATAACTGGTTAAGTGAAATATTCACCTGTTTCTAGGATCCAAAGGGATAAAACCCACAGAACTGCTGCAATGAACAAAATGAGGTTTCTTCCAACTCTGTGAAAAATTCTCTGCATTACAACTCCCAATTCCACTGGCGAGCAGTCAGCACTCAGGTGTCCCGAGGTGCAGTCCAAGTAAAGCATGCCTCCCATTCCCGACTTTTTACCCAAAGCAAATAACACCCCATGATTTCATTAGACTCCTTCCTCTGTGGTATAGGGCATCTGCTGAAAAACAGTATAATGCATCAACACAGAACCAATATGTACAAAAGCATGTGTTACCGTGACGATTATGGCTGTTTCCTTTGCTCACTGCTCTCTCAGGATTACACAGATAATCCCCCAGGTGTACGAGGCAACACCATGTGAAAGATAAGAATCCTTTATGTGCTAATGCAGAGCTGTTGATTTTAGGAGATATGTGGTTTACAAGATGAGTGCTGCCGTTAGCTTACCAATTTCTCCTGCATTCAACATTTTTCTACTGAATACACACATCTCTTTATTATAGCAGCAATAGTGAAAGGTAGTGGGGATTCCTGAATCAGGGCATTGTAAAAACTGCAGCTCTTTTATATTTCATTTTTTATTTAATATTTGTTTGACCTGCGATAGCACTAGCTATTTTTTTAGTTTATTAATTTATTCTTTTATAGTACTTTGTGTGTTTTTATTCTATGGCCCATGTTGGCTCAAAGTGTTATTGTTTTAATTGTTAACAGTACATCTTCAACTACTGCACATGTTTTTCAATGTGGTTTTACAGCAAATGGAAAATAAACTGTCAAGTACTAGTCAAATAACATATGGTCATACCTTCTTGAATGCCCAATATCGTCTGATTTTGGAAGCTGAAATAAGAGGAAGCAGCGGAGACAATTAAAAAAAAAAATATATATATATATATATAACAATAACAAAGGCATCTGTTTGTTCTTTCAGTTTGATTTTAAAAGCTTATAAAAAGCATTGCAGTTCACATCAAGTCGTTTTGCAACATGTTTTACACACACAGAACAGAAATGTAATCGCTAGACTGTAAAGCAGGTGGGCTGGTGATGTTTGTGGGGGCCCTGATTCTGTTACACTCGTATTACAGTTTGTTGCATATGGGCTGCATAAAACACCAGTGATTTTCATTATCTATAACATTATCTTTATGGTCTTATACATCCCAATTCAGGTGATAGAAATGATGATTCTGCATACAATTTTACCATTTCAAATCATACAGTGCTCAGTGGTTGTGTGCTCTCCAGTTGAAATAAGGCTTTTGTACCCCACGGAAAACAAAAAGATGGAAGGTAATGGTGTGGTAATGGGTGTAGGCTGTCTGTCTGAGGCTGTTAGAAGCCCATCCATCGCTTTTGCCATGTACACCACTGTGATGGATGCACAAGAACAGCCCCAGGACATCAGCCCACCTGTGTAAGCACGAATGAACACCGCAACTTGCCTTTCCTTTAGGTGCAACATAAAAAATCCATGAATATTCGGTGCATCACGGGAGAGCACATCCCCGGGGAGAGAGATATAAGCTACAAGGCTGAATATGCGATGAAGATGTGTTTGTACGGTATCAGATCTAGCCAAAAGAAAAGTAATCAACACCCATTAGGACATCTGAGTCCCAACAATCAATATTTTTCTGTCAGCTTCACTGTTTCACACTTGTACTTGGCCAGGGGACACAATTTCTATGCTTTAAAACCTATCTGCTGCTGGGAGCTTAAGGCTTGAGAGAGGAAATTAAATCATTGACTTGAACAGCAAACTTGAGAGAAGTTTGACAACAAAGAGCTCAGAAGGAAACTACAAAATAAAGGGTTGTGGTTGTGAAGAGGTGTAGATAAGAAGTGTATAAAACAGGCAGCCAGGTTTGCAATGTATGAAAGGCTGACAGGGGAGTGCACGGTAAAGAAAGTGCTTTGTGTCTATTTATCTGGGTCCTTGATGCTACAAAAGCCAGCTGCCATTCCCAAGATGGCCACCTACATAACAGCAGGCTGCCAGAAATCATGACCAAAGGCTTATTGAAAAATGACCTAGCTGCAAGCCAGAATAATAAATCCTTTAGTAAGAAGAATGGTCAATTCGAGAGACATATCAAGGCCAAAAACATATATTCTGCAAAACGAAAAATATTCACAAAGAATCACAGTGTGATGAGCTGAAAAATTGTTCCCTGTCTGAAAATGCACAAGTGACTGAGGGAGCGCAGAGAGGATACAAGTGTTTGTTTTTGTGTTGGAAAAAGGCAAATCCCATTCTCTCAAGGACACAAGGATCCTAACTTTTTTTTTTTTTTAATACATAAGGAAAGTTTCCTGGTTCATTGTGTAACATATTTTCAAGTTTGGAACCTTCCCACATGCCTCACAATTCTGACTTTTATAAATTTAACTACACAACATTTTCTAGTATGTTTTCCTTTTTTCCTCTAATGGTGCACTATGACGTTTTGGTAGATGGTCCACCACTTCCTTGTCTCCATGGAATGCCTGGACTGTTCCGTAGTAATGCATTTAACTTATACATCTCCATATATCTTCAAGGAGACAAGCAGGTGGAGCAAGATACATAAGTTTAAAGAGCCATTAAACACCCTCACAAAGCTTTACTCCGCCCCTAAGCAAAATCTGAAAAATTCTCCAGAGTGGGCGGTGCCTGGTGGGTTGGGAGGAGCGGTGTGGGGCGGGCTCTGGAGCAGTGATTGACAGCCGACTGAAAGCCACAACAATCCAACATGGCCAGTTGTGCTCCAGACTGTAAAACAGAGCGGACATTTGTGCTCGGATCACGTCCCTTTTCTCCAGACACGGCGGGACATCACAGTGTCCAGGGGTGCCAGGTATTCAAATTCAAATGTAGTGGCTGTAGTTGATCCTTAAGAAGCCGTTACAGACACGGCTTTTAACTCAAAAGTCAGATTTTTAACAAATATGCACTAAAATGTCAAAATAAGGCCATAGATAGGTATACACTTCTATTTTAGACCCATTTACACAGCTAATCAGTAGAAAAAAAAAGTGATTTTGGTGTTTAGTGGCCATTTCAGTCAAAGAAATAACATCTCCATGGAGACAGGCAGGTAGTAGACCCTCCACCATAACAAGTAACATTGTACACCTTTAAATTTTGTAATTTCTTCATGACTACCACAATAATGCTAGTTAACTACTCCTGACCAACTACTTGGCTCACATCTGGTGCACTGGAAAGATTGCACCTTTAGCATCGAAAGGACAGATCAAATGCAAACAATTAATTTCACACAGTGACAATAAAGTTTAAAGTCTTAACCTTATTTAGAGCTGTCATAGGAATACCTTCTACATTATGATACACTGGTTTTCAATAGAAGAGAAGCACAAAGTACTTACAATGAGTACATAATCATGTTGGTATTTTTACTCCCATTGAGCGAGTCACCAGTGTCAACAAACAATGTGTCATCACGCTGAAAGGGTTTGCATTAGTGAGACTTGTCAAAGAGGAACTTTTAGCCATTGGATATTCTATTTGTCTGTGTCTATCCATCACAGAGGCTAAATGCAATCTTTTAACAAGGCCTTATGCACCTAAAACAACATTTGAGAAATTATCATACAGTGGTACACTTTAGACTAAAATCATGTTTCTTCCAAAAACAGTGTAAGAATTGGCATTACAATGCACGATACATTACTCTAGCATGAATGAAAATTACTTCTGGGAATGTCTTATTCAAAAAGAAAACATAAATGTGCATTATGTAACTTCTCTGATTTCACCTGCTTGGTTTTGCAGAAATGCCATTACATTGCCTTAATTGAACATATTTGTCTTGCATTTATTCTGCTGTATGTGTTTCATTTATTTATTTATAAAAAAACATGCATAATTACTGTGATTGGGCTTGCCTCTTAACAGATCTGATATGTAAATTGGCCTATTGGCGCCACCTGGTTTGATCCATGGAGATAGATAAGTTAAATTTTAAATTTTAAAGTTTTTCGGGCTAGGCAATGCAATAAACAACTCCTTGGAAACAAGCAGGTGGTGGATCCTCAACCAGAAGTGTGACATAGTGCACCTCAACTTTTTGGGTTGTTTGTTGCGAAGTGTAAGCACCTTCCTGTTGATTTCCATAGAGGAGAGTCCTGCACATTGCTTATCCCATCTCCATCAATTTCACTCACAACAAATGAGGTCATCTGAGATCAAGGAGAGAGCTGCAGAGGAAAACACATATTTCTGCATCATTTCTAGCTTAGTGTCTTCCCTTCCTCTCATTGTCACCATTCATTTTAGAGCCTGTCTGCTTGTTTTCTGCTACAGCAACATCACAAGGTCAACTCAGCCAATTACTCCCCTTGTCTGAGCCAGTTAGAGTGTCCTTCTGGCCTCTTCAGCCCCTCTTCAGGCACGATCAATAGCACTCACGCTCCAAACTTAGAACATTTCTGGCTCTATTAGCAACATGCCACGCTCCATTAAGCATCAGATGTTTGAAACTGTAAGTCCAAATGAAATATATAAAATGATGTGGAACGTATGAAAACCTCATTTAATAATAGTATTACAAAGTGACTGTGTCTTGCAGGGGAATTGTTATTATAATGCATCAATGGTTTTGAAGATTTTTCTTCACTAAAATAATTTCACAAGTTAAAAAGATAACATTTCAGAGTGTATCACTAATAGCTCATAAAGCAAATAGTTTGTATAGAGGCATGATGAATTTCTTCTTCCTCAAGGGAAAATTAGTTTAAATGTTTAAAACAGTTTGTTTAAGTTCAGTTAATTGAGTCATTTTGCAGTAACATTATAAGTATGTTGTTTTTTAAACCAATTGATGGCAGATGTGAAACCTGTAATAGCTATACCATATTAGGGCAGCGAGATTCATTAAAATCAAATAACGATTTGAAAGGACACAGAGAGCAAATAGCAAAGACAGCAGTTTTTGAAGTACCATAACGTTCTCCACATACAACAAAATATTATTCTGCGTAACACCAAGTTACCCTGGAGTTTAGAACTATACAAACAAATATTCTGAAATGTGATTCTTTTATTGGTTTGTCAGTTCATATTTCAGTCTTTTTGCCAATTCTTCTAGATGCATTTAAAATGATAAAACTTCAAAAACTTTCAACAGAATCCTATTATTAAAATATGAATCGTAAATCTCACCACAGTGTTTGTCAGAAAAATCGCAATCTGATACTTTCCCAAACTGTTCAGCCCTAATGTATATTTCTTCTTGAAATGGTGCAGCAAAACAAAGTCATTAGTTCCATTAGGTCTGCCTTTTTCTGCCTCACTGTGGTGGGTTTGGCTAACACACAGAGCCCTTTAAACCTCTGGCTGATTGCTGGAGTTTCAGCTTACTATGCTACACTGGTCTATCTATCAGAGCAACACATTCCCATGCACATTCCCAACGTGAGCGAGGCTGTGTGCGCCGTGCGGGTTGCTAATAGATACGCATGCTATATTGATCTTATCATGTAGTTTGTGTGTAGAAAGCATGTTTGCGTTTGAGATATGAGAAATGTGTTGATTAAAACGTTATAATGCAAATCCCTTTATATCTCAAATAGTAAAACAAAAAAAACAAATAAAAAAATTAATTAGAAACCATACTGACACGCTCTAAAATGTAACGTACATACAAAATAGAGCCAATGACAACAGGCGAGGGTTAACAGGGACCCTCACCTGGGTTAATCTGCCAGTCCCTTGTTTGATTTCAGAGTGAATAGGGCTGATTACATATTATGACTGACAATGACTTTACACCATATGACGTAGTTTACCAGCACAAGGTCAACACGTTTTGTTCACTATTATGAATTAGATTAGCGTTTGGACAATCTGATAAAAGAGTCCTCTGTCACATGAGGGGGCGGACTGGTCTGATGGGGAAACCCAGTATATCAGATGGTAACAGTATAGCACACATACATCGGTCTAACTGAAGAAAAGAAAAAGAAAAGAGACTAGACAGGCTGTTGAAAAAAAGAAAAAAAAACTGACCAATGACGTTCTAGGCTGTGATGTGTTTGTAGTAGACCAATAAGAAGCGCAATCAAAAAGCACACAGAAGGGAGTCATGGCCAAAACTAGGGTCATATGAGGTGATGCAGATTCCAGACATTTTACGGGTTCAGTTTAAATAAATTAAACATAAGGCTGCCAAGTGGTTGGAACATTCGCCCACCAACTAGAAGGATAGCTAGCAGTTTGGTGTTTTCCATGTGGGGTGGTAAAATGCAAAGCATCCAAGGATATGAAGGAATACACTACCAGCCAAAAGTTTGGACTCACCCTCTCATTCAATGACATTTAATATACAGACAGAAGACATCATATATATGAAGTAAGATATATGGAATTATTTATTAAAGAAAAAGTAAATAACAAAATATTTTTCGACAAGGCAAAAAGTGGATAATTTGAGGATCTGGTTATAAAATAATGCCTTAGTAGTAAACATATATTAATTTAATGCTATTGTCAATACAGTTATTGAGTTATCTTATTTACACTGCCATGTTTTAAGGCAGATAAAAGCACAAACCTCTTCGTGCTGAGATCCACCATTGTTTTCTATAGTAGTGCCCTGTAGAATCTGTGCATCATCTGTGCTGTTTTAGACGGGACACATGGATATGACCTTTTCTCCTGATCTGATTAGTCTGTCTGCCCGTGGGTGTGTCTGTCTCTGTCCTAAAGACAAATGAAAGTGACTCAAGTCCTGTCACACATCGTCCACACCCAAACAGGTGAAAAGTATGCAACAAAACAGTAATCAATAGAACACAATAATCAATGGCAGCTAAAACAATTGATGCATTGTACATATGTTACAGAACAACTGCTATTCCTATTTTTTTTCTAAAGCTGTTTGGAGGTTAAGCAACATAATCCCACAAAGACAATGATGACAGGTTGCATCGTTAAAATGCCAGTCATGCAATGCCATCCCAAAGGCAGAGCTATCAGTCAAGGAAAAAGAAAGAGGGACTGCTCACAATGACATCGTTTGAATTCCCAGTACTGACTCCCAAACACATGTGCAGGTTTAATGCTTAAAAAATCTATTCAGTTCTCAAAGATTTACCCCTTTCTTCTTTCAAGATAATCCTTAACACAAATGTACAGTACGCTGCTGTTTTACATGTAATACAAGAAACAAAATGTGGCTACAGTTGCCCGTGTGTAAGGGCTTATTCAAAAAGGATCTTATTTCCGCAAAGGATAATGGCACTAATCCATAATGCATTAGGTCATTAGGAAACACCAAAGGAGCTCAAGAAAACATGCATCAACCCTGACACTCACACAAGATGAATGAAAAAGGAAACAAAACTGAGCCAGAGGCGTACAGTGGACAGCAATCCTCCAGTGACCTTCAGGACCACACTCACTGCATGAGTCTCCAGGGCTGCATGTGTCTGACTGTGGGTGAGCCACAGCCTGTAGGCTAGGGCTTCACAATGTTACAACAAATAAGAGAGGATACAGAATTTAACTGGGCATGTGGCTGCAATTTATTTTACACTTACTACACAACTACCTAGATAAGAACAATATATTGCACAGTGTAAGAACCTTTAATAACATGATAACAACATTACATTCAGGTTACAGGTCGTTGCACAGTGTATGAAATTTAGGTAGATACAGTTTAAGTGTAGTGTAAGTGTAGTAGTATTTTTTTTTTAAGTTTGACTGTTAAAGGGCCCGTATTGCACTATTTTCTGATCTATGTTATAATGACATTTCCTAATCAAAAACATACCTAGAGTTGTGTTTTGTTTCATTCACACGTTTAACACACAAATCATGTAAATGTAGGCAGACTTCTTCTCTCAAACAGAAGACACTCTGTTCCACCCTGTGATGTCATGTGGTAATACAGGAAGTGCTCCAGTGTGTTGCTCCAGTGTGTTTTTATACTCCACACTCACTAGAATTATTTGGATGATTTCAGCCCTGGAATTGTCCATCTCTACTTAAAGGTAGTTGTTAACTTGAGAAATACATGACATCACACAGTGGAACAGAGCATTTTGAGCTTTGGAGATGTAGACAGACAAATAATAAAGAATTATTCAAACGTGTGAATGAAACAAAGCACAACTTCAGGTATGTGTTTGATGAGATAACAACATTATAACATGGCTTAAAGCTCACAAGAGTCCATTTTGTGTAATAAAGGACCTTGATTGACTTGTATTTAGGCACATTTCAATACATACAAAACAGAATTGACCAAGATAAAATATTCCAAATTTTTCAAATACCTGAGGGTCAAAAGAAGTTTAATAGTTTAAAAATGATCTGTGTGAAGACACTAAAATGTGTTCCATTTATGAACCTCCTCGGGATATTGCGGTCACATGGCAATATTTTGAATGCCACCACTTAAACACACCACCAGAGCATCAGAACCATGACTTTAGAACATAAACGAGAAGCAATGTCTACGATTACATGATTTATGGATGAGATACAGCATTAGGTTTACTTTTATCACACTGTCCCTCTTGCCATTTTAAATGCATAAATATTGCATTGACTGTTCAGGGTTACAGGCACTTTAATATCAGTGAAATACACTTAACACAGAGCTGGAGGAGGGCGTTTCCATGGTGCCTGCCCACTCTCCACAGTACAACATATTATTATTGCCACATCTAAACAATGTGCATAAATAAAAATAAATACAGGCTGGGAAAGCTGGGAATTATTTTATTCTCATAAATAAATGTAAGATGAGATTCAGAAGCATTTTATTGTTGCATCGATTTTCACATACTATACAACACTTCCTCCAGCTAAAGTAGTACCGACCAAGCTTAAGATCTGGAGATGGGTCCCTGGACGCGGCATTGCAGTGCATAATGTTCCTCACAGATTTCCCTAGCAGAACTGAAGGATGGGCCAAATGCAGAGGACAAATTTTCCCAAACCTTAACAATGAATAATCCTTGACGAAAGCAAAGGTGATCATAACATGACTGTTTTCAAACTGCAAAACCAGTTAAAGGTACCAGTTACAAAGGTTCATTGCACACTTTGTTTTGGTGGTGGATGTGTCATCATCTGTAAGAAATGCACATAATTCTCTATTCCCATTTTTCACAATTTATTGATTTCATTATTTTGAAAGCCATTTAGTAAATAAAACAAAACTGCTTTTCAGTGGTACTACAACTGATAACGTAGTGTTTCTTCTTGCACTCCTTACCACAATAAAGCCTGTCTGAATGAATTCAGAGGTCTGTGAGTAATGTTAGATGTATTATGTTAATGGCCGCTTGGGCTCAGAGCTTCACGAGGAAAGCAGTGATAACAGACACAAGCTCCGACCATTCATCTTCAGTGGGACAATATAATAACAAAAGGACTGTACATAAACATTACAGATATCATCATGCTGAGGTTGTGTCACTGAATCAAAAACTCATAACATGTGAAATACTTAAAGCAATACTTAAAGCAATAATAACACATACACAAGCTCTCTATCTATCATTCATCTTAGGTTTATACATGTTATAAAGGCAACTCTCATTTACAAAAGATAATTCATAGTATGCAAGAGACGGTGCTAATGAAAAAAATGACTCAGGACTCAATCGCAGTCACAAATTTTCAAGTGCAGGATATTGCTACAGAAAATATCCTGATAATCCTTAAAATATCCTGATAATAATTAAACTACAATATGCCACTGACACACTAAGAACAAATGAAAATCACTGTATCCTTTTTCTAGATGGATCATATTGTGAAAAAGATATGAGCTGCAATAAATCAGTGGCACAATCAAACACTTTAGTAGTTACCTGGCATATATAATGAGTCTTGAACAGTTCCCTGCTAATGCAAAGAACAATACGTTTCATAATTATTGTGATAGGCCCTGTCAAGAGCATATTTCAAAGTATTGGACATTCCCATTAAATTCTATTTTAGGTATCCTTGCACTGTATATATGTCTGTCTGCTCCACCTCACTTCATGCTCTTTAATGTAATAATTGATTTGGTGAACTCAGGAAACCCAGGCACTGATTGGGTTGCAAGGACATAGGAAGTTCACATGCCCACTCAGAGAGAGAGAGACAGAAAGAAAGAGAGACAAAGCCAAAGAGAGAAAGGGAAAAAGAAAGAGAGACAGAGAGAAACAAAGACAGAAACAGAGAGAAAGAGAGAGAGAGAAGAAAGAGAAGAGAAAGAGAGAGAGAGAGAAAGAGAGTTTTTCTTAATTTTTTTTTTTAGATTTAATATTCTCCACACACACTATTGTCCACTCCACACTAACTTTCCCAACTATTTAAAAACCCACCCTTAGTCCATCTAACTCACTGCTATCAGCACTAACATAGATTATATCATGTCAATTTGAGTGATTGGAGAAAAGTGCATTGAATTGTTTTTCATTTTGTAGCTTTAAATGCGGTGAAAGGAAAAGTGACAAAACGTAATAGGTCCCTCCAAGCGGCCACCATGAAATGCCAAACAGACACTGCATAAAATAAATTAAATGTATGTCATGTATTATAATAACCATAAACAACACAATAACTGTGGCGGCAGCATGTTCTGTCTGTTTCAATATAAATAGATGCATTGTCTTGAATAAATCATTTGGCTGTTGATATATGCCGACTGCAGACTGCTTTAGGACAAATGGAACTGTGGCCACATAATCACCACAATCCATTCCGAGACATGTTAATATTTCTAACATGGCCAAAGGCTGAACACCTACAACGTCTGTTTGGGAAATATTACATTTAGAGATACATTACAAAAAGAGAAAGACAAACTTTACCAATCTGGAGTTATAAAGCAAAGTCCTAACACAAAGTTTAAGGGATTAACAACTTTTTAATTGTCAAATTAGTGTAGAAACTTGGCAGGCAGATTTTTGGCATATTGGGAACGAATGAGGAATTAAGAGCTTAACACAACAGACTCTGCTCTGTGTACATTTCCTCAAACAGCTTCAAATGCATTTGCTTTGCTTCGTTTGCCCTAGTTTGCATTTCAACTTTACGGGATAATTACTGGTGTAAACACAGGATCTACATCCACCTGCTTCAGCTTCTTTCCTGTTTACTTCAGATCTTACGCTGGGACATTGCCAAGACAAAATAATAACACAAAAATGTAACTGCACTGAATCTCCTGCTATAGCTATAGCAGAAATGAGCAAGAGCTGACATAAAATGGTTTCTTTCTTATAGAGTAACTTTGTTGTTTGCATGTTTATTTCACTTGTGTAGTTTAGAAAGATCAATACTTTGAGTCCATATTCATAATAACCAAATGCAGAAAACCAAACTCAATTTAAATCACCATGTAGTAGTAACAATGCACTACCTCCCCACACATGGCACTATATACAAAAGGCACAGAGGAACCCTGATGTCCCCAAACCATCGGGCTGTGGATGTGCCAAGAAATGTTGTCCATACACACAGTGAACAGAACCGGTGACAAAAGGTATATCTACAGGAGACCAACATGCACAGGAGCAGGTCTGACTTAGTGCCAGCAATGTGAATCAAGCTCCTCTGTATATTACTCCTTCATCCAAGGTACTACAATCATCCAGATTCTCCTTTCCAATATCCACAAACTTTCCAGGTACTGGTGTGTAGTATCCTCCAAAATGTAATGAAATAAATACATCTATGTCACAATGCTGCATTTAGCCTTCATTCTTCAAGCTAGTGTGTGGCTTGATGACAGTGAAGATCCGCATATATAATAAAAGTAGGCACCGATCTGAGTAAAGTATCATATGAGGACAGCATGAAAAGACATAAAAAGAGCATCACAGAGAGCAGTGGCCTATAGCAGGAATAACAAGGTCACAGCTCATATAAGCCCAGTTCTGTTGAGTAAAAGAACATGAACTACACACACAGCGAAAACAGTAATGACATCCACAGAGAGAGAGGGAGAGGGAGAGAAAGAGCTGCAGTTTAATACAGCTCCAGAGAACAGTGTAAACACTAACACGTGTACTATACAGCCTACAGGTCTGTATCATTGGAAGGACAAATCCATTAAATGAACTGTGTGCGACATAAAAGCCTGTCAATGCACTATGTACACAACAATGTCATTCCCAAATAGTAATACTACAATGTTTGATATTATTTTATTTTATTTATTTGACCTTTATTTAACCAGGATAGTCCCCCTGAGATTAAGACTCCCTTTTTCAGGGGAGTCCTGGCCCCACAGAGACAATTAAGTGTACCTTAACCTTAAAATAGGGACTAAACTGGAATGTACCATTGTGATTAATATAATAAAAATAATAATAATTAATAATACAAATATATATATATTAACAAATTAAAATATATCACTGGTAAATGTGTACAAAACATGATTAATATTATAACTGCTCGAAAGTGCCAAAATTGTTTACAGTTTAGTTTTTGAAATCCAACAATTGCTGCACAGTGCACTTAGGACACCAGACAAGAACTATATGTACTGTGCAACTGCAGCGAGTTTGGTAGAGTAACAGGCTTATGTTAGCCTGTGTTAGCCTTCCTGGACATACATGTGCACACAGACTTTGTGATGGCCCATTAGACAGGCTACAGTGAGGGGAGGAGACAGCTATCGATTCATAAGGGTGCAGGTCCAGCAGCACTCCTCAGGCTGTCACTTTTACTGCACTGCCCCTCTGCTGTTGGCTCAACCAACAGCCCCTTTTGGGAATTGATTCTCCAATTACAGCGTGTCTCCTGTGGCGTTAATCACTTTAGTCCATTTGATATTTCACTGGGGATGGATGTTTTCAAACACATGACAATCCATATTAATATATTTGCAATTAATTTTGTAATAAATGACTGGACTTGGAGCTTTTTTGATTGTGAATAACAAAATTAGCTTCAATGGAGGTGTTAATGCTTTACTGTCATTGAACTTACCTATCATTCATATATTCTTTTACATAGCAAGACATATAAATAAAATATACGAGTCGGTGCCTTTTCCCAGAATTGATCTTTAACTTGATCCCACCTGTCTCCACAGAGATAGATAAATTTAATCACATACTGGCCATACATTCTAGTCAAAGAAATAAGCATCTCCATAAAGACACGGTGATGTTGGACCCCCTACTATAGTTACATATTGTACCTTTAAGGTAAGAAAAGGTGATGTTTTGTTTGTCACTAAACATACAAGTTGTACAACAAAAGTGCATGGGTCAGATGAAGCCAAGCAGACACAGAGGAACATGCAAACTCCTCACACAAGCAAGAATCTTAACAACTGCAGGACAATTCTCTTAAACTGATTTGCATTTATAGCCACCAGAGTTTTCGGTCACATTGCATCATACATCAATTAGTAGCTTCCTTGTGCAATATTTTCCAGATAAAACAGCCTATGACACATCAGAGTCTCTGAGTATAACTTGTTAATGACAATGGTGGTGACTAGACAAGATAAAAAGCATTACGCTCGCTTAGAAACATCTACAATTATGTGTAATACTCTCCCCCGGGTTTCTCATGAGCCTCACTGCTTTGATCTGGGCCGGATAAAAGAAGTGAGGGTCAGACAGTTGGACTGCATGGAGCTAAGTAAGCATCGTACACTCACACACACACACACACACACACACACACACACACACACGCACTTGGTGAATATTACTGGCAGTTTTGCCTTTTTATCCCTTTGCATGGTCTATTCAAGCACTGCTCCATAGTCAAAGTGCTCCCACTTTTAATATAAATGTTCGTTCTTACACTAGTCAAAGACGTTGACAGGATCTTTTCAGGCTTAGATCTTTTTCATGTATCCTCTTCTCTCCATAAATTTGGATATCTTTCTTCTGTTCTGGTACCTGAGAGGTACTATTTTTGGTAACTTTTCCTGTATTAATTGCGATCTAAAATATCAAATAACAATTATAATATTTATACATTAAATTGAAAGACATTTCCTTTCCATTATCCTTTTGCTTTCACATTGCCCAATAACTTTCTATAGTGCTCTCCCAGTACCTACTAGCCTTAACTCTCACATTAGCTGTTAGATCTTTAAATGAACATAAAGAAATATCAGTCACATTTTTAATATGTACCCCAAAAATCACAATCACAAACAACAACCCTCTGCCTGTGTCTCTTTTGTAACCTCAAAACTGAACCCTTTCAACTCAGCTTCCCTTCAGCTCTGTTCACTTTCTGTTCCTCTGCAGTGCAACCTCAGTCTCACCTATATAGGTTCTCACAACTTTTGTTTCATTCAAGAGTGTGCAATATGGCAAAAAAGGTATGCCTCTGCTTCTCTTCTCCCACTCTATATTGCTTTGGACATTACATTAATAATTGATAAAATATATATGGTCCAAATGTAACAATGACAGCACATGCTTCTGTCAGTGTGTATCCACCAGCAAAGTTCATTACTCCTCTATGTGATGCTGTAGACGTCTTCGCAGTGGGAGTGTTACTGCAGATCAGCAGGCTTTTGAGCTCATAAATGAGACTAAATGAAGCCCATGATTGAAGCTGTGACGGGTAGCAGAAGGGAAGAATAACTATTCCAAATGCTATGTAAACCCACGGATCACCAGTCACCAGACTGAAGAGATTTAAAGTTAATAATCCTCTCTCATAAAAATCTCTCTAAATGAAACTTGATGTCATTTACTCTCCGATATCTTTCCTCCCACACAACCTAAATCCCATTTTCTCAACAACTACTTGATTGGGCTGTTTACTTTCTGCAGACTCAGATAAAGCTGTCTTTTTGATTGCTCTTATTTATGCCGAGTGTGTACAAAATGCAGGGTCTAGGGCGCTCTCCTGCTGGCAGTCCCAACACCACACCATGCCCAGAGAGCTGGAGGAGAGCTGTAATAACGAGGGGGATATAGTCACGGCATCTATGTGTGATGTAACCATAGCAACACCTGCCAATATACTGCACAGCCCGCTATGCAGCAAGGCATACATGAAGAGGAGAAATGGAGAGGTATTGGGGATTATTAAGTAGATCATTAATGGCAAACTATAGAATAAAAATCTGGCAAGGTCATGCACCATGTTTGACAATAAGTAATCATGTGTGAATCATTCATGAGTGGGTAGGAGTCCAGATGTGGATAAATAACTAATTTTTGGGGAGGACAATATGACAAAAAATTGTCCTTTTTTAAATTTGCTTTTTTCTTGAAATGGATTTCAATATTGATTTCCCGAACATAAACAATGCAGACTTTAAATAAGTACAATTTGACATATAATTTAGTGTCTCAATTAAAAAGTCCAGAATGTGTCAAATTTAGAAATGACTGAATCTCAATCACTATATTAAAATAAAATCCTAGGGTTAATCAACAACATTTCTGATTCAGGTAGAAGTATAACAAATCCGCAGTAATAAAGTATGATCACACTAACAAAAACATGGGATATATTTGTCAGGATATAAGTAAGCCTGCTTTATATTAAATCTATACACCCAGCACATTTATGTCAAAGAACAACATCATACCATAAATTTTTTAACACCTGTCCTGGACATGAGGGCAGAGAAGTCAGGAAAGGAGCACAAGTTCACATGGGGTCCAAACTAAAAATGTGTAGAACTGCAGCTGAGTAGGAAAGTTAAGACAGTGATGGCGGTACAAATCATATTTATACTGACCTGTGCCAGCTAATGCCTGCTGGACAAAACGGATAGGGACAAAAACATCAGCACAAACAATTAAAACACTACGCGACAGGTCGTTTCAGCTAACTGACAGGTGCTGCAGTCAGCAATGGTGTGCAGTGGACTTTACTTATAGCACAAAAATACACACGTCTATGCTGTCAGTTACTAAAATAAATAAATACAATTATATTATGTTTATTATCAACAAACACACTACTATAAATCCATAAGCAATGTGAAAGAAAACACATCCTTGTGAAGTTAACAATATGTTTGTGTAATCCCTCAGTCATCCATGTAGGATCCATAGCAAAGGAGAAATTCAATTCTGTCAACTGTGATCATTTGTGATCAGACGTTTGGCAGCTCATCCAAGCTGCTTCTTTAGTTCTGGTTCATATATATATATATGTGTGTGTATATGTGTGTATATGTGTGTGTGCGTGTGTGTGGGAACCAGTGTCCAGGATGAAACATCCAAAATCCATAAGTGCATCAAGGACAAGGCCCCGACAGATGATGTGCTCAGGGAATGTCTCAGACAGTGGAGCTCAGAGGAAGAGGTGCTGGAGGGACCATCATGGCAGGACAAGCCCCTACATGGGGCATACCACCGAAACATAACTGAATTGGCTGATATCAAGAAATCCTACCAATGGCTGGAGAGGGCTGGTCTGAAGGACAGCACAGAGGCCCTCATCCTGGCTGCACAGGAGCAGGCCTTGAGCACCCGAGCAATAGAGGCCCAGATCTACCACACCAGACAAGACCCAAGGTGTAGGCTGTGCAAAGAGGCTCCTGAGACAGTCCAGCACATAACTGCAGGGTGTAAGATGCTGGCAGGGAAAGCATACATGGAGCGACACAACCAAGTGGCGGGCATAGCGTACAGAAACATCTGTGCAGAATACGGGCAGGAGACCCCAAGGTCAAGGTGGGAAACACTTCCGAAGGTTGCAGAGAATGACCGAGCCAAGATTCTGTGGGACTTCCAGATACAGACTGACAGAATGGTGCTGGCGAACCAACCAGACATAGTGGTGGTGGATAAGCAACAGAACAAAGCTGTGGTGGTGGACATTGCAATACCAAGCGATGGTAATATCAGGAAAAAGGAACCATCCTACTACATTTCTCAAGCCCGAATGACAGTCCAATGTCTGTGCTGTAGATCCTGGTGGTGTGGATCAGTGAGTCAATGTCTCGCTCGCTCTTAGCCTAGAGCTTGATGTCATCCATGTAGAGGAGGTGGCTGATGGTGGCCCCGTTTCTGAGTCGGTGTTTTTGGCCTTTGACAATTGGCTCACTTTTCTCCGCACTTCCTTGATTTTGGCCTCTAACCGTCTTTTCCATGGTGGGTATTGTCTCTCATGGCTCCCATGGTTGCTCTTATAGCCCAGCACCTCTAGGATCACTGCAGCTGAAGTGTATATCAGCTCATTGGTTTCAGTGATGGTTGTGGTGGGGATCCCTCTCAGTGCTGCATTCACATCTTCAAGGAGACTTTCAGATGGTATTTCACTTAGCCTCTGTAACTGGTGTTGGGGTTGCCTTGTGTTAATTCGGGCCATGATCTTAGCTTTCAGGTCAGTCGCTGCCTCGTTCAGCTCGATACTTACTGGGGCTTCGTACCCGTAGTAGCTTACAATTTTTATAACATAAACAACTTGGCCATCATGTCCAATGTTTTTGTAATTAAGAATAAATCATCATTTCATTAAAGCATGTCTACCTCTTATCTGGGCACATGGTTAGGTCACATGTATGTCAATTAAAATCTGAATCTTACATACATTTCCTTTAATATTATGTTTTTGTAGAAATCCCAGAAACCTAAACTCTGCACCACACTGGCCTCAGTCTCTACTCTCTTTAGTGAAGCGGAGAATAGCTTGGAGTGAGCTGTCATCTAAATTGACAGACAGTCTAGACGTTCATTGTAATGTTTGAGTATAAGCGCTGAAGGAGTGAAAACACAAAGAAAGTGTAGCTTTGGAACACAGCGTTTACATTGTTTTGACAAGAAATGATAAAACACTGGTGTAGAAAAATCTATCTAACTAATACCATAGTTCTTAACCAAGGTCTTCATTTCACCTTAGAAATATTTCTTTTTACACTCAATCCAATTAGAGAAAGAATGAATGGAAAAGATGCACAACAGTGGAACGGGTATGGAGGAGCAGGGCTGATACTTGACAATTATTTTGATATCACAATTACAATAAAACCATCAAATATAATTTTAACAGTAAATAATACTAATTTCTTTATGTTAGCATGTGGTATTATGTTAGTTCTAATAAAGCTCAAGATCATTCTAAAATTATTCAGAAAATTTTAAATTTCGTAATACTGATTACAATTGAATTGTTCAAATGAGTATCAGTACTAGCTTTAGTCATTTTTGATATATTTGACAAACCTAGCTGAGAGTAGAGCAGAGCATTTTTTTTAAGTTGAGAATACCGAGAATGCTGGTTCAAAATGTTTAAGTTTATAGGTGGTAAATAAAGTTATATGGAAGCATATGATTGTTACTTGGCATGATCATTGACTATATACAGTAAGGATAGAACAGGTAGGAAAGAATAGGTCTGGGCCATATCATTGGACTGATATGAAATTATAATATTGTGATACCAATTGCACTTCAGCTACCAAAAAAAGCACAATATATAAGCTAAGCTAAGATAGTCCTGACTAAGCCTAGCTCAAGGTCTGGAGATGGGTCCACTGCTCTTGACAGGTTGCCCCCAGTAACATTGAAGGATGGGTCAAATGCAGAGGACAGATTTCCCTAAGTGTACCTTCACCAAAAGTAAACATAGACAGAGTTTAAAATTGACTGTGCACTATTACAGCTTTTCAGGGTACATCATTTGAACACATTTCTGTGCTGAAATGTCTTTGCATGGTGAAGCTTCAAACATAATAAGGTAAAGTTTGTACCTGTGTTTTTACCTCAATTGCACAGAATTGAAATTGG
This sequence comes from Taenioides sp. WSHXM2023, assembly GCA_029959045.1. Lineage (NCBI taxonomy): Eukaryota > Metazoa > Chordata > Actinopteri > Gobiiformes > Gobiidae > Taenioides > Taenioides sp. WSHXM2023. Next base: position 19,006,997 of record CM057090.1, read on the forward strand.
GAATGACACATACTGGCCCATAGAGGAGAGCTTGGGGGCACCACGGTCCTCCCTCATGCCATTCATCAGCCCCGATTCAGTGACAGCAAGACTCTGGCAACCTAATTATCTGTGAAGGCTGTTGCTTGTTTAATCGCAGCTGCCGCACAAAACTGTTGTTATGCACCGACAAAGATTTAGAGGAAGCTGAGGAGGTGAGAGCTAGGGCACAACAGGAAAACTCTACAAGACAAAGGCAATATTCTACCCCACCGTGTTTGGTCCACTCTTAGTGAGGTCTTCACACACTCTCGGCAGCGTGGGGCATCTGAGTTCAGGAAGTTTGGTTTTATTGTTGCTCCTGTGGGTGTTATGTACTGTTTGTGTATTGTGTAATGGTGAGGCTCTCAAACAGGTGACTATATTTAGAAGCACCTCACCTGCAGCTGCTCTTGGGAGGCAGCGATTGGTTGACAGCGCAAAGAAACCGCTAGTTCCTCGGTAGTGTCATTATTGCAGCAAGAGATGCTGGTAATTAACTATAGAGCCTCTGTGTCCTACTTTCTCAACTGTATAAAAGAAAAGTTGAAAACATTTTTTTCTTCATGAGACACAACATGTAAAAAATATGTCAAAACAAGCACGTACTGCGTATTGTACAGAATTATGGACCAATAATTCCAATTAGCTAGAGAGTCACAGGATAAAAGTGCACTCATTTTTCTTTTTGCTATTTTTTATCTAAAGACTGTGAATCCCAAGTTCAAATTGTATAAATTCAACCAGATTGGAACAATCTTTGAACAATGCTCTATTTGTTCCATAACTGTTCAAAGGTCTATAACATGACCATAGAGCCTATATTGAATTAGAGAGGTATGAGAGTAACTAAATGCCATAGGATCCCCCTTAACAAGCTAATATCAAGTTGTCTCCAACACAGTTTAAGGGAATAACACTGTTTAAAGTTTTAAAGGTAAAGTTTTAGGTACCTTTTCCTCTGTGGACATCTACCATAATCAAGGCAGCTGGAAATCAAGAGTGGAGCTTTGGAAGGGAAAAGCGTTTGGTATAATAAAACACGAACAAGTACAAGCAAGTGTATGCCTGCCACAGTGGGGAGGCACCACTGCACACCAAGGCAGTGAGCAGCCAGCGTGAGATACAGACAATAAAGAGCCCTAAATTAAGCTCTAGGTGTGAGATGGTGAGAAACAGCTCAGAGGAAAAGACAACTGATACAAAATGAAAAGCTGCACTGTGACCCTAACTAACTAACTAATCAGAAACGGCAATTTTGTCAGTCGTCAAATTCACCAATGCACTCTTCTTTAGATACTGGGCACTGTAGACCAGGAACATATAAAAGCAGTGTATAGTTGTGATTATGGGCTCCAGGAGATCACTGTCTTTGGAGAATTAATCATTACTTGCTATAAATCCTTATTTTCTACATGTTTATCACATCACTATACCACTGAACTAAACGCCACCATAAGACAGAGGGCCAGACCATCACAGGGGCCTGTCTAAAAATTATATTACCACCCTTAAAGCTGTCAAAATTTCACCCAATAAGTTTCATCAACAGCCTTCTGCTCCCAACCTGCCTGCCATGATAAAGTATTTGCAATATATCCTACATGTCTGTCCTTGGGGTGCAGAAAACTTTTGAAAACCAAAAATACATTTTCTCTTACAATTTCTTCCGTGGACTCCAATTCTCCCTCAGTATGTCCCCACATCTTGCAATGTCAAGTCTATCATTTACCCAGGTCACCAACCTCAAGCAGAAATGTTTAAATTATGCAGACAAATATAAGAACTTCAAGTACAGGGCCATTGGTGAAGCTGCTGTATATGCAGACCACAGTTTAATGGCAACATTCATAAAACGAGCTGGATTGTCCTTTGCTGCCACCATGAGGTTAAAACAAAAATGTCTCCAGTTAGTGTTTGCTTCTGGTCGACAAAAACGTAAAAATGTAATGGCAGAAACTAAAAAGGTAAAATGCTTATGCGCTGGTTACTCTGATGCTGTCAACTAAGGACACACAGTTTTAACCAAACAGGTTTTATAACTCCTGACTCCTGAGTGTGGTGACAATGTGGCGGTTTCAGTCCTACAATGTCATTGCAGGGAACTGAGGCAAAATGTATAAACATGTATAATATAAGGTAAATTATCAAAACTTCAAACATGTTTTGGAAATCAAGTTTATATGCTAAACTTACAAACATCCAAATAAGAAGAAATAATAATGATAATAGGTCAAGAAGGCAAACTGTGTAAAGGAATTGCTTCTAGTGTCTAAATCACACATTCCCTTAGTACAGACAGAGACTATGTGTGGTGGTTCTCTCATTGTCCTCCACAAACAGCAGTCAAGGTAGAAGAAGGTGAAGGACTTAGGAAAATACAGCCACACAAGAGGTGCAGAAAATCAGATCTGTTGCCATGTCAACCAAAGGAAGGTGAGAATAATAGAAATGAAAAGCTTAGACCCATGGTTTTGTCTTGTACATCTGCTAGACTCTAGTGCCCCCTTTAGGTTGTAGACTGTTTATACACACAACTCATTTCTATACACAGCAAAAAAAGGCCTGTCACAATAAAGACTATATCGACTTATATATCGATAGTTCAATAAACAATAGATATGGGTTCAATATTTAACATGCATACTTTTTCTGGCCTTACAGTTGTCAGTGACCTAAATTACTTCCAATATTATCATTTATATTTCTTTAGAAATGTATTGCTCTGCAATATTTGTATTGTACAACTCTTTGTATTGTATTTTGATAAGACATAATATTTTGAAATTCAAAGTAGTAATCTTTCCATTGGGATTAACAATTTTTTTCTAGAAATTATATACTGTGAATTAACACAAATAAAGGTTGTAACATGGGGATATTTACAGTAGCAGAACAACTGGATTTAATACAAATAACCCGCGACTCAATCACAGCTGAAAGCAGCTTGTCTTTGACCTTGAGCATCAGGAATTATTTATTTATTTATTTATTTATTTATTTATTGGATCCCCATTAGTCTTTACTGGGGTAAAGACTATTCTTCCTGGGGTCCAAGTTAGCATCTAATTTACAATAAAATGTTCCATTAAAATAACAATAAAAGTTCACACATAACACAGTCCTCTTCTATAGTATACTACATCATAACATTAACTATAATATATCCAATAAATTACAATATTCCTGTCAGTGTTTATTTTGTCAACTAGTTTTCATCAATATATATAATTAAATAAAAACAAATAACATAAATAATGATGACTTATACTAAAGTATAGATGTTTTTGTCAACTAATAAAATAAACAGACTCTAAATTAGATCCAAGCTCCCAATTAAACAATATGATTTTAATTAATTCAATCCATATGTTTTATTCAATCACAGAGACCCCAACCAGACCATATGAACTCAACAACCAAAGAACAAGTCATGATGTAGAAGGCCCATGAAGCAATGCAATCATATTCATTTGAATTTAAAGTATACAAAATGTATTTAATACTAAATATAGATTTGGTCATTTTTTTTCACAGACTAATACACTGGTGTATCTATGAATCTAATGTTGTATATTTCTCATTTACAAAATTACATTTAGGCAAAACTTTTAATTTTATCATATTTTTTTATCATATCATTGCTTATCTATTTTTTTTTTTTTTTAATCATAGTTGATATTATTATTTTTTTATGTTGCACCGTAACACAGAAGCAGGTTCCTATTTGTTCCCTGAAAATGTCAATAAAACTTATGATTCTGATTCGTATTTGAGAATATATTGTTATGATGGACAATAAAGTGATAATTACAATATTAGCACATCACTATCAGTATTGTGTGCCATGTATCACATATCCACTTTGCTGCTGGACAGTGACAGTGAATTGGGGGAGGACATGGAGAAAATGAGGGCAGAGCATGATGCTTAGGGCCATAAAGTTCCTCAGTTTAACACTGAAACAAATCATGCATACAGTAAAACTACTGAAATTGCTGTAATATAACAGACCTTGTAGAAACTCACAATGTTGCATTATAATGTTATATTACATATTATATTATATGTTACATGTCATTACAAGTACTCCTAATGCCAATACAATGTAACACGTTTTTATCATGAAGTATGTTCAGCACCATGAGCAGCAATGAGACCGTTTACAGAGGGGTGAAGCTCATCATCTCTGTTAAGTCTGATGAGCTGTTCCATCACGTGTGTGGAGATTAGGAGCATTATATCATTGCTATCAGTGGTATGAATGAGCGCCTTATCTTTGTGGGGCTGGCTCAGATTAAGGTGATCCCTGTATGGACTAATACACTGACAGGACATTAAAAGGAGGTCGACCCCCCAGTAAACTATTGGTGGACACTAAAGCATAATGACTTTAGCCTGGAACTGGTGAAAATAGGCCAGTTCTCAGATGTGCACTGCTGGGTACCCACACACTCAGGAAGTTCACAGAAGGGCGGGGCCTCCAACATTGCGTGACAAGACTGAAGAAAACAGAGTGCAGCCTGGCGTCTCACTAACACACATGCACACTCTCACGTGCACAGACCCCATTCCCACTCACACACACACACACACACACACACATGCACACACGCACACACACACACATGCACATATACAGCCTTTTTAGTCTTTTATGTTGTTTCAGGTTAAGGCTAGTCAGGCCCTTTCTTCACTTTCTCTGGTCCACTTCAAAGTGAAGCATCCCATTTACACTGGTAAGAAACTTGAAAAGTATAAAGTCCTTTCAAAAATATTATTCACTATGATGTATGCACACTTGTTTGTTTACACTTTATCATTACCACTATTTTATATAAAAATACTATAAAAATGCTATCTGAAGCAGAAAAAAGTTGTTGTATGGATAAAAGATTACAGCTGCATGAATTTCAGTAAAAGTGTGCATGAAAGAGCCATTTTTTCTACATCAAATGAGCATATGCTTTTAAAAGCATAAAAGTATAAAGCTTAGTAAGAATTTTATCAAATTCACTAAATTATACTTCAATTCATAAATAAGGATAGTTTTTTGTCAAAGAAAAAAAAAAGAAAAACACAGTAATTTATTGTAGCTTACTGTATATACATAAATTAATTAATTAAATAGTAAAATATGAGTAATTCATAAAATAAAAATAACTCCCAGGATTAAAGAATAGCCTATAGTTCAGCTAAACAGGCTATGCTTAATTAATTACTGGTTGAACTTAACTACAAAACACGGGTTAAAAAAGAAAGACGCATTGAGGACCCCCTTGAAAAAGATATGATGCACCTCAAGGGGCTATAAAAATCATATTGATTTAAAAATACATATTGGTAAAACATTGAAAGGAAAACTACAACCTTACTTTCTTAAAATGATTAGTGTAATATGTATCACAATATTTAATTGAAATTATGAAAAGTGTATTATAAGCAGGCTACAATCGTAAAATAATCCGTGCTTCATTCGCATAATATGTATTTGTTCCAACATATTTACCCATACACACAGAGAAATAGGCTATAGCCTCGCGGATAGCGGCCTCCATCTCGGCCTTGCCTTTGCCTTGTGGCCTTGGCGAGTTTCTCACGCGATGTTAAAATGATCGGTGCATCTGACCGTGACAGAGGACTATCGTGTCTGAATATTTGGAGCCGATCATAAGTCTGGAGCGCTGGGCGCGGCTGAAGAAACGGCTTTATCCGTAGTCACGTGCTGTTCCCGGTCGTCTTTGATTTAGGGAAATTGCCCTCAGTACTGTGGTCAAACTGATAATGCTAATCTAAGATTTAATGTGCCACTATTGGCTAATATAAACAGGGGATTACGGATTAGTCATTTTAATTGGAAGAAATAAGAAATCGTTTGTTCTATTGTGTGGGTGAATTCAGACCTTGGTCTGGGTTCTCATCCACACCAAGATTTTGTAGAAACGTATTTCACAAAATCTGCTCCAAAAGCCCATGTACTGAACCTAAAAAGTAACCGTGACAGTCCTAAAATTTCGACAATTAGCAAAGTTACTATCTCTCACTCTTTTTACAATCTTTCCTTCTGCCGTTTAACTAGGCAAGTCATGTCTCAGTATATAGTGACTGAGCTCTTAGGTTTAAGCTTATTACAGAAGGTCAGAAAGTCCAGGAGCCACGTGTTTCCAACTATGTTCCAAAATCGTCAAGAAATTGTATATCACGTTTGTGACAAATCACCTGAGCGCAAAGCTCCAGAAGAGCGCACAGGGAATATGCGCACCGCTGTGGACACGTTTAGGTAGCAGCAAAGATCTGTTATCAGCCTCATCTCAAGACAAAGTCCGGGGTATTTTGTAAAGATAATCTCATGGAAGTTGAAGTGACTGGGTAGGTTAGGGAAAGAGAAAGGACTTGCCGAGGGTCTGGCGAGAATAAAAGGTCCTCGCTTTCAGCCCCTTTGCTGCGCTGACGAGTGCGTCCTGACAGAGGTTAACGTACCGTAAAGAGGTTAAGTAAACGGACATTCCCGTTAGAAACCCTTCAGACACATAAGGCCTTATGAAAGGACACGATGACAGAGGTGGTCGGTGCAGTGTGGACTGGACACCTTTTCACTTTTAAACCTTTAGGCCTTTGACTTTTTTCAGATTTATTTCAATTTTTTCCCTCTATTCATCAGACAATGTAATTAGGAATTAATAAGCTCTTTTCACTCAAAAGCAAAAATGCACAGCACTGACTAAAACTGAACTGACAAAAGCCAAGAGTACAGCGAACATACAAATGGTATCAAAACCCTGGCTTCATCACAAATACAATAAATAAATCAACCAGCAGTTTCGATGTCGATTCCTCTTTCAGTTGCATTTTTTGAGTATAATTCAAGACATTAACATAACAAAAATGATGCAAAGAAATTAATCTTTAAGAGACATAGAGCTCAGGGTTTAAAGTGATAAGAGGAAATATTCAGCCTATGATGTATTTTACAAGGCTATCAGGTGCGATCATGCAATTGTGCAAATCCAAACGTAAGGGGTAAAAATCCTCCTACATCCAAATCCTTTAACTTTTGAGCTGAACATCTGAGTGCACACGGTCCATGTGAGGCGGGCTGATATGGAGCTAAAGCCCCACTGTTTGTGCACCACACTATGCTGTTGACTTGTGCTGAGAGGAAAGAGAACGGCTGAGATTATGGGCAATTAAAGCCCACTTTATGCTAGTCTGCTGGCGTCACTAAGTCTGGCCAGGAATGCACACCTCGGCTAATACTATCAATGAGAACAAACTCTGCTGCAGCAACTTCTTATGTACAGTGAATTATTAATGTCAGGGCGAGCACAGGGGCTAAGCTGCAGGCATGTTAATTCAAGGAGGTATGCAGATGTACTTTAAGAAATACATTTTGACAAAATGCTTGGAATTCAGTGGACAAATTAAAATATATTCTGCTTATTAATAAAACAATTAAAAATATTAGCCTATTATCAAGCTGTGATGCGTTAACTGACATAACTTTACAGTCAGACACAAAGTTGCAAAGGCAAAGGTTTAGCGCAGTACGTTATTGTCACCATTAGAGGGCTCCACACAAACATGATAACAACCAGACGGCTAAGCACCGTGTTGATTGCATTAATGGGCAAATCTAACAACATTGGAAATAGATAAACCGAATAATTCATGCGCATTTTTGGTCTGTGACGTGGGTTCTAAATGAAGTCAGCTGAGGTCTCTATCTTTCCCTATGTCTGTACCAGGGGCTCTTAACTTAAAGGGAGCAGTGAGATGCCCCTTAGGAGTGCCCTGGCTTCCTGTCTCTGCCCTTGTCTCGCCGCCTAGGATGGAATAAACTAGGTCAAAACGTCTCCACTCCCATTGACGCGACTATTCACACATAACACTTAATACAACTTTGAAATGAAGGCTGGCTCATGCACAATTAAAGTCATACTGAGCATGAGACGCAGGTTCAAACTTTGGACGAGCCCCTTTTTATGTTTCATGCACAAATAAAGGAAACGGTAAATTATGGTGATACTTAACAGCCAGTCATAACAATTGTTGTACAGTACTGGCTTATTCTTCAGTAAATAGCATGTCAGATGGGATATTAGCATTTTCTTAACAATAGTGAGGAGATTTTTGTTATTTAGTTTGTAATACTATTAACTGTGGGTGAACAAGTGACATAATTATTGTTTAAAAATAGTTTACTGGGAATATCCTGCTTTATTGTTATTGCGTCAGGGGCATAAAGTAGTTTCAGTATTATAGTTTATCGCAATATCTTTTTACATAGCAATATATCATGCTTCAAAATTTTGTATCCTATATGTTTAGTTACACAGTGCAGATAGAAAGGTTGGTTTTCATTAGGTTCTCAATTCTATGATGCTAATCCAGTTGGCGAAAAGTGTAAGGGCTTGTGGCTGTTTTAAGAAAGACTGGAAAATGTCAATGCTAACTATTTGACTGTTAATGTTCATTGCTAATGCTTTATATCATACAGTGTCCATTTGCTTTTCAAAAAGGGAGTGATTTACCCCATCGCCATCTTATTTCACTTAGCTTTTGGCTGGTGTTAACAAAGGAGAGCTGGTTTGGCCGTGGACAGGCCTGACAGTCACTCGCTGGAAAGCTCTTTGTTGGGCCAAAAGCAGAAACATGCTCAATTTGCAGCAGCTGTCTCCTGGAGCACACTCTGCAGCTGATCTGATGGTGCGTGGACGAGGATGGAACTGATGTCAGAGCTGCAGTGGCGTGCAGGGAGTCACGGTGGAGGGTCAGGACAGTGGGCCCTGTGAAGCAAAGGGCACGTCACACTGGATGATGATCAGGGAGAGAGAGAGAGAGTCACACAAATGGAAAGACAGAAAGTCAGAGAAATGGAGAGAGAGAAAGAAGGAGGGAGCTGATAGTGGGAGCCAGATAGACATAAAGAGAGAGAGATGACAGACAGTGGAAAAGAGAAAAAGAGAATGGGGAAAGATAGAAACAGGGAGAAAGAATGGATAAAAAGAGAGACACAGAGAGAGAAAGGGAGCTGATTATGAGAGCCAGGTAGAGATGAGAGCGATGGATGGAGAAAGGAAAGAAGAGAGAGAATATGGAGACAGAGGGACACTGGAGAGAGCCGATAGTGAGAGGACAACCTCCAGTCAGAGCTGTTGGCCCCAGAGCAGAGGGGCTGGCCGGGGAGCTACATCAGTCAGACATGTTCTGTACACACACAGAGATGATCTTATAATGGGCTGCACAACACACACACACACACCCACACCCACACACACACACACACACACACACACACACACACACATACACACACAAAATCATGGACTAAAGAATTACTGATATTACCTTTTGCTATTGAACTGTTTTATTTGATATAATGATATAAATAAACAATTAAATAAATGTTGAAATATTGTGTTTAATAGAAATATTGTAGATAAATAGATCAAATCACTACATGTCTCATTATTATTATGATTATTATGATTATTATTATTTTTTATTATTATTATTATTATTATTATTTCTTAAACACGAGAGTTGCTGTGCAGCTATGTCTGAAACACAAAGTTCAAAGCCGCCGTCACTTGTGAGTGTCATTGAGCTCGGAGACTGACCAAGGACCGCGCCGAAGCGAAAGGTCAGTGCGCTGACTCCATTCAGGGAAATAAAAGCTCAAATGTCTTGACATTTTAAAGGAAAAGTGTAATGATGCCCGTCAGCGCTTATTTAAGTGTTTCAGATTATTTAACGTGATTTTAATCACAGTGAAGTCGTCCTCCCTGGAATGGACTAATAGATGAAAATTAGACCACAAAGTGTAAAAAAATAAAATAAACGAACGAACGATAAAAGTGGGTTTAATTCAGTGTGTCTACTAGAAATTCAGTGTGTCGACTAGAAATTATAAATTTGTTTTAAAACAAATAGTTATTAAATATGAATACAGAAAATGTGAAGCTTTAGGCCAAAATAAAAATCATGCAGTAGATGAAACAATTTCGTTTTAACGATGCACTGTCTCCTAAACGACGAACCAAGTTGAATCTGATTTGTTTCTATGCAGTACAAGTAGCCTATTATTATACTGGTACACAAACTTTGAATAACCTTTGACGGCGGCATGTTTCTCAAGATGCAGGGTTTGGTTTGTTGTTTGACACACTTCAATGCGCAGGGCTCTGAAGCCCATCAGTCAAGCAGCACTTAACCTAAATATTGTTCCGTGGTCACGTGGCCAAAACCCAACTCTTCCAAATGATGCGCATGCAGTGTGTGAAGTCTGCAATCGATTTGAAGTTTTATTGCCTGTACATCACACTCATTAGCCTACAGCAGAGACAGACTCGTGGACAAGCTTATATTCACCGGCTCCACTCTGTCTTAGAGTCTAATAGCGGCCAAAGATCGCTTATGTGAACCACAGAGGACCGCACTGGCCCAGTGCGCCCGGAGAGTGGACTGGAGCGAACCCAAAGGGCCCGACCCCGGGGATGGCTGCAGCCTACCATCTTTATTTTGATTTGCTCTAATTGACCCAAATAAAGGGAGCCGTACGAACAGAGTTTTTTCAGCCTGTTTGGCCTGGAGGGGATGGGCCAACACGTGAATACGCTCACACACACAAGCGGCGCGCACACACGCAGTGGCAGTGGATGCAGCAGCGTACACAGTTACCCCGTTCTCTCGCTGCTCGTCCAATCACTGTATGCGCTCCATAGTATGCTTTTTCTGATCCTAGCACAGAGACTCGAGCAGTCTTGTCTCTGTGATGAATCCACATCCAATCGCGGTGAAAAAATACATGCCCATATGACTTGGCTTGGACTTACAGGCGCGCGACTGTGTTGCGTAAAATCGCAGTGAACATGCCCCAGACTGCGTCCTCCAGAGCGTCATCCTTTTTTATTGAGAATCTTCTTTCCACTGTGGGGAGTGAGCACAAATCGGAACGAGTGGGACATGAAGCTGCCGCGGGTTCATCACTGACCTCAGACTCCGATACAATCGCTCCAGTGTCAGAGGGCTCAGTGTCAGCCGCCCGCTCAACGCGCACAGACTCACCGCTGCAGTGGTACCGTCCGAGTGTCGGAGCTTTGCAAACAACACACAGTGAGTACTTTTCTGCGCATTGTAATTAATGACGCTGTGAGATTTCAGATTAATTCGTATATGCAAGGATGGATCTAAAGATTTCTAATTAGGCGCCACCGATGAATAACTCAAATAAAGCTCTTGAGGGATTGAGCAACATGATGCTATAGGCTACTTAAACTCTCTCGTCTTGACTTTATGAGTCACCAGATCCAAACAAAGTGGCCACAAGAAGAAGAGGAGCTAGATCATAAACTCTAATGAAAACACACTCATTAGCTACACCGTCCTCACACTAGCTCACTAGCTGTTATGCAATGAAATAAACAGACACATAAAACACTTGGTCCATAACCATAAGTGGCAGGAGAAAGTATGCAACAAATAGCTGGCGTTGTACATTATTACTTACACTTTTCATTTGAAAGTTGTTTTATCAGTTTGTTTGTATTTTCCTAGATGTAACTTTCTAATTTCATAATATGGCAGAAGTAACTCAAAACAAATTTTAAAAAAACCCTTCTGTTCCAGGTCCACAGCACACCTTCAGCTCAGAGGAGCAGCTGTCTTCTGTGTCGCCTTGTGGAAGAACTTCTCCAGAGTCCGTAACAGAGGGCAGTGATGAAACGGACAGAAGAAGCAGTGAGCATAGCGCGGTGGAGGATGGAGGGGACGCACAGAGCAGCTGCGAGAGTCGCTTGGACCAGGGCACCTGCCGCAAAAAGAAAACTCGCACGGTGTTCAGCCGCGGCCAGGTGTTCCAGCTGGAGTCCACTTTTGACGTGAAGCGCTATCTGAGTAGCACTGAGCGCGCGGGTCTAGCCGCAACGCTGCAGCTCACAGAGACCCAGGTCAAGATCTGGTTCCAAAACCGTAGGAACAAGTGGAAAAGGCAACTGGCGGCGGACCTGGAGGTGTCTCACTTCCCCAACACCGGACAGCGCATAGTGCGAGTGCCCATCCTGTACCACGATGGTCCAACGTCCACTGGCTCACTGGGGCTCAACCTGAACGGGCCGCACGTGACCCCGGTGCCGGGCTTCACCAACTCCATCACCTACCCACTGTCCTCTTTCGCACAGTCCATGAACGTGTTAAGGTCTCAGATGTCCGGCCTGGTCTAATTTTGTACTGGACAATAATAAGAGCGCAAATTTGACCGCCCAAACTGAAAATAACAATGTTATTTGTTATCAAATGCCAGTGGCCTAAGGAGAAACTAGGCCGCTGTAGACTGGACAAGGCCAAAGTGGTCAGCACTGTATTCATGCATATTTTTGAAGATTTTTTTTTGTTTTTTTCCATGTAAAGGCCACATTTTCATAGTTACTTTTTCCACATAAAATAAAATAAAGAATGAAATAAACACTGAACCTGAGTCATATTTCAATGCGTTAAATAAATATAATAATATTTTACGTTTAACGTCTTTTACTATTATAAAATTATAAAGTGTATTAAGATATTTGATATCAGACTGAAGAAACAGAGAAGAAAAAGAAAACACCATCACACAGACACACACAATAATGGGATTGCGTTAATGCACCAAATTAGATTGCTTCTTATTTAGGCTATCTCCGTAAGTTAGGTGATAATAAAATAATTATTTTATATAGGCCTGAGTTAAAAACATGGAGCCAGGTGATGTTTAGGGTTAGACCTGTCTGTGGTGCACTGCAAATCCAATTATTTTCGTCACTGACCCGCTATTCTACCGAAGTTGAATGGTGTACAAGGACGCGTGCGCGTGAGTGGCGGGCGGAGGAAGGGTCTCACCCCACTGCTGCCATTGGTTCACACTATGCAGAGTCCTCAGCCAATCGGTGAGTAGAGCGTGAGCTCCATCCGGTGAATCCAGAGCGGGACCAAGTAGTGCACGGGTAGCCCCCGAGACTGCTGCTATGCGCGTAGAGTATCCAGACCCAGTGTCACCGCCGTACTTTATGTGAACGTACTGTGGACGTCTCAGGACTCACGCCGAGAAGAATATGAACAAAGTGCACGCGCCATGCCGTCCCACTGCTGCGCTCACCTTTACCATCGACAACATACTTAACTTGAAGTCCAGTTCAAGAAGCAATGACGGCCTTCCCCCTCCGAAAAATGAACTGGCCACGCGCACAGACATTTACCAGAACCAGGAGGACACGGGGCAGCTCCCCAGACCTGTTATCAGCGGTAAGAGATCTTTTTCTATCATGTGTCTCAGTGACGGAGTTTGTCTGTCCTGACGCATTCTCAGCACTATAGACTCATCCGCTTTCTTGTGTTGGCAGAGCTAATCGCAGATTCAGTCATCATTAGTCAAGAAGAGCAGGAAAAATCCACGGATATGCGCTTTGAAAGCGGCGACAGCAGCTGCGAGGACAACAGCTCCATAACCACGGACGCGTGCCACGAAAGCAACTCCTCCAAGAAAAGCAAAATTATTACAAAAAAGAAGACGCGCACGATCTTTTCCAAGAGACAGATTTTTCAGTTGGAGTCTACTTTTGACATGAAGCGCTACCTGAGCAGCGCGGAGCGCGCCTGCCTCGCCAGCTCCCTCCAGTTGACAGAGACACAGGTCAAAATCTGGTTTCAGAACCGCAGGAATAAACTTAAACGGCAGATCTCAACTGAGATGGACGGAACCGTCGGGGACTTTCCTGAGAGTGGGAAGGCGGTGGCTCTGGGGCAACTCCCGGCTCTGTACAAGGAGAGCAGTCTGCTGGGCAGGTGCTTGCTGCCCATGCCCCTGCCAGTGATGTACCCTGGCGGCAGCACGCCTTACCTCTGCTTCTCTGGCGCCTCCAAGTACTTCGGCTTGTACGACGGGGACGTATGAAGCACGCACTGGGCAAAAGACACTGTGATGCGCTCGGTGCCAGTCATCAGCATTTAAAAGCGTGGAGCAGGACTTAGGCCTGGACTGACGGCACGAAAATAGTTACATATCACGTTAATGTAAGCGGACTCAGATTTATTTATTTTTGAGCCTTATAGGCCTATGTTTTCTAAGGACTGCAATTCACATGTTTTAAAAACATGGCAGGCAAAACTACAGAACCACAGCTAGCCTTATAGAGAGGCCTGCTTCACTATCAGCCCCATATATTTTTAATTCATGCAATTATTATTATTATTATTATTATTATTATTATTATTATTATTATTATTATTATTATTGGAGCAGCCTCAGCCACCAAAGAAATTACTATAGTATAGCCTAAAGCTATATTTGCATGCAATTCCTGTATCAAAATAATTTTAAATGCACATAAATGATCATGTATCTAATGAATGTAATTAACATCTTATTATGTCTCACGCATGTTTATTTTTATGAATATCTTTCTATTGTTATGTTACTTCACATTAGTGGCTCATTACACCATTTATCAAACTGTTATTAAAATTTGAATTTAAAAATAATCATGTGGAAGAGCTAAATGATTTAAGAAATAAGGTGCATAAAGTGAACTTTTAATTCTGACCAGAAAAAAATTAACATACAGTTGTCTTAACAATGAGTTTTTCATAATTTGTTTCTTACATTTCTTATTTCATTTCTTATTACTTCTTTCTTAAAAAAACAAAACAAAAAACCTAACAAAAAAAAAAAGCAAATCTTAACCCAATAAGTTGATGATTTTCTCAAGAACAAATATGAACTGATTTTTCTAATTCCTTTTCCTTTCCATAGGGCCCAAACGCATTGTGCCATAACATGATTCAAATTTACATCTGCAAAACGTGACTTATTCCCCAAAGGCTATATTTATACATTGTTGTCCTAAAAGATGAGGGATCTTGAAGCCAACTGCATGCATCATTATAAGCATGTTATGGAAACGGTGTCTTCCAAACTTAAAGGGGCTTGTTGTGTCCGTCAGGCAGTTTGTTCACTACCCATAATTTATAGCAGAGGAAATTGCGGTTTGCTAAAGTAGCAGTAAACTGAACTTCTGTGATGCAGCTGATATTGGATATAAACAGTAGCACTTTATTCTTGTTATTATAAGTGCTAATTGATTCTCCCAGTGTTTCTTTTATTTTGTCACTCTATCCTCCTTGTCCATTGTTGCTGCACTTGAGTTGTCAGAGCCCATCAGAGTGCAGTGTTCAGTGAAGCAGGCAGTGTGCTGGTGCCCGGGAGAGGACACTGTACAACAATGGGTCGAGCAGAGGGTGAGAAAGAGGAAGAAGAGGTCAGTCAGAACCCCTGATGAGTGTGTGTTAGTGTTAAAATGGCTCTGTGGCTCTCTTGATCAGGTCTGAGAATCAGACCCAAATTATTTAAGTGTAATTAAATTTTTTTTTATTCCCAGCCAGCAAATGAAACCAGTGCCGTTAATATAAATAACAGTGATTGTCCTAATCTTTTTTTTAAGACATAGACCATAATTCTGTTAGGATCAAATTTAGCTTCTAACCATGGTGCTACAATGACGCAATTAACAGACTGTAGTGTAGATTTAATCTTGAATGAAACTATCAACAACAAACAGAAAATAATCATTCCTCTCATGTTATGGTCACTGTTGAATGTTGCATCATACCACCAAACCAAGTTCTTACTTTGTGAATTTTGTTCACTGACAATGGCAATACATTTTATTCTGATTTGGATGTTTAGTGCATTTATAACCCCCAGAAAGTGTGTGTGTGCAGACAGCTTGTACCTGTGCATCGAAGTATCTTCTGAAAGGAGCTGGGGTCCCTCCACTGGTCCCCCTCAGTCAAGACAATAGGAGAGACTGTCGCCAACAGAGTTTCTGTGACAAATAAGGAAGTGTCAAAACTAATTAAGACTTCATGGAACTGCAAGATATTAGGATAAACAAGCAATATTCATACAGCAAATACATCATATAGTTAAAACAGAATGAGTTATTCATAATGATAGAAGAATATAAAATTAATAAAATTTATGTAGTTTGATTGCAAAATATCACTATTACTAATAGTTTATATTACTAGTAATATCACTATTACTATACATATTACTATACAGACATGCAACTTGTTTGGATTCCCCTCTGTGTCCCTGGCTCTGTAGGGGCAACCTGAAACCTAAACTACATGACAGAGCACATT
Source organism: Taenioides sp. WSHXM2023 (assembly GCA_029959045.1). Classification (NCBI taxonomy): domain Eukaryota; kingdom Metazoa; phylum Chordata; class Actinopteri; order Gobiiformes; family Gobiidae; genus Taenioides; species Taenioides sp. WSHXM2023. Next base: position 19,023,194 of record CM057090.1, read on the forward strand.
GTAAAGTAAACAAGGCTATTAGTTAGACAAGGAAACTAGAGACTAGACGCCCGTGTATGTGTCGCACTTAAAGACCGTTTGATGGCCTATTGATCTGCTCAATTAGCCCAACAACCTCCTTCCCTAATAATGAAAATTGCTTGAGGAAACTGAAGGCTGGAAGGAGAAATAAAATAAAAGGTTATTGTATTCTACCATAAAATAACAAATAATCAAATAGCTAAAATAAATATGTGTTTGCTGTTCACAGGCCTTTCCTATTATTGATGGTGTTTGAAGTAGCCAAGCAGAAGTTTGGGCTTAGAAAAGTAGGTCAATGCATATGTAACCTAACCACAATAACTGCCAATTTCTCAAATCTGAAAAAATTCACAAACAATAGGAACTTGCTTTGGCAGTATGGTGCAACATAAACCAATTCATAATAACAGTAAATAAGTATGATAACATAAAAGTATGGGTATTCAAAGTGAAAAGTTTTGAAAATGCTTTATCTAAACAAAAAACAGAATATTATAAATAGTGACAATTAGTTAATACTGGCATCCCTCGCAAAAGGAGAAATTTAATTTGTCAACTGGACAGAGTTTATTTAGTCGAATACGTTTCGCAGCTCATCCAAGCTGCTTCTTCAGTTCTGAAGAAGCAGAGTTCCTCAGAACTGAAGAAGCAGCTTGGATGAGCTGCGAAACGTATTCGACCAAATAAACTCTGTCCAGTTGACAAATTAAATTTCTCCTTTTGCTATGGATTCTACCTGGACAACTGAGGGATTCTACACACACTGGGATCCCTCTTTTCCCTTTCTATCGATTTGTCAGAACTAGCTGAAACAGAATTTTGTAGGAATAATTGTCTAGTACCTGCCCATTCATGTTTGGCTGTTGTGAACTAGCTACTTTTTTAGTTCTTGGGACTTTTGTATTTTGTTTTGCTCAATTTAGCTGACTTGAGTTTCAGAATAGTTCATCCATTGCATTTAGTCTAATCTGTCTGGGTTGAAGGAGCTTGCAGACACAATGTATCAATTAAAAAGCATTGTTTCAGAGGAGCTCCCTCACGTCCTGTCCCCTCAGACACCCTCGTCAGGATAATGTGCCATTAATCTACCACTGAAAACACATTATTGGCCAATCAATAGACACGATGGAGGGATAAAGGCAGAGGAAAGAGGAGAAGGAAGCGGAGCAAGGACAGGACGCAGGGGGAAGATGTAGCTAGTCTTGGGGGAGGCATGCAGCAGAGAGATGGGGAGGAGGAGTCCATAACACTTATCCATAACACCAGAGACGAGTTTGTGTGTGCCCAGACATGGACACTCTGCGGTTTCATGCTCACAGTCAATACAGGTCCATTAACAACAGACAACTGTCAGAGGCAAACTTTTATTTTTTTTGCACTGTTTATAACCACCTCACTGTAACATACATTAGACTGAAGACTGAAGTAACTGTACTATATCAGTACTTAAATACTAATTGAGAATGTTGGTCTAGGAGTGATACTGCACTGTACTGGAAAGTATGTAGTAGTGTCAAATCTATCAAAGGAAAGTTGAAATGGGGCACCCACAAAATAAACAAGTCTGTTTTTAAAATTTAAACTGAATGTCAATGCAATTTCACTGTACAACTTGATTTTTATCGCCTTAAAAACGTGAAAAACTGAACTAGTTCATTTTAAACTGTTTGCTGTGGTTCAAAGTTGTTCCTCACTTACCTTATGCATTTCGAGCATCCTAATTATTCACAGCAATGAGTTTAAAATCACTTTTCACAATTGTCAGAGACCGGAGCAGAGTTTTATCATCACGTTAACGCTAAGCATGTTAACATGCACTTCTTCATTATTAGTCAATATATCTGTACTGCAGCAAGACATATTTGCTCAAATACATGGGAAATAATCAGGCACAGCGTCTTTAATTAGAAATGTAAATATGTTTTTCCATTTTTTCTTAAGTTATTACTAAGTTATTGTTAAGTCATAGCACTTCTATTTTCATATATGAAGAATAGTGCTTAGCAAACAACAGAGTCTAACCATCTGATATTTTGTGGTTGCAAGAATTCTCAAATCATGTAGTAGTTCATCATTACACAGTACACACATCGTTACTTTGACCTAAATCAAAGCACTCCCCTCTGTACTCAGTAATCAGAAATGAAGTTGTGTTTTAAATTGAAAGCTGGAGTGCTTCCTGCTCTTTAATCATGTGCTATAGGACAGATGTTTTTGGTGACACTAGACACTGTAAAGGCTCTGAGGGTCTCAGCTTGCACTCACACCTCTGCAAAGTGAGCAGCAGGATGCGGTCATCCAAACCTAAAGTGAGCAGATGTTTTAGAGAAAACCTGCAGCTTCTAGTGACACAGCAGTAAAACCCAGAAGACACTGTGGCCTGCTGCATTCACAGATCTGAGGTCACAGCAGTATCCCGGGAGCCGCTGTTTTGGTCAGGTCCTGTGCAGGTGAGGAGAGTGACAGTAGAGTGGTATTCACAACCACCTGTATCTACCATGTCAGCCCCCGGACGACATTAACGATACTACTATGTATGTAGTGATATTTTGTGACTATGATTTCTCTGTGTCCTTAGATATTATGTAAGCAAGTTCAGAGTGAGTTGATCAAGTTGATGATTCAATCCAAAAGCAGAACAAGTTTGCCACTTACAGTTGTCACTTGCCAAATCCTACACGACTAGTTTGCAACAAACTTCAGTTCTGTATGAAATTCTGTGTCCTGAGTAAATCACATGGGCTCTCAGGTTCAGCTGTGACAGTACTGTAATGTTCAGACAAGCTGTTATGTAGTTATGCATGAAGTACAATTAATATTATTGCATATGAGACCACCAGATCTACTAATTACATCAACATTTATCTTCAACCCCATTTAATCTTCTGTTATCTTTCAGACACCAAGAATCAGCCAGCAAAGCAAGAACCCTTTCTTAATGATGGGCTTTGGGATCTACAAAGAGAGTAATCTAATTAAAAAGTGTATTTTGTTGAGCGCCTCGTCTTGAATATGAAACTGACAGGGAAGCCCTCATTTCCACAATCATTTTTTAAAACTGCCAACAGGGATAGTGTAAGACTATATTTATCTTGAGCACTGATGTAGAAAGCACACAACATTTACAGTTGCAATTAAATGTGTAAGCCCTACTGGGTTCATTAGTGAGCCTCTCTTTGGGCACTGCCAAGGCAAGACACTTAGCCAGAGGCTTTGTTTGAGTTCAGCGCTGCCGCAGCTGAGAAGCAAAGCAGCATCCATCTTAACTTGTCCACTGGTGTTGACAAACTGTCATCCAAGTTCTGAGCATTAAAAGACAAATAAAAGAAATAACTAACATGAGCAACAAGCTCCTAGAGGCCAGTCGGTTCATCAAAGGTGGTATTTCAGTACAACTGTTTTGAACTGTTGAGAATGGACTGTTCTTGTGGCATGCACTTTGTCAAACACGCTCTGACAAAGCTAAGTCATGTCACTGTGAGTAGTTGATCTCTGGAGGATGCAGCTCCCTCTGGTCAGTTCAGGAGAGGCTGTAAGTGCTCAGTAATAGCTACAATCACCCCAGATGGATACAAACCCCCAGGAAAAAATATAAATAAATAAGATGAATAAATAAAAGCGTGTGTCTTCACAACCACATATTGCAATGGGCACATGTTTTATAATGAATATAGATTGGGGGTCTGAAATATTTATGGTGCTGGGGTGGTGTGAGGTGGTGGGGGTTAATGGTGTGAAATCACATCCCAAGTGGACGGAAATGAAAAAGGAAAATTCCTCCTGGTCCGGAAGCTTCCAAGTTGCATTTGTGAAGCCACAACTGGGACTGAGTCTCCAAGGCCACTTACTTCAAACTGTGCTGTCACTGCAATAATCTGCCACCAGAATAATCCTGCAAACACAAGTGGTGATAAAGAGCCCTACCTTTTCATGAAAGTTACACATTATAAAGTACACACAAAATGGCACTGTCCAGCCCCATAGAAACACACGAAACGTTCCCAGCATTAGTGGTCATCTTACAAATACCTTAAAGAGGTGGTATTTTACTTCTGTGGGGTATTAACTGCTAACACATAACAAATCTAGATCACCATGTTATGTTATTGTTTTGGAAATTCGATATTCGTTGAAAAAAATGTATTAAAAGGTTTTATAAGTTTCACTTTAGACTCCCCTCCCTTTGCTCCCTGTATTAAATCACTCCCCTTCAGAGCACTATCACAACACAGTCAGCATGCATCCCACTACTGAAACTCCTGCACATTGCGTATGGTTTGTCAAGATGCTGTGTACAGTTTTGTTTCATGCTTTTTTATATTTATGGAGAATTGTCGTGTGAGTGCATCGATGGCGTAGGCTTGTGAGCTGAGCTTTGGATAGAATCTTACAGCTAACTGTAAGGAGGGTTCAAACAGGAAAGATCACTAAAATACTCAAACATGTCTGCAATTTCCCCATTGTGGGACAAATAAAGGATTATCTTATCGTAAACATGCATGGATGACAAAGCCTCTTCAGCAGTGGCATGCGGTCAGAGCAATCAAGGCAAGCAGTGGTTGACCAATAAAATCTAAAATAATCATGTGTCAAAAGTATAATTAAATAGTTTCAAATTATATCCAAATAATCCCGTATTCCCTTCACTTCTGTCCGTTTGAAACATGGTTGTAGTGGCGGTGTCCTTTACTACACTCTTCAGTTCACTGAGCAAACTGTAACAACCACAGTTCCGAATGTCCCTCTAACTTGTGCTGTTTTGAGCGCAGCTTTCTACATGCGCTCTTACAACCGGAGAGGCCAGCCAGTTGTTTTAGAGGTTTGCGCATGCATACTGAGGACCACAGTTGGCACAAACAGCGATGAATAAACCCATATCATCATCCATGGGAACCAGAGATGTGCGGCGATTCCCAGTGAGTGCGCATGTGCGGCAGGAGATGACAACAGCAGCGCTAACACAAGTGTTCAAAGCTGTTTGTAGTTTTACGATGTTAGATGTTAGTTAGAAATATAGACCGTCATTTAATGAAACAGTGAGCTAGTTTCAGGGCGAGTTTGTGTTAAATTGAGGATCTGGAGCAATGGAGTTAGAGCGGCTGGAGCAGTGAGGATTCCGCCTCGTCTCTGTGTGTTTATTAAGGAGAGACAGTGTCCGTGAAATAACCACACTATTACACACGTATGGAGGAACATGTGTGTGTTCTGGACCTACTCCGCTTCAGGGAAACGCAGGATGCTTCTTCATGAAAGACGTAGTGTTGCATCAGTGAGAGGTGAGAGATAACGTGCTGTTCAGGCTGTATTATAAGTGAGGCTGTATTAAAAGTGCACCTGTGTGATCACTGCACTGTTGTTAGTATTACTTCATGATCTTCATGAATGTACATTTTGTTTAGTGTATTACACATGTGTAGAACTGTCATATGTCATTCATATGGTTTCTAAAAGTAAAATAAATACTCATTTGCAATGTGGTATGAATAAAAAGTGGTGTTATTAAATTGTTATCAGCTAAATATTATTGTCCACCCCAAGTCTGCTTGTCTACCCATAAAAGTCACCACATGCTACAGCTCTTCAGACATGTTTACAACAGTATAAAATGGTAGAAAGCTAAAAAAAATCTACAGTCTCATTTGCTCATTGAATGCCCACAACTCACAGACATCAATAGTTAAAGTCCTCCATTTGTCATTGGTCACTGGTCAGTGGAGAGGTGTCTGGGGACAGACATTGACTATGGACTGCCCAGAGGCCCCATGAGGAGGCGAGTAACTGCAGCCGAGAGAGGACATGTTGTTCCTGACAAGAACTAACATTTGTGGCTCTGGGTGAGCAAGCATTTTAGGGAAGCACAACTGCAACCTATTGTGTAAGCGTAGAGGAGTCACAGTCCAAATATAGTCTCAGATGCCCGAGGAAAGAGAGAGACAATTTCTATTAAATATTATAGTACTAAATATAATGAGGGGTTATAGGGTTACATTTGTGGCAGACTGAAGCAACAAACAGTAGAGAGGGTTTCCGTAACACTAGTTAACCTCTTGTTCAGCAAACAACTGAAATGTAATGTTCATTACTACGTTGCACACCAATTAAGTGAACAGCATGGAGACAAGCATGAGACCTGAGCTGACATCAGCTGCGTTTGCCCTTCAGCGCTGAGATTGTCTATTAATAATAATGTGCATGGCTCATAAGAGTGTCTCCTGGCTCTTTGGCCCATGATAAAGAAATACGTCATCTGAAATCACTCTTTTCAAAGCACCATAACCTCCAGCACTTTGGCTACTTACAAGCCATAACGTCTGTTTGTTGTCAGAAGTATTCCTGTCTTCAGTAAATATTTTGTCCTGTGTTTGAGAATGCTTCAAACTTAAGTGTTTTAAGCACTGGGTTATGGGGTTTGAACAGAAAAGATTGTAGGAGTGCCTTGCTGCAGCAGAAAGGTGAAAAGTTGGTAGTCTGTGGGGATGATTTAATAATGAAACAAGAACATGCAGAGTCGCTGGGGTAAAGTACACTTAAAAGTGCACTCCAAAGTGTTGTGGGTAAGATACCAGATGACACGCTGGAACCAGGAGCTGCTGCCAAAGTGGTTAACACCACATGGCTCTGAATCGGGTTTGGCTCTCAGTGCATCAAGACACCTTCATACTACTCATATTGATAAAGAGATGAAGCATTTGACCTGTACTGTATTAACACAAGTTAGGATATGGAAGAAATAAATGTCTTTATATACATTACAATTGCAATGAATAACAATATACATACAAAATAAAGAATCAAAAATGCTAAATGCTTATTTGTTTTTAAAATGCCCACAATTGGACTTCATGATCTTCTAACTCAAGACAAATGATTTCTTAGCCACAAAAAGGTAATGTATGATTTGAAAATGAATTGGAGTTAACATAATTCTACTTCTCTAATTAAAATATTTTCACATAACTGCATTTTGTCTCATATATTTTGTACATATTGTGGTATAATGCAGCAGAAGAAAGCATATTGCGACATACAGATATAAAAAGCCGTCCCTCTCTGTCTCCCATCAGGCCATTTTAATAGCGGAGTATATTCTTTTGCATTTTACATGACTGTAGGGCAGGCTGCTCTCGCCTGTCTGCTCCACTCAGATCAGATGCTCAAACTGGAGCACAGAACGGGCTGCATCTCAGTCTGGAATCTGTGTGTCTTTGAGTGTTCCTTGGTTTAGCCCAACATGTTCACAATGAGCGCTAAATGCTATAAACCACAAAACTCCCTCTTTGAAAGAGACCAAATCAACTGTGACTTAATGGATGCTTTTATATTTGCCTCATTCTCATTCTCAAAAATAATTTTACATGCAGAATTTTATTTATTTTTGTTTTGTGTTATGCTATGAAGTGTAGTTCTTTAATTTTGTTTTTCAATGTCAAACTTTAGCTTTCAAAATATTACTGTATAGGTTATAGTTCTGTTCTTGTGCACTATATTCCCTCAACAATGTGTGCATTGTTCAAGTCTTTGAACTATTTATGATGTTTCTAGAAAAATGCTGCGTAATTTATTTATTACTCCATACATCAACAAAGAAAACAATACTTTTTTCACTATAGGCTTGTACTCACACAAGTCCTTTGTGAGTTTGGAGCTTCCTATCGAAGCACTTAAACAGTGATTTGTGTTTCGCAAGAAGTGTCGTACTCACATGGTTTGAATGCTACAATATTTTATATTTATTTATTTATTTATTTATTTATTTATTTTATTTTTATTATTATTATTATTTTTTTTTTCCCCCAAATTAAAATGGCCAACAATAACTATTACAACCTTCTGGGGGACATCTTCCACATAATACTGTATCACACATCATTAAACGAGTATTTGAAAGCCCAAGAGGTGGCATAATCTCATGTTACAGTTCAAGTGAGGAAGATTAGTGAGGACTGAGAGCAAATGTAAAAGAGAACAGATGGACGAAAACCCAGAGCCTGAAGGTGACTTGAGATAAATTATCTTCATTTATTTGGGATTGCCTCAGGAAAAAAGAGAGTGAGTATTTTTTTTTTTTAAAAAGAAAGTTGTTGTTTTTTTTATATATATTGAATGCCCTTCACTCACAAACAAAATGTACACTGAATAAGTTTGAACTCCTCCAGTCGGTAGATTACTTTTATTTGCTAATGAATCTTTATGGAAGACGTTTGGTGCAGTGGCAAAATATTTTTGATGTTCAATCCCGAGGTCTACTACATTAGTCTGTCTGTTCCCTAATAGCATAATAAATATAAAACACGTTGCAGTAATGTAAAGGATTCACATTTGCATTTTTCCTTTCCAGATTTTAAAGGGGTATTATTGTATAGATTAATATAAAAAAGTATAATAGCTTAATGGTATATAGTAGTTTTACGTTATTTGTACTGTAATTTTTAGTCACTGAAAGATTGAATTTATCAAATGTGGACAAAAAGGGTGTTTTTTTTCCTCTCTAAAAATACTGAGGGCAGAGCACTTAGTCCATCTTTACACTAAACTGAGCAGAGTCTGGGCAGAGTTATATTGCTGTATAAATATTAGATGGGATACTTTTATTGCAACGAGCATGGCGTATTTGTTGTTTCACAAGTGTACTGTGTGTGCACAATATAGAGAAAATGAAACGGGGTGACATAAATAAACATGAAAAAAACACACACACTTAAAGAGAACTGATTTGAAAGTACCCTATGTTGTTTTTAAAGCTCTTGCACGTTTCAAAAATGGTATTGCCGCTTTTCAATAGGCCCTTTTTGTAGGACTGTTGTTGAGATAAATAAATAAATTCATAAAAAGACATTTCTAGTTTAAAATGCTCTTATTGCTGCAGTTTCCATGTTTGCCCTTCGGCCACGCAACAGACCAACATGTGTCCCATTACTGCCCACAGTACTCAACACAGCATTTTATTCATAAAACCAAAACTACTATGGCCGCAAGAAAATACAGATTCTGCAAAAAGGATTTTATCGGGAGGAACTGCATACTATGATATAAAATAAAAAAATAATGTATATTTATGTGTGTATATAGTTGTATAATTAAAATACAAGCATGTTTTTGCCTGAGAAACGCATCTGTTATACTACTTGCAAATTGTTATGATTAATAAACCCATTTCATTGCATTTATGAAGTACAAATCTATTACTGTAATATCTAAGTTTTGCTGTTTTTTTCCGACAAGCAGTGTGATTGCAATTGGATTTGTAATTTATGTTTTTGAATCAAGAGTGAATATTTTAAGAACCATTTAGATTTAACAATTATAAATGGAAATCTCATATGAACTGCACTAAAAGAAGAAACACAGACATTTTAATTCATGAAAACAATGGTGTAAATGATGGTGTTTACATATATATTTTTTACATGAGATAATGTATAGAATTTCTTTGCTTTATGGCACAAATCTTTTGCAATTTGCCAATCTTCTAAACCAACTTAGCAAGTAATAGAAATATCTTATTATGTACATGAGTGACTTTAGAAGCAGAAAAGAAAATGTTTAGCCATGGTCCCAGTTCTATTCACATGCACCGGTAACAGTGTAGAACAAGGGAGAGAGTGAGAGAAACACGTGTCTGTGTTGATTAATGGCGCTGTATTGGTAATCAATAATGTTCTTTTAAGTCATTTAGATGCAGTGACTGATACTGGGGCTGCTCAGCATATGGGCCGGGAACACGAGCTGCACGTATGACTATTCCCACATGAGAAACTCTATCTGCGCTCAAACCAGGGCATTTATTGTGTGTGCTAAAGTAGATTAGCTGTAAATAAAATGGGGAGAATTAAAACACATCTGCCCAAATTGGATTTTTAGGCACACCAACTTCAGTTTAGTTCTTTTAAAAAACATTAAGATAAATATTTTGTTGCCATTGTTCGGCTACTAGCTGTGAGCCATCTTCAGAACTCAAATGGCTGGCACCTAGCAGCCAAAACAACCAAAATAACCAATAATATAAAATGTGTTTTGAGGTTAAGAAGTGGATTTTAGGTAGTTTTAAAAATAAAAAATGAAGAATTGTCAAATACTTAAACCATTTGTGAAACTATACACAGCCTGGCCCAGTGTAGGTTGCTGTGGGTCTGTGTGTCTTTCATGTTGGCCTGGTTTGAAAGCAGGTTAGATGCAGATAAGAGCATACAGAAGCCTTCTTTGGTCATCTGTCATCGGACGCAGACAGGACTCCCTCCAACAGACATACTTTACCTCCGGCAGGCTCCAGAAGAAAGGCGGCCATTTTGATTGAGCTTTGATTAAATGTTGTTAACGATGTAGAGAAACTGCATGAATCTTTCCGGAACAAGTATCCATAGACTGCAGGAACAAAGTGACAAACATAATTCTTATCCATATACAGAAAATAAAAGTGAACTTATATGATGCGAGGTTTATCTAAAAGTACTAAAATCTAAGTAACAGCTTAATTATTTTAAAATGCCTTGGTCTATTTTGTTCCAAAATTTGTACAGCTAAACTAATGTTAGCAGCCTGTGATCTGAACTATTATAAAGGAATTTTTCATTGCAGGTGATGAAAGAAACAAGTAGAGTTCTTATCAGGACTAGATCAGGACCACAGCGCAACAAGCACGCACGCGCGCACACACACACACACACACACACACACACACACACACACACACACACACACACACACACACACACACACTAACTAAGCCAGCAGCAGCAGATATGAATGCCTCCCATTGAAATAATGGGTAAACTGCTGTTAAGGTCGATGACAGTAAAATCACCTCCAAAGAAATAATCCAGTAAAACAAGGGTTCTGTTATCTCACGGTTTTACAGGGTGTTTTTAAGATGCTGTCTGCCAGGATTACAATTATAAAAGGCAAAAAGTATTTCCAAGTGATGACACAGAAATGATCAATTGACAAAAACTGGAAAAGAGACAAATCTGAGGTTATACATTAAGTTACAAAAATGTGAGGATTTCAAAAAATGTATTAAATAAGACAGATAACCATAACCATCAACATAGTACTTCATGCCATAGAATTTGGAGTTAGTTGCTTTACCCAGAGCACAGAGAAAAGAGTAAAATGGCTAAGTGATTAAATGTGTGAGTTTCAGCTCCTCCTTACTCAGTGTCCGTCTGATTCCTTCAGACTGACAGTGTAACAAAATGCTATCTGCACACACAAGGATCAGGTCTCATGGCTGTATTTTATGTCCCACACAGCACTGATTGCAATAGATTTCAGATGAGGATCAACACTTTGAAAGTGACTCTATGACCTGAGGCAGCAGAACAACAGGAAAGAGAAGGAGTGAAGAGAAGAAATATGTATGAGACAATTACACAAAAAGAAAGTCAACACGGACCCAAAGCCAACAGTAATGTGTGTACAGATAAATCTGTTGGACATTAGTCCAGTCTCTGCTGTAACAGCTGTAGTAATACAAAGCTTCAGCTCACCTTTTCCTGAGAGTGCAATTTATGAAAGATATATTCACAACTATACACATTCATGCTCCAACCTGTGACTGATTTAGCTGTCTGCTGCCCAGGAGCCAGGCTGGTGCTACGGGATATCCCATCCTGCACTGGGCCTTCCCACGCCGTGAGAGTGGGCCGCTGAGATACCCCCGCGGGGCGGCAGCGGGCCCATCACCTTAGTCTAAAGTGACGTGAGTGTTTAACACACATGCACTGTGAAGGCGGCGGCCCGCTCACTTTCTGAGGCTGGCCTGGGTTTCAGGCCAGAGGTGTAGGATATCGCCCCTGCAGCCCCTCAGAGACAAACGGCTTTTTGATCTGCAGGATGTATTTCTAAGTTTGTGTGACTTCGTGAGATTGAGTGTTGCATGTTTTGGCATGTTCGCCAGTGTGTAACAGAGACGCTCAGGCTCTTCTGGATGTATTAATGCATACTAATGGTACATTTGACAAAGACTTTTACATCTACACACAGCACAAAGAGGAAATACGCACCGGCATTAATCCTCAAGTCATGAATTGAAATAGTTTTTCCTTTGAGTCTGGACAATAATCAGATCCAAGATTTTACCACAAGCTTTCAGCTCTTGGCTGCTGCCTCTGCATCTCTTTAGTTTGTAAAATGGCCACTGTACACTGCTTTAACCTGGGGCATCTACATGAACATGGAGAAACTCACCAGAACCAAACTGTAGTCTGTAATCAGCACCTCCTCTCAGGCCTCAGGAGTTAAATACCAAAAACCAACAGAAAAACATCCTGGGACCAGGGGTCATGGTAACTAGGGGGTATTCTTGTTCCTGAGATCTTTCGCCTCTCGCCCTCCGTAATGAATATGAGAGGCCTAATAGACCCCCAGTCTGACCTCCAATAAGTGCTCCACGCTCTCAAACATGAATTGCTGTCTTCAAAGTGCTTCCACTTCCTGAGCGCTGGCGTTTCTCTGAATGTGTTTGAATGTATGTGCATGCGAGGTGAGTGCCCCAGAGCACTGAGCAGAACCAGGGGTCTCCACTCTCACACTCACAATTATTCATAATTGCACCGAAATGTAGAGTCTGTGTTTGTGGGAGAGAGGCAAAAACTTGAGTTGAAAGGCTCATGAACTGACACTTTCAATAAAAGGGTAAAACAAGATTTGGCGAACTATGGGAAAATGGAGAACCAAAGAGTCCAGCTTTTTGGGCAGGGCATAGATTTGGGATAGGCAGCTTGTTGGCACTTTCTATAAGAGCTTTAACCCCAAACACAAATGCACGTAAAACTCAGGAGACTTTTAAGAATGTTTTGGTCAAACGTGTGCTTCAGCAGGCTTCCCCAAACAGGACACAATCAACTACAATTAATCTGATCAATGGAATGTTAAACGGCGTACAGGATATGCTGCGGCAGAACTCAGTGCCCCGAGCCCCATGGAGGATATTCAATGTGATGGAGAAAAACCATGTCCCCTTCTCCTCAGGGGGCTAAATCTCTCCCATGTTAGATAAATTAGTCTGGGTTAGTACCTGGACTTCCTATAGTCAACTCGCAACCTTTTGATCTCTAACTACAGCAAAATGGATCCAGGCTGATGAATTTGTACGCCTTGGTTATGATTGATTATGCGAACGCTCCAAACGGAAAGGCCTGCCAAAGTTTATTTTGAGTTTTTTCAGCCCTGGTATGAAACTTGGTTTCTGTCAATAACATCCTCAAATACAAATGGTTTTCAGTATTACACTGAACCAAACAGCATCAAATGAAAGAGAGAAAATGAACAGGCATTTGCACATTTGCAAAGAGTTGATCACAAGTTAAACGATGGCACTAATGGATCAGTGCTAATGTGTGTTTGCCAGGCCAACGGCGCTGTAGGCCATCTTCTCTCTCTTTCTCTCTGTCTCTCTCTCTCTCACTCACACACACACACACACACACACACACACACACACACACACACACACACACACGCACACACACACGCACACGCACACACACTCAGAACATATGGGACGGGTGTAAATCTCTTCACACATATAACAAGGTATATAAAAGGAAATTCACATTCACAATTCATCTTTTTAGTCAAGATTTTTGTCAGATATTGCTATGGAAAGTTTATGTTAATTAAAAGGGCATCCTTCAAAATCAATGTGAACACTGAAATTCGTGTCCTGAATTATAACTGCACAGTAAACTGCAAATCTAAGTCAGGGTGATGTTTATTGTGAAGTTAAATAAGTCAATCTTAATTTTTGACAATGTCTATATTTTTTGCTTCTAGTGGGATTCGTTTTGTTTTGTCATACATATGGCACACTAATGGCAAAAACACTGAATTCTTTCTGTCAACATTTTTAGATTCCTCAAAGAAGAAATGAATATACTTGACACTACCTCTTCATCACCTTTGTTACCAGGGGCAATAACCACAACAACAGTAAAGGTTGACCATAGTTTGTGAATGAGAATGATGACGCACACCCCAGCGCCGCAGTTCTAAATGGACTCATTTTGGCTATGTCCAGTTAAAAATTCACCTTTAGTTTGAAATTAATGCAGGGTTTTACAGAACTGTGCGTCCTGGTTATGTCTGGTCAAGCATGAAGACATACACGATGAGCATGACAGTGATGTCTATGGTCATTTTGTAATTTGTAGTTTGAACACTTCTGAATTAAGTCATTCATTGAGTATAAATACAAATAGGCCAAAAGCTGCAAATAAATACATAATGTATACAATTTTAATGTGTAAGAGCTTTCTTTTGTAAATATTTTGTATTGTAATGTATATGTAGTAGTCCCTTAGTCACAGAGGAGCATTCTCTGGTGTCCACTGAAAAATCCTGTCCAGTTTACGATTGTTTTAACCCCCAAACATAAGTGAAATATGTTTGCCTCAATGGTAAAATTCAATATGACATGAAACATTGTGCTGAAAGACAGTTGTGACCTATATGATGCATAGTGTTAAACTGAGTGTTCATGAGAGGGACATTGCTGTTGATCTGAAGTGGACTTTGGGTGTTGGAGGCTCAGAGGTCACTGCTCTGCTGAGGCCCTACCCTGTGTGCCCTCTGACTGTCATCTGTGAGGCCAGAGGTTAATGGACCGCTCCACATTGTGCAATGGCTGAGATGATGTGTTTGTAGATGCCACTGTCTCCTACAGAATGTGTCTATTGTGGAAAATTTTTTCTAAAAATAACAAAAGAGCCTGTCATTAGAAAACCAGAGACTCCCTTTACATTAGGGCAAGATGATTTTGTAATGTTTTTTTTTTTTTTTTCTGACAAGCATTGCAGTTAGGTTTGTGATTTAATGTTTTAATAGGATTCTGTTGTGTCTGTCAATTTAGATTAGATTGTGATTGTGATGTTGCAGCACTATACATACAGTTTGAATTACTTTGTGTTTGAATTGTACGGTGGCATACAAATAAACTTGCCTCGCCTTGCCTATACATATAAAGTTATAAGACACATAAATATTCACAAAAGTAGGACTAACTTGATGAATAGACGTTTTTGAAAAATACTACTATAGTAGTACTATAGTCTACTATAGTTTCAGCACCTTTACATTTTTCCTCCTCCACGACCCCGTTTCTTGGCTCACAGCGTTGCTATGGCAATGACCAAAGGCATATCATATGCATGCATGAGTCTGTGTGGCTGATGCGCTCAGGGCCGGGTAGTGGGCAGAGGAGGGGCTCGACACAGAAACGTGTTCCACTTAAAATGCTAATTTTACATATTTAATGTCACTGAGCAGTTTCTTTAGGGAGTCGGGCACGAGGCAGTGGAGCGCGAGGAGAGCAGGGAGAGCACTTAAGGCAGCCACTGACACTCCCCTCTCTTCACTTAACTCATTTATTCATCTGTGCAGACCTCATGCCTCATGTAACTGCACTGAGAGCCCAGATTATCACAGGGACAATCTGTTCTGTGCACGACTTGTTGCTCAAACTAACACCTTTTGTAATTTATACTGTAAAAAAGAAACTGTAGTAAAAACTGTAATAGAAATTTTGTTCTACTGGCTACAAAATAGGTCATAATCAGTTTTATGATTTGATAATCAGAGAGAATCAGTGAGAGTACAGTGTACACCTAAACTGCAGTATACTGCAACTACTTTCAAAGTGCTGTTCTGGTGTACAGCTGTCATTACACAATTTGAGCAAAAATGGCTGCAAGATCATGTTTATAAATTGCAAAGGCTGCTGTTGTTTTGGTAATTTAATCCTATTTGAAAAGCACTTCATAGCCTATCTAGTCTACTCGTCTCTAAAATCCATAAACTGCTTAGATTAGGACGAAACAAACATGTTCTGCAATGCGCTATTATTAGCAGTCCATATTTTAGTCCCCACAATCTTCTATAATATTGTTAGGTATACCACTAAAAAAATTCCCCATGGTTCAGATACATCATGTGTGACTATTAGGTCAATGTATCTGTGCTCTGTGGAGGTGTGCTCTCTGACCTCTGGTAGCATCTATGAGTTCATGCCTGATTACAACTGTTCCTGGATTAACCCTGTGTTGTTTTTGGGGCTAAAGGTAAAACCAGATTAACTCAACTTTGGATCTGTGTGAACTCAGCTGGAAGTCCAGAGGCTGGTTCTCATGAAAGAGATAGACAAAAGAGCTGCACAGTATGCCACCAAAATATTGCTATAGCAATATTGATAGTAGTTGTTATTGCAAGAAAATAAATATTAAGTCCTAATTTTGCTTTGTTTTGGTCTTGGTTAAGTTTTACTTTGTCTCATGTTTGAATTAAGACATGTACATCTTGTTTTATTTTAAATGAATTTGTCAAAACACACAAAACAACAAAAGGCAGGTATCTAATATTGCATCCTTTTCTCATTTCTTGCAGCCCTAATAGACAACCATTTCTAAAGGATGCATGAAGTGGTGGGTTTCTACGGACTGTCACTAAAAAAAGGCATCACTGAGAAAATAAAACTTTTGCCAACTACTGTGTTTCATTCATTGAAATGGTAAAACACTTAAGAAATATTCCACATTATGGCATTATATGTATGAATCTTGTATTTATTTAAATTATAAGTCTAAATACCTGAAAATACTTGAATTCCTAGTTCCTACTATGAGTGGGCTCCTATCTCGACAGATCTGACCAGTAACTTGTCCTGGTGGCACCCCCAATTTGTCTCCATGGAGATAGACACGTTTATTGTATAATGTAGAAATATACTATAGAACATTCTAGCCAAAGCAGTAACATCTCCATGGCGGCAAGCAGTGGGAAATATTTTTAGTGGAGGTTCTGCCATCTAAATAATGCGGATTGTTGTGGTATATTAACTTTGGTACATATTACTTGGTCCATGGCTGACTGGCTCTCCTGACAAAGCCCTGGAATGACAGTCAAGCCATCTGCCTCTGAGACCCTGTGATGGCTGCTGCTGTGCGGGCACATTTAACTCACTCAGCTGACCGCCAATTTCCAAAGGGTCCATTGTGTGGATGTGGAGTTATTTTAACCCCAAAACCCCACTGTTACATAGTTCTGCTGAAGCATTAAGCAATATTTTTGTAGTAACTAGTTTGCTTTGTCCCAGTTATTTTTACCCATACACATAATTACAAGTGTAATAAGCAAAAGCACCAATCATACAATAAAGATATTTCAGAAAGACATGATGTAAGATGTGTAAAATTATGATATTATCCACTGATTGTATTCAAGCCACGCCCCTAGCCTGACAAGAAGCAGATGACATAGGCTCAAACTGACAAGTTAACCTTTTCAATTATCGTGTGGCCAAGAGGACAAACAATGCTCTCAGTTAATGCAAAGTGGCATGAAGACAATTGAAATATCATTGCTCTGGTTCCCTGGGGCTCACACACATTGATAAATACAGCAGGAATCCTCTCCAAACAGCCAGGCGTCCTTTGTACCAGGCGAAGTTCAACTCTCATCATTGAACTGTCACTAAAGTAATGGCTCAATCGAACAATTATGTTCAGTGAACACAGCGCCCTCAGACACACAGGGTTTCCCAGTCCTTCCACAGGCACCAGTCCAGTCCATGAGGTCATCGCCCACCGAGACCTGGATTAGAACTCCAAAGGGACCCTGGGAAGCATGCGGTTATATGTTCTGACAGCCCAGTAGGCCGATTAAGCCCCCTATTTGCTCATGTTAATGCTAAGCTAATATTAGCTTTGTTGTCTGCCAAAGGGTGCCTTTTACAATGGGTCCATATAGGGCTAATACGGTAGGTTAAGCTAGAGCTATGCTAATTTCCCTCTGTACACCTCAATATTTCCTATCCAAATGACTTAACTCAATGTGAGAGATTCATCATCATGTAATAAGCTTAATGCACTAAGCTAACACAGGATCACTTTGGTCTAATGCAAGATTATGGAGGGTCATATGCAGAGGATTTAGATTGAACTGGTGCAGAGGCTGAGGGAAACATGACACAAACTGTGACGTTCAAGGACTGGTTTGGGTTTACACAAAAGACAAATTATGTCTTTCAACAAAAATCTTAATAGAAGTTGACAGGGTGAATACAATCGGAATACAATACAATAAATACAATAACAAAAGTGATTGTTTCGTTGAAGCTGCTCAAAAGAAAATGAAATGTACATAACAGTTTGTAAGATACAACCAAGGCTACTTGATTGGGGTTTAAGGTTTATGCACCAAAGTGCTAAATTGAAAGATAACATTACTGGAATAGTAAAATAGCACTGACGTTACTTTATTTTTAAACATAGTAGATGACCAATGACCAAAACCCACCCACTTTCTCATGTTCAGCTTTAGCCAATCACATTAAAGTGTGCACTTTGAGAAGAAACAGATCTTTAATCTCGACTTAAAGGTATGCTATAGTGCTACTCAATGTACATGATTTTCCCTCTATTGCTCACCTCTAGATACTGAGGACTGGTTTGTTCTTGAGTAATATCCTGGGGGTCCAATGGTGTCTCTCTCACTTTAAACGCCACTTCACACACAAAGTACTTGGTGCCTTTAACATCAATTAAAATCCTAAAGCCTCTTGCTGAGAGCTCCCTACTCTGTCACACTGTGTAAAGTGATCTCATCGTGTGATCCTGTGTGACATACAGCCCCATAGTGTTTCACTCACTCCATCGTCTGCATGCTAAATTGTACGTGCACTTTAGATATACTGTGGCTCATTTAAAAAAAAGCCAAGAAGCCAAGAAGCAAAATATTTGCCAGATGCAAGGATCACATCACAACAACAAAGGGTAAATTAAACATATTTATAAGTTAAATGTGATGAAGGACCAAAGAGGCTGAAAGCAAAGAGACAGTAAGATGAAATTGGCTAGATAATATGTGACTTAGGGTGGAGGTACAGGCTGTTGTTCATTCAGTAAACAATTAAACCTCTCTTGAATACTTATTTGAGTGAAACAGTGAACATATAGGGTAAAGGAAAATGGTTGAGAGAATCATCACCAACAGTGTTAAATAAACTTCAAGTGTATAAAAACAAGGAAAATAGAAGGTATAGTTGAGAAGTTATGTGTAGGGCTTGTAGTTATCCCATTAACATCCTATATACAGTACGTATGTTAGTACACACTGTAATTTTTCTCCTAAAGCAGCTCATCATCTCCTCATCTTCCTTGCCCTAACACATTGTCTAGTAAACACTGATGGCTAGAGTAGTGGCCTGGCCTGTAGTCCTGGAGTGTCTTCTCACGCCTGCCTGGCTCTAATCAGCTCTGACAAACCCAGTATCTCTGGGGAGTTCACGCCACTTGGTTTGACTTGTCTGTTGACTTCTAACTATGCAGCAGATTGCATGGCTTTGAGGTCAGTAGCATTTATAACAGTCACATGATGTTTGAATGAATCTCCAACTTGGACATTTCCCCGCTAATATATCCTAAAAACAACAACTTTAATACTACAGGACTGACAGATTAATCACAATCAAGTCAAAATCACAGTTGGATAGCAATAATTAGAAATTTGTAATAGCTGCAGTTATTGACATAATATATTGTTCTTTGCAATAAACTAAATTGTGTCTCCATGGGATTTTATAAATCCTGCCAACACTGTTTATACCGATACAAACCTGTTCTGAAATGCATGTGACTCTAGTAAAAGGAGGTCATAATATCAACTTTTAAAGATATGATTATTGTGAGAAGAAACATCACAAGTACAATTATATACCAACACTATGACCAAACTGTGAACTTCATAATTTTCTTTTATGTACACTATCCATCTATGATAAAATTGTATTATTATTTTTTTTTAATGAATGAATTTTGGTTCTGAAAAAGTAATGATTATTATTTTTTAGTTTTTACAATGGTATTGTGACCTGAATCATCATGATTGACAATTAAACAAAAAGCCTTGACATTCTTTGTACAAGTTTATCAGTTTATAATACACACTGTGAACATCATCTTAGTTTCAGATCTAAATTCCAAATCTAAATACACAAATAACTATGTAAAGGCATTATTTCACAGTACTAGCATTATTCTGTGTACGCTTTAAATTGCCTAGTGTTTAATTGAGCATTTTGAGCATCACACTGTATTACATGGAGAGTGGAGGAGGCTGTGTGTTTGTGCATGTGTTGAGTGCAGTTGACTGTGTGTGTTCAATGGTGCGCTCACATACTCTTGCATGACAGCTAAAGTAGCTCCATCTAACGCCACTGATGTTTCCTGCCATTTGCCTGCAGGGCTTTTCCTCATTCTCTCATTGCTTCTTCTTCTGACTTCTTAAGTGTTCATCTGTTTTTTTCCTCTTTTCCCTGAGGTAATGCAGCCCACAAAAGTCACTCTGCCAAAGCGGCACTGATCTGAGCGTCTATGAGTGGCTTATCATGACCTTAATGCCACCATTTTCAACATAACTCATATTATAAGAGGGAGGCCTGAATGTTGCAGTTAGTTTAATTGTAGCCGAGAATAAAGGATTTCAGCTGTGAACATTCTAGTATGTTTACCATAGGATCATTCTGTAAATAGTCCTGTAGTATTCAAACTAGCTTAGTAATCATCTTTTGTCCATGATGTTATAACCATGCTAGCAAGACGAATTCTCAAAATTTTTGTGAGTTCACAAACAAGTGAGATTTAGCCAAACTTTGATTTTACAGCTTGTTCCACTGTTCTGACACTTCATTTGAAGCATTTGTTTGAATGTTCTGATCATTGGTTCCTGAGCTCCTGTTTGGAGCCATCCCATATTGATGTATAGAGGACCAGGTTATCATGTTTAGATCTTTATCACTGTTTATAAATATAATTTTTGTTGTCCTACCTGGATATGAACAAGTGCCCCTTCCACATCTTCAGCTCGGCTCCCTGTTCTTTCAGTGCAACTTTTAGACCTGTAAAAGCACATGTGAATGAATGGATGCATTCATTGTAAACTGGTTTTAAATGAATACTTTCCAATTAAAATGAATTAATTTTATTCTTCTTACACATGCACAATATCTGAGAAGAAAATATTGTAAAACAAAAAAGCAACAAAGCTCAGCAGTGAGCAGACATTTCAGGATCCAAAAGTAAAATTCCTATTCATTGTTTCCATATATCTGTGACTGACAAAACCACAATATCACAGGATCTTGCAATTACAAATACAACTGTGTGGCTGTAAAGGGGCAGTTGTGCCTTTAAACTTCAAATATTAAATTATTTTACATGAAAAATATATGTGAATATTACTTCAAGAACCAGTGGCTGTCCACTGTAACAATCTGTATCAACTATACACATGAATAAAAACAAATCCGATAGCTCAAAGCGTATGTTATGAAGGCTCAGACAGAAGTTGCCCTAGGAAATCACCATAATCACATACAAATGGTGCTTTGCTGTGTCCAATTTCACACATTTTTTTCTGCTTGGGGCTACTGCCCTGACCTTTGACCCCTTAAGCAACTAGACACCCTTGAGTTTTAATTGTAACCAAAAACAACAAAGAAAAGTGCAAAAAAGAATCAAAAGTGTTGAGGTAAAAGTACTCATGGTGAGAACCATCCTTGACTGGACTCTTGTCCATGGTCTGGCCTGAGCAAAAAAATTCAAATATAAAAAGTCACAGCACAGACCCGTGTGTTCTCTTGTGAAGATCCTGTGATGGGCTCAGGAGGCTGATCATGGATGTGTTTGGTAAAGAAAGCCACAGTGAAAACTCATTTAAATATGTGTTTAAGATTAGGTAAATTCACATGCACAGAATCCCCACATGCTCAGGCAGCACACTGTCGGTCAGTTGACACTGTGCATAGTGGCAGCCTCAGCCTGTAATTGCTCAGTGACTGGGACAGAATGGACCGGGATTGAAGATGACACGCACCAATTGTTAGTGAACCAAGTGCTGTTATTGCAATTACTTGAGTTTGACTGAGCAAATCAGACTTTGAGTTTCCCTCCATTTAGGAACAGTTCAACTCCAACTGATTGCACAGCTTCTGTCGCTCCTGCCTATGCTGACAGGGCTAAACACAAAACAGCTGTGATTGGCAGAGCACCTGTCAATTAAGCCCCTTCTTCTTTTTTTTTTCTATACCTTACAGCCTATTGGCTATTATTTCAATTTCGTTATGCAGTCCAATCCTTGGCTGAACAAGAAGAAAGGAAGATACTTATTACTGCCATTTGCAAAAACATCACACACAAGTAAGGGGCCACTGTCCAGCTCCTGTGTTGTTAGGACTTCAGTTTTTTCCAGCAGGTCTTTATTGTGGCTCTAGGTCTGAGCTTGTGCCACTGTATAAGGATTGTTGTGCATGTGACCAATGGCTGCTGCTGCTGCTGCTGCTGCTGCTGCTGCTGCTGCCTGTGATCTGCCTGACAGTAACACAACATAGCAGCCATGGGCAGAGCCCATACAACTTTCTCAACCATCTTCAAGTAATTGATGACCTCTGACCTTGTTCTTTGTATAAAGGAGGAGGGGAGTGGGGAGGGGGGCACAGGGATCGTCAGTAGAGACGTTGCAGAAGACAGGGTCATGAAGAGGAAAAGCGGGACAGAGCACAGGAGAAAGAAAACTGGAGACGACGTGAGCAGCGAGGAAAAGGTTAATCTCTTTAACAGAGGATTGTTTCAAAGTTCAGCAGATGCATCGAAGCCTTCAGCCTGGTTGTGTCCATCATAACAAATCTATTCACTGCTGTAGTTGTAATAGAATCTAGAGGGCTTTCAATTCTTATAAAGTAACTCCTGTGCCCATTCAAACCCTGCTCTCTCTGGAAAAGTTAAAGGACGGTGCTCTCCAATTTAGGTAAGGGCACCAGCTTGTTCCTTCACCTGCTGCAGCGTTGTGCTAAAACCTTTGCGGGACAATTTCCTTTAAGTCATATTTGTAAATGTGACATTTACGGTAGTGTCGGTAATAGCAGTGTGTTTTAGTCGGTTTCACATTGATCACTGCTGTCTGCGTGGGTGTCTCTATGCACTATGAATCCATTTGTCTCCACTGATGGAAAATAATTGCAAAGCAAACAAATCATCTCTGCCACATTGAGCAGGCCTCCACTCATGGGGCAGAGCAGCCTCAGCAGAGAGACAAGAGCACAGAGACAGAGGAGACTGGTGCTCACAGTGGTCTGGCAGTTGCATTATAAATGCAAAGTGTTAAAAAGTGTTATGTTTGAGAAGCATGGGCAGTCAGATTGAAAGTGACTACATGGAGCATTGGGAAGAGAGTCTGCCAGATGGAAACTTACTCCCGGAAAATAAAAAGGGCACAGGAGAGAGCACTGGCATAGAAATCTGACATACTGTATATCCAAATTAAAATGTTTGATTCAAAGGCGGTACCTAAACATATCATATTTTTCTAACACTCAAAAAAAATATATATATTTTTTTATATTTACATCTATCCATCTTGCAACTACTAGGCATGTACGATCCACTCTGTACTGCGGTACTGATTAACACTAACAATTAGATTGGATATGTGCTAGTCTTCAAAAGGTGATTGTGGTGTTGAACCTAATGTTGAGTATTGAGCCCTTTCCTTAGTATCAAAATTGGGTCTTCCTCAGAGGAGCTGGAGGTAGGGTGCGCGCACTTCACAAAGAGGGAAATCTGGACTTCCCTGCAACCCAGGCACAGATAAAATGGAGGAAAACGGATGGAAGTAGAAGTAAAAAGTAATTATGAGATCTTGACTATGGGTATTGCTGCTGGGTATTGAGGAGAGCTCTGGAAAAAGAGGGAATTTCCTGGTTAAATAATAATTTAATAAAAAAACTAAATAAAGTACTGTGTAACTGAGAAGTCCAATTTGGTCAGAGTTACCCAAGTCATTTTAACTCATTACTACAGTAATGAGGAACAATGACTGGAACAGTGGCACTTAGGCTAGAAAATTTCACTTTATGCACATTTTTGCATTGGAAAAAAAACATGAAATCACAGCTTTTTTTTATTAAAAGTTACAGTGTCTGGCCAGTTGTTGATACAACAATACACACAAAAGACACCACTTTACTGCTGCTAATTACAAGATGCATTACGATATGATGAATCGTCGTCAGGCGGCCTTAATGCGCTTACACACATTAGATCAGGCACAGGTCAGCGTGTCTCACAAACAGCAGACGGAGTGCGAGGTTAGGAGAGGTCACATGCGATCCAGCGCGCAGCACATTTTATTGATATGCCGCTGTGGTTCTCAGGGCTCCGGCAGAAACAACTGGCCGTAAACAAGGTTGATGCCACAAAAAAAGGCGCACAGTTATTTATTTTTTTTATTTATTTATCCAGTAATGGGTAAATTTGTATTATTATTATTATTATTATTATTATTATTATTATTATTATTATTATTATTATTATACTGCATGTGATTTGATTCCAGATCAGGGCACTACATGACAAGACCAGTGACTTGGCAGACGTGCAACTATTTCTCTTCTTCTGTAATTCTGTAGACCATCAGGTATGGTCGACTCAACTACATGTAATCAAACCTGGTTTTTTAAGTTATGTGCAGTGCCTGGTCTTCGTTTATGATCGTCTTCAGCCTTAAAAAAGCATTGACAGTGTAATAAAAAAAATAAATAAATGAACATTATATTATTTGAAACGTAAAAAAATGCTGTAAACTACAATGATTGCACATAATTTGGAGTTGTTGTTTTTTCTTGGCTAGCTTTGGTAGCATACCTTAGCTAAAACCATGCAGTCTGTGGCTATTGCTAATATATCCGTGTTTTTTGGAGGTAGTCTTATGCGATGGCACATCTGTTTAGATCTAGTTAAACATTTATTTACGAACACATTTATATTTTAACTAAATAGAGGAACGTAACATTGAAAATATCTCTAGATAACTACCTCAATCACAGGGGCGCTCCAGCTCAGTGGCGCCTGCTGAACTTTAGCTCCACCTAGCGGATTGTAGAGGCATAACTAGTAAACTAAACATTTTCAAATGCCTGTCCATAGGAATTACTATTTGGGACTCCATACAAGCTTATAATTCTGACCTACTTAGTAAAAATAGGTTATATTAGGTAGTATTTATTTAATCCAAAGCGAGAGTTCATTATAGCATAAATAATACATTTGAACGGTAAAATAGACTGATGAAAGTGAGATGTTTTATTACAAAAACAACAAAGCCAGTCTATACATTTTACAGGTAGGAAACCCTTCACTACACGCTCAGTTAAGTAAGCAAATCCTTGTTCATCATTCCCACCTATTAATATTTAATCTAAAAATGTTACCAAAAAGCTGCCATGGCACATCAACTTGTATTATATGCAATCAAGAGTGTATTGATAAGTGCAATATTTTATAACTTTAAAATGTAAAAAAAAAAAAATAATAATAATAACTTTAAGGTATCTGGCTCTGGGACAGTCCATTATGTAGTTACAAAGTAGTGAGTGTGAGTTGTTTGTAAGACTTCATGGTTCAGGGAAATATTTGGTCTAAATATGTCGGAGCAGCCAGTTTGGAGGTGTGATTCCAGACTGGGAAAAGTAGTTCCACCACCACGGTTTCTCCTGCCTCTCTATCTCTTCTCCGAACCCCGGCTCAGTAACCCGCTCAAACTGATTGTATGGGTCAAATCTGTCCCATGTATCTTCTGTTGGGAAGAAGTGGTCATCGATATCTGGCTCTACCGGCACCTACACAAAGTTTGAGGTCAAATTAATAAAATATATAAAAGCACTTTGTATATTTCAGAGGTTGCAAATACCTTTTCCAAAACAAAATCCACACGCCCTGCTTTGTTCATGTTGTGTGGTATGTGGACTCTCTTGGTGACCTTAGAATAGCCTTTAGCTGTGGCAGTCAAGATGTGAGTCCCAGGATTCAGTAATCGCCAGTAATCTCCATCTTCAGCTGAAAGAGGTAATTTACTTAAGTGGAATATTTGTTTTACATAGCAATGCAAGAAGCAGTTGATGCTTTTTTGATTACAGATCAAATTTAAAACTAGCAGTACTTGGTCTTGACCACATCATTTGGGTAATACTGAAAGATGGTACTAATAGACAAAAATAAAATTGGTTGAATTGAACTTACCTGTTGTAACATCCTTCCTGATTCCCCTGACAGAGACTGTTGCGCCTTTTATTCCATTACCATCAAGATCTCGTACAACTCCCTTCACACCTCTATGGACCTGTTTGAAAGGTAAAAGTACTGATTAAAATGCAAAACGACACACACAAACCATGCTACTCTCTGTATTTAACTTACAGACTCTATAAAACTTAACAGTGACTCCTTGTTTCTCTTCCACTCGGGGTATAGCTCCACCTCTGACGGGAATTTGTCACAGCCAAGCTCCACTGTGATCTCAAAGCAATTTGTGTGCAAGTAATTAAAGTCTGACATACCTGTAGATAATAAAATGCATTCATTCGATGACTGAGAACATTTAGCATTCATCCATACTTGCAAAATCACCACATCAAAATGGGACAAAACTGGGACTCAATCCAGAACTAAAAACAAGACTACAACTAGACCAAACTAACTCTTCATTACGACTTTAACTGCTCCCAAACCAGGACCAAACCAAGACAGATGTGAACACACCCTTAAATAACAGACATATATATTTGTCTTACCACCAGCAAAACTGTACCAGAGTGCTCCATTGATGATGCCTCTGGTTCGGTAAAAAGAGGCACCACATCTGTCTGTGTCATTGTTAGACATGGTGGCATGGGCATCAGCATAGGTACGGGCCAGATGTTTAAAAATCTGAGAGTGGGAAAGATAAAGCTTACTGGATCTGAGGATAAGTATGTTTACTACAACAACATAAATAACTACATAAAAAATAAAAAAAAAATCATAAACTGTATTGGGGGGATGTGGACCTGCTCATCTGGTGTGGGTGAGAACATCCTCTCCTCCTGAGGGTGTCTGGAGAAGTCAAAGGGGTAGGAGATCACCAGCTCTCCTCCGTGAAGACTGGCGGACTGCACAAAAGGCAGAGACCTGAGCCACTTCATGACTGCGTAAGTCTCTGGCGCCACCTATAGTCAAAATGGAGACATTACATCCTTAAAATTAAAACAAATTCTAATGGGGTGTTTTTTTTGTTTGTTTGTTTTTTAGCAGATATCAATATTTGACTTATTATATATGTAAGTCAAATATTTATATTTAATATAACTGTTTATTTGAGATTTATCTATAGCAAGGCCCACATTAACATGTCTGTAAAGTTGTAGTGAATTTCACAAGTTAACTTTTCACATTTGTAAAAATAAGAACAAAATGTATCTATCTGTGATATAAAGTAATTTGTTGCATCCTTATGTAAACATGAAGTCATATTTTTAGTTTTAGTTTTACAGTTTTTCTAATTTCTATATTTGCTTGTCAGTCTGTTAAAAAGATGAAAGAACAGACTGACAAAGACACATACTAATAGATTGACAGCTAGGTAAAAATATTGGTGCCAAGAATTAACTAAATTTTCACTATCAGACCAATATCAGTATATGAGAATACTTTTCAAAATTTCCAATACAATTCCTAAAATCTTATGCATCCTGTGTGGAATCAGTAAATTATCTTTATCCAGCAGACAGCAGATGTGTTACCTTGCCAAACCAGTAAGCGTCGGGGATGGGGATGTGGTCAGTGCGGTAGTGTCTGCTGCGGCGGTTCCTGTAGTAGACAGAGGTGAGGTCGGGGAAGTTTCTGTTCAGGTCGAGGTTCTGTGCGTTGGTCCGACCGTTCGTCCAACCATTGAGCAAGTGTCCCTAAAGCAAGGTTCAATTCAAACAACTGGGTTTATTAGGAGGGTGTACTGTAGACATATTAGTAGTATTATTAGTAAACCTTGACCACACCATGGGTAGACAACATTAATAATTAGTATGTACACAAATGGACACAGTTAATTATTAATTACATTGTTAACATAAAGACAAGACCATATATCCGTCATTACAGCAAGCAACATAAAGAAATTGTAAGGCACATGCATCTGTCATTATGAACTTAAAAAAAAGACCAATGTACAGTATTAGCATGCATTTTAGGTGGCAGCAAATGTATTTGTAATGCAGTAAAAGTATAAGCTGGATGAATACTATAGGTACAGTACATGTCATGCAAAAGCAGGCAGTATTTTGGCAGCTGATTTTTATGTGTTTATCATGAGGCATTAGGCCTGAATTTACAATATGTAATATTATATATAATAAGTCTACATACACTTGATGGACAGTGTTGATTTACCCATTCACTTAACATTAGGGCTGTCAAAAGTATTGATACCCAGATAAAAATTAATACTGAAACAAGTATCGAAACTAGATATTCATTTGAACATATATTAACACTGAATAACTCACAGTTACAGGACAATATGGAATCTTTCCTAAATTGCCTTTGAATGTTTTGGATGTTTATTAGAACATTAAAGAAACTAGTATTATTATATGTTATATTATAGATTTTAAAAATGTCTAAATATAGTGTTGTTATAATCACTGTGCTATCACAATCGTACCAAGTAGAGTATCGAGCCGTTTTCTTAATATTAAAATCAAAATTTGAACATTACTATCATGACAACACTACTCAGCATTCAAAAATGTATAAATCGAACATTGGACGCAAGGCAGCTGAAATGTCATGCTCAAAAGAGTGCAGTACAATCTGCATCAGAAGAACCACAATTTAACAGCCAATCTCCAGACCAATTGCCACATATTAATGAAAACTGTCAGGTTGATAGGTGGGAGGAAGAAGAATTACACATTCACTTTTTTATGCCATATACAGCACTTTATATCAACATCTGAATGCAATAATATGCAATGCGATTTTAAATCAAATCACATATTTCAACACACAGTGTACAGTAAATGTGTTTTCTTCTTCTACCCTCTGCAGTTCAGTGAGAGCGGATATTGTTGGTTTGTCTCGTGTGTTGTTAACAATATTTACTTCATGGTTGCTGAGCTCCGGGTCACTGTTATCTTCTACCTCAGAGGCAGCCAGCTCGTATCCATCCGGGTTCATGGAGGCCAGCAGGTGGATGCGTGTGGTGTTGACGATGGTTTGGATGCGTTGGTTCCCCAAAATGTACTCAGAGCACAGGTACTGGGCCAGGTAAATGAGCAGCTGTCGGCCCAAAACTTCATTACCGTGCATGTTGCCTATCAATTTGATCTCAGGCTCCACTGTGATGTAAAGAAAAGATCAAGAAAAACAAAACAAAAAACTTATCACCAAGTTCAACGTGTATGACTCCAAATTGTACTGATTATTAAAAAGGAAACATATTGACATATTAAAGATAAGTATAAAAATGTATTAATCCTCTGACATTGACTTGAAAGAATCCAAAAGGCATAAGACAGTGTAAATGTATACAAACTCTACTAAACTAAGGTTTTACATCATACAAGAATCAAACTCCTACAAATAAGGCAAGGGTACTAACCACTAGGCACCCCTATTTTCACTTCAACTAGTGCTGTTCACTCCAATCAATAATTAACTAATCAGATTCACTAGAATATACCAATATGCAATATATATAGGTAGTTTTTAGATTGTAGAAAGTAATAATGATGATGATTTATTTATTGGCCTTTATTTAACCAGGATAGTCTCACTGAGATTAAGAATCTCTTTGTACATGGTTTTAGTGGTGGGGGAAACCGGAGCACCCGGAGGAAACCTACTCAGGCACGGGGAGAACACGCAAACTCCACACAGAAAGGCCTGCATCGCTACAGAATTTAGGACCTTCTTGCTGTGAGGCGAGAGAGCTAACCGCTTAGCGCCGTGCCGCTTGATGGGTCAAACGCCAGTATTTCCTATTGTCGTATTCTCATAGGTAATATCCAAAACATGTGTGATGAGGGGACTCCCTAAATGCATTTTGTAATGGGGTGGGACTATCAATCAATGTCCCGAAGCCCTAAACATGAAAGAATATAGGTAAAAAATAAACATTTGCAATTTTTTTTCACCCGTGATTAGAACATGTGGTTAGACCATATTCATGGGTTTCATCTTCCTGTTAAGAAAGACTTAGATAGTTTTAAAGTGTTAATTATTATGGAAAGAAAATTTTCATCATTCTGAAATCCATATTTATTTTAGCTGCCCCCATACTAGTATGCATTTGATATTATTGTTCTGTCATCAAAAATCCAGCATTTGGGTTAAATAATGTATTTGTTATTATACCCACATAACTCGTGTTTCCCTGGGTTGTTGGAAAACTCAATAACCAGTAGGTCTCGGCCTTCTGTGCTGCGCCCGATGCTGTACACGTGGGAGATGTGGGAACACTTGGCTGCAGTTCTTCGGAGGAGGTTGTACATCTGGGCATTGGATGTGTACGTGAACTGGATGATAGTGCTGGGTTCCTCTGGAGAAAGACTGGACAGAGCTAACTCTTGTCTAGCTAGAAGTAGACAAAGAAGAAGCACACAAACTCTGTATTCAAGAGACCAAACTATACTGGAAAATAAAATGTATTCACTACTACTACTATTTGTGTGTGACTCCAACTACTCTTCTACTTCCCTCGGTCTTTCAGAGTATCACAACTATGGCACTAAACCATAAGACTCATCATTCGGTATGTGTTGGCAAATCCTTTCCATTTCCAGATGAGATTTGACACAAAAAGAAACCATTTTTACTACCATTCCTGATAGTTTTACTACCATTCCTGGTAGTGAAAACACATTATGACTTCTTGGATTGTCAACAGCATACTTGTACTCAATTATATTCTGTATTTTTCTTCATTACATACAGTGCATTTAAAGGTGCAGTATCTATTTTTTGGGGGACAAGGGTTTGCACCTGTCTTCATGATGATGTTTTGCCTTGCCTGGAAATTTCCAAAATACGGCATTAAAGTCGATGAGATGATGCTTCCAGACAAAGTTACAGGTCAGATTTATGAAGGGGGAAGCCCTCAAAGTAAAAATAAAAAATTTTCAAGGTATTATTGAACAATTAACCCACCCATAATTTAAAAAAAATGCATGTTTTATTTTGGAACATTTCAGGCAAAGCAATAATTATGGAGACAAGCAATACATAGCACCAAAAAGTTTTATGTTACACCTTTAGCATTTTCTCATAATTTATAAAAATTAGGGTAATTTTTTGTATGTATATAGAAAAATAGTATAAACCAATTTATTTAGCATGAATTGTCAATCTTAACCGAAAATATTACAGTTCAGAAGACATGATAATAAGCTGTACCTCTCAGTCCAGCCAAAGGATCAAAGCAGCCCTCCTCATCACTGGCAAAGAAGCGGTCACAGTCGAGAAAGTAGGGCCAGGCCATTTCTATAGACTCAAAGGCGTGAGCGCAGTCTTTCCTCAGTGCTTCACACGAGCTCCGACAGGGTTTGATCATGCGGTTGTTTTGACACGGAGAGGCAAGAACGGAGCAGCCAACCAGACGGATCTCAGGAGAGCACTCCCCATTCAACAACCCATGTATCACACTCAAGAGGAGGTACTCCGCCCCTGATTCTGCCTCAACTCTCGACCGATGTCCCAGGATGTTTGGGAATATGGTTCTGAAAGAATTATAAAAGTGAAAACATGGTAACAGGAACATAACAAAGACCAGTATATATAGTACATAATTCATTTTCATGGTGTGTGTGTCATTAGTGTCAGTACGGTGCTATTTTTACTCAAAATTTCAAACAAAGCATTTAATTTTGTTTGAAATTTCAGTGCATCTGCTCCTGCACCTGCACCTAAAAAAAGACGATGGTGTGTGCTACTCTCCCTTGAACTTTTAGTCAAAATGCCATACTACAGAACATTCCAAGTTATGTGCCCCTATTTAACAATGAAAAATTATTGCTGATACATAAACAAGAAGGGTCAGTGATTCCAGACATGATCCTGACACACGCGACAATGTTATTTTTGCAGATGACAGTTGCACCAGAGTGTTAATGTGCTATATAAATAAATGTGACCTTGATCAGAGGAGTTGCATATGAGACAGGCAATCATAACATCTCACTCAGTTATGGAGTGGGCAGGTAACATCACATTTTAAAACCAGTCTCAAAACACACCTTGAATACTCCAGATCAGTGCAGTAGCCCAGATTCATCTCTGTGCATTTAGCTGGAGAAAGAAAGATATAATAATAACATGTGGTTACTGTATACATATAAAACTGCAAAATACACTTGAGTTATGGATTTTGAAGACAAAAATCCAGGTGTGGAAGAAGTGTAGCCAGGTGCCCTCCACCAGTTCCCCAGTTGGCCAGACTTGTCACATCCTGCGCTGGTATTTCCTGTTTCCAGGAGACCTACCACTGAGTCACCTTGGTCAACGACGACCTGCAATCCTGGTGCACAGCATGTCGACCAAATATCTTTAATGTAAATACGAGCAACATTAAAAGACTTACGTGTTTCTTCAAACGCGTTACTGTTGCATCTCCCTGGGAAAGAAAAAAAACAGGACACTAGGAGGCGACACGTTTCAAATAAGGCGCAAACAACATTAATGCGAAAATCTCATAGTGCGCATCGACAACAACAATATGAACGATTGCAACTTTAGAATATGATATCAAAATATCACGTATATTTATAAAGGCTACACAACATAATGACCCCTTTGTTTGATAAAAAAAAAAAATATTCGCCATTATACTCGAGTAGTTTACCAATTTATAGCTATTTTTGTTAATAGAGCAGAAGAACAGGAATTCAGTTATTAATGACTTTTACCTTACCGAAAACCTCATCTTCCGGAGCACACGCTTGCTGAGGCGCGGACCAGCTCTCCGTCAACAATAGAAAGAGTAGCAGAACTCCTAAAAGCATGGTGTAGCTGCACTCGGCCTGACTTCTGTGGCGTGTGATGTGGCAGGGTGGAAGGCAGTACTTCTGAGTCCTCGGCTGCAAAGCTGATAATTACCTCCCGCCGCTGGGAAAGTTCCTTCTTTTGTGCGCACAGAGCATCCCTGACCTCAGAGAAGCGGTGCGCCCCGCGAATACAGCAGCAGAGATCAGATTTCACTGCGCTCCTTTTTGCCTGTATGAGAGAGGGACACAAGACAGCAGCGTGGCCTATAGGGCTGGTTGTTCCCTATTTATATTATGTATTTACAATTTAAACTAATATCATCAGAAGTTTGTGATGATTGCATAGGTTTAACAACATAATTTATATTTATTTCAAAGTTAAAGATGGACTATGGAACTTTGCTCATGCGGGTTATTTCATTAACACAAACACGATCTTGTCATTTATTATGAAAGATAAGACTTCTCTTAGATACAAGCACCTGCCGCCGGTCTCTCTTGATTAAACACTACTAAATAAATAAATAAATAAATACATACAAATAAAATTAAATAAAAAAAAACATAGGCTACATTCTTACTGAGAGCAAACTTGCCTCTCCACAGATACGACTTATAACATGACCTGTTGGTGTAACAGTACTACTACAGTGTATTACTGTTGTAGTACTTGATAGCGCCATTGGGTGGTGCCTCTCTTACTTCTAAGGTAGTAATGGCGTCACCTGCTTTTCTGATTAGTTCAATGAAATAATGTGGAACATTCAGGGCAAAGGAATAACATCTCCACAGAGACAAGCAAATAGCTGATACTCCACCAGAAAAGTTACACAGTGTACCTTTAATATATTCATAGAAATATTAATAGTAATTTCGACAGCTTTAGAACATGCATCGATCCATTCAGACTTTTACATTTGTGGGTTTTTGCCTTTATTGTTGATGCCCTTACAAATCACACTTAAATAGTTGCACTGTGTTAAAATGTCACCCAATATAAGTTTACATATAGTTGAATAAATATATATTTTCAGTTTCACAGAAACAGCAGTCTTTGCCACAAACACAGTGGTATACTTCAAACACACATTTAGAGATAATAATACAGTGTGTGTGCCCTACTTCAGATGTGGACTTGGCATTGTCTCAACAAGCAAACTGAGCCCTCTGGAAAAACCTGAAGAAGTCAGACAGTCATAGCCAAAATACATTGTTTTGTGTCTGTAACAGTCTACCAATGAAAGCACAGTGGCTAACAGTCAAGTGGAAAGTGTCCTTGAGCAAGGCACTTCGCTGAGGTTTACTCTGACCTTTGACCCTGTAGCGTGAGGGGCACATTTAAACTAGGTGAGAGCATTTTTAATGACATAGTTGTCCTCTGTGGTGTCCAGGGTACTGCTGTGAGCGCTGTGCACTGACAGCGTGTAGTGGTCCTGTCTCAGGACTCTGCAGATGACGCTGACCAGAGCTCTCCTGTACTGTTGCCTCAGGAGGCAGTACACAAACGGGTCTGTGGAGGCCTTGGCATAGGACAGACATTTGGATGAGATGCCCCAGTACCTGGGGATGTGCACTGAGGGCACCAGCTCCACCATTCTGCACAAGCAGGAATGAAACATCATTTACTGAATGCATGTAACACTTAAACTGTCACCAGATAGCTCATACAATACAGAGTCCGATAAACCTGTAAGCCTGTGTGCACTAGAAATGTCATAAGTGGCTTTCCAAACACAAATAATAAATAACTTGTATCCTACTGCTGTCAAACAGCATGTTAAGAAATTTAATATTTTTGTAATGAAACTTCATAATCAGATTCCCCAGGTAAAATTTGAGATTATGTTCTATTACTGTATTAAATCAATTAAAAATAAGGCTATATATCTCTCAGCCTGTCACAGAAGCCACTGGGGTCAAAATGTAAGGGCATTTACAGGGCAATCATTATTGCACAAAACACACAAAACGGATATTACCTTGTTATTACATAAGGTGAGAAGAAAAAGATGAAAGAGCCGATAAAGATGAAAATCTTCTTGGTGGCGCGCTGTCTCCTCTTTTTCTGTTGAGCTAAACATCGCTCCTTTACACTGACAAAAGTAAATGATCCCATTAATACTGTATAGTATCTCTCTCACTCTCACTCTCTCTCACTCACTCTCTCTCACTCTCTCTCACTCACTCACACACGCACACACACACACACACACACCCACACACACACACACACACACACACACACACACACACACACACACACACACACACTCAAGGACACAATATACATCATAGTAAAGTTACCTTGGGTGGATGTCAACCAGAAGGAGCAGAGTCTGCACTGTGATAACATCTATTCTCTTGCAGTGAAATCTTGCGACGCGCAAAACTTTGATATAGGCGAAGCAGAGGACCAGGAGGCAGAGCGCGAAGCTGCTGATGTGAAACAGTGCGGTGAAAGTTGCAAAGGTACTCCTCGGTGAATCTGCTTCAGTGCCCAGGTGCACGGTGCAGGACGCGTACGTGTGGCTGAATCCGCCCCAGTTCATAAGCAGCTGTGTTAGAGAAAATGTTCCCGACTGCAGCCAAGAATACACCACAATGAGAAGAGCGTCTCTGTAGCGCATCTTACTGGAGTAGCTGAGAGGGAAAACCACCGCGACCCACCTGTCCATGCTCAGCGCGGCCATACTCAGCATGGCATTAGTGGTGAGGAAAGTCTCTGCAAACGCTACGCCCTGACAGAACAAATCCCCGAATGGCTTATCTCCTTCAACCACACCAAGAAAAGTGGCGGGCATGTTGATAACAGTTAGCAGGATGTTGGAGAAAGACAGGTTTAGGATAAAGACGCCGGGGACGTGGGACCTGAGCTCGCTGCTTTGCGTAAAACATAGCACTACCGAGAAGTTGGTCAAGAGAGAGACCACAGCTATGACCACGATGGACACTTGAAATAAAAACTCCGGTATGTTCATCCTAGTGGCGTAGTGGCCTAGTTAGACAGAAAGATGCGATGAAGAGTCCGCCATGCTCGTTGCCCGTGTGCCCCACCAGCTCCTGACACTACCAGTGGTCACTTCTCCAGCGCACATGCCACACGCGCACCAGAGCGGAGCGCTGTCCAGAGTGCTGAAAGGTCAAAGTAACTACAGCCGCACGAGAATCTTATTTCCCTTTACTTTCCAGGTGTCTGGTCCGTTTGTTAAAAGAAGTGCAATTGTGGACTTGGATGTGCCAGTGCTCTGTGTTTACATTTGATCATGCGCACTCGCTGCTCCTCCTCTCGCTAGTAGTGCCGTGCGCCCTGCACGTGCAGTCGGTTGCTGGCTCATGTGACGCTACATGAACAATATTCATGCAAGCAGGATTTATATCTGAGATGTCAAACAAACAGAATGAAGTTTTGCCCATAAAGTAAGAGTGATGTAGCATTATTCACAGCTGGCAAAAAGGCCTAAATAGAGCAGTGCATGACAAGCTTCTGTCTTCAGTTGAAATAAACCTAATGCCAAGCAGGGGCATTATATTGGTTCATCTCCTAATCACAACTAAACCAAAAACATATGGCATGGTGGTGGATCTTGTCATTTAATTGCTGCTGTAACCTGTAATGATAATTCTTTAGTGGACCTGTCTCAACACACCATGCAGTGTACCCCCCAAAACAGCAGGTGAAGCACAGAGGCAGAAGATTTCCATAGCAACACAGTCTCGGCTGACTTCTTCCCTCTTTGAACTTCACAGTTCTGATTTGTGTCGATGTCTCTTTTAAATAATGATCCAAGAAAAACTCATTTACTTCAGCGTGTTGATTTAAATTCCCATCTATATTATCACTCCCACACATATAGGTGCATGCATATGGTGGTTTACACTGCACGTGCAGTATGTTGAAAGGGTTGGGGAGTGCAGAGAGGACAAATGGATTAAAAGTAAAGGACACTTATAGGACAGACAGCTGGAAAGAGGGATAGGGACTACACCTTGTTGTCATTCCCATCTCATATGCAATTAGTTTAGACTGTTGTATTTATTTAATGAGTTGGGCACCAAGCATCACCTCACAATATATTTAGTTAAATTTAGTTTTAAATTAACTAAAGGACAGCCAGAACTCAACCAGGTTTAAGCCAGCATCAAACCAGGCCTGCCAAACCAGTTATAAAAAGACCTTGACAAACTCATAGTTAAACCAGAAAAAAAAAAAGTAACCATGACTAAGAGTAATAAACCAGGACTAAACTAGGGCTAAACCATGTGTATTGATAGTCTTACAGCCTCAGTGTTTGAGTTTAAATGCGTGGGTTTGTTCTGATTTCTCATGCGCACCATATTCACATCATAATCCATGTTTGTATGAGTGCATAGAGGTGCATCTATCTACACAGTTTACAACCCCTTCCATATAGGCAGCTGTTTTATTTAATCATTAACAGGTTTTTAGAAGATTATATTTACAGTTGATGGCCAATAAGCTGGAGCTCTATCCTGAGTGAAGATGCATGTATGTGTGTTAACATAATGGCTCTATAGCTGGTGCATGTGAAAAACCCTTTAGTGTTAAGAAGAGAGAGAGAGGGGGAGGAAAGACGGAGAAGAAAAGCCAGAAGGAACCCTTCTCACGGTCACATGTTTCCTTTGGGTTGGTGGGGCCAAAGAAACTGTTACGCAAGAGCTAAGAAGAGTGCTAAAGGCACGAGCACTTAAGAGTAGAGTCCGGTTAGCAGCAGCAGCAGCAGACGGGGTAGGTCCCACATCGCTCTCAGTCATGGTCGCCTCAGGCCTCAGCGACTCTGTTTATGCCAATTACATAACACCATAATTCCCACGGCCCCCGCCAACACAATATGGAGCTACTTATCATTTTAATATTGGCTTCATAACCTGTCTGCTGCTTTCGTTGCACTCAAGTAAACCTTTCTAAACATCAGTATATCATATTTTTGGTATATGTGGCAAATCTGGTTTTATTATTAATATACACTATGCTATACTTATGTAAGATTGTATGTATGTATGTAAGATTTTAAATTCCTAAACCACAGCACATGCAGCTAATCATCAATCAGTGATAGTGCAGCTCTGCTAAATGTCAGCTACATACAGTACAGTTCTTTTAAGGATATATCCACATGTAATGTTAGGTAAAATCTACTGTGTATGCTATACAACATAGAATGACTCAAGTGAAGGATAGTTACATACATAACATGCGTTATTCCTTAAAAAGGAATATAATTTTTCTAAAATGTCTTTGTAGTTTCCGTGATGTAGTGTGGTTGCTAAATAAAATTGCATGAAGAGAGTGTTATGTAATGGTCTAGCGTAGACCAAGGCGATAATGAGATAATGAGTCAAGTGTGGTGACTGTCAAACACTGCACATTCCCACACACAAAATGTCTCCTGGTCTGACCTGTTTTAGTCCAAATGAAAACATGAAAACATTACACCTCTAGTACAGGAAAATCCTGTGGACAGTATGTGTTGAATCCCTCAGTTGTCCAGGTAGAATCAATTTGTCATTTGAACTGAAGAAGCAGCTGGGATGAGCTGCGAAACGTATTCAACCAAATAAACTTTTGTTCAGTTGACAAATTGAATTTCTCCTTTTGCCTTGTGGACAGTAGTAGATGGAGATTGTAATGCAATACCAGTGCTTGAAACTGTACCTCCAGTGCATTGTTCTCAAATCTATTGACCAAAGACTGAATGTGTGAATAAATTATACATTGTTTTATTAAAGAAAAACATGTTATAATAGTATGACTCAAACATGCATTAATCGAAATACAACTTTGAGTCATCTTATTAAGAGGGAACACTGTTTAATAATAATAATAATAATAATAATAATAATAATAATAATAATAATAACTAGAAAAGCACTCAGAGAGCGCAGACCTCCGCCAAGCAGCTCAGTTTTCAAAGTGATCCAGAATCCAGGATTTCTTCTGGATCATCACCAAAATTTAATCATCTGTTGGATTTACCATTAGGAACATTTCCTGAAAATTTCATCAAGATCCGTCCATAAGTTTTTGAGTTATCTTGCTAACTAACAAACAAACAAACAAACAAACAAACAAACAGACAGACTCAGGCGAAAACATAACCTCCTTGGTGGAGGTAATAATACTAATAATAATAAAAGGGCTAAAAGCTCAGAAGGTGATTTTAACTAGAATCCCCCCTTTATATCAGTATTTCTGTGCACTTCTAACAACAGCTGTTCTTGAAAGGTGATGAAAGATAATGTAACCTTGCAAGTCTGTCGGGATACAGCACCTTTTTGTCAGCAGTGGCCTTGATCTGTCTCCTCTCTTCAGCTCAAATCTACCTCCTGCAAGACCCCAGAGTCAGGGTGTAGAGGGGGTGAGTGAGCCCTCACATCTAAGGACCACACATCCTAAGAAGATAAAAGATGAGATGAAAGACAGGAACGAGAGGATGAGGTGAACTGATACAAGCACAAATGTCACAGTGGAGCGTGGGAGTGGGTGTATAAATAGGCCCAGAGTCCAAAAGCTGCAGAGCAGAAAGACATAGCTCCTGAACGCTAACGCTTATAGACACTCACATGTCCAGCCACACAGAGCCACACAGACCCCCCTCCTCTCACTCTCTCCCTGCCTCTTCAGCTCGCTCGCCCTCACGTGCCCACAGTTCGGCCTGGCAGAGCAGCCAGCAGCAGCGTGTGAGAATAACATACAGAGACAGGCATTTGATTTGACATGTTTTTATCCCACTGTGCATAATGTATACTGGGAATCAGCCACCATGAGATATAGGAGTTACTGAGGTAAAATAAGGACAATGCGTGACGAAATGGACTGTGGTGTTTGTTCAGACATAATATGTGAAAATGGACATGCTGGTTTGGCAGTTAGTAGAAAAGTAAAGGTAAAGGTTAAAAATGCATCTACTCTTTTACTAGCAACACTGTTGACAAGACAAGACAAGACAAGACCAAAAAAGCCGTTTTAAAAGTATGAACGAACACTTAATTCATAATGAACAAATATTTTATTAAGATTCAGGCTTAGTAACTGCTTTATCAATACCTCAACCCCAACAGTTAACCCATTAAGTAGCTACTAAGCCTGAATCATTTATAGTAAACTATTTGTTTGTTCTCAATTAGGTCTCTGTTCATTCTTTAGAATGTTGCTACCTCATCAAAAACATATCTGGAGTTGTGCTTTGTTTCATTCACACGTTTGAGTAACCGTTGTCTAACCCCTAGTCTGTATACATCACCAAAGCTCAAAATACTCTGTTCCATCTTGTGATGTCATGAAGCGATAGATTTCAAGATGACAGCTCCCTTTGATCTTTTGTTTAATAGAGGTGGAACATACGGTTTCTGTTTAAGAGAAAAACTAATATGCCTAAATATGCAGAGCTTGTGTCTTAAACATGTTTGAATGAAACAAAACACAACTCCAGATATGTTTGTGATGAGGAAATAACGTTATAACATAGATCAGAAAATAGCCTAATAATGGCCCTTTAAAGGTGTAGTTATCATGAAGTGGTACCAAAGTTTTGAGAAACTGTACACCTGGATGTAACTGTCAACATAAAATATACGTGTATCGCTATTTGCCTCAAGGTTAGAAATATGATTAACAAAATACTCCAATACTATTGTAACCCACCGCTAGTACGTGCAGAAGACGTTCCGGTGGATAGTTAGGGGGAATAAGAAGACTTCTTTCAGCAACTTGTACCTTTTAATAAAAAATAATAATGATAAAGCGCTGTGTGGTGTCTAAGTGCAGAAGTTTGTGATTATTGTCCTCTTTTCGAGAATGAAAATGGAGACAAATGATTCTAGGTCAAATGTTGGAAATGAATCAATTAAGAGACAATCAAAACTCACTGCCAAAGCCTTTGAACATAAAGTGGAAAAGCTTCAAGATGAAAGAAAAGCAAAAGTGAAAAGGATCAAAAGTATAATAAGAGAAATCAGAACTGAAGAAAAATTTGGCAAATGTTGAAAAGGTAAGATCATGTCTTGAAAACGTGTCCAGTTTGTTCAGTGAGGCCTGTCAGCTGCATGATTTAGTAGTTATGCTCCCTCCTGAAGAACAGAAGAAGCAAAATGAATGGTTTGACAGTGTGGAGGAGCATAAAACTACTTTTGTGGAGGAGACAAATAAATGGCTACTGGAGCTGCCATTTGTTTCTGATGTCACACAGTGTCTTACAGAGGGTGCTGTGGAACCATCTTGTGCTCCATCTGAAGACCCTCCTCTGTCTAATGGCAGTGGTGTAGGTCCACAAAAGGGTATGCAAAATGCAGCTGAGGAAATCGGGCCGAGTGACAGTGTTTCCAACACGCCCTGTAAAACAAAGAAGCGCAGCACAGTGGTGAGTAAGTCCACTGTGTCCTCCACATCCTCTGCCAGATTGAAGGCTGAGGCAGAGACTGCAGCTCTTATGGCCCGGCAGAGGCTTCTGAGGGAGAAGCATGCTCGGGAGGAGGAGCAGGAGCAGCTGCGCAGAAAAATGGAGGAGCAGCAGGAACTGTTGAGGAGGAAGAAAGAGAAGCTTGATTTGGACACGGAGCTGGCTGCCTCTATGGCCAAAATAAGTGTATTACAGGCCTCAGAAGGATCTCACATTTCTGCCAAATCAGATCGGATGAATTCATATTTGAAGAGAACTAAGACTGTGCAGTTAAATACAGATGCTGCTACATTTGTGCCTGCATTCAACATCCAGCCATCACGGACAGAGGCTGGGAGGAGTGCTCTGCTTTCAGGCTCTGCTACTGTAAAGCCTAAGGTGAGTTATCAGGCTGAGCTCCATGCTGCTGTCACTGGGGCCGGTCTGTCAGTGCTACTCAGCGGTGAAGCATGTCAAGATGTTCCACTCACCCAGTCTGATCCATCCACACATACAACAGGGTACACTTCCAATCAGCGTTTACTCACAGTCCTGGAGAAACAAAATGAAATCACATCTTTGTTGGTTGAACAACAGTCACTTTTTCTTCTCCCCAAAAGAGACCTGCATGCCTTTGATGGAGATCCGATGCAATATCAAACCTTCATCAGAGCTTTTGAGCACAACATTGAAGCTAGAACTCAAAATCACAAGGACTGTTTGCATTATCTTGAACAGTATAGCCGAGGCCAGCCCAGAGATTTGGTCCGAAGCTGTCATCACCTGCCTCCTGCTCATGGCTACATCCAAGCTAAGTGTCTGCTTCAAGAGCATTTTGGAGACCCTTTCAAAGTAGCCTCCGCCTATATGGAGAAGGTGCTTGCCTGGCACGCGTTGAGCGGTGAGGACGTCAAGGCACTTCAGGCCTATAGTTTGTTGCTGCGTGAATGCTGCAATTCTATGGGAGACTGTGTGGGCGACCTGAATGTTCCCACCAACATGCAAACAACTGTAAAGAAGCTACCCTACAAGCTTAGGGACCGGTGGAGAAATGTGGCCTGTGATCTCCAGGAAGTTTTGTCGCAGAGCCACATTCCATGACATTGTAAATTTTGTTGAGAAGCAAGTAAAAATCGCAAGTGATCCCCTGTTCAGAGACATACAGGACTCATCAGGGACAGGAAGAGAGTTCAAACTTGTGAAGCCTGGTCCAAAACCTAAAGGTAGTAGTTTTGCCACTACAGTAGCACCTGCAGAAAGGAGAGTTGAGCCTGTGAATAAAAGAGAGAAGGACTTGTCCATAAAAATGTGCTTGTTCTGTGGAGCTGGTCATGCTTTGGATGTTTGCCTTCTATTG
The DNA here is from genome assembly GCA_029959045.1 of Taenioides sp. WSHXM2023. Classification (NCBI taxonomy): domain Eukaryota; kingdom Metazoa; phylum Chordata; class Actinopteri; order Gobiiformes; family Gobiidae; genus Taenioides; species Taenioides sp. WSHXM2023. The sequence goes on from CM057090.1 coordinate 19,065,804, forward strand.
GATAAGAAGACTCAAGATGAAAAGATGTCTTTTGTGAAGGAAAACAAGTTGTGCTTTGGTTGTTTGTGCATCGGGCACAGAAGTTGAGATTGCAGGAAGCGTCTGACGTGTAGAGTATGCAGTCTTAAGCACCCCACGTTGTTGCATGTCCACTCCGAAACAAGGCAAGATAGTTCTTCGCAGGCAAGTAGCTGCTCAGAAGAGGCCAGAGAAGGTGATGTGGTGGTTGTTCAGTCTAGTGGTTTAACTGGGGCCGGAAAACAGGACTGTACGCTGTCGATCCTGCCTGTCCAGGTAAAGTCCAAAAGAGGACATAAGACTGTGGTGACATATGCGTTTTTGGATCCAGGGAGCACTGCTTCATTCTGTACAGAGTGGCTTATGAACAGACTTAATCTCACTGGAAAGAAGTTGGGAATTCTCCTCCAGACAATGGGACAGGAGAAGGTGGTGGACAGCTACATGCTGGGTGACTTGGAAGTAGCTGGACTTGACTCTGACTGTTTCTGTGACCTGCCTGAGATCTTCACTCAAAGGAGCATGCCTGTTCACAGGGGAAACATTCCACACATGAAGGACCTCCAGCGATGGCCACACTTGAGACACATAAACATCCCGAAGATCAAGTCAGAAGTGGATCTTCTGATTGGAACTAATGTGCCTCAGGCACTGGAGCCGTGGGAGGTGGTGCGCACAGTGGGTGGAGGTCCGTATGCCATCAAAACTATCCTTGGTTGGACTGTGAATGGCCCTCTTAGAGGAGCATGTTATGCCAGTGGCGAGTATCTGCAGCCTGATGTCACAGTGAATCGGATTTTGGTGGCAAAATTGGATGAACTTTGGGAAAAGCAGCTAAAGGTTGACTTCTCTGAAACAAAACGGGAAGAACAACTTGGACTATTTAAAGAGGATGAACAATTCATGTAGTCTATCTCTGAGTCAATCAAGCTGGTGGACGGTCATTACTGCATTGGTTTGCCCATGAGAGAAAGATCCCTCAATATGCCGAATAATAGAATGGTTGCAGAACAGCGTGCGTTGTGTCTCAAAAGACGCTTGACCAAAGACTCATCTTTTCATCGTGATTATGTCACATTTATGTCTGGGATGCTTGCCAATGGTTATGCAGAGCGAGTTCCATCTAAGCAGTTGGCTCGTTATGATGGGAGGGTGTGGTACATACCTCATCATGGTGTGTACCACCCTCAAAAGAAAAGGCTGCGGGTAGTTTTTGTCTGCGGAGCCACTTTCCAAGGGACCTCCTTGAACTCTCAGCTCCTTCAGGGTCCTGACCTTACTAGTCTGTTGGTCGGTGTTCTTACAAGATTTCGCAGGGAACCAGTGGTGCTCATGGCAGATGTTGAGGCCATGTTTCACCAGGTCCGGGTGCCAGCTGAAGACACTGACCTGTTGAGGTTCCTGTGGTGGCCTGAAGGAGATTGTGGTCAGGAGCTTGTTGAGTACCGAATGGTAGCACATCTGTTCGGCGCTACATCCTCTCCTAGCTGTGCCTCTTTTGCTCTTCGGAGGTGTGCTGAGGATAATCGTGACCATTTCAGTCCTGCAGCTGTTAATGCTCTGTTGCACCATTTTTATGTTGACGATTGTTTGGTGTCTGTAGCTTCTGAAGCAGAAGCAATGTTTTTATGTCAAGAATTTAGAGCTTTGTGTGCCAAAGGTGGTTTTAAGCTAACAAAATGGATCAGTAACCGGCGCTCAATTCTTTCTGCTAGTCCTCCTGAGGAGAGAGCCAAAAAAATGAAAGACCTGGATTTGGACAGTGATGCCTTGCCTTTGGAGCGAGCTTTAGGCGTGCAGTGGTGCATGCAGTCTGACTTATTTAAGTTCAAGATCACACTCAAAAATCGTCCATTGACGAGAAGAGGAATCTTGTCAGTCATCAGTTCAGTTTACGATCCTCTTAGTTTTTTAGCACCTGTCATTTTGTCCACCAAGAAGCTTGTCCAAGATCTTTGCAGGAGACGTCTAGGGTGGGACGATCCTTTGCCTTCTTCAGTGGCTAGAGATTGGATGGCCTGGTTGGAAGATCTGCATCTCCTTGAACATTGGGAGGTCAGTAGGTGCCTGAAACCTACAGACTTTGGTGATCTTGCTTCTGCACAGCTCCACCACTTTGCGGATGCTAGTGAGGAAGGTTTTGGAACCATGACCTACCTGTTACTTCATGACATCAGTAACAGAGTTCACTATGCGTTTGTGATGGGTAAGGCGTGTGTAGCTCCACTGAAACCAGTTACCATCCCTCGTATGGAGCTGATAGCTGCAGTGATGGCCAGCAGGATGGACAAGCTGTGGAAAAGGGAGTTGCAAATGGAGCTCAAGGAGTCAGTGTTTTGGATGGACAGCACTTCTGTTTTGAAATACATCAAGAATGAGACCTCAAGGTTTAAAATCTTCGTTGCAAACAGAGTGTCTGAAATCCTCCAGTTGTCCGACGTGTCCCAGAGGAGGTATGTGAACACAGTGGACAACCCGGCAGATTTGGCCTCTAGAGGTGCCAAAGTTGAGTCTTTCTTGAGAACTGGCACTTGGCTTTTTGGTCCTGACTTTCTTTTAGAATCTGAAAAGAAATGGCCGGCAAACCCAGAGGCTGTGGCAGAGCCTCTCGTTGGAGACCCGGAGGTTAAGGCCGTGTTGGCAAATGCTGTGCAGGGTGACCAGGAGAAGCCAGTAGAGAAGCTCATCCGTCACTTTTCCTCCTGGCTCAGTTTGAAGCGGGCTGTTGGTTGGCTCCTTAAGTTCAGAGCCTTGCTGTTGTCCTTGGTGCAGCATAGACGGCGGTTGAGAGGGACTCTTGTGGAGTCAGAATTGAGTCCTGAGCAGCTGGAGAAGGAACTGAAGGGCCAGATGAAAAACATCAGAAGTAAAGTGTCAAAGGATTTGCTCTCAGTGGAAGACATGGTTGCAGTTGAGAAAGCTATTGTTCACTTTTGTCAGAGACAACAGTACCCTGAAGAATTTGCTTATCTGGAGAAAGGAGAATGTGTTAAAAAGGCAAGCCACCTCTACAGGCTGGACCCCATCTTGGATGATGGTTTGATGAGGGTTGGAGGGAGGCTTAGTAGAGCTGCTTTGCCGGTCGAGACTAAACATCCAGTTATCCTGGCTAAAGAACTTCACATCTCTGATCTTATTCTTTGTTACATCCATCAAGAAACCGGTCATAGTGGATGTAACCATATGCTTTCTCACCTGCGTCAAAAGTATTGGATTCTAGGTGCTTGTGCCGCCATTAGAAAGATCCTGGCTAAGTGTATTGTCTGTCGCCGTTTGTCTGCCACACCTGGAAGTCAAAAAATGGCTGACTTGCCTCTCAGTAGAATCACCCCTGATGAGCCTCCTTTCAGTCGTGTTGGTCTAGATTGTTTCGGGCTATTTGATGTAAAGCGTGGTCGTGTTATGGTCAAGAGGTATGGCCTCATTTTCACTTGCCTGACGATACGTGCTATACTCCTTGAAGTTCTGTCTTCGTTAGACACAGATTCCTTCATTAATGGTTTGCAAAGGTTCGTTGCCAGACGTGGTCAGGTCCTGGAAATCCGTTCAGACTAACTTTGTGGGCGCTGAACGTGAATTAAGGGAAGCCCTGGAAAGGCTGAACCACACTCTTGTTAACAACACCCTACTGCAAAAGGGGGTAAAGTGGGTTTTCAATACCCCTGCTGCATCGCACCATGGAGGCGCTTGGGAGAGATTGGTTCGGTCAGTTCGTAAAGTCCTGAATTCCATCCTGAAGACACAGACCCTGGATGAGGAGGGGTTGGTGACTATGTTTTGTGAAGCAGAGGCGATTGTTAACAGCCGTCCTATAACAAAGGCATCCACAGATCCTAAGGATTTGGAGGCCTTAACTCCCAACCATCTATTGCTCCTCAAGTCACAGCCATCATTGCCACCTGGTCTGTTTGAGAAGGCCGATGTATATGCTCGTTGGCGTTGGAAGCAAGTGCAATATATGTCGGATCTCTTCTGGAAGCGCTGGTTGAGAGAGTATCTTCCTAGTCTTCAAGAGCGCCAGAAATGGAATCGTGTTGGAAGGAATTTTATGCCTGGTGACCTTGTCATGCTCGTGGACGATATGGCACCACGCAGTTCATGGGTTACAGCAAGAGTTTTGGATGCCGTTGCAGATAAAAATGGACTCATACGCACTGTGAGGATTAAAACTAAGTCAAGTATTCTGGACCGGCCAATCATGAAAGTTTGCCTTCTGCAGGAAGCGGAAGAGCAGTGAACACTATGGGCTATATTTCTCTTAGTGGTTTAGTATAGTTTCTTTTTGTCTCCTACAAGTAGTTGGTGGTGGGTAATATTACCAGGCAATAATTAGGGGCCGGTATGTAGGAGCCATATGTGGGTGTTCTATACTTTCCCTTGTGTGACTGATGCACATGCGCTTTAGTTCTGTGCACTACACTGTGGTGGCTGGGGGTGGCACGGTGGGTGTGGTGTGGCCTATATGTGAGCGCGCTCACCTGCTGAGGGTTTTTGGGCCTTGGATCATGGCGGCAGGGTGAGCACGGGGAGCAACTTTCTGTTGACCGTATTTTAACAGGAAAGATATGCGCATAGAAGGAATCGGTGCATGGCTACGGACTGCAGCAGCTATAAAGTAAGTGCTCGTGCGCGTATGCCTACCATCTTAAACAGTTTCCGAATACATGTGCATTTGTTCTAAGTTACGCGTCTACAGTGTTTTACCCTGTGTCTTAGCCTGCCGCGGCGTGTGAGATAAACTTTGGGTCACATACGCCGCAATAACTATGTTAAATGTTATTGTGAATACTTGGGTCCAAAATATAATTGTTAAATATAAGATCACCATCAGTTTTTTTTCCCCTACCCATGAAGGCTTCTTCAATGGACAAAATGCTTCATTTCAAGTAATGGCATTGTTTCTATTTGCAACCAATTTCAGTAATGCTAGTGATAAACTTGGCAAGGTCCACAATGCATTCTTCTAATATTACATATTTAGCTGTGCACTATGCTGTACCATTGTGGAAAAATTCTCTCTTTATACTTGCACTATAAAAATAAACAGTGAGTAAAGGACAGTGATTTTATTTTGATGTTTGTGTGATTCTACAAGAAACCACAGCCTTGTCACTTGGCTAGTTTTTTGTTTACTTCCACACAAGCTCGCTCCAGATGTGTTCTGTCTGCTTTACAAAGTGTTAGGAGTTTTGGAGCAACACAATCCCAGAAATTCCACCTTCTCCAATCAAAAAATGTTTACGAGAAAACGCAGCAGCCATGACTTTCCATTCCTTGTGTGAAAAAAAACAACCACCAACAAGGAATACTCTTTTTCCCAGAGAAATACATGTAGTCATCAAAACACTGCCAGCTATATGTGAGGTTTCCAATAGGCTCATTAAACCAGGTATACAGCCAGCGGTAGATGGCAATTACTTCACTTTTTTGCACACATACAATAATATAGTGAACCATCGCCTATGGACTCCCACACAAGGGTCATAAGATGAGAAAATGTGCTGAATTATTCAAACTGTGGTGAAATGCCTCGCTAACAACACAGGGGAGCACAGGGAGGGAGAAGGCAGGAGCTTAGAAAAAGAGAAAAATGACTCAGCTTCTTGGATAAAAAGCAATCTGACAATCTGACAGAGAAGGAAAAGCACATAGGATTTAGCTATCAACCCTGACAAAAACCTTCTTTAACTCGCTTTTCTGTAGGAGTGTGGCTGTGTGCAAGGAGAATACTATCTTCCAGGGAATTGTGTAATAGTGAAGCAATGCACTGGCTTTTATCCATAGTTTTACTCAGAGCATGAGTAAGAAACAGTGAAAATCTCAAAGGCAATTGAACATTTTAGAAGAAAACATGCAGCCCAAACATTTTAGAGAGGAGCCACTTTTTACCAGGAGCTGCCTTGGATCATTTGTACAGCAGCTAGTGGAGTCTGTGTGAGGAAAATTTCAAATAAAAAAACAGGAATTAAAGGTGCACTGCTTGTCTCCATGGGGATGTGATTGTTTTGCCTGGAATGTTCCACAGTACTGTATACAACTTGGCTATTTTGCATTTATTTAATTACAGGTGCTTTTACTGCTTAAAATATCATGAAAAACAGGCATTCCACAGATTTCACCTGTATCTTCTTTCTGCTTATCTGCATGGACATATATGAGTTTAATGCTTTACTGTGGAACATTCCAGACAAACCAATAACAGCTCCATTGAGACAAGAAGTTGGCAGTTGGCCTAATCTAATCTCTGTTCTTCTTGGGACCGGCGCCCCTAGTTGTTAACGTGATTTCAAGGTTTACACTATAATTGTGAGTATGTATGGTTAGTATTCTGGAGGTTGTGGGTCCAGTTCTTATGAAACCAGCAACATGCATGTGTTAGCAACTACTAGTATATCACCTACAGTGAATTGTTTGGATAATTTCTTCAATGTCAATTTAGTGACCAACTCAAGATCAGCTACATGTTACAGGCAATATTTTGAGGACTTTTTACCATTCAAAATATATAGCTATGGAACGGTCCTACGTTTTGCATAGAAATTTTAGAATAGAATAGAATAGAATAGAAATAGAATAGAATAGAAATGCATTAAAAGCTATAGCATAATTGGATAATGGATAGAAGAGATGACACTCTTTTATACATTTTGTAAGAATTATACATCAGGATATTGCTTAGACTAAGTTAGAGCGACATAAATGAAAAAGGCCACAGTGTCCTCTACACTTTTGTCTGTTCATTTTCACTTTCTAAAAAATGTGGAGGTGCTGAGGTCGTCACAGGAGACTCATCTCAGACTGCAGAATAAAAGAGTGCAACTGAAGAGTGTGAAAGAGAGAAGACAGGGTGTAAGTAATAACTGGGGAGCACTGAAACAGCAGTGAAAGTCTGACAAGTCATTCACACCTGCCCTACACAAGGACACTGGCAAACTACCTCATCATGGCACAAGAACAGAGAGTGCCAGCAATTTAACCACCTTTTATTTTTTCTTTTTAAAAAGAGAAAACGCTGGCTTAAAACGTTTTATAAATGAAAAAAAAAAAAAAAAAAAAAAAAAAAAAAGAACATAAAAAAAAAAAAACATTGAGGAACTGAGATGATTTTATGACTTTGCCATACTATGTCACAAAACAGTACACAACAAAATTAACAATTTTTGTTTTAGTTATGATTTCTACAACTATTAATCTGCATTTGTCGACAACTAAAATATTAGTTGACAATTTGTTAATTGTGAATTGTAACCTGGCCATACTGGCTTGTCAAAGCCTGATCTCGTTAGATCTCAGAAACTAAACAAGGTCAGGCCTTAGTATTTGGAAGGGAAATCAGTCTGCCCCAGGTCAGCTGTGGCTACAATAGTAATTCATCATTGAAATAAATATTTTCAATAAATATGACTCCATTAAGCATATCTTAGCTTACATTGGTTATTTTTTATTATTAAAAAGTCTTCAAGCCACATAGAAACTGACAAGTGGACTACATTCATTAGTTGCAGCCCTATTTCCAGATTACTAGTCATGAAACTTAAACTAAAACCAGTTGACTTTTATGGCTAAAGCCTATCATTAACCTGCACCACAACACTCTGAAAGTTTACATTATGGAGTGCACTGAGAGGCCACAGTGCTTTGGTCAGCTCTGACTCATGCAGTAGAAGTCTAACAGATGGAAACAGTTAGACCCAACTACTGTAACCCCACACTTCTCTGATACATCCAATCTGTGCTGCTACAGGCCGTGTGCCATGACCAGTGACTCCTGAGTTTCAGCCCAGTATCAGCTACTGCTACTTTCTGTCAGTGGAAGCAAAAGGTGGGGGTGCCTGGTTTTGTGTATACTTTCTAAATGCTTTATTGTTTGAATACAGGGACGTCTGGTCTACTACTGGTCCTTTTTTTTTTTTTTTTTTTTTTGTCGACCGGTCCTGTTCAATAACCAAAATGTAGAGTCTAACACCTAACAGCCAGAGGGTGCTAATACGATAATTAGTCAAACATAGCCCTACATTCTTTAAGTCTAAAAGCCAACAAAGAAGGATCAACTGAAAAGAATAATATGTGTGTGTGTGTTTTCAATTATAAAAAAAAATGATTCCCCCCCGGTCAGTTGGTGGGCCTATTTGGGAAAAAAAAGTCCAGGGCCGTTTTTTGGTGCCAGTCCGTCCCTGTTTGAATAGGTTACAATTGTTCTCACTTCACAAGCTCTCTTACTAAATTTAGCTACTTAACACAAAACTGCAAAAGAACAATGTAGAACTGCATTACTGAAGCCCCAGAATAGAAAGGAATCATAGAATCATCAAAAGATTCAGAGTAAAGGTAACTGTAGACTACTGTCTAACATGTTTCACATTATGGCATTAAATTCAATTAAATTATCTCCATGAATATAAGCTCATGGCAAGACTATTTTAAGCAATTAAAACACCTGTAATTGAAAAATTGCAAGATAAACAAGTTTAATGCCATACTGTGGAATATTCCAGGCGATGCAATAATATCTCCTTGGAGACAAGCAGGTGGTAAATGTTTATTGTAAATGTTTATACTAATTCAAATGGTTTTATACTGTACCTGCAGTCTGTTTGGGGGCTAGGTATAGTGGTTTAGAATCTACCACCAGGCACTGATGAAAGTGAATGTCAGCGGGAGGTCAGCCATGTCTCATAGTTTCACATTAGGCCACATAAGTGTTTTTTTTTACACTGAATATATTTTATGGGATTACCAAGTACATAACAATGCTCTGATTTATCGTCAAATTTGATATAATTAAGTTCCTAATTATATTATATTCCTAATTCAAGATGGCGCTGGGATGCCAGCTGCGTGTAACAGAAGCTCTGAACCCCTTTTTCTTTCTTTTCGTCTATTTACTTGTACATAGACACTTTTTTCGTCTTTTCTTTAGAGTGGGTGAAACATCGTGCAGTTTCGCACATGGGAAACCTACTCTGACTACAGTTTTATTGCTCGCTGTAGTCTTTTTCACACTTTTTGGATCCGCGTCTGGGACTCCATTCAGCCACAGCTCAGAGCGCATCAAGTACGAACGTGATGCGCTCCTCGGTCTACGCGGCCCCGCTTTGCTCCACACCGGGAAACCCGAGGTCCCAGTGGAAATACAGAGGAAGAGAAGAGGGTGCAGAGGTGGACGGAAAAAACGGAGACCGTATCTGCCTTCGGTGGTTATGGGAAACGTCCGCTCCATCTCCAACAAGACCGAGGAGTTCACCGCACTGACCCGGCATCAGCGGGAGTACCGGGACTGCAGCGTGATGTGTTTTACGGAGACGTGGCTGAATGAACACATATCAGACTCTGTGATTAACCAGGAGGGATTTACACTGAAGCGGGCGGACAGAACTGCCGCTAGGAGCGGTAAGAAGAAGGGAGGCGGGCTGGCGGTGTTTGTGAATGAGCGGTGGTGCCACCCGGCTAACGTGTACGTCAAGCAACAGCTGTGTACCCCGGACATTGAGTTGCTCGCAGTGGGCATGCGGCCGTATTACCTGCCGAGGGAATTCTCACACGTGATCACGTATTGTGTGTATATCCCCCCTTCCGCCGATGCGACGGCGGCCTGTGAACAACTCCACAACAGCGTAGCGCTGATGCAGACCCGGCATCCCAGAGCCCTGGTTTTAATCAGCGGGGACTTCAACCACGTCTCCCTGTCCGCCATTCTCCCCACTTACACACAGTACGTCACGTGCCCCACGAGAGACAATAGGACTCTGGACCTCCTGTATGCGAACATCAAAGACGCTTACACCTCCGTCCCCCTCCCCCCGCTTGGACGCTCAGACCACAACCTCGTCAAACTGCTCCCGCAATACACACCAAAGGTGCGAAGAGGACCTGCGCGGAAGCTGTCTGTGAAGCTGTGGACTGAAGAGGCCAATGAGAGTTTGAGGGACTGTTTCCAGACCACAGACTGGAACATGTTCAGCAGCTCTTATGGAGATGACATCAATGGCCTGACCCACTGCATCACGGACTACATCAACTTCTGCGTGGAGAGCACTGTGCCAACCCGGAGGGTGCGGTGCTTCTCCAACAACCACCCCTGGGTCACCCCTGAGCTCAAAGACCTCCTGAACCAGAAGAAGAGGGCTTTCATCTCAGGGGACAGAGAGGAGCAGAAGAGGGTCCAGCGGGAGCTTCAGTGGAGGATTCGTCGGGCCAAGAAGGATTACGGGAAGAAAATGGAGGAGCAGCTGGCCCAGAACAACGTGCGGGATGTGTGGAGAGGTCTGAAGAACATCTCAGGATTTGGTCAGAACACCAGAGGGACATCTGATGGAGATCAGCGCTGGGCGGATGAACTAAACGTTTATTTCAACCGTTTTGATTGTCCCCCCATCCCCTCTGCCTCTTTCTCGGATCCCCCCTCTTCACACACCCCCAGGCCACTGGTCACATCCCCCCTTCCCGGACCGACTGCACCCACCCCCCGCCCCCTACCACCCACGTCTCCAGCTCACTTCACACCGACTGTTCCCAGCACCAGCCCCCCTCTGCCCCCCACCCCCGGCAGTCCACCCCAGTCCCCCCCTTACTCCTCCGTCTACATCACACCGGATCAGGTGAGGAGAGAGCTGAGGCGGCTGAAACAGAGAAAATCTGCAGGACCAGATGGCATCTGCCCCAGGCTGCTGAGGACCTGCGCGGACCAGCTCTGTGAGGTTCTCTGCTACATCTACAACCTGAGCCTCAGCCTGGAGAAGGTCCCTGTCCTGTGGAAGACCTCCTGTGTGGTACCAGTTCCAAAAACAACACATGCCAGGGAACCGGCCCACTTCAGACCAGTCGCCTTGACCTCTCACCTCATGAAGACCATGGAGAGGCTGATCCTCAGCTACCTCCGCTCCGTGGTGAGCTCCACTCTGGACCCGCTGCAGTTTGCCTACAAGCCCAACATCGGAGTAGAGGACGCCGTCATCTACCTGCTGCAGCGGGCGCTCACCCACCTGGAGACTGCCGGGAGCGCTGTGAGAGTCATGTTCTTTGACTTCTCCAGCGCCTTCAACACCATCAGGCCGGCACTGCTGCGGGGGAAGCTGGAGGACGCCGGAGTGAACGGACATCTCGCCGCCTGGACCATCGACTACCTCACTGACCGGCCGCAGTATGTGAGGCTGCGCGGCTGTGAGTCAGAGGTGGTTGTCTGCAGCACTGGGGCCCCACAGGGAACTGTCCTTTCACCCTTCCTCTTCTCTATCTACACCTCGGACTTCACCTACAACACGGACACCTGCCATCTCCAGAAGTTCTCTGACGACTCGGCCCTTGTGGGCTGTGTGTCTGAGGGGAATGAGCTGGAGTACCGATCGGTCATCAGGGACTTTGTGGACTGGTGTGAGCACAACCACCTGTGCCTTAACACCAGTAAGACCAAGGAGATGGTGATCGACTTCGGGAGAAGGACACTACTTCCCTCACCGGTGAACATCCAGGGACAGGACATAGAGACAGTGGACAGTTTTAAGTACCTGGGTGTTCACCTCAACAATAAACTGAACTGGTCCCACAACACTGACGCCCTGTACAAGAAGAGCCAAAGTCGCCTCCACCTTCTGAGGAGACTGAGTTCTTTTGGAGTGTGCAGGCCCCTGCTCAAGACTTTTTATGACTCTGTGGTGGCCTCTGCTCTCCTCTACGCTGTTGTCTGCTGGGCCCCGAGCAGCACAGAGCGGGACAGGAAAAGACTGAACAAACTAGTCAGGAGGGCCAGCTCTGTCCTGGGCTGTCCTCTGGAGTCTGTGGAGGAGGTGGGTGAGAGGAGGGTGCTGGCCAAACTCACATCCATCATGGCCGACACCTCTCACCCTCTGCACCGGACTGTAGAGGAACTGAGCAGCACCTTCAGTGGCCGACTGAGGCACCCTCAGTGTAAGAAGGAACGCTACCGCAGGTCCTTCATCCCCACTGCTGTCAGACTGTACAACTCCACTGTTTAACACTTACAATAACCTGTGCAATAACCAGTGCAATAACCTGTGCAATAGCCCGTGCAATAACCTGTGCAATAACCTGTAACCATGTCACCTCATCAGTAACCGCCTCCACTGTCCTCAGATTATATATTTATATATTTGTATATTTGTATTCTTTTACATATATATATATTATATAAGAGATATGTTTTATTATATATTTACATTTCTTTCACTCCCTGTACATAAGAGCTACCTGATGTTGTAAATATGTTAATATTTATTGTGATTTTATTTTTTATTTACTTATTGTTCTGAGTGTTTGCACAATTTTTCACAACTTTTTGCACTATACTGTCCCCTGACTGTGAGCTTCTGTCACAAGTGAATTTCTCCTCTGTGAGATCAATAAAGTCTTATCTTATCTTATCTTATCTTATCTTATCTTCCTCTTTGGTCTCACATGATTCATTTCCCAACACAACACAGTTTACTCTATTCTGACATTTCCTATCCACATATTTTCCATTTACCAGTGCTCCAACTATTGGTATTCAATATTCATGCAGTCACATGGAGTTCAGTGTTTCTCATGTGCTGTGCTGTTGCCACGTCAGATAATGCTCATGCAGCATACGCCATCTACTGGTCAAACTGTAAATGTACATGACCTGGCGCCATGTGAAGAGAGGATCAGGCATGAATCATTTCTAGTGAGTGAAATTCAGCTACATCGTAAAAAAGGCAAAACAACTACTTACGGTTCATACTTTGAAAATGTGTATAAGCACCCTACAACATGTAGAAAACATAACTTCTCAATATTTAAGATGAAACACAGAAAAAATGCCATGCAAAATCAACTGTGTTTATACTGTATAAGTCACAGTAAAATAGAATTAGCACTAGTAGTAGAAGCAGTAGTAAGGTAAGTGAAGTATGTATTTTATTTTCTAAGGGCAAACAGCTGTGTTTGGCCTCTCCACTCAAACCGTCTGTGTACAGTATGACACATGTCTTGGCCAGACATCAACATCACCACACACATATCTGGGTCACAGACGTAGCTAACAGGAACCAGCCTCCGCACGCAGGCTCAAATAATGAATCTGCAGCCAGTAAATACTTTGACTGAAAACATGAGTAACTTTCTTGAGCTCATGTAATACTCTTCCATCTGTAACTTCACTTGGTTTGAAGAGGCCAGTGTAGGTTCTAAATCCACTTCAGCACATTTTCAAGTTGTATTATTTGGCTGTACACTGACCAAATTATTCTTAAAACAAGTCAAGATCCTTTATTTAAATGTACGGGGTCTTTCAGAGTGCAACAGGAGTAGAAAGAAATACTTTTCCAGTACGAGCCCTGTCTTTTAGTGGGAGGTTTGTTTGAATTAGCAGCACGTCTGTCACAGCAGAGAGGAACTATGGACAGGACATAAACACATAACTGAGGTCTTCTGTCTGTGCTGCATCTGCTGCTCACATGCTCTCACAACACTCAAGACTCCATTTATGGACAAGGGAATTATCAAACACTTTATTATTATTATTTATATTATAATTTAGTATAAACTTAAATGTCAACTTGTTATATATTAAGGTGCTTGATAAAGAACAGCACATTTGTTGTTATTGCAATTATAATGTTGCATAAGATTACATGAAATACTAACTTATTTACATCATTTAAATAACAGTATATGATTGTAGCCCTGCAATGCAAATCATATTTAGAGCAAAATGGAAATATACATCATGTTTGAACACATTTTATCATCATTTTATCATCCTTGTGAGGTTGTAATTGTATTTTTTGGCATTATCCACTAATTTGTGTTTGAACCAAGCCCCGCTGCAGGCTTACCTCTTAAAATGATAACACTATTTTCAAAGGGTGTTCTTGAAGTGAAAAGTTTGTTCTGATTCACTCTTGTGGGTCAATGTGGAAGAGAAACGTCTCATGGGCTCGCAGAATCTCAAACAGGAGCGGATGACGACCTTGTAAAGCCTGCCAGATGTCCTCAATACTCCAGACCGGTTGTCCGTTTAATTTGAGAATTATATCCCCGTCCTTAAGCCCTCCACTGAATAAAAGATAATAATATAATTAATATTTAAGAATGTCAACAGGACTTATCTATCGGTGTCAGAATGATGAAAAATTAGAACTAGGTCTGTCACGATAATAATAGTTCTTTGCAAAAGTGATGAGATTTTTGTTATTTTTGTTGTAATACAATGCTTTGAAAATTGTTACTGTGACAAACCTAATTAGGACCGATGACCATTTAAAACAAAATATATGTTTTGAATGGGAAAAGTTGCATATAATAGGAATCTGAAATGTGTTAATAGCAGATAACTCAACAAACCTCTCAGCTGGACTGTCAGGAAGGACCTGCTGCACTAGAACTCCATAACTGACCAGAGGAAAATGAGGGTTCAAATGTTGTAACTCAGCAACTAGACTATATAAAAAAAATACAAATTGGGAAAAAAAAAAGTGAAAAGGAGAAATTATCATATAACATACTATAAAATAAATGTTGTGTTTTTTCTTAAACGTACTCAGCTGTAATTGTGAGCATCCTGATGCCTAGAAATCGCCTTTTTACATGTGAGGTGTCTATTAGAACATGACAATGGTTAGTGTCATAGTATGAACAGAGGATAGAAATTTCACCTAGAGTCTCACCTTCATCAGACTGTGGTTCGTTGGTAAATCTTTGCAGTCTTGTCTTTTCTGTAAGCATATTGGTTAGTTAAGGTTTGGAGCACTAACAGAATATATAACATAGAAACATCATGGTCACCTTTTTTCCTGATAACCTTTGACGCTCGACTCTTCTTGTGTTTGATTTGAGACTCAGTGAGGAACCGACTGATCCGGTCTGAAGGTATGGCAAAGGAGATCCCAGCGGTGACTTTCAATGTGTTGATGCCGATCACCTCTCCATCCTGTTGACGCACAGTAAAGTTATGAGTGATAAAAGATGTTTTAATAGTTATAACAAAAATGCACTATTCATTCAGTCCCCAATATGGTTTTATGTGCAATATACAGTATTTATTGTTAACAGTGTTTTACCTCACTACTGCTTTTCAATAACGAGCCTACTCAAATGATGTATTTATGTGATTTCTTTTTTTCTCTGAGCCCATCACAAGAATTCCAGTGTGTATGGACTTTTGTGTGCGCACAAATGGAAAATACATTTCTTGAATCTTGACACCATCTGTAAGCTACTTCTGTACTATTCACACACCAGTATCATATATATTTGTGTCTTGCCCAAAGAGAGACTGACAATATGCATGGGCGAGACTTTGATAGAAATTCTATGTAGTGTCTTGGATGCATGATAGTTTAGACTCACCAAATTCACAAGGGGCCCTCCTGAATTTCCATACTAAAAGAAGGAAAACACATCTGAATAAAGACAGGTAGACACAGTACACAGCTATATAGGTTAGGAATGTTACATTGATAATGGCATCAGTCTGGATGTAGTCCATGTCTGAATCCTTGATGCCCAGCTCCTTCCCGTCTCTCTGGGCAGTGCTGATGATGCCCGTCGTCACGGTGTTCTGGAGAGCAAAGGGGCTGCCGATGGCAACAACAAACTCTCCTGGTCTGAGGTCTGAGGAAGGGCCCAAAGAGAGGACAGGGAGCTTCTTCTGCTTAAAAGTACAAACACTGAATAACAAGAACAACTGATAAAACAGATAAGAGGTCATCACTACTAGGTAACAACAGCATTATGGATAGTTCAAGTTGTGTAGCTATCAATGGCACACATAGTTGTAATAGAGAACAAGAACAAAACGATTAGGCCTACACTATATTTAACTTCTGATCACACACTACAGGGACATAAATAGACACAAAACATCAAATAAAGACATGAACAGGGATTTGTAATGTAAAAATACAACTCCTGGTGAATAATAGGTTAACAGTTGTTGTATAAACCAGTCATGTGGTGAGGATCGGAAAGAATACCCTGACTACGCTGTCCAACTATTTAAGACAAGTGTGTGAGAAAACACACTAGAGCGAGGCCTCTGAGTCACAAGGCAGATGTTTACACTCTCTATTATGAAAGTCTATCAGGAAATTCTTGACTTGTGTTTCTCTTACTTGGGGAGTAATTTTGATTGTGGCGATGTCCGTCTTTTTGTCCACATCTCTGAGCACAGCTTCATAAGTGTCTCCATCGTGAAGCTGAACGCGCAGTTGTGGTCTGCCAGTCACTGAAGAGGTGGATGTGGTTACAACGTGAGCATTAGTGACAATCACACCAGCATGAGTCACAATGAACCCAGAGCCACTGGAGAGGCGCATGTGGCGGCCAAACAAAGGGTGTCTGGACAGAAAGACAATGAGACTGTAAAGTATGCAAAAAGACTGACAAAAATTGAAAAAAAAATGGATTAACTCTACAAACCTCACAAAAAGTTCAATGTGAACCACTGCAGGGGCTATCCGCTCCACCACATCAGCAATAAAATTGAACTTGAAACGAGCACTGCTGGGATGTTCTGTTGGTTTGGGACCCAAAACAGATACACATATAATCATGTAATCATGTAAATTATGCAAACCCCCACATAAATCCCCACATAAATTATGATTTTAAAATGATGAAAACTTGCATAGTCTACCAAGAATGGTAAGCCTAGCTAATAATGCATACATAACATTGCATACATGTGTCTGATTTATGAAGGCTACATGTAACCTATATGTAAAAAAAAAAAAAAAAAGCCTACCTGGCGTTTTCCCACCTGTATTCAGGTTGGCACAGGCTCCTTTGCGTTTCAGTTTGACTTCCGGTCTACCTCTGTGCTGGGCTTTAAGGTTGGCCGCTTTCATCCTGCACACATTGGGGTAAGTTTTCCCGTCACTTCCGCACACTTGCTGTTGGCTCCGACATCTGCAGGTCCCTCTGGAGCCCCGCCGTCTCCCCGCGCTCAGCAGCCGGCACTCCAGCCCGGCGCCGCAGGGCAGGTCATTTTTCCGGCCGCAGGGGTCCCCCTCTCCCGGGGAGCACACCAGGCAGCAGTTACACCGGTCAGGGACATAGTCCCACGGACAGCTGGGACTCGGACACGAGCTCACATCACACGGGGACGCGCACTTATCAGCTCCGCTAAGGTCGTTGATGAAAAGAAAAAGGGCTGCCAGTGAAAGTAACTGCATTGTCCCAAAAATAGCAGAATCAGTTACTCATACCACGTTTAATCTTGAGAAGGGCTCATGTCTATATGGACTGGAAAGACTATGAGGTGTGAAGCACCTGAGTGTGCTGCGAAGCGCACATCATCCCTGTCTCAATATTTATACAGTGACTGGACATACAGACCGTCTGCGGGCAGGTTTGCTCTAAGAATATGCGCCATAACGACATCTACTGGACAATAAAGGTTATTGCTTTTGTTATACTTCAGGAGTTGTCACGTGTGTAAACAAAAAAATGCTAAAAATAAGACATGTGTAACAAAATCAAACTGTAGGCCTATACAAAACCTAATGTTACCAATTTTCAAAGTGCTCAGAAATGTTAGACTTAAGGACAGAAACGTTAGTCTATTAATAGCTCAGTTGTGCTGGAGGGTGACCACTGAGTTTAATGGTCCTGTCAGAGCTCTGTCTGTAAAAGGTGGTTTTAACACAGCTTAGTCGGATGTTAATAGACAAAGAAGGCCATTTAGTCAAATGCCAACAGAAAGCAGTTTATTTTTTAAATATACAACTTATTTATACAATCATTGAGTTTCATAAAAAGATGCAGACATAAAGCACAACAACTTTGAGCAAGTGAGAAATGCTTTTTAAAATTCAACATTTCATCTTTATACAACTTACTGTAAAGGAGAAAGGACAGATGCCAGCCCCATGCTGCAAGGAGCAAAAGAAACAAAACTCACCAGCAATTAAATACAATGACTAATACATTCATTAAGAGTCGAGATCTTCTTGATTCCTTATATTGAAATGTTTCAGAGTGTATAGAAACCGTAAACAGCTTACATTCAAGCAATACGCATTCCTTGTCTTCTCCAATAGTCAAGTTTCAAGTTTCTATGTTTTCGTATTCTTGAGGCTTGGAACATCCCTTCCAACCACATATTTGGCAGTAGTGAGACTAAAAGACACTGTTGTAATCGTAATACTTGTGTAACTTGAAATCAAACACTGGGAAAAAGCTCGTATGCTCATCCCAGTGGATAAAAGACACATCATCTACTTATGCCTGCTTCAATAAGTAATCGCACAAGGCAAAGAATGTCATGATTTACTCCTATCCAGTAGCAATTCTGTCTCCATGGTAATCCAAAAAACCATATGCGGAAAGTGCTTTGTTCTTTGGCCATTAGTCCCACTTGGAAACCTTGGAAGATTTTAGCAGGAACTTTAAGTGGGTATGAAAAAAATGTTCAGCCTCGTAATAAACAAATCCCTCTTCAGTAGAAAAGCTGATTATGCTTTTAAGTCACCATGGCAACCCAAACATCTTCACTGTCTTTTGGAGACATTGGTATTGCTCCTGCTTTACAAAAAAGGAGCGAGCTAAGCCTAGTTTCACATACATTCAGTCTTTCACAGTATTCAGCGTTATCAAATGCAGGTTGCATCCCACAGAGTCTACCAGGAGGAGAAGAACGGGCGTTTGCAGTGAAATGTCTGTGTGAAGGCATTGCCCAGAGTCACCACACGACCCTGACCTCCGGACCGACTGCGTTCTACAACTACACGAGGCATCTGCACAAGCTGGATCGGGCTCTTTCCGTCCTTCAGGGCTTGGGTAAGGTTCAGCACCTACAGAAAACATACAGGACGAGTTACTATTAAAACACGAAGTGATCTAAAAATAAGTGTCATAGGGAAAAAAAAAAACCCTCACCTGCCCCCTCATCACAGACATTTGTCTCTCAAACATGGTCTTGTCAAAACCTTTATCAGTCTGAAGAGAAAAATATGAAGTAAGATCAAAGCTAAAGCTAGTATTAAAAAAAAAAAGTTATTTATTTTTTTTATCAGGGACGTAGCAAAATTGATGCCCAGTCTTTTCCTTAAGTTCTTTTGGACTTACTAGTACTGTAACGCAATTGGTGACACAGTGTATTAAGCCTTACATACTACAAAGTAACTAACAAAGTAAAGAAAATTGGCCACTATTTTATGCATCTAAAGTTGAAAAGATTATACATGCGATGAATAGTCAAGCCAATATTTCCCACATATACATCTGCAAATTCTCCAGCAACTTTGTGGACAAAATGCCACAATGAAAAGAAAATCTGTCAGTAGAGTAGGAATAATATTGTAGTTTGTGTTTATTGATAAAGCATCATTGGCCTATACCTTGAACATCTCATAGAGGTCTTCACAGAGGTCTTGTACAAAGTTCATATCTGAGAGACGCGACAGAACCAACTCTCTGGTTTCTTGGGAGAAGGCCACTTTAGCCTGAGGGAGCCAAGCCCAGTGGAAAGGGTCTAAAACACAAAGAACAAAGCCACATTTCATTAAAACTGCTGAGACATTTTTAATGACAAGATAGTGAAAGCAACATACAAGCTCTCCACTCATCCGGATGCTTAAAGGGGAAGGCCAGTCCGTTATCAATCGCTGCAATTTTGATGCAAGAGTCCGTGCTGCTCTCAGGCCACTCTGCACCCTATAGCAATCAGAGAATATACGTGAGCTCAACTCAGTCACAGACCCCAGTGGAACGACTAGGCTGGTCACAAGGCCCCTGGTTTATTCTAGTTACACAGAGTCTATTGTTTGCCTTTGTGGGCCTCTCTAATGAAAGAGAGGGTACATGGTTTTAGGGCATGGGTTGAGCTTGGTACTGTAAAAAAATGTAACTCTATGGTATCGGAAAAAATGTACAAGTTTACCCCAGCATACATATTCCAATACATGGTCCAATCAGAGTACTGTATTCTGAATACTTAGGATTAAAAACTGTTTATATTTGTTTTACCGTTTATTATGCATTATGCTGATCAGAGAAGGGAAAAAAAAATACAAAAAAACTTGCATGAAGCAGTGCAAGAGCAGTGTTTTACATTTTTATCACTAATAAAAGTACCGCCATGTATTCCTTTGTGAAAAGTAACTGTATTCTGAATACCACCTAATGAAACAGTACCGAAATGAAATAAAGTTACTCAAAAATAGTATTCAGAATATGTATTCTCTGTGCATGTATTCAGTTACTTCCCAAGACTGCTTGTGAGTAATCGGGTTTAACTTGTAATAACTGGGTCACAGTTGATTTGAATACCTTTTCTTCCTCACCATCACCTGGCTTCTCGTACTTGATCAACCAGTTGTCATTTCCTCGATCTGGAAAAACAAATAAAGGTGTGTTCAGAGGAAGTATGCTTTATCGAGGGATTTATTTAGCCTCAAATTTAGGACTACATGCCTTACATAAGAGTTGTATTCTTTCTTACAGCTTTCTATTATCTATTAGAACAATAAGAACATCTTTTTTTCTTTTTTGTTTGTAATATATATATATATATATATATATATATATATATATATATATATATATATATATATATATATATATATATATATATATATATATATATATATATACACATACATATATATAATTAATTATTATATATATTATTATATAAATATTATATAAAATAATAATTAAATCAACATGCCATTGTCCCTTCTCATCAAAGTGATATTTCTGCACTACTGTGGTACTAAGTAGCAAATGTCTGATTCATTTGTCAATATCTGCCCCTCTTAACTGAGACCTAAACATTATTCTGATAAATATATACTCTACTCATATTCTTTACTGTAAGTGATCATCATGTTTTTTTGGCATCAGTGATATTCCCAGCTTGTCAAATTCCATGTTAGGTTTTAGTAAACAGTGAGCTTAATGTCAACAAATGCACACCTTCAGTTACCTGTGTTTCTGATGACATAATCCAACACGACCAAGCGCTCAAACTGAGACTGTAGCTGCTTCCTGATGTTCTCCGGCAGCGGCTCGGCCTCAAAGCGCCGCAGCCAGTAATCCGCTTCACGGTACCCCTCCACAAACAGCTGAAACGAGCCCACCTGAAAAAGCCAAACACAAACACACATAGTGTACTTACTGTGTAACTTTATTGATCCACAAGGGAAATATTTGAACACTGTAGCTCACCAGTTGTTGACATGCATAACATGTCATGCAAAACATGTCAACAACCCATGCATGCCAGAAATCAGCTTCCTGAACCTATTTCCTCAAGCGGTTATTTGTAGCATTATCTACACAGAGAGTAAGACAGTGTGTACAAGTGTCTTTAACATCAAATTTGATCTTAGAAACAAAGAAACCAGATTTTCAAATAATCATGTGCAGTCATTTCTTCTATCAGAAAATCTATCTGAGCTGTCTCTTTGGTTACAGGGCAACAAATTTGCAGAACAAAAAGCGTGATAAATAACTGCAAAAGGCTGTTGTATATGATTAGTTTTCTCTGTTTGCTTGTTTTATTGGAAGTAGACTAGGGCTGCACATTGTAACCTACTCCAGAAGCATTAACATTTGAAAGAAGACTGAAATATGAACAAGACAGGAATTTCAGAACATTTTATGGAAATAACTGCAGACTTTGTAAATTTACTTCTTAAAAGACCGTTTTACCTTAGGAGGCAGGCCCACTCTATGGAAGCGACGTCCAACTTTAGGGACCTTCTCTAAGGCATACTTCTTTCCTCTGGATTTGGCTCGGTCTATCGCGCTGTAGTGGAAGGTCTCGCTGGCCAGATACACGACCTGATTAACAAAAGTATCAAGTAAATAAAAAAAATAAAAACTCTAAAACATGCAAATTCCTTTAATATGTTTGCACCTTTGTTTTGGGCACTACACCAAGGCCAAGTTTAGAATCAACCAACGAGGCAGCGGCTTCTGACAGGTAACCTTGATTTGGCAACAAGCAGCCTCGACCAAAACAGCACGGACAACATAACTGAAAGATAAGCTAACTGTAAGATAAGATAAGATAACTGTTCATAAGCACATACTAGGGAAAGACAGAAGACTTACCTTGTGAAAGTATTTGGTCCATTTGGGGTTTAGGTGACCATAGGGCTCCTCTGACTTTGGTTTAAAAACACCAATGATTTTCTGCATTAAAAGATAATAATTACCAACTGTCCAAGAATCACAAAATACGAAGTCAACAACAATTTATGATGAATGTTATGACTTTTTTTTTGTAATTTTGTAATGTACCCCTTTAGGATCCTTGACAAAATAGCTCCCACTTGAACCTTGGGAAATCCTCTCTGGGTTAACACCGTTCTCAATAGCTTGTTCTGCCCGTTGGATGATATCCGCAAACTCCGGATCATCTGGAAAATGGTTGACATCGCCATGGTGGGTACCTAGAGGGAAAAGTGAATCAACTATATTAGAGAAATAATCATGTAAACTTTCTAGTCTTGCGCAAGTTTGGACATTTATTCATTACTCAGCAAGTGGGTTGTTGGGGAGTACAGTCTATGGCAAAGAAGTGACAGCAAAAATGAAAAGCATACAAGACTGTGTTGACACTATGTAATTATGATACCTTTAAGATAATAGTACTAGATGAGGACCTGGGACGCTATTGGGGTTTGTGGAAGTAGCAATTCCATACGTGGCAAATCTAAGCAATGCTTGCCAGAAAAATTGCAATTTGATATTTCTCCCAAATCATTCAGCCCAATTTTTAATATTATTAATAGTATATTAAAAATTAAACATTAAATATAATATTGTGTTATATTTTAAGATTTATAACTTGATTTAACAAAGAAATAATCAATTAAGTTGTTGCTACACCCTAAAGCGCATCCAAATGGAATAAATTGCCATAGGAGACAAATCATAAAATCATATAGCATACAATTCAATAAACATGACCTTCCCTGATGACTGTGAGCCAATAATTATTCATTCAGTTAATGCCCATTGCCCAATCACATGAGATGACAGTGTAAACTGCTGTCACATGGAGGCACAGGGAAGTGGCCCCATATGCTCGCTCTCCATCAGTCACAGTGGGATGTGAGGGAGAAGAAAGGACAGACTCAGGAGGGGAGCGGGGAGAACACCAAAGAAACAAAAGAAAAGGAGATGATGCACCATTTGTCACAAAGATAAGAGAGATATGGGAAGAGATAATCCCAAAGAGCATAAAATAATAAATAAATAATACCTATAAAATCAATTAATCAAGTGCAGTAACTAGGGGGAACAATCTGTGAAATGCGCAATTACAATTCACTGTTAATTTGATCGTTTTGACACAGCAGATTTGTTTAAAGTTTGAAATAAAGCCAATCTTTGAATACACATTTTATATGTTAAATGTCAGAATAAATTGAGTAAACAGCGTCAGGATGGAATAAATACTAACAGAACAAAGGTTTTAAAACATATAAATTACATTTTAACTGCAATACAAAACTGAATTTGATGCATGTACATTTATGGCATTGAATTTACTTGCATTTGACATAGTCAAAATTTTCATGCAAATTGAGAAATAAAAGGGTACAGTACAGTTAATTTCTTAAAGTGGACCACAAAAATGCCTTTGATCCATCAATCAAATGTTACGGATGAGGGACTAGAAGCACCTCAGGAGCCGATATAAGTAACCTCCTGTTGGCTCAGCCTCACACTGAGGAACCACACTCACACTCTCTTTGACACCTTCAAGAGCTTTCATGTCTGACTTCTGATGGGCAGTTTAGCAGGAAGCTTTTGGCAGAGGAACTTTGCATCTTTTGAAATTGAAACAATTAAAGGCTTAAAAGAAAAAAACTGCAAGAAGTAGAACATGTTTTCAGCAATGGGACACATAGTGTTCATCTGGACTAAACGCTACATTTTTAGGCAAAAGACAAAGACAAAATAATAAACATTTCTTGTTCAAACACTGGGGACAAGATGCTACACATGAAGAACATCAAGACTCAAGTTATGCGTAACCAGGCATAAAAATTGTACCCTCAACCTCCTCACTGAGAAGTTGGAGTTAGATGCCATGTGAAAGATCATGTGATTCTGCCACAATTATCAGACAAGATTCTCACTGAATCAAGTGTTTTGGCAATATAAAGCATCTTCTATAATGAAATTATACAGGAAATTCATGGGTGTGCACAGTGTGTTTTTGAGATTCTTAAACCAACGCTGACAAAAACCAAAGACCAGACTTACTAGATATACATTGTATTTTACTGAATGCTTTTGCACATAGAATGGACTTGTGCATATTTAATGTCACTCTTTGTGCTGTGGGTCCGCTAATGGGTGCATGAGCTCTTCCCAGCAGGAGTCAGAGCCACAGGCCGACAGCACAGACGACTCCTCTCTCTGGAAACTTCCATCCTCAGTTTCCTCACATCTGTGGCCAATCGATTCATACACATTTAGTGTGAGAGCATAAGTAGGTAATTACAGGTATGTGTGTGCTAAGAGGATTTGATATGGTGTAAAAATAGAGTCATATGGTTTAAGCGACAGTAAAATATTCTGACCAATATTTTTCATATTTCTTTGGGAAATTTGTAAAAATAAATAACAACATTTAAAGGAGCACTACTATGGATCTTTTTTTTGGTGGCGCTATCACTACCCGTCTCCACAGAGATTTTATTGCTTTGGTCAGATTTTCCCTCGTCTGACATTAAACTTCTGTATAGCCCCATAGAGAAAGCTGGTAAAACCACCAGGTCAAGTTACAGGTCAGATCTGTAGGGAGTACAGTGAGTAGAATGCCATACTGTGGAACATTCCAGGCAAAGCAATAACATTTCTATAGAGAGAGGTGATTGACCCTTCACCAGAACAATCTTACATAGTATGCCTTTTATTAATGAAAATGTTGATTTAGCTAAATATTACTGTCTCATTAATATGTTGTTATGTGGGTTTTCTACAATCCAGGATGTAAAACCAACTTCTTTGAACAAGTTTTGTTTAAGTCCAAGTTAGTAGGTTATGCCTAAAAAGGTTCTAACTTTATTTACAACTGTACAGGCATAAAAACCTGGCTTGCTCAAATAACTGATGCACTCGCTGAAAGCATGGTAACTCTAGCTTCAACAATTGGGTCATAGTTTTGTGGCTTAGATTTTCAGATGTGATAGATAACATGGTAAAACAAAACCAGAACACATGTAAAAGGGGCCAGAGAAAGACCCTAATAACCCAAATAGAAAACAATGATCTAAAACTGATCTATCAGAGAAACAAGGTCGAGTAGGAGGCGGGGGTGTAGTGTTAAAACCAATTAGCTGAGAGGACTCAGAATGTGCTGCTGCTATGGTTACTGGATCACCTTGTCATCTTGCTATGCCCCAGTACAACCTTTGCATTTCACATTTTATTTTAATGTTTATCAGTTATTCATTCTTAACAAGACAATCAATGACCACATTGTGGTACACTGGCGTTTCAAATATATTTGATGTAAAAATATAGGGACATTTTGTTCTATATTTAAGTATACTGTATACAGTAATGTATACAATATAGTTTAATTATAATATTTTTTTTCTGAAAAAGTAGGTTGGCATTCCTGCCTCACAACAACAGGGTACTCCAAGTGCTTCTGCTTTCAGCACTTAAAACAGGTACAATTGCGCCTGCTCTGTGGACAGGCCTACGGTCTGGTATCCGGTAAAGGATCTCAGTGAGATTCTCCTGGGTAAACCAAGCTTAAATAGAACTAAATGGTTACAAAGTTCTAATTTATTATAGTCTTGTTAGTCCTGTATCTTAGACTTAGACTTAGACAAACTTTATTGATCCACAAGGGAAATTATTTGCATACAGTAGCTCACTCATCACAATATAATATATCACAATATCTGTGCCTGATAAATC
Source organism: Taenioides sp. WSHXM2023 (assembly GCA_029959045.1). NCBI lineage: Eukaryota > Metazoa > Chordata > Actinopteri > Gobiiformes > Gobiidae > Taenioides > Taenioides sp. WSHXM2023. Next base: position 19,091,700 of record CM057090.1, read on the forward strand.
CTCTTTTGTCCAATAGACATTTGCTATACAAGCCAGTCACTGCCAGGAGGTTTGTTCTTCAGTTAGTTCCTAGTTGTTCAAGTGTGATTTGCTTTTAAACTATTTCTGGAAAGAAAGAAACAAACACTGCTTTGGCTCAACTGTTGTGTCACCACTTCAGTAAAAAATAAATTAAATGCTCTTAGAATGGGGAAGTTTGAATGTACAGATATAGTTGTGACAGGACTCAAGTTACATCACAGGTTTGAGAAGTGCCAGTTCATATCACACACATGACCACTGATATCTCATATCACTGTTAATACCAAAGTGCAGACTCCAATACGGGTACACAACAAGTCAAGTTTACACTAAAGGAGGAAGGAAGATTGTTTGGAATTTAAAATATCCTGCAACAAAACTGCTGAACATTTAACCTGTAGCCTCAATATTCTGTCAGGCTTTTTAGGATATAGTCATATTCACCGAACTTTATCTAATTTGTATGACATGCACTCACTGAAGACAGACAACCATTGTCTCCTGACTCCTGCCACATCAGAATGGACCTTTAACCTCAAAGTCTGCTACAACTTTTAATCAGATTATTGTTATGAGATTTTTTTAAATACATTTTATGAAAATCACGAGCTGAGGAAGTACATTGTATAAAATTGGAAAAACAGGTAAGTAAGGTGCAAGTGTTGCAATAACTGTACAAAAATAAGGGATTGTCCTCTAACACGCGTCTGTTCAAAAAGTCAGTTTATATAATTATTTCGTTTCCACAGATCGGATTAGCTTGTCCTTTTTTTGTTTAGAAATCTACTTAACACTAATTTCCTGAGGTTGGTCAGCGTGTTGCGTGTCTGACATGTCCAACACTGGGTCTTAATCACGTGTATCCCAAAGCCATTACCTGGGGAGGCCAAGGTGTCCTTATCCGAGGATGAGCTGTGTCTGTTCCGCCGGCCCCTCTTCTCCCGCACTGGCCGTGGAGACGCAGAGCTTCCTGCTAAGCACGGCAACAGCAGCGCCTCTTCCCCGGAGCCGTCTGTCTCCAACTCCGTTAAGACACTCTCCCGAGAGTCCGAAATACGAACAGCGCCTCCGGGGTTCACCGCAAGCCCAAGCCCTATCCGGTTCTTGTCAAATAACACCGTTTGAGCATCTTGAGGGGGAAAGTTACACTCCGCCGCTGTTCCGGTGCTATCCAACCGGGGCTCGCCTTCTGTCTCTGTCGGGTCGCATTCTAACATCATTTTGGCTCAGCTGTTAGGACCTACTTTACTGTTCACAATACAACAGGTACTTCCATTCAGGCTGTACTACCTAAATCTACCCACTTTGGTTAAAACAGCTGCCCCTCCACACAGATCTGTCCACATAATCCGTCGAGCTTCTCTGCTTCCTCTTTATCGGACCACGCATGCGCGCCATAAAAAAAATGACGATTGCTGGTTGAAGATGCTTTCAGGTGAGATTTGGAAATCTACGGCACAACAGTTTTGTTCCATTTGTGAATTATAATTTTTTTATAATTATATATATATATATTTTTTTTCCGTGTGTATTTCACTTTTACGCACTAGCCTAAATAGTGATGAGGATAATATCAAAGTCTCTTACCTTTACCTAAGTTTCTAGAGATAGGCCTACAAACAAAAGGGTGAAGAAAAATACATCTCTTGTCTAAGTAAATTAAGTAAACTAGGTCAAATGAATGATTGTATTTACTCCCTGGACCCCAAATAGATTGAAATAGCATTTTTTTTTTTATTGCTTCTCGCAACATTGTGCAACAGAACAAAATTCAGCTATAGCATATAATTACAGTGGGTTCATTGGGGATTCACGTCGCACTGTACTAATATTAGTAGCCTACATGGTGCCCCTTTATGAGCATTGAATCGCGATTTAACTGCAGTTTTCAAATTGTGCCACTAGATAGCGGTAGAGAGCTAGGTCACTCATGCGTCTCGTACAGAAATGTGGTTATGACCATTTTCTTTATAAATAAACTACGACTTTACCTTTTGAATCCTTTAACTTTGACTTAGCCTCAAATGCTACGCTCAGCCCATAATCACATATTCAGGGCTGAGCGTATATTTTCAAATGAACAGAACATAATGAAAAATAAATAAATAACAACATAGGATAAAGCAAAGCACATTTTTGGATGCAGTACAAAGACTGCATTTTAACATTATTTTTTAGCATTATAACCAAAGCTTGATTACTTAAGCACTGATTTGAATCTCATAAATCTACAAATGTCTCATACAAGCCTACAGAGTCTCACCGTGGCTCTCTCCTTCACCCCAGCCTCTCTCCACCTTTACCACTATCTCTGCCACCTATTTCTCTAATAAGGCAATGTAGCTGAAACACATGCAAATGAGCAGTCAGCCAGCTGGTATCACAACAGCCATGTGATCTATCAAGGTAGGGGGTTCAGGGTGAAGCCAGCATAGAGAGAGGGCGGGTACATGAGTGGGGGAACAGACAGAGAAGACTCAGAGGTTTTGTATCATGTTGCACTGGTGTTGTTATTGATGGTTTAAATGATTTTGTTGCATTCATTTATGTGTCTCGTCTTTGGTCAAAATACACTCAAAGGCCAAGCTGCCTGAGTTTGGTATGACTAAACCTGAATAAAGGAGAAATATGCGATATAAACTAGTGCCAAATGAGGACTATTCCTAGGCTGCACCATGTTAAACTTTGGTCTATGCCTAACCGGTTCTGGTTCATAATGTACACCTCAACTTTATTCCTTGACTAGATAGCCTACTAAGCAAATGGCATTTCAAAAAACCCTTATACCTCAAATGCATTTCCTGAATGAATTAAAAAGATCCAGTTAAAGGACCTATATATGCTATTTTCTGTGCTATTGTCTTGTCTCAAACAGAAAACACTCTGTTCCACCTTGTGATGTCATGTGGTAATACATGTGGTAATGCAAGTGTGCCACTCTGTTTTTAAACTCCATACACCTTCACTAGAATCATTTGTATAATTTCAGCCCTGGAATTGCCAATCTTTACTGAACTAAAGGTAAAAAGCTGCTAACTTCAAAATAACTGTGTGACATCACAAGGTGGAATGGAGCATTTTCAGCATTAGAGATATAGGCCGAGTAATAATACAGGATTACTCAAATATGTGTGAATAAATCAAAACACAGGTCCATGCATGTTTTTGAGGAGGTAACGACATTGCAACACGGCTTAAAGCTCACAAGAGTCAATTTGCGTAATATAGGACTTTTAAACAAATCATATATCAATAGATCCTCATTCATAAAAATTAGGATTGAAAATGTGCCTATATCCAGATGACATTCTCAGTGCAGTACATACACACACAGTGCCTTCTCTTTGTGCTTGTGAGGCTGTGTTCTTCCTTCAGCACAGTGTGACAGGCCCCTGCAGCCCCGCACAATGTATGAACATGTGTGTGTACGTGCCGGAGATACATCGATGCCCGCTCCATTCCAGTGGATTCTGCTGGCACCATAACTGTGCTGCCCTGCCAACAGAGACCATCTCTTCCATCCTTCTTCTCCTACTCTTTTACCCGAGTCCCTTGAGTGTGGAAATGCAGGGGCCCCGTGCCAAAGGTACCTGGGGGTCCATACTCAAATGCACACATGGCAAATTATTCATGAATTCAGGCACATTGGGTGTTATGCAAATACATGCTTTACATCACATTGACTTTGCTCTTATTTGAGAGATATGACATAAATGATACTATATACAAAATATTTCTGGTTAACAAGGAGTTGTACATATCTTAAATCAGTATGGTTGTCTCTTTATGCAAACTACATTATTGTTGGTCTTCTTTTCTTGTGTCTAATAGCCTTATCGGTATAGTCCCAGTTTTCCTTCTTTGTCAGTGAGGCAACAAAAGAACCAATTTGTGGACCTACTACATAAATATACAGTATGAGTGGGGCGTGAGGAGGTTCTGGGGACTTACTTTCATCTAGACGCACCTACTGCCGTGCCCATGCCTGATAACAATATAAAAAAGGTAAGTAAGGTCAAGGTAGTTGTCTTTATTACTTTGTGGGTTTTTTTTTAACTTTCATTTTTATACTTTATGTTTAAGCATGTTAAATAAATCCAAACAATAACATACATTTATTTATATGTATCACCAATTTTGAGTATTTGGGGGCAAATGTAGGTGGTCTGATTTGTAAAGTAATCACATGTCATTACAATACAGTTTTGGAGTACAATTTCCACTTTTTAGATCATGGCTGGTAGATGTTGTCCATCTTTAGAACATCTTTAGTACATCTTGATCTATTGGCGATTTTTTTCTTCTTTAATGGTTGATTTGTAGGTCAGGTAGTTACCAATGGTTACCTGTTACCTGTGCAAAGAAAGAACTTCAGTGATCATCAAAAATCACATTGTTTAAAGCAGTTTATAGCTATACCTTTAGGACCAAACATCTTTAAGTAGCAGTAGGAGCAGTATGGCTTCTCATCATACTGAAATAAAAAAAACAATAGTATTAATTTAATTCATACATTTCTATTGGGCCCTATATTTCCTTTGCCATATACCTCTGCATGTTGTCCAGCGTTGAGTTGTCTGTTACACTTGTGACATTTGAGACACAGCGGGTGGTAGTCTCTTCCTAATGACCTCTTTCTTTCTCCTGTATAAGAATAAAAATGTTAAAGGTGCACTATGTAACTTTTCTGGTGGGTGTTATTTCTTAGCCAGGAATGTTCCACAGTTTGGCAGTAAACAATTCAATTTTGCATTTATCTAAAAATGCCTAGAAAACATGCTTTCTAAATGGGTTAGGATTAAGGTAGCTTCAGCGTGGCCACTTGGGGTCACCTGCTTATCCCCATAGTGATAGACAGTGCTAGGTTTAATGCTATACTATGGACATCATGGAGATGAGTAGGTTGAGGACCGTCCACCAGAAAAATGACAATGAGCACCTTTAACCATATACCACCAATATTGTAGCTTGTGTGTATTTTTGAGAACCACATGTGTTAGCCATGGGTGTCACAGTAATGAAAAATCAGCACCACCGCCATAGACATTTTTAACAAGTACGCTATTGTATCTTCTGAATGGCCAGAAGTCCTCAAAACTGCATCTTTAATCAGGAAACTGGATTGAAATTGAACTGAAAATGAATAAGTAAAAAAGTTAAGCATTTTGGTGCATTTACGGTCTGTTTCATGTGTTTTGCAGCAGCGTGAGGCTTGTTAGCTGCTGTCTTCTCCAGAGCTCTTGCCCGCCGCAGTACAAAGAGGCTGAGAGTGCAGTGTTAGTGGAGGAAAAGAGGTAAGTAGGCCAGGTCACATCACAGAGTTTGAACTTAGCTGCTACTTGAATCCACAAGTAAAACCAGCTGCACTACGACAGCAGGTCTGAGGGCTGTTGTGCTTTGAGTGATTTGTGAGGTGCCCAGTAACCATGGAAACGTGCACAAACTGTACTTTTGCACATGCAGTTAACTAAAATTAACTGGATTTGGACACGTGTGCATATGACAGATTCTTGTGTTTTTGTACGTATTACTTCTTTTAGTGGGATAAGACCTGAATATCTCCTTATATACCAGACAAGTGGTGTTTTATGAAGAAATGCTGAAAAACGAAAATGTTGAAAATTACAGGAAGTTGGCTAGTGTTTATCCAGAAAAAAAATCCCTCATATTTGTGCTATCAACACACAAAATTCCAAACAAAATACAAAAAACAAATTATGCACAAGCAACTATTTTTTCTGACAGTAATTTAAATGTATTTGACAAATTATAACTGTGTAAATTAGACAAACTTTGGCTATTGGTTAATGTATGGTTAGTGTTTGCTGCCCATGTCCAAATAGAACTAAAATGATAAACTTCACCAAAAGTACCAAACTAGAGAAAAACAGGCAATATTTTAAGCAAAATCTGAAACATCGTTATGTTATCATATTTAAATTAACAATATCACCCATTTTTGATCTGAATCTAGCTGATGCTGATTTAATAATTAATTTGTTGTATTAGGATTGCCATACACATTGTCCATGCACAAGTTATGGATGATGTACATACACTATGGTGAACTAGAAATTCAAATAAGAAAGAAGGAACCCCAAAAACCGAGAACGTAGCCCACATCCTGTTCACAATATGCACAATAACTTAATTGTGCTTGTGCAGAAAACCTTAACCAGATCTTCTTTTTACTCCTTTTTTTCCACATAGTAAAATGTTCAAAACAGTGGGCAAAGGAGTTAAACTATATTTCAATGGCAATATATAAAAAATTAACAGATTTAGAAAAAAATACTGTTAACATAAGACAAGTATCAGTGCACAAACCTGGTAGGCGAAAGAAGCAAAATGAAGAGGACACACTCACCAAAGTAGACAGGCTTCCCACAGATTGGACAGTAGCTAACCATGATATGATTTTATCAGTACAGCACAGTGTGTGAGGGATGGTGAGAAAATGTTCACTTCCCTATACGTTGGCATAAGTGTGAGGTTGTGAGCTGAAAATTAACAGGAAAAGTGCTAACGTGCAGCAGACATGTCATCCTCTTTTGAAGCCAGGGCCAGGATGTGGTGAGAGAGACGTCACGGAGACAAGCGTGATTTGATTTGAGGGCATGACACTATCATTAAAAAAAATTAAAAAAAAAATGCATATTTGTGAAAAAAAAAGAGATTTTTTTTTTGTTTTGAAAAGTTTTAGGAAAGGATAAAATAATATTGTGTTACTCAATATTTTCTTTCTTCAAAATAATTGACTATAATTCATTTTACTGACCCATAGCAAATAATTATCTTTCACAGAGTAGATTCTTTGTTTGTTGATGCATGTTGTGATATACTGGGTTTTTCAATCATTGGACAGAGGAAGAGCACATCCGAACTAGATGGTTACATAGGTTTGAGGCTACCATTGAGAGATTTGTTATTTTGTTCATTTGGTAGGGACAGTTCAGATTGTTTCTATAGGATAATTCCCATCCTTGTCCTGTTTTTTCACTCACAAATACATTCTCTTTAATGCACTTAACTACAATGGAAGCAGAGCAGGTGGAGTGCTTTGCCCAAGGACACAACCACAGAATGCACAGGGTAGAGCTGGGTTCAAACCTTCAGCCTTTGGATTAGTGGGCCACACAGAAGCTTGAACGAGGCAGCTAATTTGATTCTTCCTCTATTCCAACAGTGTTTGTACATAACCATTCAAATATGTACACCTCTTTGTTTCTGTGCTTATTAAATGGTATGAAAGTCCAGCCTTAGCACTGGTAAAAAGAACTAAAGCGGTTATCAGCGGTTCAAGTTCCCACCTCCTCTCCCCTTACCTGCTCTTTTCACCCTCTTTCTGAGGTTAAAACTACCTGTTGAATCTGTGAATTGCAAAAGGAAACTTGATATCTGCGCTTTCTTTCTCTCTGCCTCATTGTCCATCCTCTTTCACACACTTTGTCTCTACACTGACATCCCAAACAAGAGCTCTGGCCATGTGGGACAGTGTTTGGGAGCAGGCCTATTGATGGACATTACATGTAGCATATTCTCTATCACTTCTGTGAACCAAACATCACAGAATGGTTATGCTAACAAGACCCCACACCCCACTCCCACTGCATATTTAACAGGCCCACGTAACTAACAGAAACTGTAAACAAATAGGTGTGGTAGTCTCAGAGTAATTTCAGTGTATTTAGCTCCTCCCTTCAGGCAGATATAAGGCAGTGTTCACCAGGGTCTGACCAGAACTGAAGAAGTAACGAAACGTATTCGACCAAATAAACTTTTGTCCAGTTGACAAATTAAATTTCTCCTTTTGCCACGTCACAGAATAAATAATATAACGAGCATCTAAAAAATTTCTATTATTAATTTAATAGTTTTAATATTTTAATTAATATTAACTTATACTTAGCCTGCTCTTACGTAAAATGTTTATGCTCCCCACTTTTGAGTAAGCCTTTTGAGAGCCAAGGATTTATGTTGACAATATGAGGAAATGTAAGGGATTATGGTAGAGACAGACCAATGTATTGATTGGCTGATCTATTGGGACGATACTTGGATTTTTACTGCATCGGTCTTATATCTCCAGCACAGGCCGATATTTTGTTTTGGTCGAAATGCTGCCTAAAATATACACATAGATTGGATAATCATTTTGAGAACCAAACTACAAAATTATAACATAAACAACTTGGCTATGATGTCCAATTTTTTGTAATTAAGAACGAATAATTAGAATTGTGTGATTTGAACATCAAATCAAATTATATTAAACTTTAGTGCGAAGAGATCACTGCTGAAAATATGACTTTAGTTTTGTGGTAAAAAAAAAAATGCTGTGGGTGAATGTGTAGTGAATTAAAATTACAGAATTTGAGGAAAATAATCCAAATCGGCCCTACATATTGGCCCAAAAATATTGTCAGATCTTATCACCCATTGGTTTCTCTGAATTCTAAACCATCGGTATCAGTGGGATTGGCCATGAAAAAAACATATCGGTCGGTCTTTAATGGTAGTAGTAGTAGAGGTAGTGGTGGTACTAGTAGTTCAAGTAGGAGCACTTGTGATATTATCTAATGTAGAAACATCACAACATTTTGGAGTGTGTCTCAATTATTAAGAAAGAATTAAGAAAGAAGAAAGAAGAAAGAAAGAAAATAACTTGCTAAAACTGAAGAGAGAGGGCGAGAGTAATTATCTGGTAAGTCTGTGAGTCAACAACTGCCAAAACTTTCCAACTTCCTGGCATGTGCAGTCCATACGCGTGCTCCACTTTCGCCAAGTCATAGATCCACCAGCATGAGGTTTGTGCAAGGGGCTTGTGTTGTGCCTCTGTGTGGGAACATTTGGTAAGTGCACATAGCTCATAGTAAAGAAGAGGAGGAGAAGACTGATCCTCAGCAGTCTCTTATAATGGATAGACTTGCTAAGGCCAATCCCTTCGTCTGCTTGTGTGTTGTGTGTGTTGGGAGGTTGGGCCCTCTGAGACAGACTTGGGAAGGCTGCAGGGATGGGCTCCTCTTCCCACACATAAATGCAGTCTCAATCACATGCGCGCACACATGTCACACATACTGTAAGGACGCACACTCAAATGGAGGCTTGGATAGGTTCCCTTTGCCTCACTGGTTCTCACACGCCCACTCATCATCACGTTTCACTTCTTGGCATCCTTAGCTCGCCTCAGAGCTCAGAATATGACATGGCTTTGGGGTTGCATCTCGGTTGCGTACACACAATCAGCCCTATGTTGCAAGACATATGGCCAGTGGAATAAAGTAGTCTTTAAATGAAGATTGGATGAACAAGACAGTGGAGAAAAAGCTGAGGCCGCAAAGTTTCAGTGGAGTAAAGATTTACTATGATTTCTATTTCTGTGTTTTTGGTCATTTAAAACCACTGTATAACTTTTAGCCAAAAACTAGACTGACAATAAAAGCAGGATTGGAGGTTGTATTCATTGCACTGAAAAAAAGGAAGTATAAAAACATGTGTCCATATTCTGAGTGGGCTTGCATCTCCACAAACCTGACTCTTGGCTTGAAGGAGGGCATCCTCATGCTTGTTTCCATTGAAATGGTGTTCCTTTGGATTACTCTTCCACAGTATGGCATGGAAACATGTAGGTGATATACCACTTCTAGAAAGCTACATACTATACTTTTAATTCACAGAGGCAAAAAGTTACACTTACATTTTAGAAATGCAAAATTCAGTGGTTTACTTCAGCTGAAAAAACAGTAAATAGTTCTTGAGGCATAGTTGAGGGCATTTTACAACTCATCTTTTGTCCCTTTTTAAAACTCTAAGATACACAGAACCTTAACAGAAAAAGTGAAAGACATTTTAGTGGATTTTTGTTATTTTATTTTTTCAACATTTTTAGTCATTTGCAAATCACTCAAGCAACTTAAAAAACATATTTGTAAATATGAACACTATTTTTAAAAAATATTTCTGTCAATACATACAGACAATAGAAAATAGGTTTTCATTTGTCCCAGTTTGAGGGATAGTTTGGCATTATTTGGAAAGCCGTTTTATTTTTTTTTTGTTTTGTTTTGTTTTTTGCCATTTTTACCCCCCTCTGTGAAAACCTTTCTCCAATCCAATTTTATAATCTTGTGCTTAGTGTGTATGTGTGAATCACAGAGTTCCAAAAAATATTCCTGTATTTTACAATTAAGCCTTCCAAGTTCCCCGATGGTATGCTTATAAGCCATTGCAATATTGTTTAGAAACATTAATGTTATTTGATCTACTTTGGCCCATTGCAGAACAGAGAGCATAATTATTCCCCCTGTTCCTCCCACTTTTTCCCACATGTTCAGTGACACTGGCCATGTTTATGATGGCAACACTGGGCTAAATGTGACATACACTGAGATGGACATGTTATTCAAATACAGCATTTCAGCTATTAAAATATGTGGGAGGGTTCTAATGTATAGTGTATTTAATAAAGAGCGTATACTTAGTATTAAAGCCCCTTAGCCTAAATAAAGCCCCGTCCCACCAATAAACACGGCTCTGCTATTATTAGGTTATATTTCTTTTATTATCTTTTAGATGGGTGTTATTATATCTAAATGTAGTTAAAGCTATTTCTCTACAGCTCGAGTAGAGTTTCTTAAAGCAACACTGCATAACTTTTTGGAGGTGTCATGTCACCTGCATGGAAAAAGAAAGTTAAAACCATGCTCTGGAACCTTCAAGGAGAGATAAGATAAATTTAATGCCATACTGTGTAATTTTTATAGTAAAAGGAACAACATTTCCATGGAGACAAGCAGGAGAGGCTCTCCTCCAGGCCATGATAGAGTCAGGTTTGTGAAGATCTAAAAACACATGTTTTTCTAATAAAAATTCTAAGTTGGTACAAACTTAAGCTATAGATTTGACCTGAATCTGCTTTGCTGTTCTTAGGGACAAGAGAATCATAGTGTCATAGCAGATGAAACAACATCAGGGGAAACACACATCAATCCACAGGGCAAACTTAAAAGGCCCCCCATGCCGGCACTTTAGCCTCTTTAAAAGCCCTTAAGTTTCACAGTGGGGTTCTGATTCTATAGTGGTCCGTTCTCAGGCCAGTCCCACCTATTGTTTGGCTGTGCTCGGGGAAAACAGAGAGGCAGGCAGAGGAGAAGAGCCAATGTGTTGCTTCTTGCCTGTGCATTCTTGGCATAGCTCTTTGCCCTTTTCATTTTTTGACTGTGATTTTTTTCTCTCCACTCGCTTTAATGGTGAAGCCAAGGGTCCATCGCCAGCCAAGTCCCACCGCTCCAGCCTGGATCAGCCACAGAAACACTGGCTTCCTCCTCCTCTCAGCTTTTCCTTCTCATTCCCAGTGCATACTCTGCCCTCCTTTTGGATTTAAAAAAAAAAATAAAAAAAAATTATACATACAGAAAAGAGACAATGAAATGTAGTCAGCAAGCCATGTTACTAACCCAAAATTTTTGATGAAAATAAGACTTGTGCATTGCTCTACCATTCAAAGCATGGTCAATTTTGTATTTAGCTTGGTGTCTATATAAGATCTATGATAAATTACAGTTTATGCTAATAGAATAATAATATATTGAAATTAAACCATATTCCCTTGGATTGGTGAAACAATCATCTATTTTTAAAGACAAATAATTCAATAATTGAATTAAATCATTTTGTAAAAAAAACAAAAACAAAAACATGGCATGCTTTAAGTAAGGGAAAATAGGCAAACTACAGAAATGTACATTCCAATTGACATCTGAATACATGCTGATTGAGGGAGCTAGAAAAGTGTAATCAAACAAGACAGGCTGTGTTAAATATAAGGGAAGCAAAGTAAAAAAAACTTGTTTGGGTTGGTTTTTTGCAATTTTCTTATCTGCTCTTGAAATTTTTTTCACAATTTTGTAAACCCGAGAAGTATATATGTTTCTCTATATATAATACAAATAAGCATTTAACAGTAATGTAACAATAACATATATATTGTATACTTAACTGTATTATTCTGTAGCACTTACTTTCACTATAGTCTTATTTTATTTCTAACTAGTAGAAATGGAAGACAATTAGCACAAAGATGGATGCTCCAATTGGCTTTTGAAGGCTGATTGCGAAAGTTAGAACAAAATCTAATATAGCAAGACAGGTGTAGTTGCTTTTAATAGAAAAAAAATTATATATATATATATAAAGGCCGTAAAAAGAAGATTAAAAGTGATTATACCAACCCCAACCATTTCATCCCTCCATGGTCAACATACTCCACTTCTGTTTCCTTCCACACTGGTCTGGTAATTATTGCTTTGTCTTAATTTCTCATTTGCTCTAGCCATAGCACATAGCAGTCCATTCCCAGTCTGTCTGTCACAGAGGAGCACTGCTGAAGCTTTGAGGTATAGCTGGGCTCCATAAGCACATGACTCCCAATCTCCTTTGTAACTGTGCTGCAGTTTTTACTGATGTTACAAAATAATATGTTTTTTCTTATGTTGTCCCTCTTTCCAATTGGCAGTCTTGATCGTGAACTCATGGCTCATGGATCCCTGCACTGCTCCTGACATGTTGGCATAGAAGGATGGGTTAAAAGCAGGTGACTAATTTCCCTGTGGGAGCAATACTTATAACCTACAGGCCTTGCTTACAAACTAAACATCAAAATTACAGGAAAAAATAGGTTGTATTTTTTGTACTCTTTTGTAGAGATGTTATAGACCTATAGACCTGCATATATTGCAATATTAAAACTGATACATACATTTTTTTTTTTTTTTTTTTTTTAAATCTTAATCTTATATTAGTGGCTCAAAATTGTACTAACCATTAAACCAACCCCTGATTTGAATTTGTCCTTGGCTCAAATATGTGAGCATTTCCTGATATCCAATATTAGATTTGGCCATGCATGCATGCTTATATAAAATTATAAAAAGAACATGAATCAATTGCACTATGGCATGGTTGTAAACAAGACACACTAAAAAGAAAATATAAGCATCTTTCTGTAGTGCATTAAAATAAATGTAACTTCTATATCTATATGGTAGACAGTGTTGGCAATTTGCTCCTCTTGTCTTGCAAATGAAATTAAATTATAGATCAAGAACCCCAAGACAAAATGCTCCATACAAGACAAAGGCCTGCTCCCTCTGTCTCCTACTCCCATCTCTATCGGCACAGCCCCATTCATTCCGCCACTTAGACAAGAATCTAATTAGACCAGAATATCAACATTAAAACACATATCTGCCCCCCCCTCGCTCTCTCCTCTTCCCTCTTTGTTTCACTGCTCTCTTCCCTACAGCTGGTGAGTTCTGGGACTGCCCCTCCCCCCGCGTTTGAACGAGCCAATGGGAAAGCACGTCAGCGAAATGGCCCCCTCCCCATCACACACTCACCATCCCTCCCTTTTCCCTTTACACCAGCAGCCCATCCATTCCCAGCCCCATCCCCCAGAGGCACCCCTTTCTCCCTCTCTACGCACCCCACCCCCTAACCCACTTACTCCTCCTGTCTCCACACCCCTCCCACTCCCTCTCTCTCTTTCTCTCTCTCACCCGAGCTGCTGATACTTCCCCATGGCAGCCAGACGCACAATTGGTCTTCATAGTTTTCAATGCTTTTCCATGCTTTATTTTGACCATTTTTGAATCAAACCCACTCTATTTTTTTATATTTTCTTCAAATAGAATACATTTTTATATGACTAAAGATGTGAATCACTCTTGTTCTCATTGTGACTCTGGTCATGACTCACAATGTATGTATAATTTCACAGTGAACATAAAAGAAAATGTATTTATTTCTCTTTTTTAACAATTTGCCCATATCATTGTAACTTAAACAAACCTCTTCACACTATAATGTTGAAAATAATATCATCAACAACAGTGGCGTTCATATCTGAAATCTGCCTAACTATCATCTTTCCCGACAAAACCATACCCTCTTGTGTAAAATCATCTGAGTGGTTTCTGTCATAACCCAATCCATTTTTTGGGACTGGCACAAAAACTCTTCTATTTTTTGACCTGCTCGGCTGAATTGTTACATTTGATCTACTTTTACTAAACTGTTATTCCACTGCACAGAACTATTGAGTATACCAAAATAACATCAGTGCTATACCTTTTCACCCATAAAGGTCACAGACAGGAAGTAGAGTACAGAGCAGATTGTATCTAGCTTTTAGAGTTGGCATCATTTATAAATCACTGATTAGCTCAAATCTCTAGTCCAATCAGCCATCCTGTATATTACACCTATTCGCCATTTTCCTTTCCCCCATCTCCTTCCCCCAATCCTGCTTCCCTCTCTTTCCACTCTCCTCTGTGGCCTTATCTTATGAATATCGGTAGCACACTGGGTGAAAAATTGATCCTCTCTGGCTGTCTGTGGACGCTGCCACAGTGTATTAGCCCATGTGGTAGTAGTGTATGTGTGTGTGTGATGTGAGAGGGAGAGCGAGAGAGGGGAGGGGGTGAGGTAGGCCCTATTTGCATATCATCAAAGTAGGGGATGGGAGTGTAATGAGGAGAGAATATGTGAGTGAGTGAGTATGTGTGTGTGTGTGTGTGTGTGTGTGTGTATTAGGAGTAGTGTTGATTTGGGGTTGGGTGTGTGTGAAACAGGAGAACCTATAGGCAACAGAAGGTGAAATGGACTGGGCTATAGGTGGGGAGAGGCCACAGACGGACAGGCAGACAGGCAGAAATACGTTATCTATAGCCATGCATTACACATCAACTTTGAATTATGTAAGCAGCAAATGGAGAAAAGAACGGAATTAGAGAGAACCATCTGGAAATGTGTCAGTTTGGAAGAATTATCAACTTAAAATGTATTGTATAAAAGGATAGATAGAGAGATAGATACACTGGCATTTCCCATTGTGGGACAAATAAAGGTGTTTTTTTTTTTATTAGTGCTATAATAATTAGCCTCACAGTTTTCACAAAGGCTACCAGACCTATTTGTAGCTTCTGCAAAATAGATACGTTACTTTTGCAAAGACAGCTAATAGCAGCTAAGTTTATTTTAAAACCTAGCACCAAAGGAAACAGCTGCAATGGGTAGGCTTGGTATTTGTAAATAAATAATTTAAAGATCCCCTCTGCCTGCCTCTCTCCTATCCCCAGCTTCTGATTTAACAGGATTAATAATCGAGTTCCTAATGATCACAAAACTGACAATTTATTTAACTTGAAATTGTCAAACTATTCAAATTTTAAAGAAATGCGATTGGTATGTTCTTTTAGTCTATGTCCTCATCTCCCAAAGAAAATGCGCAAAAATGAATACAACTACAAACGCCAGTTGGTTTCTGGTTTCGATTGGTCGTGTCTAGAGAGATCCGACTCGAGCGCTGACGGTCTGTCACATTTCACGCTGACACCAGGCGAACACTAGGCGCACACACACAACCATTCACATCCACTCACACAAGCAGGGCTCACAATATTATCGACACATCCAAGTCTGAGCACATCCGTAGACAGCACGCTGAAGGTAAGGCTTTGGTATAAAAGTACTTCTAAATGTCAGAAAATGAGGCCGGTTTTAGTAGAAAGCTAATAGGCGGATCCTTTCCGTAAGATTGTTTTAATTTTTCCCGTGGTTCGGTCTTTGTAATTTTAGGTTGACCACTTTTATCTTTCATCAGCGCGTTTTGCTCTTCTCTCTCTTTCCCACGGTGGAAAACAAAGTCGATAGCGTTGAGTCCCTAATTTACACTCTACATATACTTTAAACTCAAAGATGACTTATTTTTCTAACCGAATAGTTTAAAGGGAACCGAGGCGTGGGTGGCTAAGCAATGGGCTTTCTCTCTCCAGAGGAGGAGGAGGGGTTGGTCTTGCTTTCCAAGCTAGCGAACGACATTACGCAGAAGGACTAAACAAGTTTAATTCGTTTTTAAAGTGATCAAAGTAGCGATAAACTCTCTTAGACGACAACAGTACTGCTCAGGAGATTATCAGGAGAGGAGCCGATGCTCTTGCATGGTGAGGAACCAAGTAATAGTGCTTTTACGCACTAATGTTAGCATGCCTCCGACGCTACTAGCCTCTAGCGAGCTACCGCTGCTCTGAACTTCTGTAGTTTTGGGGGACAGTTTCGTCTCGTAAAGTAGAATTATAACGTTTTCAAACAGCTCTCTGATTACTTTATTTTACCCTAAAGCGTGTTGTGTGTGTCTTTAGTTAGTTGCCAGACCAGTTTTTTTACACCATGCTGTGTTTGGATACGTTACTGGGGGAAGTATCTCTCTCAAAGCACACGCGCTTGTCAAAATAAACAGTGAGTTTAGAGTCATGTGTTTGTGTCAATAGTTTAATCTCATCTTCAGTCTTTTGCATTGGGTTGAACTGTTCAACTGAAAACGCCTAGAGCTTCTTGGTGTCAGTGCTCACTCTTCAACTTTATTTCTGGACAGTGACAGAAAGCGTCTTCTGTTAGAGGAAACGAGAGGAAAACAGCAATAAGAAACAGAGGAAATCCCCCAAAAGGAAATGCCAATCGCAGCCGCTGGACAGCCCACGACTCAGGAGCCTCGCGTTTGCCCCCGGCTGCCCTCCACCCCAGAACCTGTCCCTAAAGGGGCTGATTTATTCGACGAGGCGGGGGCGGCGGAGTCTGCGGAGCGGACAGACTACGGGGGTGCAGAGAGCGGCTTTAGTTACAGCCACAGCGGTGCACGGAGCTTCATACACCCCGGATCCAGCAGCTCTCCGCCGCAGTCCCCGACCGCGTCCTCCTCCTCGTTTCTCTTCCACCCCCTTCACCCGCACCAAATGGCTATGGAGCCCCCAAGGACTCGATCGCGTTCTCGCTCCGGATATTACCAGCAGTACAGTGTGAATGGCAATGGGATTACCGGGAGTACGGTCATGGGATCCAACCATCACCATCAGCAAGTCCATCCGCAGCAGCTGCACCCGGCCGGCTGCGCACCACTTGGAGCCCACGGAAGCCAAACAGACCAGCACAGAGCCCCAGGAAGTAACTCCTCAGCCGGTATCCAGAGGCTCCCCTCAGTGAATGGTTCACACCGCATTTCAGCACCAGGTAAACCCCTTTTTTGACACATTATCTTAAATAATCTTTGTAAAATAATAAGAACTTTATTTCTTAAGATGAAAAATCATAGTTATAACTCAGTAATGCTGTGTATTTATTTTAACATTGCCTGCGTTTTGAAACCATTTTATTGACATCAAAATTACTGGTCAGAATATAAGGAGAGGTGCAATCTAAACACTCATGCTGTGTACACTATTGGTGCGAGTGAATAGCGGGTTATGTGTGATGTTTACATGTATGGTGACTTTTGAATAATTGATGCAACCAGGTAACAAGTCTGACAGAAAGCATTAGGCAAAAATTAATGTTAATAGAGCTAAACAGGCCTTGACAACAAAGTGAACGACTGAGTTTAAAAAAAGAAGGGTGCTGTTTTTTAACTACTCACTCTATGTTAACTATATATTTCTAGTTTTTATGAGTAAAATAAGTAAGAAAAATGAATGAGAATTTGTCCAAGGGTGCATGTGGAGAGTACATGTGAGGGCAGTGTCATAGCCAGTGCAGTAGAGCCATGCACATAGAAACACCTCAGATAGAGTTTCACATTCAGGACCAAGAGAAAGCTTTTCTTTCACTAAAGGTACAGCAGGCTGTTCTGTCTGAACTCTTGTGGTTTGATTACATTTTAGTTCCAGTTATTAGTGAAGATTCAAAATACACATGCAAAAAGCATATTATTACTGTTTGTCTGTGTCATACATGGTTATTTTTCAGTTAAGAAAGCATCAAATCCTTTTGGCAATTGAATGAAATGAACAACATAGAATTTGCAGGTGTGTGTGCCTCAGTTTAGACAGGTATTACTGGTCTGAGAGAGAAACAAAGATCCAACAGCTGTGCACACACAGGCTAAAGCTGGTTTAGACTACACTGCAAGATATAGTGCGGTCTATGGACAGGCCTTTTGGACCGGATTGTACTGTATGTGCGGAGAGATTATTGGACACTGGTGACCCATGACCCGTGCTCCATCACAGTGGACCTGGCTATGTTGGGATACCACAGATCAATGCGCAGAATCGCTGTATTGTATGTCTATCTAAATGGATTTCGACCTCAGGGAAAGAGGTGCAGGCTGATGTTTAATGGAGGCTCAGTCATTGTCTGTAATATTTTAATTAAACCTAATTTTTACAAAAACAAATAACTGTTTCTGGGATTTAAGTGGGAAGCTGTAAATACTTAAATCAGTTAGAAGCGAACATAGAAAGATCTTTCATTTATAGCTATGAAGCTAACAGCTACCAGCTTTATCACAATGAGTAATAATTTGTCCTTAGTCAAGCCTTGGGACTAATTTCTACTTGAATCTTCTTGAACAAGAGAAAGCAGCTGGCGGGCTGGACCCATTCGAACACATAGCTTTTATTAGAGGCTCTTTTTGCAGAATACTCTGTGCTCATTGGGTACAGTGAAAGACAAGGAGACCTCCTTGGTCTATTCTTCCATACTAGTCACCTGCGTTGAGCTTGAAAGCTTATGGTACTGTACTCTTTCATCTACCCCCTCTTCCCTCTTCTAGCCTTTCTGGGCTCTCTTCTCCTCCTGTTCTTTCACGAATGTATTAAACGCTACAATTGTGCTCCTGTTATGGAGGCTAACTGGCTGATACCAGGAAACACTAACCAATTTAAAAGGGGAAAAAAGTTTTAAAAACAAGCTCTGAGCTGTAGAAGTGCTTGGGCAATGTGCCCACCAAATGCTCATGACTGCTGCCAAATAGCTTGAAGTCGCTAAAACATCCCCTGTAGTCAGTGCTATCCTATCTGTTATGACCCACCCCACTCGTCCCATCTAACACTAGCTCCCTTTAGGATCGGCCGACCCTCTGTGCTCCCCTTCAGTCCATTTGCTGCGGCCTCCTCCCTCCCATTTGTCTAATGGAGGGATCGTTTTAATGGATCGCCCAAAGCAGCAGAGGGCCAGCCACTCCTGCCTCTATACCTTTACCCTGCACTCCACAGCCATCCTCTCCATCCTTCTGTCTCTGACACAAGTGGAAACATGCTCTGTTTTTTAATTTCCCTTTGTCTTGTCACCCAGGCAACCCCCTCTGATTTGGAGGCAAGGTCCTTTGGTTGGATTGACCAAGTAGCAGGGGTTCCCCTTCTCTGTCACTTCAAATGAATGACAAAGCAGTCCATTTGGTCAGCAGGAAAGATGCTGCGGGCTCATGCACTTCAGAATGTATCTTTGGCCACTCAATCTGTAAAACAGAAAGTGACAACATATACACAGACATATTGTCTCTGATCCGATGTTAAGAACTGGCACTGAAACAAAGGAAAACCTTATCAAGTCTATTGATACCTCTTACTACCAAAAACTAATGAACATATTTCTTTAAACCCAGTAGCATTGAAGAGGGGATATTACACTTCTATGGGGTATTAACTGCTAACTAATAACATATTTAGATCCATGTTACTTTTTACTGTTTGAAAATGCTATATTCGCTGAAAACAATGTATTAACATGTTTAATAAGCATTGATTTCATTTTTGACACTTTTGGATGACATCTAAAACCACTCCAGGCATGCTTTTGGTGACGTTATAACATGGTAGAATGCTTAAAGTTTTGCATAATACCCCCTCTTCAAAGATAAAATAAAATGGGACAAACAATGGTTTGATATATTTTCAATTTTTTGGACCCTTTAAATTATTGAGAGTTCTTATCTGGAAGAGTACATGAATATTTCAGCACAATTTCCTATTGGCCCTCATTTTTACATGAAGAGCCTTGGGGTCTCTATGAAGGACCATATTTTGGCTTTTAAAGGAAGCGCATAAGGAAAGGGTAAAAGAAGAATTGAATGTGACTGACACCTGAGTATGATATGAGGGCAGAGGCGGCGTGCCTCACAGAGCAGGTATGCTGCAGCCTCAGGCGGGGAGCTGCTGTGAGCGAATGGGGCGAGGGCTGGGATTGGCTGGCGGCTGATTGAGGGAGAAGGAAAAGATTGAAGTTAAACCAGGGGGTGTGTCCTGTGCAAGGAAATAACTACAAGCCAGGGCCTAGCGAATGCTGAGGGACAGAGGGAGGGCTGGTGTTTGCCGTTACATGTCGGTCTCTCACTCTTAATATAGGAATGTTAACCAGATACTCTTCAGTGTAGTCAGTATTTTAGAACCAGGATGACCTAGGCTGTTCAGTGTGTGGTAGAGCTGCAAGATGCAATGCATGAGATTTAATATAGAATAATTAAGTTTACTGAAATATGAGTGCTCTTGTTGATCTGTTTTAAACTGTGAATCTTATAATTTGGTAATTTTTTTTGCAGTTGCATTACATTTTTTTCATTATACTGGACCACTAGTTGACTTGAAAGCTTTTATCGTACATTAGTACTAAAGCCCTTCTCACTGGTTTGAGGGTGATCATAGTCGGGATGGGGCTGGTCTAACCAGAGAGCGAGAACCAGCCTGGTTAGACTGTCACTCTGGTATTTTAAGCTCTCGTTGATGTTCTGTTTCAACACTGTGAGCATCAGCAACTTCTGCTTGTCATTTCAACACTGCTAAAGGCTCCAACGTTTTTGGTCTTATTGTATTTCTTGCATTGTACATATTGTCCATGAAAAGTTTTGGATTTTTATAACTTTATCTCCCTGAAATAAGAGAATACTACACTTGCTCTTAGATGTAGATGTTATAAAGCTTGTTAAATTTTTATTGTGAAGAAAAAAAAAATGGCAAAGATGTCGCCACATAAAATTATCATAATTTTTGCATTTCAAATGAGGCATAATTAGGGATTGCATTAAAGTCAGTCTCTCCAGTAAGAAACATGTCAACAACTTTGTCTGTTGGGTGTCTCTTGGTTTTGATTGGGCGCCATACTGTCAAGCACACTGGGTTGATTTTAATTTGTCACATCAACAACCTGTTCCAAAAATGAGCCTTAAAAACATGAAATGCATAACCAAGATGGATTCCTCTTTGGCAAAATCACATATTTTACAACCCACTTCAAAAAGCCTGTTTCTTACTTTAATTTGATTGATGAGCACTTGATTTATAACCAATATAGTCTGTATAATCTTAAATATTTCACTGAGGTAAAAAAAGCACAAACAATTCTTGAGAACAGCAAGAGCTAACACAATACCAAATGTAAGTCCACAATACCAAATGCAAGTCCTAACACAATACCAAATGTATTCAAGTTGAACTTTATTCAAGCCTGAACTGCCGCCACAGGATGCAGTTTGTGACCCCCATCAACACTTGATTAAATAAGTGATCAAGACACTATAAAAGAAGTATAAGATGCAATTAACAACTCTAAAGAATGCCAACCAATTATCAGTATATTTCAAGTTAAAAGCATATGCAATCAAGAGGTATTGTAAAAAGCTGCCATTCTAAAGGTATAGTCCCAGCGTGCATCCATCCTACATTCCACTTAAAGGAGCCGTATGTAAGATGTAAACAGAAGAAGTGGTGAGGAGAGAGGTGAGAGGATTAAATAGGTGGGGGAGGCTGGGGAGGTGTGAGGGCCCGGGTAACACGTGCACTAGCCCCGTTTGAAGCCGTGCTAAGCAGGTAATCACCGGGCAGGCGTTCCACATTGTGCGCCTATTTTAAGCTAGCGCAGCAGCTCGTTACCCGGCGCTGCTCAGCGTTAAGGTGTGAAGTGTGCGCTGACATGTGTTCAGGGGGCGGGGTGACGCTAATGTTACGCATGCTCTGCTGGAATTGTCTTCATGTCAATTGTAGAAACTATAAAATGGGAGAATCAAACTAACTTGGAAAGCGTAGACTACGATATGGGCACAATGGTATATTATGCTGATTTTGTTGCCAAGATCGGAACCAGAAGGTCTTGCGCTATATTGTATTGTAGAAGGTCTATATTGTATTGTAACTATAAAACATCTCTGATAGTGACAAACCACTTAAAGAATCATTTGTATCTTCAATTTGGATCTAAAACTGAATTCAGTAATGCATGTTTTACTATAGACTTGGCATTCATGGGGAAATTAATGCTTTATTAATTAAACTTTATCCACATGTACATGGCAAGGTATCACTGTTCCATAGTGTGAAAGCGGGTAAAGATTGTTGAGAGACATTCGGATTGTCAGAGCTGGGAATAGATGTCAAAGTCTACGGCACAGATCCAAGTGTTTACTGCAACCTAGAGAGGACTAGTGCAGCCCAAATTTGGTTATTTCATCCTAACTTATTCAAACAACCTAGCTAGAAAATATTTGTTTCCAATGGCACTTGTAATCTGTATTTTCTCTATTGGTTGGTGTGGAGCTTTGCCTTTTAAAAAGGGAAGTGTTCATATAAGGCAGATCTGGAGATGAGACGGAGGAAAGTGTGATGCGGTGAGATAAAAGGGTGAGAATATATGGCGGACAGACAGGGCCAGCAGATAGGGAAATAGATCGGCGACTGGGAGAGGGAGGGAGTGAGAGAGAGAGAGAGAGAGAGAGAGACTGAGGGAGGGCTGGTGATGAAGTGATGGAGAGTGTGAGGAGGAGGAGGAGGGTGTGTGAGGAAGAGGGCGGAGGAAATGGATAGAAATAGCTGATGCACTCTGAGGCGTACAGAAAATCAATAGTAGTCAGGAGGGGAAGCCACTACCCCCACCTAGCTCCCTCTCTCCTTCTCTGCCCACCCTTCACTCCTCTGGATCCATACTAGGCCTGCACAAAACATGCCAAAATTATGTTGACTATGGAGTTTGCCAAAACAAGTTTAACATTCAGAAGTCAAAACTATTAATGTAAATGTTCAAAAGGAGAAGTACATGAAGAAGATACATACAACAATTGAACTCTTGACACTTATTAAAAATGACCTTTTTATGCTTTTTAAACTGATAACAGATTCTAGAGATCAACTGATATGCCCCCCCATACTAATACCCAGTACCTTTATTTAGGATTCAGAGTCCCTGGAGCTTTAAGGGCGATTGCAGATATGCAAAAAAAAATATTTTGACTAAGTATCTGCCGATACCCGATATTAACAGATACCAGTGTAGGGACAGAAAATGGCTTTTTTTTTTCTCAACACAGTTAAGTTCTTACACAAGAGATCCAAATGAGTTATGCAACTGTTATTTATCCTTCAAATAACTACTGAACAGCTTCGTATGAATAAAAGTTCAAACATTATGAGTTGTTCCAGGCCAAAACCCTTATTAAAGGGCCAATCAGGATATCTGCTTAACCGATATCATGGAATCATATCTGTGCATCCCTACTCTATATAAAAAGAAGTATACCTGTGTACACTGAAATTGGTATACAAATTCCAAAAACCCTTAAACAATAGCCTGTAAAAGTATCCAGACCTTATAAACTAAACCTGTATTGGAACAGTGCATTTTAGAGCAAAGACTATGCATCCTTATTCCATCTCTTCACTGCTCTTTACCTGCTCACCTGTGCGTCACCACCACCTTCTTGTTCGTGCTTTGTGGTTCTTTAGCGCATTCACACTTTTGTCCACCCTCACAAGCCCCTCCCATAATATGCCTCTTCAGTCAACCATGTTTTGGAGCAATTCTGTCTCTTTCATCTATATAGGATAATTTTGACCCTATTTAGTAATGTTAAAACTGTGCATTGCCATTTTCTTCTTCTTGTACACATTTGCTATGGTGACAGATCTCCTCCCACTCTATAAAAGTGATGTGCAATGTCCACAGAGCATAGAAAGTGTCTATTTTAAGGACTGTGTTGTGACTTTTATTGGCTGCTTGTTGATCGGTTATGAAGGCTAAAGTTATGTTCAGACAATAAGTGTGAAAATTGTCAATAGAACATTATAAAATCAAATAGCCATAAAGGACAAAATGATGCACTGAATAGTGTTTCTGATAAATAGTTTGAAACAGATTAGTAAATCATACATTGGTTTGTCCAAGTATCAAAGGAAATTGTTTTAATAAGATTTCCTGAGGCTTAGGAGAACGGGGCTTGCCATGATAATAACTGTATTGACTCATTCTTCAGTAAATGACTGGAACAGTATTTCTCATGCTCAGTATTGCTTACATTTTCTTGCAGAACTTAAATTTCTTATTTTTTGTTTTACCTTAACATTTAAGGTGTTGATTGTTGAATAATAAAACATCTCACAGTGTTTTGTTCTGCTATTTGGAGTTAATTTATCATTGGCATAAAGAGGGCTGTAATATTATAGTTTATATAGAGCTCAACTAAAATATGTTGTAATTTAAGTTTGGACAACTTGACTAATTACTGTTTGACCAATGCCTAATAGTAACCAGTTTAATCATGGGCACAGCTCCTTTCACATAATTCTTTATACAACAATAAAAATACATGGCTCACTTTGGACTTAGAAAGGGAAAATTATGAACACCGCCTCAGTGGAGGTGTGAGCTGTACTTTGCACCTATCACAAACAAGCAGACTCCTTGCTGTGTGGAAAAGCAGACAAAAATGCATTAACATATTTCAAATTTCAAACTATTCATTAAGCCCTCCGTATAAGCCCTTTGGAAATTAACCTTTGGGGAGAAAAAAGAAAAAGACAGTGTTCACATACATTAAAATTCCTTCTGCAGTCTGTCCTATTCAGTGAGTCTTGAGAGGCCCTGAGCGTAGAAACCAAGCCTGGCTGAGTACAGTGTGTGTCAGGCCCACAGTGGACATGATGTCACCCAAACCTGTTCAGTAGCTTCTGTGTCGTGCTCCATAGAGTCACTGGCGCTCAATGACTGTGCTCTGACTCAATTTACCTCACTCTGACAATGTACAAGCAGAGCCCATATTCAGACAGCAGCTCGGGTTTTGCCCATTGTGATCAGTGAATGAAAGCTGTACAGAGGAGCGCAGAGGAGCCGGCCAGTCTCATGAATGCTTCAGCACTATTTCTTCCCACATCGTTTTGGTAAAAATAGCCTCTTAGCTAGTTTGTCTTCCGCTAATATAAGCTTTACTCACCTCAACCTTTTCAGTCAGCTTCTTATGGCTGTTCTGAGGCTTGGCGAGAAAGTGCCTTTTTAAGGAAAATGATAAATTCAGTTGCAAAAACCTATCTCTTATTCTTTCACCTGCCTCTTTCTTTGTTGTCAATCAGGGTTATTCTTCAAAGTGAAGGCAGTGAGCAGGAAAAATCCCACAAATAAACAACCAGGAGGCGAAGAAACACTTTTCTCAACCCTTTCTGCATCTGTTTGCTTTGACTTTTACTTTCTTCCTCTCCCTTGTATGGTTAAGGTGTCTGGTGCGCCCTTGGGAGTGCTTACCCTTGCCGTGTGCACCACTGCCACCATCTGCGGCGAGAATGTCCCCTGCTAAAGACTGGGCTCATGACAAAGGCAAAAACAAAAGCCAGAATAAATAGAGAAGACAATAAAAAGATGAAAGGATTGTGGGGAAAACAAAAGAGTAAAAGTCTTAACCACGATGCAAGCAGCAGTATCATCAGAGAGCCCCTCTAATCCAGGATTACTGTGTTGATTTTGTGTGTGTGTGTGTGTGTGTGTGTGTGTATACCTACTACTGTCTCTGATCTGCGGCAAGCCTATACCATATGTGTTTGAGGCTCTCCAGTCAGTAGACCTTCACAAACATGTTGTCGTCATTTCATACTGCTGTATGCAATCCAAAACAACAAAAGGATTAAATGTTCTGTATACAGATAAACCAGGGACTCATCAGATTGTTTGCTATCAATTTTGGTAAATTGTCTAGAATGTTTTGTAAAATTGTATTTAATCTACATCAAGGGCTTGCCATATTGTCACATGAAGCTTTTCTGTCTTACTGATACTCAATGAAGCATAATTGGTAACAGTGTTTCATTTTGCTTAGGTTTTGTCTATTGCAGATAGCGGGACTAGATCTGCTCCCATCGTTAGAAAGCAGAAATCTCCTAACTCGTATTTCTCTTCTGGGTTGGGTTGCTGGGATAAAATGAGTTATGTACAGAATGCCAGCCACATCTTCGCCAATCTGCCCCGTGGCAAGTGAGGCTTTTAAAGTAACTTTTAGTGTGGCTGAAGAATGAATAACTACTAGAAATCAGTGAATCATGAGAGCCTGAAATTCTTAACAATGCACTGGCCTAAATATATTTTTTTTACTGTAATGGTCATATCATAGCAATAAGTCGTCTTCTTCTTTTCTTGTTTCTAGGAGCTGCTGGTGGGTCGTACCACTGCCACCCAGACCACGCGTACGGAGAAGAAAGTGATAAGGTAAGTGCACACGCACATGAAAACCATTCTCACAAGTCTCACGAGGAGCAAATTTGTGCTGGTCTTAACTTTACAACGTGAAACATTACAGTTATTATCACCTTAAATTACAAAGGAAAGGGATGATTTGTTAGCGGTGACAGGGAGACAGGATGCTCGGGGTAGGTGTTGGAGAAAGCTGGGAGGAAGAGAGGCGTAGGAGCGGCGAAGGCGCGGCTTAAACTGGGAGGGGGTATTGCTAATGATTCCACCTCCAGCTGTGGGACTTGGTTGGACTGAGAGAGGAGGAAAGGAGGTGAGGAGGGAGGGAAGGAAGGGAGGAACAGTGGCACAGGAAACAAAATGGGCTTTGAAAATTGTTGATGGAAAAAGAAAATCTGTGGGGGAGGGAGAGGGTGTTTGAGTGGAAGCATGTCTGCAAATATTAATGAATTTGTAAAAGCAAATGGCCATACATTCAACTGTGTGCAAAGCTGAGAGCTGGTTCGGGCCTGTTTTGTGTGTGGTAAGCAGTACAGTTGAAACTTGTGTGCTTCAGAAGAAAGTAAGATTAAAAATAAATTCTACTGAAAATATCAAAAGAATTTATTTGAGTATCAATTAAATATAAATCTGGTGGACAAACTCTCCAACAGCCAATCATTTGATCTGTTTATTTTATTTAATCACAACCAAGTATTACTTTTATGTTTGGATGGCTTACCTCAGAAAACTGTTAACAGTAAATCAACATTATTTAATCAGGCCATTAATCAGATTTGTTTATTTCAATAACATGTGTGAAAGAAGGAGCTCATTGGCCATCCATCATTTCGAACAAAATCAAATGTCTCATTGATTCTGCAGAAATCCGTGATCCGATGGTAATCACTCACATCTTCTTAAAGTATTGTAAAAGTGTATATTCTATAGCCCAGGCAAATAAATCCTTATAATCTTGATAAAATAATCAGTCGACTGATGAAAACATAGGTTAACTACGACCCCATTGACCAGTTAATCAACTAAACGACTAAAGCCCTACAGGCTTCATTTTCAGTATGTGTGAATCATGCATTGACTCGTATAATTTTGCTTAGTCACAAATTCATATGATCCCATTTTTACTTGGGAGTGCAGTACATCCTCAGAGCTGTGGCCTCCCTTTATTCCAGTTCTGGGAAGCCACAACAGCTGGTGACCACACACACTCTCTGTGGACGCATGCACATATCCCAAATGTTGTGAAATAGGACGTGGTAGTGGCAGGGTGTGTCGGGAATATCTGTCTAGTGCACTGTGTCTACGGAGGGGGACTGAGAGGGAGAGTGTGTGGGCTCTGCACAATACAATATTCAGTCATGGTGGACCGCTTCACTCTGTTTCTGGGAGTCACTCTTTGTATCCATTTGTCCCCAGTCTGTGCTTTTGACTGTGTATTTAGGCTTTAATGGAAACAACCAGTGTATTACAACAAGCTGACTGTTAAAACATGCATGTAGCAGCGCAGCATGAAACAAAAAAGTCTTCTGAAGGCATTTTATCTGAGAAATCTCAACATTGGCAAACATTGACAAAAATGAATCTCTATTTTTTGAGTATATGAGAATGATATTCAGAAGATATGCAATCCTACAGAGATGTAGCAAAACAGGCAAATGTGAAATCACTCACTATACCCTTGTACGGAAGTTTGCATTAAGTCTTTTCCAATTATATTTTTATTCAGTGCATTTTGCAGAATTCTGAGATCTTTTTTTTATGAACAATAAAAATGTATATTTGGTATAGCAAAATATGGTATCCATTTGTATTGGCCATACAAATGCCTTCTTTTTTATTTATTTTTGCCAACATTTGAAAATTAAACAACTTGTATTGTTGAATTTACAAACCCGTTCATTTGGTGTCTCAACCCAATGTATCAGTTCTAGGCCTAGAAAAATGTGGCGGACTAGGTCAGAAAGAAGCAGATTAGAGAAACATAGGATTTACCCCAACCAAAAAATTAAGAATTTGGTTATATCACAGTCATGATTATAATAATTGTGCTATAATGTATAAAAATACTCCTCTCACAATTTTAATACCTACAGTTATAATTACAGTGCCATAATACAACATAGACATAACACATTGAACAAACAGAAATAGACCAAATAACTGGGGAAAGAGTTGCACACAAGAAGAAGAAAGTGTATAGCTTCGGGAAACATGCGCACGCACACACAGTTCTTTGTCTGGCACTGCTCCCTCCCACTGACACGGGTAGACAGCCCCATCAAACTTTCATACTAATGGCCAATGGTCTCCGCGTCCCTGGACAAACTGTGTCTACCTACAGCATGTGTCCTGTCCAGGAACCGCTCGTCTTGTCCTTTCAGATTTGAGCCAAGTGTCTAGGATGGGACCAATGAGGAAGAGGGGTCCTGCGAAGAGCCTGAGCTTATCTGTTAGATGGGATGGGGGGAAGGGGAGGAGCATGCTGGATTGGGTGGGGGTGTGGTAGAGGGAGGATATGTCGGCCCGTGATGGGAGAGTGTGGCTTGGATATGAAAATGGGCACAGTGGATGTCCCTAGAGCTTTGGGGTTTGTTGGTATGGTGGTAGTGAGGTGTCAAGGTAGGGTGGGGAATGGGGCGGGCCTTAGAGAGACAGTGGGGGCGGGGTGTATGGTGGTGCCCTAAGAATGGGCATGTAGCTTGTAAAACTGAATTGTTTAAGGGAGGTTTTTATGTTACTCATATACTCTTATGTGTGTACATTTGGATTTAATTGGGCAATATTTGTAATAACAATGACCCATAAAATTGAAACAGTGTTAAGACTATGAAAGATGGAATAGAATTTTAGTACATTGCTCACTCTATTTTTCTTGTGTGTACACCCTGCATGGTATAATACAAATACTTACTCTCAGTGTTTGCTCTAGTTGACTTCATCATCTCTTTTCATTCATGGTTTCCGTTGCAACAACTTATCAGTACTATCTACGCATATAGCTGGCCATACTGTTGTAATGTTTTCCTCACATAGGTTTTCTAGACTTGAACGTCGGCCAGTTTTTTAAATGGTTAGGTGAAATCTTGGTAGTTCATGACGCTACATACCCCACAGTGTAGCTTCTGAAACTTTGGGAGGTATTGTTCTTTATAGGCTGTAGACTCAAACAGTGGCAGCTGCCCATGTGTGAATGTGCGCATGTCTGCAGGCGTTTCCATACGTGTGTGTGTTTCGGCAGCCTGCTCTCCAGCTGTTTCCTGTTAGCTATCACGCTGCTCTCAAGGTTGCTGAGCTGTGTGGATGTGTGTGTTAAAAGTCACAGCCGCTGAGTCATTTTTATCACACTTTAACAACGTGTCTCTCCCACGAAGAGTGCTGGTGAGAGCCGGGATCAAGTCAGTCTGAAGGGAAAAGTGTTGAACTGTTTGGAAGTCTGTGTGCGCCTCAGAGGGCCCTGTTTCTTCAGAGCACATTTGGGCCTAAGACAGTGACTAAGAGCTGACACACAACATGTGTGCTCATGCCTAGTGCCAAGTGTGAGAGTCACTCCTCTGACAGTAAGTCGAGTGAGTCACTGCGTCAATAGGATTAAACATAGTTGGTTTATGATCTCTTCACTAATATGAGGCAATGCCAACCAGGCTCACTCCTGTTTGCACTATATTGTGTATTCAAACATTTAGGGTGTGTGTATGAGTCAAATGGCCTGTGAGAGCTTGTCTAGTGTTTACATTTCCTCTCTCCAAGAGGAAGTGACTTTGACCCTGAGGCCCTGCTGGTGTAATACGCTCTTTTTCACACTCAGGATCATACAGGAAATACCATGACTCACAAAGGAGCTTAGTGTCTATGGAGGAATATAGATTGTTGGCCAGAGAATATGTAAAGCATGAACAAACTGATATATATGATGCGACTACTATGGGTCACTAACAACAGTCCCCTCTTATTTTCCCCCTTTTCTGTAATGAAGAGTGAGGAAAGCCCCAGTCCGAAACGCCAGAGGCTGTCCAGCCAGTCTGTCCTGGAGCAACTCACCTCCTCTGCCCCACCACCATCCACCCCATCACCCCCCATTCGCCCCTGGGAGTCAGGACCTGCCAGCCGCCGACCACCTCATCCCCATACCCACTACCACCAGGAGCGATGCCTCACCCCAGCACGGCTCAGGCGCAGGTGAAGGGCTCTCCTAATTTATAAGTAACCTTAAGCGTTGAATCATGGTAATGTATACTAATCATTTCCCTCTCCCTCCAGCCCACCAGCCAGGCGCCAGCGTGGCCGTCTCTCCAGACCGTCTCGTCATGTGCCTCCTCATCACCACCCCACCACACCAGGGCCCGTCAGGCTGTCCTCAGACCTCCAGGACGAGAACTACCACATCCCACACCTCCCCACACACCAAACATACCCCGCACATGCCCCTAGTGCCTATGGCCAGACCCCCTCTGCTGGGCCAGCGCCTGGGTCAGAGGAGCCTCGAGCCTTCCACCCCCCTGCCCTGTCCCCTCGACTGTTACACCCGGCTGCACACCACCACCACCACCACCACCACCACAATCAGCAGCAGCATCATGCCACACAGCAGCAAGGAACCATGCTCATGGACCTACACGAACAAGTGAGTGCACATTGTCTAGAAAACTTTACATCAGTTATTATCATGGCGGATGATGTAATCATAATAATTAAAGCAGACATGGGCAGCAGAGGAATAACCCTGATGTGTTGTGTAGCTCCAGCAGGGCAGTGTCCCCGTCTCATACACGGTGACCCCGGTGCCTCCTCATGGGCTGGCGGCGCCTCTCTGCAGTGGGCAGCACCTCCCCCCTGCCTGCTCCTCTCAACAGCAGGTCCCTGCCTGCAGCACAGTGGTCTTCAGCACTGGACAGCATTACCACCCGGTGAGAGGCACACTGCAGTGTGCTATCTGTTCTTGTGTGTAGGCTTGGTAGTAAAAGTACACTTTGTACGGCACATTTTCTCCTACGACTTGTCAAGGAAAGCCAAAGTGCCTAGTGAACAATAACAAAGTAGAAAATGTTACTGCTTACATGAGATTGAATATTCTTTCCATGATCTTGAATGCCACCTTGTGGAACTGTAGTTCAATTACAACAACAGTGAACCTTTTTTAAACAATATAATTAAACCTATTGTTTCTCTTTTCCTCCCACCAGATGCTTCAGACATGTTCAATGCAACATCTCCCAGTGCCCTATGCGTTCCCCTCTCTGTTGTCCAGTGACCCCCAGTTTCTGCTGCCCCCTCCCCCTCACCTCGCCCACCATCCTCCACACATTCACGCGCCTGGACAGTTCCTACCTTTCCAGACACAGCAACCACGATCAGTATGTCATCAGTTTATTCAATAACTTATTTTTTTGAAAAATGACTTTTTTTTTCAACAATTTTCAGTGCCTTCTCTAATATGTCCTTTTCTCTTTAGCCTTTACAAAGAATTGAAAATGAGGTAGAGCTCCTGGGAGAGCAGCTGTCTGTTGGTGGAGGCTTTAGCTTCAGTCACCATCGGCATCACCACCACCAGCCCCCCTCCGCCCTGCCCCCCTCCACCCCACTGCAGTTCCTGTCCCACCATGACCCACTATCACAGGAGCTCTTCACAATGGTCAGTAGATCAGTTTAGGTGGTGTTCTCTTGATCATTTTGCTCTGACTAAATTACAACTATCTCAAAATGTGCTAATTTTTAAATCTTCATATTCCACAGCCCTATCCTCACTTCATGCCTCGAAGAATAGCAAGTCGTCGGTACCGCTCTCAACAAACTGTACCTCCGTCACCATACCACCCTAGCTTCCTGCCTTATTTCTTGTACGTAACTTCAAGAATCTTTTCATTTTTACCTGCATTTTTATCTGTTGGAGTGTTTTCTTGATTAATTTGTTTCTCACATTTTTCTAATTTCAGGTCTATGCTTCCTGTGCCCCCAAATGTAGCCCCCGCTATAAGTTTGGAGCTGGATGTAGAGGATGGGGAGGTGGAAAACTATGAGGTATTATTTTTACATTTGTATTAATATTACTAGAGTATGTATGTGTAAGTAAGTAAATAAATAAAAAACATATAGAAATAAAAACAAAACCTTTACTACCATCACTGGACAAAACTCATCATTTAGTAATTATAATTTTGTTTGAGCAATTTTGATCTATTGTCCAATAAAAATAGAAATACTTTTGTGACAAAATATAATTAGTTAATATCTCATTTAATATAATATCTTTGCTCTCCATTTCAGGCCTTGTTGAATCTTGCGGAGCGTCTTGGAGAGGCCAAACCGCGAGGTCTAACAAAGACAGACATAGAACAGCTGCCGTCATACAGGTTTAACCCCAACAACCACCAGTCTGAGCAAACAATGTATGTACTTTGTTTTGTCAAGTGTATGCTCAGTGGAATTATGTTGACCTGAACTGACTGAAATGCTGCTTTGTGTTACAGGTGTGTGGTGTGCATGTGTGACTTCGAGTCACGCCAGCTCCTGAGAGTTTTGCCTTGTAACCACGAGTTTCATGCAAAGTGTGTGGACAAGTGGCTTAAGGTGAGTGATCAGTAGTCAGTACTTTACAATCAGGCTCCAGTAGCATAAGATGTATTGTAGTTACAGCAGTAGTTTATGCTTGTTTTTATTGACTATTTAATTCTTTGATTTTCTGACTTTCTGTTGGTTAAATCAACAATTTTTGTGAAGTCTGACTGCAAGGCAACTGCAGTTGTAGTTTTGCAGTAGTAATAGCTGCAGTAGCAGTGGTAATATTTGTAGTTCTAGTTTGTAGTACAGTTTGTTTACTACGTTCCTTACTATTCCAGTTCCTATAAATGTTTTTCTTTGATTTCAGGCTAATCGGACCTGTCCTATTTGCCGAGCGGATGCCTCTGAAGTCCAGCGGGATTCGGAGTAACCTCGTATCCCACCTTTTCTATAACCTAAACTCCAATGTGGATGCACAAACCAATCAGTGAACTGTGTTTTTATGCTAACCTATGGAGTGAACTTCTCCTACTTTCTATGGACCAGTGCTTCTGAATCCCAGACTCCAGACTCCAAACTGTTATTCCGGGACCGGTTTTTGGGGAATCTTCTACTGACTGTGCTCATTTTAGGCCTTTGAACTGTCGCCCTGTTACTCTGCCTTCTGCTACAAATGGCCTTGAAACACTCTCACCGCCGCAGTGTCATGTGTTGGTGGATATTTAAAGTTGTATTTTTTAACTAATTAAAAGCTCTTTTAAGATGATGTAACTTCCTCAGTCTGTTACCATATGGACAGGAAAAGATTTTTGAAAACATATTGTATAGTTGTACTAACACCCCAGAGGGAGGATTGACAGTCCAAAGATTATGAATTTTTATAACTAAGATACCTTTATTGTTATTAATCTGGTTGTTAATACAGTGAGAATTGTCATAACAAACAGAAACTGTCCTTTTTACTAAACATTAAAAATTTTGAATTGATCTTTGTTGTGTTTTTTTTTTTGTTCTGTTTTTTAAAGTTGCATAATACATTAAAGTAACAATACAGATATGTGTGATTAAAATATTTTAAATATGCGTGTCGAGCCAATCAGTTACATTTGCAATGACTATACATAGATTTACATTTATCCTCTTGATTGATGCGAATTGAGTATTCAGTCCCATTGGGATATTTCTTTTAACACATTTTAAAATATGACTTAAAAGCCAACTTCACATCCTTTTATATCTTGCATTCTTGGCAAACTCACTTAGAATATTGTATACTCAATAAAGTTTAACATCAAGTATTTCAGTATTTGTTGGTGCCAAAACTCAGTACCTTGATGCTAACTTTCACTGAGGTCTTTTTCAGCGTCTCACCTCAGCACAAAGCAGACTCCTAATAGTATGAGTGTCAAGATGGTACTCTTAATTATTATACAGACGCTATAAATAAAAAGCGTTAGAAAAGGTCAGCTTGAAACCTGCTGTGTCTTCCAGAAGAAATGCCTTGAACATCACCTGTGAATGGCAATATCCTATCACTGTTATTTGGATTTAGTGTTTTATAAGATATATTGGTAAAAAGCCCAAGTATTCAATACTGTAATGTGTCTTTTACCTCCACTTTGTGACTGTAAAAGAAAGTTTTGTAAGACTGTTACTGTTGTCCAGAGCAAGAGGTATTATCTCAGTCCTTTTTCAGTTTTTCCTTGTTACTTTCTTTATTGCCTGATTCAGTAATATTTCCGTTTCAGTTCAAGTCCAAGTTAGATGTCAGTCATTTCTGACTGTCAATGGACAAATGCTTTTTTATGGTTATGATTAGGCCTGTGAGAAACTAAAAACAACTGCATCTGTACAATTCCATATCTCTGCATCATGGAAGTCTCCATACACTTGGATAATACATGCGGATGTAAACTTTTCCTCTAGGTGGCACTATAGCTATGCCTCCAAATGCTGTATTTCCACCAAGTTGCACAAGTTACAGCAGGCAAATATGAATACAAAAATGCTGTCTCCTTCTCAAAGTTCTGTTATTTTTCACAGGCACACTTAGTTTTCAAGTGGCGCTCCTGTTTTGAACATTTTACTCTTATGTGCGCGTCACCCTTGGTCTTGTGCAGAGCAATGACGCCACCTTCTGGCAAGGTAAAGCACGGCGTGATTTACAAAACAAACAAACAAACAAACAAACAAACAAACAAACAAACAAACAAACAAACAAACAAACAAAATAATAAAAAAACAAACAAACAATGAAACAACAGTAAAACAACCAACCAAACAAACAAAACATTACAACAAGTAGAATACACCGCATTTACATTAACGTTTAAAATGATTTGACACCGATAAGCCAAAATTCCCATTCACTATTTGGTTGAGTCCTGAACTCTAACAGCTGAAGTGTGTTGCTTCAGGGGTAGAGTGTGAAAATACCTTGATAAATTAATTTAAAAGAAAACAGATTATTTGAAACTGATCCAGGCGCAGGATGTAAGAGCCAAGACGTGGGCGCTGTTTACATTGAGGCTCAGCTCTGCTCTACCTTGTGTGTGTGAACTGTTTCAGAACAACAGCAGATGTAATCAGCCACAAAATGTAAACAAGTAAACAAACACAGAGTTGAATTCATGATGAATTTTGTGGTAATATTATCAACATTTTTAGAGAAACAGAAACTTCTGCATTAAAGCATAAAATTCAATATATTAAAGTGACCACAACCAAAATATGAAATTATAATTGCATCTTTGGGTATAACGTTTGAATTTTGTTGACAGCTGGATTACAATCACCAAAATTGCAGCTTTAGTGCCCCTGTCTTTCCATAAATTCACATGTATTATCTCCCTATAAAGATAAAGAAATTATGTAAAACTACAATACAGTATAATGCTGTCATAAACACAAAAAACTACCTCGTTTATTAATTTGATGTTCACTGCACTTTTGGTGAAAAGCTTTTTTCATCTAAAGCCTCCATAGCATTTACTCCCCATTGTTTAGTCAGCCCCTGCTCCACATCTCCACACCATTATAACACTGTTATAATTCAGATCCCACGTCTGAGCCTCTGGCCTCGGGCTGCAGTGGGATATCTGCCTGGATGTCACCCTCTGTCTCACAGTGGCTGCCCAGTGTATCACTGTACTTTGCACTGTATAGATTTACATTGATTTTTCTTATCAAAACCCAGTGAATGCCTTGCACTTAAACAATTTGTTCAGCATTACCTCCATCCATTTAGACTCCCAATTCAATCTTCGGTCATGAATACATTTGATACACACTTACTGCTGTCTGCACTTTAGATGTTATCCCAAACACACACTGTTCTTGGCTGTTGCATGTTGTTCTACTGTCCATTCTATGTATGTAGTGCTTAAATGACATAATAAATGACACAATAAATGTTTTCTCCTTTAATGAAATTAGGCCTATCGTTTAAGCTAGTTAATTCTTACATAACTCTGCCATCTGCTGGTGAGTAACAGAAGTCTTATGAAAAAAGTCACATTTCTTTAAGCCCAGTCTTGCCTGCTTTTTGCCTACACATCATCAATGTACAGTTACAGTTTTTTTAAATATTATTTTTCATTCATTTAATTAGAAAATGTGAATGAATAAATAAATAAAGAGAAAATGATGGTGATGTCACATTAAGATCAGTTAACAGTACTGTAGCCTATACTTCAGGACCCAAAGAGGTCCCAACTTAGTGTTCGCAATAGCTGAAGAGTCTACTAAAACGTAAAAACACCCATGGAGCAATTTTCTTTTCAACTTTCTGCAAGTGTAGGCACCTGCTTGTCTTCATGGAGTTAATATACATCTATGCCCATGTTCCACAATATGGAATACCCATGTATAACTCTAAATGTATAACTACGATAACTTATGTATCTTTGCAGTTGATTTTAGTGCTCAAAAACATCAACAACATAGGGTCACATCTCCATCAGTCTATTGTCTAATGATCACCACAGCGTCATCTGCTTGTCTCCGTGGATACAGATAAGTTTAATGCTACACTGTGGAACATATCAGCTGCCACAACAATCACAAATAAAGTGAATAGTGTATGAAGTATAGTGGCATTGTTCTGTCTTTGCACCTGGGAAAACGAGATATGTGGAGAAAGGCACATACAGTATATGTAGATATCATACAAGTGCATATACCTCCTTCATATTTCTTGTAGACCTAAAAACCTCATGTGCAGCTGCTGTTGTGTTGGTCGAGTCGTCAGTGGTGGTTGTTTGTTGCAGTCTCAGCACTCACAGTAATATATGCACACTCAGCAAACCCCAGTCTGAATAAAAAGATGAAACCACTCATTTTCTCAGGCTGATATTTGTATCATGTTGCAGGTCCCAATATATGTTTAGGTATGTTTTAGGTAAGGTATCTACTTTGGAAATTGAGAGGTGCACCTGCTTGTCTCCATAGTGATGTACCTGCTTTGACAGGAATACAAGAATTATGCTTTTCATCATCTACACCTTTAAATTCTTAGGTACAGTAAGAATATTTTAGCCTGTGATCCAGACACTGTTTTGTAATTTAAAAGTCTTGACAAGAAATGCAAAGAAAATGTATTTTAAAAAATACTTGAGGTCAAAGTTGGGTAGACTGATAGAACTGCTATTAGGTCAATAATAGCATTTGTAATATTGGTAATTATATTGTAGTAGTGGAATATGTATAGTAGTAGTGCAAACTGTTACTGTTACATGACAGTATATCAAAACTTTGGAGTGAAATTCTGACATAGCAGTAGGCCTACTTTTACTTGTGTACAAATATTGTGTACTTCCTATAGGGTCTAAGTTATCTCTTGTGTAAAAGTGGCAATAACAAAAGTAGACTTTAGCCAAATGTGCGGGTGCCCTTGCTCCTTTTGAGTGAGGAGCAGATCCACCTCCATTACAGCTGATTGAAATGTCCAGTGGGCCGTGCAGGGAAAGTAATGTGTTAGTTATATGGGCTGCACAGTCAGGGATTTGCACTGCAGCCAAATCCCCCCATTCATGTGCATGTTCAAGTCTCACAGCTATACAATCATAGAAGACATTTTGGCCATAATTCATGAATTTATTTTGTTCCAGTGTAATGGATGGAGAAAAGTATTATGCCAAGAGTTTCCCAAAAGCTGTATAGAAAAAAAAATGGTGTCCAGGACATTGGTGACACAGACAATGTTGTATGGTTACTTAGACTAGAGTTGTTAAAAATATTGTAGCTCTGCTCATTTGAACAAGTATTGTTACTGGATACAAATCTCAAGTGGATTGCCCTTCATATTACATAGGCTCTGCTATCAAGTCACATGTCACACTCCTTGTTTGGATGTCTTGGTAATGCTTTGGCAGCTGCGTGACAGTGGCAAAAGAAAACCAATGACCCTCTGAGTCACTAGGTGTTGAGCATAAGGCTTCAACACCCAGAAAAAGAAAATCTGTTACAGAACCTATACTACACTATTATCAGATCTATGTTATAATGCTGTTTACTCATCACAAACATACCTGGAGTTGTCTTTCTGATACAAATCCTGCATATTTAGTTCCACCTTGTGATGTCATGGGATAATACAGGAAGCAGGTAGCTGTTAAATTAAAAACTACCACTGCATGAATCACAAGGTGGAACAGAGCATTTTGAACTTTGGAGATAGCCGAATAAACCAGAATTACCCACACATGTGTGAATGAAACAAAACACAACACCGTACATGTTTTTGATGAGGTAACAACATTATAACATGGCTTAAAGCTCACAAAAGTCAATTTTGTGCAATACAGGCCCTTTAAAGAAACAGCAACAACAGCAACTGTGAAAGGACTGACTCTTTTACTACCCTAGATGCCAGAGGTGTAACAGGCAGCAAGTAAGTTTAACCAACAACTGTGTATATTTTGCATGTTTTAATGTCCTAATTATTCTTGATTGTCATGAGAGTCATGAGAGTAAACAGTGTTTTGTCAATGTCATTCAGTGTGTGAGACACTGCTTCAGAGTGATACTAGTTTCATAATTTGCCATCCATAAACCACTGAATACTTTTATTCATTACAAGCAAAGTGCTTGACTATCCCATTGTGCACTGTTATAAATAAATCAGCCTGTAAGAGCTGCTCCAGTCCTGAGACCAGCAGGATCTGTGCTACTATCCAGTATCCAGTGAATGTGGCCTGTAATATTTATGCCAGAGGGAGTAGAAAAGTCTAAAAGAAGTGCCTCCTGCTCTTGTCCTATGCTGTTCATTGCTCTCACACCCGGCCTTTATGTCTCCCTGTGAGGCTGGAGCGGCACTGGGGCTTGTATCTCCTCTCTCCTTCTCCTCTGTGATGGAAAACTGTGGTTGTGTGCAGCCACATAACCAGGAAAATGTACCTACACATGCATGAGTGAGTAATCAGGGGGACTGAACAGAGAGCGTAATACTATGAGATATGAGGAGGTTTTACTTTTCTCATTTGTCTTTTATTTTAAAATATGCTGTAATGCCTCATGTGGAGGCTCAGAACCTCCAGAATCACTGAGCTGCAGAGGCTGCACTAGCACTGATTCATGCTTGGCTGCAGGTGCTGGGGTTTAGGTAGAGAGGATTTAGATCTGAGAGAGGCATTTAAGATTTAAACCAACTGGATTTCAGCATTGAAATTAAGAATAAATCAGCATTAGCTATAGAGATATATATAGCTATAAAAGGTATATTTGATTGAAGAACATGTTAACCTATTATCTGGTGACACAGAGAGGCCAAGTTTATTATTATTGTTGTTGTTGTTGTTGTTGTTGTTGCTATTATTATGCAAATTACTTGCATATAACTGCCGCACTCGAATCCTCTTCATGTGCTCATGATCTTTGTCCTGAAGTCCTAAAGCCCTAGGACTTCTTCACAGTGACCCCTCCTCCTGCGCGTCTCTCCTTCACGTTTCACAGACAGAGCCATTTACGCACGGCAAACTTTTTTCCTCCTTCCCTCTGCCTTGGATCCGGTGGGCTTTCCAAATCTCAGCGCGCCTTACATTCATTAACGCGAGGCTGACGTGTCACCGGACGCACGATGACAATGAACTTCACGGCTAATGAAAGTGTATCAGCTGCTGCCCCCGTCAGAGGAAAATAATTTTCGCGGGGACATATCTCAATGGAAAGCGCGCGGATGATGGAGCAGGTGCGGGGGAGCGGCGCAGAGGGACGCGCTGACTTTTGAAGACGCGATACTCAGATTCATCATCGTTGGACTTAT
Organism: Taenioides sp. WSHXM2023; assembly: GCA_029959045.1. Classification (NCBI taxonomy): domain Eukaryota; kingdom Metazoa; phylum Chordata; class Actinopteri; order Gobiiformes; family Gobiidae; genus Taenioides; species Taenioides sp. WSHXM2023. Next base: position 19,131,739 of record CM057090.1, read on the forward strand.
GGATTCAACATGCAACTTGGTGTTTGCACAATTTAGAAAGTTTACAAGCCGGAAGGAAATGACTACCAGCTCCTGTCTTCTACTCCTCGTTCTATGTCTTGCAAGTAGGTTTATCATTATTATGGGTACCAAGTTTGTGTTCGCGTTGAAAATGATCAAAATGTAGCCTATAATTTTATCCCATTTGTGGAAGCAAGCAGCTAATTGCAGGGTAGAGTGAGAAATGTCGACATTGACGCTCTTGTGATGGACTGGTGTTCTTGTTCTTGATGTCCACATATTGAGTCCATCACTCATCCAAGTGTGTGAAGATGACGCTCCACTGTCAATCAATAAGCTATCAATGTTGTCCTCCTCTCTTTGATATAGCCTCTGAGTTATGGCTAGATGCATATAACTTAAAACATGCTATGAGGCTACTTTTTCTGGTTGTCTCCATGGAGAACTTATTACTTTACCTAGAATGTTCCACACTTTCTCATTAAACATCATTTATTAAATTACAGCTGTTTTTGTTCAGTAGAGATTGGCAATTCTAGAGCTTAAATGATCCAAATGATTCTAGTAAAGGTGTATGGAGTTTCAGTTGGATTTGGATGAGGATACAACATTATAACATGCATTGTAACCGTGAGCGGGCTCGCCTCTCCATAGATCAGAAACCTGGTGGTGTCACCTGCTTGTCACTAGGGAGACACATCAAGTTTAAGGCCATACTTTAAATACTCTCTGTGTATTTTATGTTGCTGATTTAATGTACTTAAGTTTTTATTCCTTTTATTTTATGCACGATTACACATTTTCACAACCCACTATGTCACATGCAAGTTCCAACTCTGGATAAACCCAATTAGTACTGTAATAGCTGCACAGGTCGTAGCTGCAATTGCTGTGATGATCCCAGAACAAAAATCTTAGAACAATGACTTACTAAATCCTTCAAACTCAAAGTACGACTGGCACAAAACATGATAGCTTACCTCATAAAACTACACAGCCATCAGAAACACTGACACAACTTTTATAAAGCAAATTTACAGAGGTGCTCAAGGCTGATAATAAATCAGGTTGAGAGTTAAATTCTCTTTCCATTCAGATTGTGAACTGCCCTTGAGCAAAACAAAGAGTTGTAAGTGCTGTTAGAAAACAGTATAGTTGTAATAAATAAATAGACATAATTTCAGCACAATTAGAATGAACAATGTGGGCTATTATTAGTAATATGTAATTGTATGTAATGTCAGTCTACAATTTAAAAAAAAGTAAAGAAGAAGCGAGAAATATCTGTGGCCCTTGAAACAATAGAAAAAAAAAATCCACAATATTTAAATTTATTGAAGTGCATTCACCTATAAACCTTTCTAAACATTTGCCCCAGAGAACTAGTTTTTATTTTTATATTAGCGCATAGGTCATCCTCTGAAACGACTCTGAAAGGGTTTAAATAATTCATTTTCAAGTCTTTTAGGCAGCAAATATCCTCTTCTCTTATAAAACAAGAGCAATCTTTTATTATCCTGACCGATTTTCTCTGAGCTGTATAAAATAACAAGGAATGTACAAAATATTACACATTTACCATAGCATATCAGGAATTACTCCATATCTGCTTTCCTAGTAGAAACTATACAGGTCACAATCAAATGGAGGTGGAACATAGATATTGAATTAACAATAATGTAACATAGTTCAAAGTCCAGAATTGTTTTAAAAATGTTCAGAATTTGAATTTAAATTATATCGTTTATAACAAATAATCTCAAAATTGACTCTTGTGAGCTTTAAGCCATGTTAGAATGTTGTTACCTCATCAAAAACATGTCTGGAGTTGTGTTTTGTTTCATTCACATGTTTGAACAATCCTGCATTACTAATCTGTCTACATCTCCAAAGATCAAAATGCTCTGTTCCACCTTGTGATGTCATGTAGTGGCAGTTTTCAAGTTGACAGCTACATTTTACTTTTAGTTCAGTAAAGATTGGCAATTCCAGGGCTGAAATGAACCAACTGACTCTAGTGAAGATGTATGTATTACCACATGACATCACAAGGTGAAACAGTGTGTTTTCTATTTGAGAGAAGAACTCAGCGTAAATATGCAGGTTTGTGTGTTAAACATGTGTGAATGAAACAAAACACAACTCTGGATATGTTTATGATGAGGAAAAAACATTATAACAGATCAGAAAACAGCATGATATGGGCCCTTTAAACACCAACTACATTTAATAGCACATTTTTGCTATTTCTGTTGGATTGCAAAATCAACTTGTTCTATTGTTTGTTTGTTTTTTCATCGTTTTCAGCTAAACCCTGTAACAAAGATCAAATAGGGCAGATGACACCGTGAGGCTTTACCCCTGAGCCTCCATCAAAGGGAAGGAAACAGTGAAATGTAAAATAATTCAGCTGATGCAATGCTCAGAGAAAGCACATTGCTCTTCTGTCTTTCTTGTTGTTGTTGTTGTTGTTGTTGTTGTAAGTTTTTGTTTCCCTGTAGACCGGAAGCTCGAGTCAGAACATGTTGTATCGTGAACATCACCACCGCTAACGTACTGTGAAATACAAAGCAAAACATATTATAGCTATTTCTTAGACTATAAATGTGCCTTTTAGGAACAGTTAGGGCAGTTGCCATAGAAATTAACAATTTGAAACCATAAACTGTATAAAGAAGTGGGCTAAGCGAGTGTGATGTCACCCATAGCATTCAGCTCATATTCAACTCCACTCACCACGGGCACCACTGATGCCTTCACCTTCCAGACCTTCTCCAGCTCTTCCCTGAGCCCCTGGTGCTTCTCTAGTTTTTCGTGTTCCTTTAGTGCTTGGTATTGCAATGTCCACCACCACGACTTTGTTCTGTTGCTTATCCAACACCACTTTATCTATCTGGTTCGCCAGTATCATTATGTCAGTTTGTATCTGGACGTCTCACAAAACCTTGGCTTGGTCATTCTCCACTATCTTTGGAGGTGTTTCTCACCTTAATCTTGGGGTGTCCAGCCCATACTCTGCACAGATTTTTCTGTACACTAAGCTACTGTGCTGCCTATTCCCTATTAGGAATAGGAATTTATTTATAAACAAAATAACGAAATAAAAACACCAGGATCAGGAAAACAATTTTTTAATGTAAAGTCAATTGGAGCCAGAGTCGAAGCGCCCCCATGCTCATTTCTTATTTGGAACATGGTGGCTAATGGGTTAGCTATGTCCATTTATATTACATTTACATGTTAAGAACTATTGTCACTTGGATCCTAGACCAGTAGGAAGCTTTCAGGGCCATGTAAACTCACTGAAACCCACAATTCATGCGACACAGCGCAGCTCTGCATATCCTCAAATATTATCTTCTCCCTGATGCTGTTGTCAACTCTGCTCTGACAATGTGGACATAATGGAAGCTCAAAGCCAGGGCTGGAGGCTATTCTGCTACTCCACTAAAATTATTCATGTATTTAATCAGTTTTACATAAGTGATACTTTCAGGTTGAGTAGAGACACAAAGTTATGGAGATCTGCACATTGGGAAAGATGCTTGACTGGATTTAGTTTGTTCATTTGTGCTTGAAGCACAAACCACTCACTCATTAGAAGACAATTTAAATGCCCTGTGGTGTAGTTTACTCACAAATAACTTGTTTATTGCTCATCATTTGGGAGTATAAACATTAACTATGAGGTCATAAACTACAGCAGGGAAAAGAACATGTGCTACCACAGGGCAACTGCCTTTTACCTTTAAGTACGTCTGGCATTCAGTAACACAGCCCTTCCCCTTGTGTTAAACATAAAGGCACAAAAATGGCACTTTTGTTTTTTTATGTTTGGAATGGCAATTTAAAGGTCCTATATTATTCCTAATTGACTCATGTGAGCTTTAAGTCATGTTATAATATTGTTACCTAATAAAAAACATACCTGGAGTTGTGTTTTGTTTCATTCATGTTTGAGTATTCCATAATTATTAGTCTGTCTACATCTCCAAAGCTCCAAATGCTCTGTCCCATCTTGTGATGTCATTAAGTGGTAGTTTTCATCGTAACTGTCTTTTAGCCTTTTTCAGTAGAGATTGGCAATTCCAGGACTGAAATAATCCAAATGATTGTATCGAGCACAATGCATATTAAATAAACACAACAAAAGGTATCTGAGTTGTGTCTGTGTGTGTAGGCAGCAGAGCAGAGAACGCAGAGGAGCGGCTGGTGAACCACCTGCTGGGGCCAGAGCGCTACAACAAACTGATCCGACCTGCAGTAAACAAGAGCCAACAGGTCACCATCTCCATACAGGTGTCTCTGTCCCAGCTCATCAGTGTGGTCAGTACTTCAGCAAAATGTATACACTTTTAATATTATACTGAATGTAGGCTTGTTATGATAATATTACTATAATGAATGATGTACTTTTGCTTATACTTTTTCAGTCTGTTTGTATACTGCTGGCTAAAATGGTGGCTTTTTCCTTCTTTGTATACTGTTTAAATAAATGTCGAAAGAAACAACAGAAAAAAACATAGCTTCAGGAGATCAGATGTTTCCAAAGAACAATAACATAAAGATTAGATTAGATCAGAATTAAAGTATAAAACGCATAAATCTGACACTGCTTGTGGGCAACAGGAAGAATAGTGTATCTAATATTTCCAGATAAAGAAAATAATCATATAATATAACACTTTAACAACAGGAAAAATTTGTGCCTGCACTCTTACGGGTTTAAAAAGAGGACTAAAATCACAACCTTAACTTGCTTATTGAGGGCAAATAAATGTCTAAATAACACACAATGAAAACAAACATCATGAACTGTATTTTTTACTAAAAATAAATAATTTCAATTGTCATAAGTACAATTATATATTTGATTTGATTATGTTTACTTCATATACTAGGAGACAAATAGGTGCTGTCATACCTGAACACATTAAAGACAAATTTAATTTCCACCTATTTTAAACACAAAAGACTCCGGTCCAGCAGCCAGAAATGTGTTGCAATTAGATTTATGGCACTGGTTATTCAGCCATAGAGCACCTCTTTTCATTCATTGTATGCTTAGATACAGTGCACAGTGCTCAGTAAGCAGGCCAGACAATTAGGAAATGGATGGTTAGTCATTTCATAGCAATCCATCTCAGCGGTAACAAATATCTTTTAAATATTGAACAAAACCTTGTGAAAAATAATACAGTTTAACTACACAGACAGGCCTTTGTGTGGTACATCTGTGTTCAAACTGTGTTTCTCTCTATTTTCAGAATGAACGGGAGCAGATAATGACGACCAATGTGTGGCTCTTCCAGGTGCAGTATTGTGCTGATTTGCTTCCGATGACCTTTCTCAGCTGTGCAAACTCTTACTCATGGATTTTTTCTTTGTGCTATATTCTATATACAGGAGTGGAATGACTACAGGCTCAGGTGGGACCCAGAAAAATATGGTGGCATTAAGAAGCTGCGAATACCATCCAAACTCATCTGGCTCCCAGACATTGTGCTCTACAACAAGTGAGTGTCCCCACTCTCCTCAAGAACCTTTAACTGAGTTGGTGGGAAAAACAAAAGAAAAACATACATTATAGGCAATCATAGTCAAATCTGCATAGCTATAATATTATTTTGCAAGTCAGGTTAATTTGATAAGGCTTAATTTTCCCCCCAAAAATTGCTTGGATCTTGTCCACATTCATCTCAAATGTGTACTTATCATAGTTAATCACATTTTATATATTGTACGTATTAGTTTCAACAAACAGTATAACAAAATTCAGAATACAGTATAACAGCATAACAAACCACGGAGTGCGCTTACTGGAGCTATCTGATCTACTTTCATCTAATTTTCATTTTATTATTTATGGAGCACAGACATATTAATTCATGACAAAATGAATTATGTGTAATATGATAACATTAGTTTAATAGTTTTGTTAGTTAGGTTTTAGTTTAGTTTGATAGTTTAATTAATTTTCGATCTGTGGTTATTTCTTGTCCACTTTTCCCAGTGCGGATGGTGTTTATGAAGTCTCCTTTTATTGCAACGCTGTGGTCTCCAGCACGGGGGACATCTTCTGGCTCCCTCCGGCCATCTACAAGTCGGCCTGTCCCATTGAGGTGCAGAACTTTCCATTCGACCAACAGAACTGCACCCTCAAGTTCCGCTCCTGGACCTATGACCACACAGAGATCGATGTAGTCCTCACTAGTGACTACGCCAGCAGAGACGACTTCACGCCCAGTGGAGAGTGGGACATTGTGTCTCTACCAGCACGCAAAAATGAAGACCCCAATGACATAACCTACCTGGATATTACCTATGACTTTATTATTCAGAGGAAGCCGCTGTTCTATACTATTAACATGATCATCCCTTGTATTCTGATCACGTCGTTGGCCATCTTGGTTTTCTATCTGCCATCAGACTGCAGAGAGAAGATGACGCTGTGTATTTCAGTGCTCCTGGCGCTAACTGTGTTCCTGCTCCTAATATCAAAGATAGTACCACCCACCTCACTGGCAGTGCCCCTCATAGGTCTATCATCTGCTTTTTAAAATATTTGTATACATCTAAATAATTTATATAATATAAATCTGACTTAAAGAGAAGTTTGGCAGGCCAGATGGCAGGTGATGGAAATAACATCTACTTTATGTAAAAAAAACTGCTCTATTGTTAGAAATGACAAGAGATAAATTTGATATATTTTAATATTTGAGGTTTGTTTTAGGTTAAATGCACTTTTTCACAACTGACAGCTAGTGGACCCAAAGGTCTATCACAGCTACTTTGAGCCTCAGGCAGGTGGAGAGTGTTAAAGACAAACAATACAAAAACAACCTTTCTGAGCGTTTAACCATGCTGTAGTTGTTTTCTCTCACCATTTACCCACCCAACATTGTATTCTTGTATTCTGTGTGCTTCATGCATATTTGAGTAGTCTCGGAAAGGGACCGTATATATTAATCAACACATATATCGTGAAAAAAAATGCCAGATCTTTGCTAAGAGGCTAATTTCCATCTGTTGTCCCTGGACAGGCTGATATTATATTTAAAAGTCACAAATAACCTACAATACAAAAAGTGTATTAGTAAAATATTAATTTAACATTTTAGTAAAATAAAAATGTGGCAACTATAATAATTAGTTCCACAATGATAACTCTGGTATATGCCACTAAAATACAGTATATCGGATATATGTTCTTTTCCTCCTTTTTTGACTCAAAATATGGTGCTGAATAATTGTATATGTTGTTTCCTCAGGTAAATACTTGATGTTCACAATGGTATTGGTCACATTCTCCATCGTGTCCTGTGCCTGTGTCCTGAACGTTCACCACCGCTCCCCCTCCACCCACTACATGCCCAACTGGGTCAAACACGTCTTCCTCGTGCGCCTCCCATATTTCCTGTTTATGACCCGCCCACGATCCAACAACCGGGACAAGCTCAAGGTGAAATTCCCAATCCGGAGTACCACGACACTCAACTCACAGCTCTCCAGTATAAGGTTAGGAGGGGACTTCTACGCACAGGAGGACTATTCACAGAAGTACTGCTGGAAAGGAACTGAACTGCCAGAAGGGGGGGGCGGATTCTCGGACTTTGGCAGATCCCTGGGTCACCCTCTGGACCCCGCGCTGGAGGAGGCTGTGGAGGGAGTCAAGTACATCGCTGAACACATGAAAACTGAAGATGATGATGAAGGGGTAAGGATACTTTGTTGTGTTTGTAAAGAAAAGAATCAAGCTATTTTACTTTATTACCTCCGCCAAGGAGGTTATGTTTTCGCCTGAGTCTGTCTGTTTGTTTGTTTGTTTGTTAGTTAGCAAGATAACTCAAAAAGTTATGGACGGATCTTGATGAAATTTTCAGGAAATGTTCCGAATGGTAAATCCAACAGATGATTAAATTTTGGTGATGATCCAGAAGAAATCCTGGATTCTGGATCACTTTGAAAATTTCGTTAGCATTGCGTTAAATGGGGCTTGGCGGAGGTCTGCGCTCTCTGAGTGCTTTTCTAGTTTTATTTTATGATATAGTTGTCTCGTGTAAATGTACAAAGGAGTTTAAGAAGACAAAAAAGTTCTCAATAATGATAGTTCTAGTACAATAATTTTATGCAGTGTAGCAGATTAAAACCCAGAAGAAATTAGGAAAACACAAACAAATTTGCCTATTGCAGCACCAGTAAATGCATGTAAAATTGTGTGCGATTGTATTTTACTTTGACAGGCCTAGGAACACATACACAGGGCTTTTAATATGCACTGGCATCATTAAATAAACTACAATATATCAAAGCTAAACTGCTAAACTTTGTATTGTTATAGGGGCCTTTTGCCCCCCTGTGCTCTCATAACTTCTTCCAGAAGTACAACATATCCACATTAAAGGTTGAACTCTAACCCCAGATTTATAGCTCAAAGCACCTCGGCTCCCAAAAGATCCTCGGTTATATAAATATTACAAACAGGTTGCTGTGCTGTAATTGCTCATGGCAGATTCACCAAGCTGCCAGTCTCATGTCGTACAACAAAGCTTTAGAACAATAATCCTCTTTGCCTTACTCATAATGAGATTTTTTTTTTTTTTTTTATACATAATACATTTTAGCACAAAATAAGTTGTACAAGTTCGATTAGTATCTAGGTATCAGTTATTTTACCAACTCTGGTCGAAGTTACTCTACATAAACCAGTGAAACAGTCATCTCACCTGGCTTCATTTGATCTTATAAAATAAAAATCAACAACAAACCAGCTGAAATGTTCCATACCACCTTTGCATACCCTCCATTATATCTCCTTAATTATGACTCATATCACAACCAAACCTGTCTCATTTCAGATCATTCAGGACTGGAAGTACGTGGCCATGGTGATTGACCGCATGTTCTTGTGGATCTTCATCTTGGTGTGTGTGGTGGGGACCCTGGGCCTCTTTATGCAGCCACTGTTTCAAAGCTGGAACACGCCCACAGCCGATGAAACAGAGTGAGTCAGCCACATGGTTAAAAGCACACCTCCCATCTTCCTAGCAACACACTAATAAACACATGCGCACCATAAATCTGATCATTGTCAGATTTTTGGAGTTATTAGGTCATTGACATGTCATGTAAACAGTTATTCTGATGTGAGCAGTCTGATTTCTTTCTGATTGTTCACACCTGTACCTCTTTTGACAAAGAAAATCATGCAAAAAAGAGCAAACGTATGTGGCAAAGACAACAAATGAAAGAAAAAAAAGTTAAATAATGAAACCCATTGATTAATTGACACTGATTTCTCGTAGGCATGTAAACACAACACAAAACCTTCTTACTGTTGTTTTGGAATATTCCAGTTATTTGATTTTTACTGGCCATGTAAATGTACCCAATCTGTTTTCTTTCCCTCCAATAGGTATGGAGATTTCTAGGAACCACAGATGGCAGCATAAAAGGTTTTTATTTACTATTAAACTGGAGCATTATGAACTGCACTGTGCTCCTATGCTTTGGAGTGTAAGTGTAGCCAGCCAGCAACGAGTGGGAACAGCGAGTTGGACATGAAGCTGTGGGCTGCTAAACTTTTATTCCCCTACTTGTTTTTATGTCCAGACAGTGGGCTACAGATGTTTTTGATAATATCTATTTCTACTGTAAACCTAATGTATCAAGTACAGCATAGTAATACTATTTCAACTGCCATATGTGCAAGTCATGGACAAGTAGCTCATATTATTTGCTGTATTATATTGGTAGGATGAATAATATAAGTCATGTAGCATAATCATTAACACACCACTTTGTTGTCTGTAACAGTAAAGTATCTATTTTAGTCTGTTTAATATGTCACAATGTACTGAACAATCACAAAATACACACTGAATTTGTCACTGGTCATCTTTGATGTGTTTATCAGATGTATACACACTGTATGTTACTCACCCTGTCATAAAATGCCTTAAATATTGAATTAAAAGTTCACTTTTAGTTATAAAAAGTAAGTAGTTTCTTATTTTCCAGCACAGAAACTTCTGTAAACTGTTGCCTTGTTGAAGATGCACTTTTTTTTTACTGATTAGAGCTAGAAATCTCCAACAGGACAAACATAGTTTACAGCAAACTCCACCTTCTTCAACTCCACTGCACCAACACCTGACAAATAATATTGATATGAAATCCGAAATGAATTATATTACATTGCACATCTGCTGTATACTGTGCACCACCTTTTTCTATTTCCTAGAGATTACTTATAGTGGGTTACATCAAAAACTTTTTGAATTAGTTATAAACAACCAAACATAATTAACTGAATAAATCTATACTAGAATCACTTGGAGATCACAATGCAAGATACAAGTCCTGATTGAGTCTTTAAAGGTGTACTATGTAACTTTTTTGGTGAAGGGCCCACCACCTTTGCTTATCTCCACTGTTTAATGCTTTGCCTGGAATAATGTGTGACATTAAACATACTGTATGTCACGTTCATTTAAACAGTTTTTTTCTTACTTTGAAACACCTACTTATCTTGTCTTATTGTGGAACATTTTAGGCAAAACGATTACATAAGTTACATGGAGCACCTTTAAAAATACATCTGTTTAGATGTATTTTTCCATCTATATTTGTGGTGATAATAAGAATCAGGTACTAGTTAACTATATTTTTGTATAGTAACCAGTGATCTTAGCCCATGGATAAGAGACACCTTTTGTGTGTTTCCTATACTGTTACTACAAATATTCATGTAAGTCCTTTCAGTTAATAGCATTTTTCACCTGTCTCAGTGTTTGCTCATTACTCGTTGATTCTGTGTTTGACTTTTGATTCCCGTGTGAGAACAGTGGGACAGAGCGGTGTTGTCTGAGTCGACAGCAGGAGCTCTGTGCTGCAGGGTAAATTTAGTTAAGCGCTCGCACAATATGAGAGCGAGAAAGTGTTAGTGAGGCAGAAAACATTTTATTGCTTTTGTGGATGGGATAAGTGACATTTGGAAAAGTCTGCTGACAACACCAAGTAGAGAGACTTTTGATACTGGTTCATCATGAGACAAGGTCACTGCCAAAGTAATGTGTATATTTTTATATTTAAGGAAAGTTTGCAATAATGTGTCATGTTATGGCATGTGTTTGATCTTACTGATCTGGAATACACTTTGAACTGTTCACAACACTTTTATTCATAATGATAAAAAAAGACAATAGCATTCAAAACATGCAGCATGTTTTTTGTTTGTTCTTTTGTTTGACAATTTAAGTGCAGTATTTTTATAAAAGCAACCACACAATTACAACGAATATATATATATATATATATATATATATATATATATATATATATATATATATATATATATATATATATATATATATATATATATATATATATATATATATATCTCCTTGGTATATGCCACATTTGATGGCCACTTGTGTTCAGACCTATGAACCCCCTCAGCCAAATCATTGACCGCACTGGCTATGGATACCGACTCAGAAATGGGGCCACCATCAGCCACCTCCTCTACATGGATGACACCAAGCTGTACGCTAAGAGCAAGCGAGACATCGACTCACTGATCTACACCACCAGGATCTACAGCACAGACATTGGAATGTCATTCGGGCTCGAGAAATGTAGTAGGATGGTGACAAAGAGAGGGAAGGTAGTCCACACAGAGGGGGTCTCACTCCCAGAGGGAACAATAGCAGACATTGAGGACAGTTACAAGTACCTTGGTATCCCACAAGCAAATGGCAACCTTGAAGAGGCAACAAGGAAAGCGGCTACGGCCAAATACCTGCAACAAGTAAGGCAAGTCCTAAGAAGCCAGCTCAATGGCAAGAATAAGGCACAGGCAATAAACAGCTACGCCGTGCCAGTAATCAGATACCCAGCAGGAATCATAAGCTGGCCAAAGGAGGAGATACAGACCACAGACGTTAAGACACGAAAGTTCCTGACCATGCATGGAGGGTTCCATCCCAAATCTAGCACCCTGAGACTGTACGTGAGCCGGAAGGAAGGAGGCCGAGGACTAGTGAGTGTGGGAACCACTGTCCAGGATGAAACAGTCAAAATCCATAAGTACATCAAGGACAAGGCCCAAACAGATGATGTGCTCAGGGAATGCCTCAGACAGTGGAGCTCAGAGGAAGAGGTGCTGGAGGGACCATCATGGCAGGACAAGCCCCTACATGGGGCATACCACCGAAACATAACTGAAGTGGCTGATATCAAGAAATCCTACCAATGGCTGGAGAGGGCTGGTCTGAAGGACAGCACAGGGGCCCTCATCCTGGCTGCACAGGAGCAGGCCTTGAGCACCCGAGCAATAGAGGCCCAGATCTACCACACCAGACAAGACCCAAGGTGTAGGTTGTGCAAAGAGGCTCCTGAGACAGTCCAGCACATAACCGCAGGGTGTAAGCTGCTGGCAGGGAAAGCATACATGGAGCGACACAACCAAGTGGCGGGCATAGCGTACAGAAACATCTGTGCAGAGTACGGGCTGGAGACCCCAAGGTCAAGGTGGGGAACTCCCCCAAAGGTTGTGGAGAATGAGCGTGCCAAGGTCCTGTGGGACTTCCAGATACAGACTGACAGAATGGTGATGGCGAACCAACCAGACATAGTGGTGGTGGATAAGCAACAGAACAAAGCCGTGGTGGTGGACATTGCAATACCAAGTGATGGTAATATCAGGAAAAAGAAACAAGAGAAACTAGAGAAATACCAGGGGCTCAAGGAAGAGCTGGAGAAGGCCTGGAAGGTGAAGACATCAGTGGTGCCCGTGGTGATCGGAGCACTCGGGGCTGTAACCCCCAAACTGGAGGAGTGGCTCAAGCAGATACCAGGAAAAACATCAGACATCTCAGTCCAGAAAAGTGCAGTACTAGGAACAGCAAAGATACTGCGCAGAACTCTCAAGCTCCCAGGCCTCTGGTAGAGGACCCGAGCTGATGAGGGTGAGAGAGACCAACCACCGTGGAAGGTGAGGAACACATTTTATATATATATATATATATATATATATATATATATATATATATATATATATATATATATATATATATATATATATATATATATATATATATATATATATATATGCAGTATATTTGTGTGTGTATTTGTTTGTTTGTTTGTTTGTTTGCAAATAACAAACACCAAGAAAATAGCCTACATTTAACTAGTTTTGTTCAAATTTTGTCGACCTCTTTAGCATGCATATTGTGTTGATATAGAGCAGCCAGAACGAGAACTTCAATATTTCCCTATACGAGTACACATCCTTTTAGTCCTATTTGTGTCTGTCCCAGAGAAGTGGCCCAGATTCCTCCTCTGTCTTCTCAAGTGCACTCAGCCTCTGTGAGTCCATCTGCCGATACAGAGGTAATACTGGGTGAGAATAATATCATATCCCCACTACTGTGAGACCAGCCACTTTCTCCTTATCATTACTTTTGGAGCACTCTGGCGTGTATTGCTGCCTGCACGAGTAATAGGCGATGATAAGATTTAACTGGCCCAAATCCTTTATCTCAGCAAAAGTCAAACACTGATTCCCAAACTGTGCATGTCAGCAGAAATGAGGAGGGCCGTGAGCTTGTCGACAGCTATTGACAAAGACCATATTTACTGTTGTACCCTTGTTTGTCTGCAGTGTGTGTGATGCCACTACCTCCCAGGCCTATCAATATAAGGCTATGTGAAGCATAAAGATGACAGATGTGGTGTTGGTGCGTCTGGGGAAAGACAGAAGAGCACAGAGCCTGCCAGCTGTCGTATTTGTACCATTAAATTGTGTAATGTATAATGTTGAAATACAAGAGGGCCCTTTACTCCACCGAGTTAACAAATATGAGCTGCCAGTATGTCTCTGAAGAATAAATGAATAATAAAAAACATGCTCACATATTTATATTTAATAACAGATATGGAAAACATGTTGTAACTGCAATTACTGTGTCAATTCAAGTGTAATAGCCATCCTGTGTACTCATTACATAGCATGATGTTTTCATTCATTCATCTGTTGATTTGGATCCATTTCATTTGACCCACTTCCTTCAAAACAAATATTAATTTGTACAGTTGTACAAGACTGGATGTACACAGTTGCCTCAGGCTGAATGCAGCAATAACGATTCCTCATTTTTGCACATGCATATCATTCATGAATGTGAGAAAATACTGTATCTAATATGAACAATAATAGAACAATAATAAATACAGTCAATCTGAATGATGGCAAGGTAATCAGGAGAACAAACTTTTATAGGTAGTCACTTTTTAAAGAGTTTTATTTTAAAACATATTTATCGCACAATTTATGACATGTGGGACATAACATTAAATTATGTGTAATTAAAAATAAAATGTATTTTAAAAATTTAAGGTTAATGTTCATACACATGCAAAATGTTACATCAACATTTCCTGTATGAATATGCATGTGTTTCTTGAAGCCCATTAATCATTGTCCTCAGTGTAAATATTCTAGGATGAGAGTCAGCCAACTGTGAAGACAAAGGACATAAACAATAACAAAATCAATCACCGACTGAACAAGCCAAAAAGCTAAACTAAAATCTCATGCAGCCCACATTCTGACTCCTGCTCACTGATGACAACTATTTACATTCTACTCTACTGTGGCCTCTAATCACTGTCTGTAGCTACTGTCTGTCTACCCCTGATTGAGCTGCAGGAAGTTGACTCCTAGTTTGTCAGTGGTGGACTTTACTCAGTGGTTTTACTAATTTGACCAGAGCAGCACTTTTCCGGCACACTGACTCCAAACTGATTTCTGTCTGGGCTTGTGTGACTGGTGTCCTGCCTTTGTCCAGACCGCCCTTAGCTGACCCCCTGGAGCCTTAATTTAAGTGAATCCAGGCCTTCACGTCAGCACATTTCACAGACTCTCGCAGCCATTTGTCCATTTATTTGTAAGTGGACCTGCAGGTTGTCTCCAGTGGTTTTACGAGCATTACGGCCATTATTTTCAAGCCAATGTGTTAATGGGACTTGAATCAAGGTGAAGAGCAAATCCTATTGATATAAACATAATGCAGTGGCCTAATGCAATAGAGGAAGTCATGCACAATGAACTTTTTTTGGCTTCAAGGGTTTAATTAACTTCAAAAGATTAAATGGATTCACTTCTTTGAATATATTGCAAATTGGTTCCAGAATGTAACACCAGCATGCTGTTGTGTCCATTCGGAAGTGTAAGAATCACTTGTCTCGTCAGGATACAAAGTTTAATGTTTGCTTCCAGATGGACCGAACCACCTTTTTTTCTCAACCATGTCCCAAGTGCAGTTAAGGGCCAGACTAGTTTAGGCAAATCTCACTTTGAAGATATTTTATCTTTGTATTTTTTGCCATTGTAGAAAAGTAATGTCATGAATACACAGGCCTTACCCCTCCTTCATGTATCAATATATTCATCAATTGCATCATTGACAATGTGGAACAATATTTCCTGGAACAAATGTTTCATAAAGCATCCACACAACCCATGATTTTTACCTTTAGTCTGATCTTTCTGTTTTGACTTTACATTAATTTTAGAGAGTGATGTTGGCATTAGAGTTAAACAGATTTTTTTTGTATTTAGAATGTGGTCATGATTTAGTTAATTGTGAATCTCATACATATGTTTATCTCAAACAATTTAGCAACTGGTCTTCCAATAGACAGATTCTTTGTTTCAGCAACACAGCAGATGCGCGCACAACTTGAGTGCAGAAAGCGCCACTGTCTGCACAGTTAACATGAAGTTGCAACGCTAGCTAACGATGTTATCAGTGCACTAAAACAGTTTATCACAGTGCGATGAAAAAAGTTATTCTGCTAATCAACATTAGTGAATAGGATATGTCTTAATAACCCATAGGCGGCAGGTGAGTGGGTAAATGGCCCAAACTTCAGTGGTCAGACTTTCATTCTTATCAGATAGACACACCTAGCCCCACCCCCTGGGAAAGCCTGAAATCCTTCAAGACCCTGACATGATACAATACAGGATAGTGGCTCTTTCTGCAGGCGACATGCGCAGTAGAGCGCAGTGACGTAATCTAATAGTTCCTCTATAGATACTCAAAATAATTATACAGGACACTGCAAATGTCTTTACTTGATTTATAATTCACACTATAAAAATAATTTTTTGACACTATACCTCCAAATGTTTCCACAATTACTGCTTTGGTTTCCTACACAGTTTTCATTTCTTGTCTTACTTTGTCCCTTTATGCATAATGTGATGCCTCTAGCCCTATAACAGCCATGTGACAGCTATACTCTGTGTTTTTGGCCTGTGGTATAAAACACACAAAGGGGAAAAAAACTGCATAATGTTTCTATGGGGTCATAGCAGGGTCTTTCTCAGCGCCGCTTGTGTCAGGCCCCAGGGTCAAGCTCCACCAAGTTTGGACAAAATTATTCTTTTCTTCATTGCACTTCAACCCTCTTTTCCCCACTTTTCTCTCTTTCCAACCAAATGCATGCACTCATTGTTCCCTCTACACTTTTCAAAGTTTTAGTAAAGTAGGAGGGCTAAGAATATGCTGGTGATAAACATAAGTAACAGTCATGGTCATACCCAACTGGCTGGGAACATGGGCCGGACTGAGTGCCTGAAACTAAACAAGGGGGAAAAAAATAAGCACTTTAATAATACTGTATGTTCATAGGAAAAGTGTTGACTTCAGTGAAATGTTTGTGGCTCTTGTTACCTTCATTGAAAAAGTGATAATAAAAAGATTTCAGAAAATAAAGAATAACCAAGGATACTGTATTAAAAACTTTCAAACACAAGTCAAGGATAATGGGCTTTAGTTCAGAGAGAGAAAACTTTCAGTACATTTAAGATGAAATCACCTCAGAAAATTACAATAAATGTTTTTTAATTTTACTAGATGGAGTTTGTAAGTGTGTGTACAACTGGGACCAAATACAACTAAACTTGCAACCAAACCAGGACTAGAACAAGACCAAACCAAGTCTATATCAAGACTAAACCAGGATCAAATTAGATCAGGACCAAAACAGTGTGAATGCAGCAATAATGGCTTATACACTTATACACTTATCCACATAATGGGCTTATACACTGGCTGGTAGACCCCTGCAGCTAGTAAAGCAGCACATTTGCACCGACCCAGATCAAATTTCCAGTAACCCTTCTCTGCATCTGGTTCTTGGTTTGCCCCCGGTCGCATAGCAGAACTACTGTCTCTTATGAACCAGTGCACAGCTGAGATCTGCGGGCAGAACCTGTCTGGTCTGACCTCTACGACTCCCAAAGAAATGAAATTGTGCTTTCACTTCTTCCAACTGTTTAGTAGGCAATACTCTCCACTATGAATATTCATGTGAAAACCTGTCAGCATAAAAACAAAAATAAAATGAATGTAATTAAATCCTGATAATATATGACATTGCAAAAATGTTATACAGCATTCATAAAGGCTTTTCCAAGGCATTCTATTTCTGTATTTGAAGAACCATGAACTCAGTGTGCATCTTAGAAAAAGAACAGCGAGTGTTCAAATGTCTGTAGTAACCTATAACACATAAGTATACAGTCATCTTGTATACAAAGATGTAGCCTACTCCGATATGGACGTGCAGTATTTTCTTGTGGTCTTCTCTTCTGTAGACATCAACTGATAAGTATGATGGCCGGAGTCAGCTTGTCTCGTGGGATCACACTCTCCAGCCAGTGCACTGTCTGACCAGCTTGTATGTCAGCTCCTATGTGTGTGTGTGTGTGTGTGTGTGTGTGTGTGCGCTCTTGTGTGTGTTCAGTGAGTTCTGCTGACCACAGGAACAAACAGGAACAAAATGTCTACTAAACATGAGTCCATAGAATGCCCACAGTCTTCTAAACTAAGCCAGAGGGACAGAAGTATACCGTTCCAAATAAAACAAACCACTGCATTCATGAGGTTTAATTAATTTATTTTTATACGTATTTTTACATTTATTATTATCCTACTTTAAACTACGATTAATATATGTTATATAGTATCCACTGTACTTTGTTCCTACTAT
The DNA here is from genome assembly GCA_029959045.1 of Taenioides sp. WSHXM2023. NCBI lineage: Eukaryota > Metazoa > Chordata > Actinopteri > Gobiiformes > Gobiidae > Taenioides > Taenioides sp. WSHXM2023. The sequence goes on from CM057090.1 coordinate 19,149,811, forward strand.
CTCGTCTCAGTGTGTGCAACTCTCTGGGCTTCAGGCCAGCTCAAAATAGACCTTGGCTTGTGTCCCCTATAGCTTCATTAATCACATCTTATACTGTTCATAATTACTGAATCTATAGCTAAATATGCAAGTTTAGAGTATATTTTATGTATCTCAAATAGAACTGCCATTAAAACTGTTATTTTACAATTTGTTTGGTGTGTCCTTGAGTGTTTAGAAAGTATTTAAATTAAAAAAAATATATATAATTATTGAATGTATAATTAGATTTTGAATGTAAATTTGAAAATATTATATACACTTTGCTTTGAAATGTACTTACTAAATGTACTTGGGTAGTAGAAATACTTGACCTAATCAACCAAATCTGACTCAACAAGAGATATACACAGTTAAGTGTAAACATCCTATAAGAGTACCATGCAAGAAGTCTTTAATTTTCTCCATCTGCCTCCTCTGTAGTGAAGAAGAAATCCCAGCTCTGCAGAAAGTGGTGACTGGGATGCACTTAGACAGCACTTATGAAGACTTACAGATTCTAGTTGGTTCAAGTATTCCTCTGGCTGGTGGTTAAGTACATAAGAGTGTTAGACTGTGATCACAAGTTGTAATAGTGAAAGTAATGCTCTGCTGAGCTGCACTAGGGGTTTTAGGTTTGTCCCCATCTATTTACAGTCTGTATCTTTGTGTGTAAAATCCCTCAGTCGTGCAGGTAGAATCCATAGCAGAGAAGAAATTCAATTTGTCAACTGGACAAAAGTTTATTTGGTCGAATACATTTCGCAGCTCATCCAAGCTGCTTCTTCGGTTCTGGTCAGACGCTGGTGGACACTGCCTTATATCTGCCTGAAGGGAGGAGCTAAACCATCAACCCAAAAACATGTTCCATAGGTAAAAATCCTCCAGCTGAGGTCCTGACCAAATCTAGCAATAAGATCATGGACCTTCATGTGCTGCCCACTGCTCCTGAAAAGGATGGGTGAAATGCAGAGGATAATTTCCCTACAAAGAAGAAGCAGCTTGGATGAGCTGCCAAACTTATTCAACCAAAATAAACTTTTGTCCAATTGACAAATGGAATTTCTCCTTTGCCAATCTGTATCTTTCATTCTCCAAACAATAACACCTAGGGCCTCCATTAGCCATGATATATTATTCTAAAAGTGTGTGCATTTAAGGATTTTTTTTTTTTTTTTTTTTTTTACCATTGTGTCCTATTTGTACCTCAGAGTAGTGATAAACTTTAATTAAAACTCAGGCTAAACAAGGCTACACCACATCAAAAGAGGGTCACTGTTTTATATTCAGTAACTTAACGTTAACACATTAACCAGGGGTAAGTAACCAAGTTCTGAACTAGGACATTACATACCTAAAGCAGACCTATAATGCAAAATCAACTTTTCGCTTTTAATTATGTTATAGTTGTTTCCCTGCACCATTTACTCACCCAAAGTTTTATTAGTATTTGGAGTGATTGACAACGTTTTTCCAAACAACCCCCATTTTCACCGCCACTGGCATATGCCCACTGCTCTGTACTAACGTCGTTCTCCAGTTTTATTTTCTTGATATGTAATACGTGTAGGATTCGACAGCGTCACATAGTTGTTTTGGTAGAAATAAAAAAAAAAAATCTGCAGCTTGCTAGAGTGATGTGCAGCTATTCATTGGAGGTGCCAACAACTTCACCACTCTTTTTCTTAGTTTTCTAATGCAGAAGTCTGCAGACTTGTTTCTTTTATTAAGTTGTTTTAGATCAATATTGCAATTTAAAATGTCCAAATTACATAATGATCCACGGGTGTCATAGATTATAAATACACAGCAGACACAAGCACAATAGGTCTTCTTTAACACTCTTTGGGTAACACTGATATTGAGAAGAGTAAGCTAACCTATTTACCACCTATGCATAAGCACACCTAACATTTCCATCCCATGGGAAATTAGCTTGGCAAAAGCAAGCATTTCTGTATGTTTTGCCCCTGTTAAATATGGAACCTGCTTCAGACACTTGATCATCCTCACTGTATCTAGGTCTATATAGTGTGGCATTGGATTACTCCCTCTGTAGCTCAATCATATTATTGCATTTAGTAATCAAGCAAATGAAAAGATGTGCAGGTGGGTTAGCTGTAAATTCATCCAGGAACACGAACTTTTATTGCAAAATCTAAAACAGAGGATTTTGTTTGCCATGCATATAGCACTGAGGAACCTGTTATTGACTGAGATTGATCACACAGCAAAAACCACATACAAAAGTGAACATGAAGGTGAATTTGATAATAGCAAAACTATGATGAATGGACTGGATCAAAACGAGAGGATCAGCAGTTTTGTCGAACTACTCCTCATCTGGCCAGTGTCAAAAGTGCTCAAAGTAGAAAAGTGAACCAGTGACAGAAGAGGTCAAATCATGGCTTCTGATTAAACATATGAGGCACTGGGAAATAATGACTGAAAGGTATGACAGTTCTGGTAAATACAGTGTCTGTGGCATAAAGGCCATAGGTTATACCTATATATTGAGGAGTGACTGGAGGTGGTTTTCATATTCTAAGAGCTGGATTTCTCTATTGATAACATTGTACTTTGTCATGATATCTGATAAATGATAGCAAAATGATACGGTTTTCATTGCTGTGTTTCAGCATTTAGCAAAAATGATGAATGAATGGTCACCCTGGAGTGGAGTTTAATAGGAGACACTGGACTGAACCTCTCACTCCCTGTATTATAACTTTACTGAAAGGCTGGAGCTCTCGGCCAATTCAATTTCACCTGACTGTGCACTTAATGCTCCACTATGCAATAAGAATACATGGGCTAATATATCAGCAGCTCAAAGAAAAATCCACGTTTCTGAGGTATAAGTTTGATTCTGATAGCTCAAAAATTAGCTTGCAGCAGGAGTATAAAGTAAGAGCAGGACTAAATCTTTCACAACTACCTGATACTCATACTTGTTGTTATTGCAGCAATTTGAGAATTTCAAGTTTCATACATACAAAATTACGAAATTTTATACTTTAACACAGCTCATGTTAATGGGTTTCAGGCAAATGATTCCTTCCTGATTTGAAAAGATACAATATTTAAACAAATTATTTATAAAGCAATGCAAGCACAAAAAAAAATAAAAAAAATAAAAAATCAATAGGAATTTGTACATTCATATTGTACATACCTTCTTAATGACATTATTTCTCATTATCCACCTACTCCTACATGTTAAAGCAATTTCCTTTGTCTTTTCATCATCTAGTCATCAAAGACATCAGATCCAACCTCAAAGCTGTATGCAGACCCTTCTAGAGGCTGGTGATCACCTTCGCTCCATTAAACCCATCCCACAAAAAGGATCATGCCAGGGAGAATAAAGGGGGCCATCCACATTTCATTACTCTGGGATGAAAATAAAAGCACTCCTCTTCTGTGGGTCAGGGATGTGCTGCAGATATCTGCATGTGAATTATTCAGGATGGTCTAAAAGTTCTAGCGAGTGGCATAGAGAGATATTTTTATGTGTTGTCATTCACTCGAAGCAGAAAGCTGGCACCAGTGTACGCTGCATAGAGTTGACGACATTATATTGAAGCATAAATTATTATTAAAATATTGTTAAGACTGCTCAAGATTAGTTTGTTTTTTTATGTTACAAGAAAGAATAAAAATGTAGACATTAAAGAGAAAAAGCACACTAATGGCTTTTCCAGTCACTGCATAGCTTTTACCAAAAACATGAATTAAACATGATTGGGGGGAAGTGGGACAGGTCATGGTGCGTCACCCTAAACAGTCCTGTCAGAAACATACATGCTCACCTGGTTCCTTCTCTTTATCATGGTGTCAGGTTGTTCAATGGCGACACAGTGAATGTTCTCTGTGTGTAGAAGTTTTGCTTGCCACCTGTCTGTGGAGATTAGAGAGTAAACTAATCCATGAGGCAAAAATGAAAAAAACAAAAAACCAAAAACCAAACAAACAAAAAACTTATATTTAGCTTGAGTTCAGCTGATGACACAACTGAAAATATCTGTAATTCTAATTACAATAAGAACTTGCAAATTACCAAAATGAACACAAAAATCTGAAATAATATTTAAATACAACAATTTAGCCCATTCTACCGCCACAAAAGTAACTGTTGATTTTATTTTATAGGTTTAATTAATATTCAAAACGTACAGTGTGTCCTATAGACATATGTATATTCAGAGGCAGACCCTAAGGCAACAGCATCTGTTTCTGAATTGTCTGAATTATTTCCTTCAGTCTCATGTCCTTTCTGAATATTTTGAATGTTAACCCTACTCTGAATATGAGTTACAAAGCTACATTTACGACTGTCTTGCCTCTGTCTCTTTTAGCTCGATTCTGTTAAGCTTGACTTCCCTAATTGCTTTGTTTGATGACGTCAAGCAGAGCATGGAAAATCGGGGGCTAAAATTAAACTTAATCAGCGCCATCCTGCTGGTGGTAAACAGGCATCAGGGGAGCGTCATGCGAGAGAGTGCCTTTCCAATGAAGCAGAAATAAGCCATCGAGTCTGCCAATGCAACTTCACTTCTCAGCAAAGCGCACTGCAGCTAGAAACTAAGAAGCCACTGTTGAAGGCGCAGCGTGGTGCGGATTAACGGGGGAGGCAGGTTTTGAGGTGTCCTGTACAAAATATGTTATAGTCAACAAATCATCACATTAAATCATGTTCATGCAAAACAATAAATAAGTGCCAAGTAAAGTAATTTAGTTTGTAATCTGTAAAGTGTTTAAATTGCCATTAACTGCGTCCTTTTTTTTTTTTTTTTAACGTTGTCACTTCATGGCGCTGTCCAAGGTGCTGAATTGTTTACAGTCACATCTAATGAACTTTTTTTTTTTTTTTTTTTTTTACTGTCGCTTTGATTATGCCCAAGGATTGCCGGTCAGTGTTAAACGGCTTTTGTGAATCTCGGCAACGACGAAATTGCACCTGCGTAAAGTGTGCCTACTAGGCGACCCGCGATTTTCTGCTGACTTTTATTGTAACCCACTGCCAAAAATCACAGTGCTCCTATTTAGTAGGAGCTATCGGGTGGTTTCTCTCAGTGTGCGTGCGTCTGTGTGGATACGCTGGAGGGGAGCCGTGCAGCGCGCTCATAGGGGAGGGACGAACTAAATCAAGTTGGGATCAGACGAGGAAGGAGCGCACCGGCAGAACGACGCCAAGAGAGCAACAAGCAGAAAACGACACGCAAGACACGCAATATTTTGGCGCAGTTGGTTCTGAAATTCCTCTGTACGTTTCTTCAGTTGGCGAAAAGAGTTGTGCAAGAGACAGGAACAGGAGCCCCCACGCGTCACAGGGGAGACATGCAGCCGGCGCACCGATGGACTTCCCTGCTCCTGCTAGTAGCGCTTATAACACAAGGTATGATTATTTATATATTTGAACACTTTTATTCACTTTTTTCTCTGCATAACTGACTGCTTGCTTTGCTCACAGTTTGTGTCATTAAGCACGTCTCAACTCTTGTGCGTAAAAGTGTTTTGAAAATATGGTGCATTGTTTTACGTTTTGAAAAGACTTAACCGTATGTATTTCTCGCTCTCCTCACTGTTATGTCAAAATAGGCCACCGTGTTGTCGAAAAGGGAAATAATATGTAGATGAATGCTAATGTTGTAATCAGGAAACCCAGCCGCGATAAGGATTTGTTTAGAGGACCTATTTCCTTCTCTGACTTAGAAACGCCGTGAGTGAAAAGTTTGCTCCTGATTTGTGTTTGTGCAAATGTTTCTTTCATTTAGGGGACAGTCCTGTGAAGGAAGGCGAGAACTGTAGTTTTACTAAAATGTTGTTGCACTACTTTAACCAAAGCGGTGGGACTTGGTTATAGAAGTAACGTGTAGGTAAGGAAGAACAAAATATAAGTGAAGACAGAACTGGTCCCCGCTGTCACTGATTGGTCGATAAGGAAATGCACTTGAGAGACTGAGTGAGAAATGAAGGAGCATCTGATTTTACTGGAGTGCACTTTGCGGCGCCCTCATCACTGACCAGAGGAGGCGGGAGAGGCGGGATCTTGACCTGAAGCCGCTTCTGTGAAATAGATTCCTGCTCGTGCCGTAATTATGCTGCGGCATTTCAAAGCGTCAACGTAAACACTTACTCCGCGGGCATAAAAAGCCGCTATCAGATATTTGCACGGTGCAGATGGAGGCTGTGCTCTGCGTTATCAGGCACCACACACTCTGCTCCATGCGTGACCCTCATGGCTCTAGGTGTTCCCCAATTTCTCTGAATGGATTTGTGAAAAGTTATTTCAAACAGGTTGGGGGAAAAGACATTTTCAAAAAGCCTAATCTAAAACGCCAGAGGAAGCGTCCTTGGAAGTGAACTTGGATTCAGTACACGCTGTATGCTAACTTCACTCTTCTACTTCTGGCAAATTATTATTCAGTATGGAAAACTTTAAACGACTTTGAAAAACTTACTCTACCAACATGAAAGATGACCTCCTACAGTGACTTGAAACTGCTGTTTTACAAAACTCTGACTGAAGAAGCATAAAGCATCACCCATCAAATGGAACCTATGCACCAATACTAAATGCAGTTCTATGTTCTCACTTATACTATGCATTATTACAGATTTTATCCAATCCCATTTAGCAAATAGTTCAGTGCATGTTCAGTATATAAAGTCAACTGTTTTGTTTGACCATGCATGGCTATATGCTTATTGTATGGCCTAGAATAGTCAAGTCCTTCCACCATGTTTTCACATATAGGCTGCATAGTGTATATAGGAGTCTGCTGCAGGTCTTAAAAGTGGGCCAGAGCAGATGTGTTACTACAGCCTGTAGGTACATTCACGCGGCTGCTGTCCTTTGTATTAAAATACAGCCTGTTCCTCTAACGTGAGTGAATGCATGAGCGATGATCCGGTCACTGGTTATGTCACACGAACATTTATAGAGCAGAAAAGCAAAGTGGACTGCAGTGGACTAAAGTCTCACATTGTAAATGTTGTCCACACCAGATTTTACAGGCCTCACTCGATGACTGTCATTGTCTGTGCACTTTTATGAGATCTAAAACTGCTCATTTGCTTTAAGGAGTTTTATTAGGGGCACAGATTTGAGCTATAGGGTGGCGTGCTAATGTGGGCAATTTTGATCATCTTCATGGGGCAAATTTCAATCAATTCAAAAGGTTTTCATCAAGGACATAATGTACAGTGTGACAAAAATCTCTCGTTAACAGACAATGAAATAACTGTGAAAAATTCAATATAGATTGGATGGACAATATGCTGTTGTAATAAATTGTAACAAAAAAAAAATAACACTAAAGTTTCATTGGACAATTATAAGATGCCATTGCCATGAGTTCATTACACATCTGTTTTAGATTAATTTTCAAGCATTTTCTGCCTTATTCTGACCAGGAAATTCACATTAAAGGGCCTATATTTATATTTTTATATTTCTGATCTATGTTATAATGTTTCTTCATCAAAAACATACCCAGAGTTGTGTTTTGTTTCATTCACACGTGTAATATAACACACAAACCCTGTATATTTAGGCTGTGTTCTTCTCTCAAACTGAAAACACTTGAATCATTTGGATGATTTTAGCCCTGAAATTGACAATCTCTACTGAACAAAAGGTACCACTTCATGACATCACAAGGTGGAACAAAGCATTTTGAGCTTTGGAGACAGACTAATAATAAAGGATTACTCAAACATATGTGAATGAAACAAAACACAACTCCAGTTGATAAGGTAACAACATTATAACATGACTGAAAGCTCACAAGAATCAATTTTGGATAATATAGGACCTTTAAGTATATCTGAAGATGACATATTCTACAATTTTAAAATCACTATTATTTTGTTGGATTATCTCTCTAAGTAGGTTGAATGACTTTCCAACATAAAACATATTCAAATTGATGCACTGATGCAGATTTTCGGGGGGAGTGTGCCTTGAGGGGAAGATGTGCACATTCTATTTGATCTGCTCTTTTCAAATGTGAATAAGTTCATTTTGAGTCGTCATGAAAATACATGAGCAGTCAGGCATGTGTGCGCTGTTCTGTGAAAGTCAAACTGCTTTTAATAGAGCTATTTTGGACCATTTATAGTACCATCATCTGAGGAGAGGGAGAGAGAATCAAAGCTACAACTAAAAAAGGAACTGGACTCAGGGAGGAGCAGTGTCAAAACAATTCTTCATGTCAAGGGAGAAGAAGGAACAAAATACCTATTAGATATAAAGGACACATGAAAATTTTACTTACATTTCTAGTATATGCATAATACTGGTGACGTAGGGGTTAATAACTCACAGGGTTCATTTACGTGGGGTCTTTCTGTGTGTAGTTTGAATGTTCTTCCCATGCCAGAATAACTTTCATCTGTGCACTTTGATTTAAAGGAAATACAGCCTCTCCTCAGGGGCCAAAACTCCCCTAAAAAAACTAAACTCACCCTCTATGGAGTTTTTTTTTGTGGTAGCTTCAGCAAGGACATCTGTCACAAAATACGAATAACTGCCCATAATGCAGATATGTGGTAATCCTATAAATTGAAGTATTTCAAGTTGCCTGAGAGTAGTAAAGAGAGGCAAGAGAGGAGTCTAACGCAGAACAAGTTTATGCCAATATCATCCTTTCCAGTCTGACTTTCATTGTAGGGAGTATTATAACCTTTGACGCCACAGAGCTATCCACAAAGAAAGCTGGACATCTTTGACCTCTTCATGATCTGTCTAAAAAGCACAAGTTAGTCATGAAAATTTTCTTTCGCAGCTGTCTTCTCTATACCCTAACCCCTCCAGTTGTGTTTCTGTCATGACGTTTGCAACATTATCTTCTGTTCTTTTCCCTCACATAATCTCAGAAGTAAAAAGACCTCTTTTTAGCTCAGTTTTATTGTTACAAAACTACAATGGGATTTAACTGAGGATTTGCTTGATCACACAGGGGCTGCATCTTAATACAATATTTACAACATTGTGCAAGATGAAGAGTTGGAAATGTAGCGTCTACTCTCTCTCTCTCTGGTTTAAAAGCTTTTACATGCTCAGGGGAAGAGGGTGGAGACTAAATTGAAGCTCTTACAGTATCCTCTCAAACACTCCTCCATCACTTATACTGGTCTGTCCTTCAAAGCCTGGACTGCCTCCCCCTATATCACTCCTCATCTCTTCTTCATAACTGGCCCGTATTAAGCCTCAAGTAGCTCTCCTAACCTGACCTATAGCCCTCATAAGCCTGGGTTGGCTCTTGGGACCTTCCCCTGGTTTTCTAAGTGAGTTTTGACATATTCTGCTCACTGAGGTAAATTATTGATATTCGGCATACGACTCCAGTCTGCACTGTAATAGCTGACCCATTTTTTTCATTTCACCACAATCTACTGGTATTATAAAGTGTGGGGTTTGCAGTTATTTTTGATCGACTTAAGTATTGCTTCAGAAATCTCTCACTGGGTCTGACTAGGGATCATCTTTACCCAGAGCACTTTACTATGAGATTAAATCCATTTTTCCATTCTGTTTTTCCCATGCAGGTGAATACTTATTTAGGCTGCAAATAGTAAGTCTTCAGAGTAAATATAATTCAACCTTCTATGATCTTCCTCTGCAGCTGCTTGACATCTGATCTAGTCTAGTGTCAGCACAAAGTTTGATATTATGAAAATAGAAATGTTAAGTTATTGCTGAACGCAGTATCCAAAAAATTAACTAATTAAATTAATTCATATTTTCAATAGAAGCCTGAATTTAAAAAAAATACATTTAGAGGTTTGAAGCAATATTTACGCTTATTTAGTTTTAGATATAAATCATATTTCAGTAATTCCATTCCATTTATGCTGGTTTCCAAAATACATACATTGTGTCTAAACCACATTACATTTTGACAACACTGTTAAACAGCTACAGTAGTACTGTTTCTGTTTTTAGCTTTCTGTCTGTGAGATTTTCCCACCCAAATTCCACCTGACTCCGTGCAGTCCATAATCTTCCCAAATCCTCTTGTAGCAGGTGCTTTGTGCTCACAGCCTGAACCTGGTAGAACTAAAGATGAAAATTGCTTCATTTCTCCTCTTCAAAAGCAATTCACAAAACCTAAATTTATCTCTATTGAATCATCTTTTCTATGCCAATGTTTAAAGACACACTGTGTAACTTTTCTGGAGGAGAGAACACTCCTGCTTGTCTTCATGGAGAACCTATTGCTATATGTTTCACAGTATTATTACACATGTATTGGTTGCTAAAATGTCTCAAAAATATGCATTCCTTATGAGAGCAAGGTCTCCTTTTCACAGATCTGACCTAGTGGCATCATTTGCTTTGGAGCTGGATAAGTTTAATGCCATACTATGGAACATTCCAGCCAAAGCAATAACATCTTGTTGAAGACAAGTAATTGGCAGACCGTACACCACAAGAGTAACATATTTTGCCTCTAACCATTTCACCTTTGAGGACCCAAATCTTTGTCTGACTGATGGACTCTTTTTACAGTACGAGCAAGATGAGAATGGTCCAGACCTGTAGCTCATTTTCTGACTTAATTGCTTCTTTTATGATTTGTAACGTAAAATTGATCTGACCATGTTAAATGTGCATCAGCGTAGTGCCAGCTTCTGATTGTAGGCTTGAGTTTGATCAAAGCGCTCATGCAGTCGGTGGACATGTAGAATGTGGCTCTATTGAGAAACGCCTTTGTAATTACTTTATAGTGTGTGATGAAGCACTGTGACGGACCATTTTACTCACAGTAATTTCAAACCTTCTGGTCCTGAGTCTTCTTCAAGTTAAATGCTGTTGCACTGTATATTTCAATTCAGATTTGTCAAACTTGTGGAAGCATGACAAAATCTGATGAGTTTGGGTGAATGCAAATGCATTTCTGTATCTAAACCCTTTAACTTAAAGATGCTCTATGTAGCATTTCCGGTGACAGGTCTTCTACCTGCTCATCTCCGTGGTGATGATGGTGATGCCTGGAATGTTCATAGCGTGAAACATATCCATTGTTCATGGATGTTGTTTAATACTCAAAAACACCACGGAAAACAAGCATTCTTAGTATCTGGGCTCACCTCTTCACAGATCTCACCCAGTCTAATGGCATCACCTACTTATCTCCATGGAAACAGATAAGTTTAATGCCATACTGTGGACAGTATGGTCTGCAGAGGACAGACCCTCCACCAGAAAAGTTACATAGTGTACCTTTTAATATTCTACATAGGAAAACATCTCTGTTTTCTTCTATTTCAATATATTTGAGCTCAACATCAATGTGAGTTATGCTAAATAGAAAAAGCTCTGATTCACTTAATCTTCAGACTGACATTTTAAGCAGACCTTGGTTCCCGTCTGTCTCCTCATCCCTCATCTCCTCTCCTACCTGCTCTCTCCTAGGTATTTCTCATGGCTCTAGGCCTGTCACCGTTGCGTTGTCACAGGAGTTCACCTCCATGTTGGTCTGTTGTCTGAATCAAGACGTTTATTGTCCTGACTCTGCTTTGAATAGCATTTCTAAGTAACAGGGTCAGCTCTTTTTTATCTATTAAGTTTTCAAATATGTTCTCAAATGAAATTTAAATATCAGAATAATGCACTTAGAACAACAAGAGAAGTACTTTGTTTGCTGAGATGTTCTCTAGAGTCTAATGGATTGTTTGGCGACATGTTGTGGATAAAAAAAATAATTAAACAACAATAAGAGAGCACTTAAAAGGTCTGTATGGACTGGACTCACTGCCAAAGAAATCACATTAACACATTTGTAGAACATACTGCCTTAGGAACATTGCAATTTGTATTAGACATTGTATGCAAATTTTACTTTTAAGAGTTTTAATCATATTATAACAGTTTCCCATCATTAGCTCACGCACAAATGTATTTTTGCATTTTACAGAGAAGAAAATGTAAAATAATATTCAAAATGTGTTTAATAAATTTTAAAGATGCATTGCTCAACTTTTCTGGTGTTTGTCTCCATTGGGATGTTATTGCTTTGCCTGGAATGTTCCAAGGTATGACATTAAACGTATTCATCTAGCATTTATTCATTATGGGTTGCCTGGAAATCCAGAAGGATATCTCTCTGTATTTGTAATACAGCTCCATATCCGTCTGGTCCCCGTCTCCTCCGCCCTGCTTGAAATGCCCGGTTCGACACGGTCGTGCAATCTGATTCGTTCATTGAAGTGACGCATCCTTTGCCGGCAACGTCACTCTTAGGCGGCGGAAGTTCCCCTCAGTTTTGAATCAAGATGGCGCACTGGAGAGCTGAAAGTTTCTTCCGTTCAGCTTTCAAATCTTTAATGGTCTTAAATGACCAAAAACGCATAGAGTCATTAAAACCACAGCAGCTGACAGCTCTAGAGGCCTTTCTTTCTTTTTCTTTTTTTTTTTTTTTTTTTTTAAAGATGTTTTCGCATTGCTTCCTACCGGCTTTGGGAAAAGCTTAATCTATCAAACGGCTCCATTTGTTGGAACATCCCGTTGTAGTCGCCGTGTCTCCTCTGCACTCATGGAGCAGCAGGTAACAGAGTCCTCTAAGATCGGAGTTATCGCCACGCAGATTGGAGTCAGTAGCGATGTGGAGATTTTCAGCGGAAAAGCGGAGTTACTGTTGGGCTGTTAATGACAAATGGAGGCGCCTGCTGTGGAACATCAAGGAGCTTGTTGGAATTGTGGTGGATGAGGTTCATCTCACATACAAATGGTAAGGTATTACTTTGTTATACAGCGTAACTAACTGCGTTCATGTGGTGCTCGCGTTTCTGAGATGAGAAGTTTGGGTTAGCTTATGGCTCGTTTGCATTCGCGTGCTTTTATCTCAGAAAGTCGGGATTTAGACGTCACCGGGTGTCTTAATGTATTTGTGTAGCACATTTAAAAACACCCATAGTTGACCAAAGTGCTTAACATACAACAATAACCCCATATGTTTTGTTGTTAGCCTCAAAAGCTAAACCTTATTTGTTTACTTAAACATGAGCTACATATCGTTAACAGCTGCATACAGCATTGTTGTTAGCCTCTTCAAAAGCTAAACGTTATTTGTTTATTTTAACGTGAGCTACTTAACATAAAGAGCTATATCGGTAATTAGCTTCATTATGTTTATACAGTAGTGTTGGTCTTGCGCAGATCTGTTGCTCTTATGATATGGGCATTGGGTAACTGTCATTAAACCCCTAAATGTAGTAGCGTTTAGTCAAAGTGATTAAGATAAAAGACAAATGATTCTCCATATACTGTGTGACGTAAACACACTGCTGTCAACTCAGGAAAAAAACATTTTCCGTGGACCACATGAGCGCAGAAGCTACAAGTTGATGAGTTATGTAATGTAATAAAGTTATGTAGAGTGTATTGCTGCTTGGCTACAATTCATTTACTATGCAGATCTGTTGTACTCATGTTTTTTTCTTTTTCTTTTTTTTTTTTACTTTTTTCCTACCAGTGGACTGGCTGACAAAGGAAAAAGTGCCTTCAGGGAGTGCTTTGCGAGAGTAGGCAAATTCCAGGCAAAGCAGGTTGGTATTCAATTCATTTTTTACTCTTTCAGAACCTATAATGTTTTGTTTTGATGTTTTTGTTTGTGTTGTCTCACAGGTACCCCTATAATGGCCCTAACTGCCTCTGCTGATGTCCAGTCAAGAGACAGAGTGATGAGGCCGCTTCATCTGGAAAAGGCGGTCACTGTGACTGAAAGCCCAAACCGGAACAACATCAGACTTGGACAGATTCCTGTATCAGGACCTCAGCTGGACTGTATGGACTGGATAGTACAGGAAGTCAAAGACATATCTCCAAACATATTTCATGTTGTTATGTACGGTGTTCCAGAGGATGTGCAAGCCATTGTGCAGGAGATGGGTAGGGCAGGCAGAGATGGTAAACACATGCAGTTTTTTATCGCATCAAACAGCACACAAAGGCAGATCAGGTAGTCAAGGAGCTGCTAAATACAAAACGGCTTTGTACAGTCATTTTGACTTGAGTATACCACAGCAATTATACCAGGTCATCTGTGTTGCACCTACTGTCACACAGTATGCCAATGTCACCCAGAAGGTTGTCAGGAGACCACCCCAGTGTATGAACTGCCTCAAAGTGGTGTTTCTGCGCATCTTGTCAGAAGAGAGGTGACATATGAAAACAAGTTGCTCTTACAGAACCTCTTGGAGCAATTTCAGAACAGATTAGTTTTGGACACATAACAATTGTACACCAGCAAAACACCTTGTACTGGGATTGGCTTTGAACTAATTGTATTTGTTTGTATGACACTAAAAATAAACAGTGTTTTGAGAAATGCCTTTTACAGATTTTTATTAAATAGCACACCAAGGAGGTACTGTAATCAAAGTAAATAATTATTGTCACTGCAACACATTCAATGCATGAATTACATGTTGCTGCTGTAAAACAGTGTGGTAAATGTGTACATACGTCTGTGGAGCGTAGCAACATTTACTCAGAATACTCATGTGGAATGTAATATACCACAACCCTGGAAAGATGCTTGAAAACCTCAAGATCATATATACCACTGTCAACATGTGGCCTTACATTACTGAGGTGGTTTGTTTCGACATGATCTTCTACAGCAATATGATGAATTCAGTGAAGGGATTTATTGTTTATCAGTGAGGACTGCTGGTGTGCCTTCATGAAGAAGTCCATATTATCAAATATCATGGAGTATGTGGATGGCGCCTGAAGCTGTGTGGTAGCATGTGGAACATTCACATCTGCAGCTTCTGAGACAGCAAATGGGCTGAAGATGAAGGAGTCTCTGATTTCAGGATTGTCATCTGTAGAATAAAGTATGATCAAGCAAATTACAAATTCATTCACATACAAATAATAAAGCAGTATTTGTTTTAGTTTTTTGTCATATTTTAGTGAAATAGTATCTCACCTTCATTCACACTTGCCATGTCCTCAGAGAGCCCTCCTGCCCCAGAGGTCAGGTAAAGTTCAGTGGAGACTTAGAGCTCCTGTAGTCTCTCTCCACACATGGCTACTAACTCCTTTTGTTTGCCGATTGCATGCTGGTATGATGTTTTGATGGCCATTTTGCTTAACCTCTTAAAGGCAGCCTTTTTAGTGCCTCCATGCTGCAGTATACTATTTAGATAATAAGCAAAGGGTGACATCCGAGGCTCTCTCCCTCGTAGTGCTGTACAAAGTGCAGTGCAAGCAGCTGGTAGACTTTTGCTGTTGACTGATTGGAAAATGGACAGCAAAAAATGAGACGTTTTCAAGGTCCACAAGGAGATCCTCTGGTGTAGTTTTCCACAGCATAAATTTGTTGTTTGGGTTTGAGAGGCACTTACATTCTTCACTAATGATAAGGTGAATCTTTGATTTTAACTTTAAGTTCTTTATGAGCTGAAATCAAGTTGGCTGCAGTTTTCAACTTTTTATTAGTTATGTTCTGAATGATCCCAGCTTCAGACGGAGAGGAAACCTTGACAACAGTTTTGCTTGTGTTCTCAGTAATAACCTGTGAAATAGAAGACACAATGTTCATAAATGTTAAAGAATATAGGATGTGACTTACAATTAATAACCATTTGTTAAAAAGACCATTTACTGATCCATCAAGGCTGTGGATAGTGGGGGAGAAGATACATCTTTCAACTCAGTCAATACCCATATCATCCTAATTTTCTCTTTATTACTGTGCAAATAGATCGGGAATATGTTATAACACATCGATTAACAGCAATGTATGTGTCAACTTGTAAACGAACGGGCATTTAAAAAAGCACAACGTAGTTTTATAGGTTAATTATTTTAATTCTACAGAGTGACAAATGCCTTGATCCGTAAGAAGTAACACATTAGTGAATTGGGTTCTTCCATGTCTCTAATGTTTACTTAGATACAGCCTACAGACTTAGCACTCAGTAAAGCGTTTAGCAATAGCACGCTTACCTGTGTGATGCTTCGCCTTGTTGCGGACTGAGTGGGGGGAGGACTACGCCGGATCTTCTTCAGTGCTCTTAGAGTTTTAGAAGGAGTTGAGCGTTTTCGTTTGTCACCAGGTCCAGATGAATCCTCTGTTATTGTTTCAGTAGTGAGAGTTTCCACGTCTTGTTGCCATTTGCGAAAAATGGTTAGGTCCCATTCCAAGCGCCCGACAAGGCTTACACAAGGCTTGCACACTCTAATCGATCTATTTAACTGAAGTCTTAATGCAAGACCCAAGTTCACAAGTCGTTGCAACAACGGTGAGCTTCGTGACTTATAAAAGTTTCCAGTTACACCACGTCTCATGTTTTTACCGCAACAACGACACACGTCATTTACAACGATCTCTGTAGCGCTAGCCATGTTGAATTAGCTCTCCGTTCTTTGCTACTGTTTGTTTACTTTCCCACTGTAGATTTTCGTGTCGCGTTGCCGACGTCACGTCCGCCCTTTTCTGATTGGTTCACTTCTCTGCCCGTTAGTTCTTCTCTGATTGGTTTATTTTGCTGTCTGTTTGCTCATTGTTGCCCGCCAAGGAAAATTTGCTGGACCACCAGTGACCAGACTCAGCCGCTGGTACAGCGATGAGTCTGGATTTTTCCAGGCAACATTATGGGTGTTTCTATTGCTCAAAAATACAGTAATTCCTTCTGAAAATAGGGGCCACTCTTTACAGATCTGAATTGCAATGCACCATACTGGAAGGTACTGGAGAGGAGAAGCCGACCGATAGTCAAACCTCGGATTCAGGAGGAGCACTGTGGTTTTCGTCCCAGCCGCGCAAAACTGGACCAGCTTTATACTCTCCATTGGGTGCTCGAGGGTTCATGGGAGTTTGCCCAACCAGTCAACATGTATTTTGTGGATCTGGAGAAGGCATTCGACTTGTGGTGTTCTGTGGGAAGTGCTTTTGGAGTATGGGGTCCAGGGCTCTTTGTTAAGGGCTGTCCGGTCCCTATATGACCAGAGCAGGAGCTGTGTTCGCATTGCCAGTAGTAAGTCAGACCTGTTTCTGGTGGATGTTGGACTCCACCAGGGCTGCCCTTTGTCACTGGTTCTGTTCATTGTATTTATGGACAGAATTTCTAAGCGCAGTCAGGGGCTGAAGGGGGTCCAGTTTGGGGACCACAGGATCTCATCTCTGCTGTTTGCAAATGATTTTGTCCTGATGGCTTCATCGGACCGGGACCTCCAACGTGCATTGGGGCGGTTTGCAGCCGAGTGTGAAGCGGCTGGGATGAGGATCAGCTCCTCCAAATCCGAGGCCATGGTTCTTGACTGGAAAAAGGTGGCTTGCCCTCTCCGGGTGGGTGGAGAGTCCCTGCCTCAAGTGGAGGAGTTCAAGTATCTCTGGGTTTTGTTCACAAGTGAAGGGAGGATGGAGCGTGAGATTGACAGGTGGATCGGTGCATCATCAGCAGTGATGTGGTCGCTGTATCAGACCTTTGTGGTGAAGAGGGAGCTGAGCCGAAAGGCAAAGCTCTCGATTTACCTGTCAATCTACGTTCCTACCCTTACCTATGGTCATGAGCTCTGAGTAATGACCAAAAGGACAAGATCGCGGATAGTGGCTGAAATGAGTGGCTGGGCGCTCCCTTAGAGATAGAGTGAGGAGCTCGGTCACACGGGAGGAGCTCAGAGTAGAGCTGCTGCTCCTCCACATTAAGAGGAGCCAGCTGAGGTAACTTGCCTCCTGGACGCCTCCCTCGGCATGTCCCACCGGGAGGAGGCCCCGGGGAAGACCTAGCTGGCCTGGAGGAAGTGTCCGGGGTGAAGGAAGTCTGGGAGTCCCTGCTTAGACTGCTGCCTCCGCGACCCGGCCCCGGATAAGCGGAAGAAAATAGATGGATGGACGTAGTGCTGTAACCTGCTTGTTTCCCTTGTGATAGATAAAATGTATCTATACTGTGGAACATTCTAGACAAAGCAATATCATTTCCATGGAGACAATTACATGGTAGACCCGCCACTAAATACCACAAAAGCAAATATGTTTACATACAGAGAGCCTACAGGAAATAAAAAGTTCAACAAGTTCATTCATCACAAAAATTACCTCCATATGTAGACAGAGCCTTTGTGTGCATTGCGTTCTTCCCTCTGCACTTTGCCGTAGTTATAAATAGCTGGTGCATGTAAGAAGCAGGTTAACGCATGACCCCATGATAACACAGCAGAGGCATGATTTCAGAAGCTCTACTCAGATAACCTTTGTGACTCAGTCCTGCTGCCTTTCCTACATCTTTTTACTGACAGTCCTTTTGAACACTTCCCACTGTTTCACCACCAACAACAAAGGTGTATCTTTAGTTATAGTCAGATATAAACCTGGAGTGTTGAGTTTGATGGACTCATGACCTACTTTAACATTTCTTTACACAACATGAGGTAGCAGTAGCAGATCTTAGATGGGCAGAAAAACACTTTATCTACCACTTTATCTTGTGGCACTATAGTTAAACCTTTCACTGTGTATCTTTGAGATATTTTTACCACATGCCTTCCAGTTTTTTTTGTTTTTCCAGGTAATTAGTAAACAAGTGCTCCCATATTTTGGTTCA
This sequence comes from Taenioides sp. WSHXM2023, assembly GCA_029959045.1. Classification (NCBI taxonomy): domain Eukaryota; kingdom Metazoa; phylum Chordata; class Actinopteri; order Gobiiformes; family Gobiidae; genus Taenioides; species Taenioides sp. WSHXM2023. The sequence goes on from CM057090.1 coordinate 19,168,396, forward strand.
TACAGCACCCAAAGGAACCCTGAGTTCCCCAATAGACATATAAACAAGCCCACAGCAGTCTACTTCTACATTTGACTGTCAGCAATACTTTAAAGTGTGGCTCAGGAGTGGAGTTGGCACTAGAATATTACTTATTAGAATAACATAAATAGTACAGAAACCCAAAAGATGAGCCACACAGAACTGGGTATGAACCTGAAATGTCCTTACTGCAAATTCTAACAATGAAGTTAGAAACTAAGAAAAAAGTTATGGAACAACAACCACCTCCTCAAAACTTGACTAAGTATAATATAAATTACCCCCCTATATTGACTTTTTATTGAGTTTTGAGTATTGTGTTTTTATATTCCCAAGTTACAGTATAGCTAATAGGATTTACTAAGTTACATGAACTTAGACATGTTAAGATAATTTGAAGAAACACTTTATCATACAATATCATTGTATCTGCAACACCTATATTGCTCACAATTTCTAGTACTAAAATTACCTTTATTTTGTTTAAATGTCAGAGAATTCACACTGACCATTCATAATTAAAAAGACTATAGCAAAAATTTGGTGAAATTTAACTATTCTGTACGTTTTCTTTGTTGTCCTGTTTTCTTCAAAAGCCTTGCATGCTTGATAATTTTTGTCCTTGTCCTTTGGTATTGTTTCTTTTAAATATTGTTATAATTTATATATTGATAAAAAGGTTTTGAAATGTGTTGAATTCAGAAGCCCCTTATGATGAGTATTAGAACAAGACCAGCTACGTCGCCCGGATTGGCGTTACCGGGGCCCCACCCTGGAGCCAGGCCTGGGGTGGGAGCTCGACGGCGAGCGTCTGGTGGCCGGGCCTTCCCCCATGGGGCCCGGCCGGGCACAGCCCAAAGGAGCGACATGGGGTCGTCCTCCCGTGGACCCACCACCCGCGGGAGGATCCATAGGGGGCCGGTGCAGAGTGATCTGGGCGGCAGTCGAAGGCGGGGGCCTCGGCGACCAGATCTCCGGACATGGAGACTAGCTCTGGGGACGTGGAATGTCACCTCGCTGGGGGGGAAGGAGCCCGAGCTCGTTCGGGAGGTTGAGCGTTACCGACTAAATATAGTCGGCCTCGCCTCCACGCACAGCTTGGGCTCTGGAACCCAACTCCTTGAGGGGGGCTGGACTCTCTATTTCTCTGGCGTTGCACGCGGGGAGCGGCGGCGGGCTGGTGTGGGCCTGCTCATTGCCCCACAGCTCAGCCGCTGTGTGTTGGAGTTCACCCCGGTGAACGAGAGGGTCGCGTACCTGCGCCTTCGGGTCGGGTACAGGTCTCTCACTGTTGTGTCGGTCTACGGGCCGAACAGCAGTGCAGAGTACCTGGCCTTCTTGGAGTCTCTGGGAGGGGTACTGGACAGTGCACCGACCGGGGACTCCGTTGTTCTACTGGGGGACTTCAACGCCCACGTGGGCAACGACAGTGACACTTGGAGAGGGGTGATTGGGAGGAACGGCCTCCCTGATCTGAACCCGAGCGGTGTTCTGTTATTGGACTTCTGTGCTAGCCACAGTTTGTCCATAACGAACACCATGTTCGAGCACAAGGGTGTCCATCAGTGCACGTGGCACCAGGACACCCTAGGCCGGAGGTCGATGATCGACTTTGTTGTCGTGTCATCTGACCTCCGGCCGCGTGTCTTGGACACTCGGGTGAAGAGAGGGGCAGAGCTGTCAACTGATCACCACCTGGTTGTGAGTTGGGTCCGCTGGCGGGGGAGGAAGCCGGAAAGACCTGGCAGGCCCAAGCGTATTGTGAGGGTCTGTTGGGAACGTCTGGCAGAGCCTTCTGTCAGGGGGACCTTCAACTCGCACCTCCGGGAGAGCTTCTCCCAGATTCCGGGGGAGGCTGGGGACATGGAGTCCGAGTGGGCTTTGTTCTCGGCCTCTATTGTCGATGCGGCTGCTCGTAGCTGTGGTCGTAAGGTCTGTGGTGCCTGTCGCGGCGGCAATCCCCGAACCCGGTGGTGGACATCGGAAGTAAGGGATGCTGTCAGGCTGAAGAAGGAGTCTTATTGGGCCTTGTTGGCTCATGGGACTCCTGAGGCAGCTGACAGGTACCGGCAGGCCAAGCGTGTTGCAGCCCGGGCGGTCGCGGAGGCAAAAACTCGGGGTTGGGAGGAGTTCGGAGAGGCCATGGAGGAGGACTATCGGACGGCCTCAAGGAAATTCTGGCAAACTGTCCGGCGCCTCAGGAGGGGGAAGCAGTGCTTCACCAACACTGTTTACAGTGCGGGTGGGGAGCTGTTGACCTCGACTGGGGATGTTGTCGGACGGTGGAAGGAATACTTTGAGGATCTCCTCAACCCCACGGTCACGCCTTCTGAGGAAGAAGCAGGGGCTGGGGACTCGGAGGCGGATTCGTCCATCACCCTGGCTGAAGTCACTGAGGTGGTTGGCAAGCTCCTTGGTGGCAAGGCTCCGGGGGTGGATGAGATCCGTCCTGAGTATCTTAAGTCTCTGGATGTTGTGGGGCTGTCTTGGTTGACACGTCTCTGCAATATCGCGTGGCGGTCGGGGACAGTGCCTCTGGACTGGCAGACCGGGGTGGTGGTCCCTCTGTTTAAGAAGGGGGACCGGAGGGTGTGTTCCAACTACAGGGGAATCACACTCCTCAGCCTCCCCGGTAAGGTCTATTCCAGGGTACTGGAGAGGAGAATCCGGCCGATGGTCGAACCTCGGATCCAGGAGGAGCAGTGTGGTTTTCGTCCCGGTCGCGGAACACTGGACCAGCTCTATACTCTCCATCGGGTGCTCGAGGGTTCATGGGAGTTTGCCCAACCAGTCCACATGTGTTTTGTGGATCTGGAGAAGGCATTTGACCGTGTCCCTCGTGGGGTCCTGTGGGGAGTGCTCTGGGAGTATGGGGTCCGGGGCTCTTTGTTAAGGGCTGTTCGGTCCCTGTATGATCGGAGCAGGAGCTGTGTTCGCATTGCCGGTAGTAAGTCGGACATGTTCCCGGTGCATGTTGGACTCCGCCAGGGCTGCCCTTTGTCACCGGTTCTGTTCATTGTATTCATGGACAGAATTTCTAGGCGCAGTCAGGGGCCGGAGGGGATCCGGTTTGGGAACCACAGGATCTCATCTCTGCTGTTTGCAGATGATGTTGTCCTGATGGCTTCATCGAACCAGGACCTCCAGTGTGCACTGGGGCGGTTCGCGGCCGAGTGTGAAGCGGCTGGGATGAAGATCAGCTCCTCCAAGTCCGAGGCCATGGTTCTCGACCGGAAAAAGGTGGCTTGCCCTCTCCGGGTGGGTGGGGAGTCTTTGCCTCAAGTGGAGGAGTTCAAGTATCTCGGGGTCTTGTTCACGAGTGAGGGGAGGATGGAGCGTGAGATTGACAGGCGGATTGGTGCAGCGTCGGCAGTGATGCGGTCGCTGTACCGGACCGTTGTGGTGAAGAGGGAGCTGAGCCAAAAAGCAAAGCTCTCAATTTACCGGTCAATCTACGTTCCTACCCTCACCTATGGTCATGAGCTTTGGGTAATGACCGAAAGGACAAGATCGCGGATACAAGCGGCCGAAATGAGTTTCCTCCGTAGAGTGGCTGGGCGCACCCTTAGAGATAGGGTGAGGAGCTCAGTCACTCGGGAGGGGCTCGGAGTAGAGCCGCTGCTCCTCCACGTCGAGAGGAGCCAGCTGAGGTGGCTCGGGCATCTGTTCCGGATGCCTCCTGGACGCCTCCCTCGGGAGGTGTTTCAGGCATGTCCCACCGGGAGGAGGCCCCGGGGAAGACCCAGGACACGCTGGAGGGACTATGTCTCCCGGCTGGCCTGGGAACGCCTTGGGGTCCCCCCGGAGGAGTTGGAGGAAGTGTCCGGGGTGAAGGAAGTCTGGGAGTCCCTGCTTAGACTGTTGCCCCCGCGACCCGGCCCCGGATAAGCGGAAGAAAATGGATGGATGGATGGATGGTTTTGAAATGTAATCTTGTGGCTCTCTGGTACTGCTGACTTGTGTGAAGCATAAAGGAGTATTTGGGGATTTTACAATGACACTGACAAAATTAATGAGCTATAGAAATAATGAATGCCAAATGACAGGCTGGAAATGTGCTCTGCAGTTGAGTTTACTGTATGGTAAAATCCGAGAAGTCAAGTGTGAAAGTGGAGTTGGGGAGAGACAGGCTTTATCCACCTTCAAATGCTGCTTTCAAATGCATTCATGTCAAGTGCCAAGGTCAGTGAGCCACTAAAAGTGATGAGTCCTTCAATAAATTATACAATTTTCTTATAGTTAACGCTGGCAAGGGATGCTGGCTAACCAAAGATGTGCTTGAATTTCAGGTTTGTCATTTAGTCACAAAATGGTCACAAGCTTGTCACCTGCCTGGACAAATGAAAATGATTGAATAATTAAAGGTATTTGATTTACTGTGATTGGAAAAGTCAAACTCTTTCCGTCTCAGTAAAGTAAAGCAACATTTCAGTTTGTAACTTGTCAACTGAAACTGGGGTAGAATTATTGATCATAGTCAATGGTTTTGAATACCATTAATATGCTACTAAAAAGATTTGTGATGCATACAGTTGACTGAAAGTTGTGGCGCTCTCTTCACCTCTTTTTTTCCCAATTATTCAATGAATCCCCCCTCTCTCTTTCTTTCTTTCCCTCTCTCTATATCTCTTTCTCTGCATCTGTTGCCTTCTCAGTGTGCTTCTCCTCCAAAGCAGAGGACCGCTTGTTCAGGAAGCTCTTCAGAAGATATAACCAGTTCATCAGGCCAGTGGAGAATGTGTCTGACCCGGTCACTGTGGAGTTTGAGGTGTCCATATCACAACTGGTCAAAGTGGTAAGTCATACACACAGTCAGTAATAACACAATAACGCTCCAGTCAGTAATAACACAGTTACTTTATGCTACTTTAATGCCAAAGTGTATGACATTAAACAACAAAAGCATGAACATCTCCATGGAGATAAAGTGGCAGACCCCCACCAGAAAAGTGACACAATGCACTTCAAAATCATTATGTAAATTTAAGGTAAACAAAATTGACAAAAAAAACCAAAAAACAATAGGGATCTGTAGAGGTGGTCAAATTAAGCATATCTAACGCCAGATTGTGACAAAATGGTTTATTTCACCATTTATATTGGCCATGAATCAAAATCGAATCAGAATAATCAGTATCCAAAATAGGAACAACTACACATTTGTTACTGGTGCAATAAATTATGAAATAAACTGTTGTCATCAGCTGAAGCTTCAAGTTTGATAAGAAATCCAAGAGACAGAAGCCTTTAGGCAATTACTATGGTGGAACAGACTGAAAAACACAATCTTTATTTAGACCTCTCCTCTCCCTAAAATGTCAGTAGGTGCTCTTGTCTGCGGCTGTGCTAATGTTAACATATATACGGTGATGGTGGTGGTGGCGGTGGGACCAAGGGGGGCACACACATACCCTCCTGTGAAAAGAGGGTTTTCAGCTCCGAATGGAAATCCTCAGATTAAGAGGAAATTGCCTGCAGGAGACTAGACTGATATGTGCGCTCACCAAGGTGAGATGAATCTAAAGGTGAAAGTGTGTGTGCTGTGTTTATGTTCGGTTTACACATATGTTTGGTTTGGGAATGGGAACTGTTTTTGTGAATTGAAATTGCAACTCTTGTGACTCCATCTTTTATTAAAACATTCCTGTGTGTGACCTTTTAAGACATATACAAGTGCATGTATATATATAGTTTATATATATAGTTTATGTTTGGTAACTTAATTTCATTTTTCTCTGTCTATAGGACGAGGTAAACCAGATCATGGAGACAAATCTGTGGCTCAGGCATGTAAGTATTTACTCAAATACCACATATAAATTATGCACCGCTGAAACATGTGGGAAATGTTAGGTTATATCACATCACAAGAATCTAACCACCACCATTGTTTTACTATTTAAAGGCCCTATATTAGCAAAAAGACCCTTGTTTAAGTCATATTGTGATTATAAACATACCTGGACTTGTATCATGAAGCGATTGTTTTCAGGTTAACAGCTACCTTTTAACTTTTGAGACTGGCAAAATGAGATTAGCAAATGATTCTGGCGAAGGTGTATGGAGTTTAAAAACACAGTGGGGCACACTGGATTACCACATGACATTACAAGGTGGAACAGAGTGTTTTCAGTTTGAGAGAAGAACTCAGCCTAAATTTGCAGGGTTTGTGTGTTCAACATGTGTGAATGAAACAAAACACAACTCCAGGTGTGTTTGTGATGAGGAAACAACATTATAACAGATCAGAATATAGCATAATATGGGCCCTTTAATGAGTGTCTTTGTGACTGGTAGAGCATATATACCATATAGTGAATATAGCGAATATAGATCTATGTTTGATTGATGAATTAACTTTATTCATCCAAACATTCTCCGAAAATTCTCCTTAATAATATACATTTTGTGTTGTCTTGTTTATACCCATGGATTCATGAATCTCAACTTATTGCACTCCAGCCCCTAAACAGTAATATCGTGATGTTTTTACTGATAGCTGGGCTCTCCAATTAAACCATATTGAAATGCCTGAGACAGCTGATATGGTAATGGTTGTTTGTAGTGGTTCTGCTGTTGAATGTAACAAGACATCCATAATGAAAGACTGTGTCAACAGCACACTCAATGATAAAGGCTTTGGATTGTCTCCAGAGGGTTTACAGTGGCGCACCCATGTGCACTGATCATATTTGTGTTCATCTCTGCCAAATGCTCTGTGGGAGATCCCTGTTGTGAATATGTTGTTTAGTCATTGTACATTTGAAATCAAAAGAGATTATTTTTCATGCAGCTTTCATAGCTTTATGGGCTTGCTTTTCTCTGTTTTGCCTTTGTGTATTTCTACATATAGTTGGCAGCTCTGGAGAATGCAAAATGAACTGACCATTTGCTGTTGTCTGATAATTGTTGTATTTTTAGCCATTGTAAAATAGACACTGAATATAAGGGACATAATAGCATGATTACCATATAGTAATTGTGCAAGGAGACCACAGTAGTGCTTTGTGCGTATTTATACTGCTTAAATGCCGCTGCATATTTCTCTGTCAGTTTTGCCATTTGTTTTCCATATGACAAAGAGAAACCATAATGATGCTATATTGTCAGTGGGTCTTCTCTTGCATAGGTTAATTGCATCACTGGATAATTAGCTCCTAATATGGAGCATGTTGCTTTTTTAATAAGCATGTATTGACATTCAAACAGGAAGAGTAAAATGGCCTGCCAGATGCTGCTATAGTGGGGCCTTTGTAGGTTTCTCAACAAATTCATTTAGATAATTTTAAATGTAAATACAATCTCATTAGATAACTTGCTGTGGAGACCTTTGAAACCATAAAGCACTAAATTATCATATAAATTTACAAGGTTATTAAACTGACTATATGTAATCTGAGATTTCTCTTTTGTTTTAACTATCTCAATATTTTATAAATAATAATTCATTCTGCAGCTGCTATCACAAATAATTGCCTTGCACAACAATCAGCAGGTCAGCTCTGTGGAAAGATAAATAGAAAAGCCAGTGTAGCATGAAGTGGTTAATTAAACAGCTCCCGGGTCGTGACAGGGCATTAATCCTCTTTCCTAATGAATGAATTCATCTTGAATGACATGCAAATAACCGGGACTAATGGCAGTATGGCTCGTGAGCATTACCTGTCGGTATAACGTCAACATGCCAATCCCAAACACTCTTTTACTGAAATAATCTATTGCTCTTTCATTTGACTAATACTATAATATATCTCTATCTCTAATCAAATCAAATCAAATCAAATCAAATCAAACAATCTCTAGTTGTTGAATCTTTTTGAGAGCACAGAACCCTTGAAAATCAGAGATGTTTTGGTGATATCCATATTTGTACTACATCAAAGGACGGGTTGCCTGCAGTATAAATATCTCGCTCTTCAGTGTTCGTCTCTTGTGGCTCATACTCTGTGTCTGCTGTGACAAAACTGTGGAAAAGTCAAATTCAGTGTAAACAGAAAAGCCCTATTTTTCAGATCTGGAACGACTATAAACTAAGATGGACGCCGGCTGAGTTTGATGGGATTGAGTACATTCGAGTACCATCAAACAAGATCTGGAGACCTGATATTGTGCTGTACAACAAGTGAGCCAATTCATTATCATCATTACAAATATAATGTTTTTATTCAGCTTATTAATTCATAATGGGAGTCAGTCATTGTTTTAATGAATAGTTCTACCAAGCCTTTGCATCAGTCATGATTGGGTAATTTCCCAGTTAAGGTGGACCACACAAGCCACTGTGCTTGCTACATGCATCATTCTGTAGTTTATAAATCATTTCATAGAATGAAAACCAATGGGACAAAGCCCATTTAGACTGGTCTGTAATTATGACCACCATTATGCGTAGCCTACCCATTATAGGTGCAGTATGGAACTTTTCTGATGGGAGATGTCATTGCTTTGCCTTGAATGTTCCACAGTATGGAATTAAAAATATATAGATTTATAGGTATTTTTATTGCTCAAAAATACTTGCATTCTTACTGTGAGCAGGGTCACTTCTCCACAAATCTGGGGTCAAACTTAGCCTGATAGTGTCTCCAGGAAGCTCGATACTGTGGTGCATTCCTGGCAAAGCAACAGCATCTCCTTGGAGACAGGCAGATGGTGGACCCACCTCCTAAAATGTTCAATAGTGCACCTTTAAAATACTTCTTAAAACTTGTATTACAATATTTGTAGCAGGCGGGCTGAAATAAAAACCCATTTGAGATCCATATATGAAACCATAACTCATATGTTTTTCTCTGTGATAGACTTTTATTTCCAACATTTTTTAATAAATGAACCCTCAGCATACAGATATTAATATTGTTTCACATTTGATATCTCTTTGTGCTTAGAGTAGTTCATCCTTCCTTATCATATAGCTCTTATTATATCGACTAATAATGTGAAAATGAAATTCATCAAAGACAATTTTAAGCAGCACTAGCCAACTTCCAACCTCCATTGTCATTTGTATTTAAATCCCTATAAGCTCACCTTTTATCTTGTCTTCTTTTCCTTTCCGTGCTTCCATTTTCTCCTTGCCTTTTCCTTAATCGTTTGACATTTCTTTAACATTTTCCTCTGATTCAAATCCGCCATTCCTCATATTTTTTCCTCTGCTCTCGCTATGGCTCATGTCTACACTAACACACGTATACACGTCACACACAGCGCTGTAGGTGACTTCCTAGTTGAAGATAAGACCAAAGCGCTGCTGAAGTTTGATGGCACCATCACATGGGTCCCTCCGGCCATTTTCAAGTCCTCCTGCCCCATGGACATCACGTACTTCCCCTTCGACTATCAGAACTGCTCCATGAAGTTCGGCTCTTGGACCTACGACAAAGCCAAGATCGACTTGGTGCTCATCGGTTCTAAGGTCAGTCCAAACAAGTCCTACGGAGCTACAGACTCATTTATGAATCTCCATAACCTTTAAGAGCAACATGGCTTCATTGTTCTGCATGGCTTTCAGAAACAGTAATTTAAGCTCATTGTTTTGGTTTTACTATTTACGACTGAACATAATTTCTTACATATTCAACAGTATTACTTTGAATTTTGTATTCATTTCCCTAAATATACATCTGTTCAAATGTCTACCATACACAAAAGTTGTTTCTGAATATTCAAAGTAATTCTCTCTATTGTTTTTTTTTTTTTTTTTTTTTTTGGCAATGAAAGTTCATTAGTGCATAATTCCATTCACAGCAATTTACAAGTAGGAAAAGATTTAGAATTGCTTTACATTATATCACGAACACTGATAGCATTTCTGTAAACTTCTCACAGCTTACAATGCTATTTAATTTGCACCATAGAGGTTATACAATGTGTAGTAATTATTTTTATAATAACACACTCTGATAAACAACCAATAAACAACTCTGGCTACATAAGTAAAGTCCAGTTCACAGTTGAAATCCGTGTGTGTGCTCGATGTGTATTGATGCTGTGTGACAATAGTTTGGTGCTGTGATCTAAACTTTGCATGTTTAACCTTTTCTTGTTCTTTGCTTGCTTAGAGAGAAGCTCCTGCTTGCTTTCTTTGTTTCTCTGCTCGTCGTAAGAGGACATTTACTGTTAAAATGATCTCTGCAGGTGTAATATCTTGTATGGGTCAGTTTAAAGGTTCACTATGTAACTTCTAAGGTGGAGGGTTTGCTATTTGCTTGTCTCCATGGAGATGTTATTTCTTTGTCTGGATGTTCCACAGTATACACACTATCTCCCTTGCATTTGTTCAATTACAGGTGTTTTATAGCTCAAAAATACCTTAAAAATACATGATTTCTTACTATGTGCAGGCTTGCTTATCCATAGATCTGGCCATTAACCTGTCTCGACCGTGAGTATCATGTTTATTTTCATATTGTGGAATAATCAATAATCAAGGCGAAACAGTAACATCTCCACAGAGACAAGCAAGTAGCAGACCCTCCATCAGAAAAGTTACACAGTGCAACTTTAACTCTTTCCAAGTTTTCAAACCAATTTAAAACCAAAAACAATGAGCCCTTATACTGTGCATACTGTAGCCCCTCATTTACAGTAGTAAGTTGGTAAGTTGACCTTTCATACCAGTTTGAACTAAAATTACCCCGGCTAAAGTTGTACATCTGTTGCCTAGGTGAACCTCAAAGACTTCTGGGAAAGCGGGGAGTGGGAGATTATTGACGCTCCCGGCTACAAACATGACATCAAGTACAACTGCTGCGAGGAGATCTACCCCGATATCACATACTCCTTCTACATCCGCCGCCTGCCGCTCTTCTACACCATAAACTTGATCATCCCCTGCCTCCTCATCTCCTTCCTCACGGTGCTGGTTTTCTATCTCCCGTCCGACTGCGGAGAGAAGGTCACGCTCTGTATCTCCGTCCTGCTCTCCCTCACTGTCTTCCTCCTTGTTATCACGGAAACCATCCCCTCCACATCGCTGGTCATTCCGCTCATCGGCGAGTACCTGCTCTTCACCATGATCTTCGTCACCCTCAGCATCGTCATCACCGTGTTTGTGCTGAACGTTCATTACCGCACGCCCATGACCCATACCATGCCGGCCTGGGTGCGCTCCGTCTTTCTGACCATGCTGCCCAGGATCATGCTGATGCGCAGGCCCACGGACGCGGCCGCCGATGACTGCGCCAAGGTGGGGGGGTTGGACTGCAGTGGGGAGGCAGGAGGAGCCGGAGGGGGAGGGGGAGGCGGAGGAGGTGCCGGAGGAGCGCATAAGAGGAAGAACAGTCTAATACAGGTGAGTGGGGAGTGAAGCAGAGGGGACTGGGTGTTCTGGCTATTGATACTTTGCAGTGACGTCACGCTGGGGGTGTTCTACATGTCTCTATGATGGAATGTTACAATGGTGACACAATGCACACGTTACCAAATACTGTCAAGATGTTTTAAGATTGTCTGATAACTCAAGAAAAAAAAAACTAATTTAAACAACACATTTTCAGGAGCCTGTGATCAATATGAGGGTTCTTGGTCCTGTTTAGGTGTTTGATTCTCACCAAAAAAAGTGACTAATGAAAAACTGTTGGCTAATGCTACCTAGCTTGCGACTGTAATGATATTTGAGAGAGACTTAACAGCACAACAACAGCACCTATTGTAGTTCCAGCTAAGTCAGTTCTTTGTGGTCAAATTGTGTTAAAACATAACACAGATTAGCAAAAGGAGAAATTTAATTTGTCAACTGGACAGAGTTTATTTGGTTGAATAACACAGATTAACGTCTAACTTGAGGGGGCTTCAGATAGAGCAGTGCCTACAGTTAGCATCACACCCCATGGAACGTTGATGACACCAGCTGCAAAGCATCAACAGGGACAGGAATCATCAGAGAAATAATAGAGAATAGGACCAGTTTAAACAGTGCCACCTCCTCCACCACAAAGAGAGAGGGTCATAACAAATGAGCACCTAGAGCAGCCACGCAGATGTTCCTTTGGTAAAAAGGCTTTCTGCTGTGTTTGGCAGACCACACACTGACCATTGTTCTGGACACTTAATAAACCAGGTCTTGCCAATACTTAGGGGTGTTAAGATTGATTAATTATACAGGTCACAGTATAAGAACTACATAATAATAATGATGAGAATTTAAAAGGCACTTAAAGGACCCATATTATTATGTTTTGTTTTATTCATACGTTTAACACACAAATCCTGCATATTTATGCTGAGTTCTTCTCTCAAACACATGACATCACCACCTTGTGATGTCATGTGGTAATACAAGTCCTCCATCGTGTCCAGGCTGGATAATTTCAGCCCTAGAATTGACAATCTCTACTAAACAAAAGGTGAAAGGTAGCTGTTAACTTGATAACTACTGCTTCATGACATCACAAGGTGGAACAAAGTATTTTGAACTTTAGAGATGTAGACAATATTTTTTCTCCTCACTGTATTCATAACTCTAAAATTGTATATTGTGACATCCCCAATATTGCCTGAAACTTAGTAAAGACATGTTACAAGCCAATTCCTCCAGTCTAATGTACTGTAAATATGGTGACCCAACTTATTTAACAGACTCTACACAGACCAGTGTATGGCCTTAACTTACACTTGCATCTCATATAATTAGTCAAATTAAAGCATTATCTGGTTGAACTAAAATGGGAACCATCTTTTAATCCAGACTTTGATAACTGAGCTTCCTTCCCCATACAGGCCTATCAATGTCAAATAATAAATGCATAACATAATATAAAATATAATGGCACAATTAGATGAGCACTTGGCTGTCCTGCTCTTACCAAACTACTCATAAATCAAGAAAGTACTCAGTCAGTATTCTCCTGGCAGCAAAAGCCCTTTCTTCTCTCCTAGTTGCTCACATTATAGAGACTTAAAGACAAGCTCAACACTGCCTAAATCTAATCAGAGCAGAGAGTTTGGGCTGCGGGGAAAGAGCTAGCAACAGCAGCAGTTCCAGTAAAAATATGAGGAGCAGCTAAAGGGAAGAGAATCAAGTGTTACTGTAACTCTGTGTGAAGTGTGATCCCCAAACCACGAGTGGGAGGAATCCTTACACAACCCCACATAAAATAAACTCTTACTGCATCATAACTCATCTGCAGGGCTGACATCCATCTTAATCTAAGGCCCTGTATAGTGCACATGCATTGTAAGAACTAGAATATAAATTATCCCATCACCAGACTGAATATTGTATAGTATTGTATTACTAGTATACTAGCAGTAAAAGTCATAATAATAACAGTTGCTATAGTAGAAATAGTAGTTTAAGTAAAAAGTAGTGATAATGGTAATAAAAAAAAGTTATTGTGTTAGCACTATAGAAATAATTATAAGAAATAGAAATAAAAACTCTAGACTCACACAAATCAATACAATCAAGTAATATCTAAAATGAGAGAATTGTTTCTACCTTCATTTCCTTAATTCTGCTAATACTTTCCGAATGGCCAGCCTAGAAACATGTATTCTGTTTTGCTTGTGTCTTGCAGCAAGTAGGAGTCGGTTCTCTCAACTCTCTGGACTTCAGCGACAAATTCTGCCCCAGCGAGGCCTGCACTGGTAAGAAGAGCACTTGCCCCTGCCCTCACGGGAAGGAGACCCCGGAGCACGTGGATGGGGGCAAGATGAGCCGCCAGCTGAGCATGCAGAGTATCAACACGGTGGTGGCCTTCTCTGTGGTGTCGCCTGAAGTCAAGCAGGCCATCGAGAGCGTCAAGTACATTGCAGAAAACATGAGGAGTCGCAACAAGGCCAAAGAGGTCAGCCGTACAAGCTCCGCCATATTCCACTTACATCAGTGTCAAGTACTATGTTTTTCCACAACATGCAACCAAGCAACAGATAGGTCATTCTGAGTGGTTTGTTTGTGAATGTTTGGTTGGAATTGATCTAGAAAACTGTGTACTACAACAAAATAATGTGAACTGCATTAGAATAATAATAATAATAATAATTAGATAATAATAATAATTAGAATAATGATCTTATATTATTGTCACCTGCCTTTAATTGATGGTCAAAATATCAAAATATGGCTGTAGTAGCTGTTGAATCTCCTTTGTGCACAAATAATGCAATTTTGTTACCTGGGATCCAGAATACAGACTTCAAAACCTAATGAAGATGTGAGTCTGATCACTGGTGAATCTCCCCTTTTTCAAATGGGCATGAGATGGATTAGCCAATCAGGGACATGCTACACAGATATCAGTCTGTATAAAAAAACAAACAAACAAACAAACAAACAAACAAAAAAAACAGAGAGATATTCTGGATTTGCCAGGCAACCAATTTGGAAGAGACTCTGGTGTAAAATGTTGGTTAAAATATATTTATATATTTCCTTCATCTAACTCATCAGCTCATTGAAAGTCTTTCTGTTTGTTTGTTTTAATTAAAGGTGCACTATGTAATAGTGGAGACTCCGCAACTGGCTTGTCTCCAAGTATTGATTTGCCTTGAATGTTCCACAGTATGGCATTAAATGTATATGTCCATGGACACAAGCTAGTGACATTTTTGAGCAATGATGCCTGTGATTGAATCAATGCAAGATAGACAAGTTTAATGCCATGCTGTGGAACATTCTAAGCAAAGCTGTTTTATCAAAGCCTATTGAAATGATCTTGAAAGTCTTCCTAAAAGGTTAAGCCTGATATTCATAGGACACAAAGTCAAAGTTGTATTTGTACAGTGTCATTTTGCTAAACCTCTTCCCTCAATATGAACAAATTAACCTGTATGTCACATGTACTCCATTCAAGCATAAACAAACAGAACTGACTCTTTTGAGAGAGAGTGTTGTGGACGCTACTAACCTGCTCCAGATGTCAACAATGGGGCAGAGTTGAAGTGAATTATTCCTGATTTGAGCCGCGACCTCTCTCTCAATGTCAGTCCCAAAGTTGCACAATCTTCCATAGGTTTTCAGCAGCTTTGATACGTAAAACACACTTCAACATCAGTGTCAGAAACGCCTGATGCTCCTTTGAATGCCATTACCGTAATAATTTACCTTATCAATAAATTATAGATTAGGTTCCCATTGGTATACAAGAAATCTCCAAGTTTTCAAGTACTTTTATTTTTCACAAACCTTAACTTCACCCTATCAGCTCACCGTCTTTTGAGAATGAATTTTACCAATTGATAAACATCTTAGACTTGTTACTGCTGCAACTTTTTGAACTTTTCTTTTTTGTCCTCCCTTTGCTCATAGGTTGAAGATGACTGGAAGTACGTTGCCATGGTGATTGATCGGATCTTCTTGTGGGTCTTTGTAACCGTGTGCGTTCTCGGGACTATGGGTCTCTTCATGCAGCCCCTCTTTGGATTTGTCTCCTAACTTTTGACCAATCAGAAAAGGCAACAAACTTTTAAAACCTATAAGCACAATTGGACGTGCCGGCATTTCATCTGTACTTGTACTTTTATTACATTTCAAGTGTCAGTGGAAAAGGGGTGTGATATTAAAGATTTTGGTAACATTTTAGAGGAACTCACACTGTAAAACAATGGTAAGGTTTTCAATTTGCAACCAGTACAAAGAATTATGTCGATCCATTGTCTTATCACAAATATCGTATTTATGTTGAACTCTTGGCAACAAGTATAATGCAGAATAAAAAAAACACACATTTTATTCCATGGATGTGTACCATAAAGAATCAGGTGCCAGGAACAGGCATCTACATCCAAACAGACACTGCTGCATGAGAACCATTTGTGACTATCCAAGACGGTTGTTTCCCGGTCATGGTTCAACATCAGAGTGAGAGAAGGGAGAAGTGGGGCTAACAGTTGATTTTGAAGTTGATTTTCTTTACTCATGGTTCAAACTTGGATACTGGCCTTTTCATTTAGACTATAACTTGAATAATCCCCATTAGTTCTCACAGTTTGTTGTTTTATTACTGTTTAGTGGTGGGAGCAGTTCTTCTATCAGTGAACGGTAGCTTTACAGTATGTCCATACTATTGGTCACAGCAACTTACACAAATAAAATTTGCATACTTCATCTAAGGCTTATACATCTAACCTGGCTCTTGCCAGATTGATATGTGTGTCCTCTGATCTGAGTTCTACACATTAATCTGGGGTCTTGCTGAAAGTGATCGGACCCAATGATCAGAACATTCAAACAAATATTTGAGAAAAGCACAGGCTTCTTACCTGTCCGGCTGCACAAAGAGATTCCCTCTGCATGTTTTTCAAAAACAAAATAGTCTGAATTTCCGCTAAAATTGGTTGAATAATATCTATTGGCGTTGCCATGTCTGCTTTGGTTTGTTCAGCACTGACTTCCGCCCAAACCACAGTGCTGCCCTGTCATTGGTCAGTTGGTGTAGAACCGCAATCACATGCAAATGCCTCAGCTAGAGCCAAACAAGACAGATTCTCAAGAGTTTGTGAATTCACAAAAATTGTGAAACTTCATGTTGCTTATAAGGCTATTAGACATCAAGTTCTGGGATAAATGCTTTTCTATGGACCCACAGAATTATGATTTTTCCAATAAATCTTATTTTTTCTTGGTCGGTAACATTAGCATCTTTTTAGGGTATTACATAATGCCAAAAATAAAGACCCCACAATTAGATTTTAAAAAGTATGATAGAATGGAGATCATTTTAATCCTATTCTGAGTGGTGCCAGTATCCCAGGGCCCTTTTTGGTCTCACACATAAGGAGACTGAAGACTGTCATGTTTTTTTTTTTTTGGTGCACTGTCACAGCCAATCACACTCAGCGCTTTTCATGTCACCCCCAATTAGACATTCTGGGCAGGGCTTTATAATAAAAAATATATATTTAAAAAAAAAGGCAGGCTGATGATCTTTTTGTAATTAGAAACCACATGTTTATAAATGTTTAATTTTCACACTCTAATGGGTTTGGACCCGTCAAATATTGGATTAAAATCTCTCTTGATTGGATGTTCCTAAAATAACACCACATGAATGAAAGGATTCCAACGTGGATTTTTTTCAATTATTAATTTACTTTTTATTTGTAGCGAAAAGAATGCATGAGAACATTTGGATTGCTTTAAGCACATTATATAGTTCCTGTCTCAGTTCTGCATATGTTTGTAAAAATGATCTTTGACTTTTCTTGTCTGACAGGCTTTGAGCTCAAAATAAATCCAATATTTCTTCAAACTTGTGTTGTTTACAAGTTCACTGCTTATGAAGGACAAGAAACAAGCTGTGTACCTTGTCAGTCCTGGGGGATTACAGTGGTATTTTGGGTTACTGCTGTTCCACAAATATAAACGTGGAGCAGATGTGTAATTAAAGCTAAATGGAAATGGGTATTTAAAATGTAAATGTGTTTGTTTTAATTTGTTTTAACTGCACTTTACGGTTCAAAACAATACGAGACAATCACAATTACTGTAGCAGCCTATAAGACATGAGCAAGGAAAGAAATTGCCCTTCTAAAATAAGATTCAGTATCATTTCCGTTTTTAACTTTCTCAGATGTTTAAATACAGGTATCCTGATCAGTTTAGCATTAGTCTTTTTGGATGGGAAGCAGAATGTCTTTTTGACAAACCTTGGGACTCTTATTGATAGAGTCAATATCTGAAGTTGCAGAAATGTGATTACATGTTTTGGGATGGCACAATCTGGACCAGGGAAAGTTCACAACACACCACTCATATACTTACGTACCTCATGAGACTGACTTCTGTTGAATAGAATCAGAATCAGAAAAGATTTATTGTTATTAGTGAGCATGGAATAACAATAGTCAAAAAATATAAGAAAATAAGATAAAATTAATTAAATCTCTAAAATAGGCAATATGGACAAATAAATCGTATAAAACTAGCAATGCAAAAAAATCAATGTATTGTTCAATTGAGTTAGCAGGAAGGGCATCTGCAGTAATATTATCTGACAAATAACTATGTGACAATAATTTGATTTCTGGCCATGTCCCCTTGTGTGACCCATGCACACAGAACACACTGCTGATTTGGAGAGGCATATTAACTCTGCGCTATGCATGATTCAGACTGCAGTGTTGAGCGATCAGAGAGCATTGACTCACTGCATAATCTCTCATATGTTAGTGACAGTCGACCATGAAGCTCCCGACTGCAGCCCAGAGAAGCACTCAGCACTACAAACCAAACAAATTCAACAGACAACAATATCTGTAAAGACAGGTGTTTTTAAACTCAGACTGAGGCAATAAGTTATGTCTGTTTCAAAAATGAGGATATTACAGAAGTTTATATTTTCTTATGAGACAACTACTACGTGGGATGTTAACTTGTTTGATACAATACATTTCAAGAATACCTATCAGTTTGTACAAAGGAGTCAATATACAACATCTTGCAAAATACATGGATCATAGAAATTGAAATCATACGGACCAGACTGAGGTAAATATTTGGACAAACACGGTGCAGAGTTAGTGAAAAAATAAAAAATAGAATCATGCTAAAAATCTAAATATAAGCGGCTGGGACAAAATGAATTAAAAGCAATAATAAGAAAGCAGGAAAGGTTTGAGTTACTTAATAAAATTGGGTTCCTTATACATTATATTGTTATAATGCTTGTATACCAATGGTGAGAGATTTATGGCTTCATTTGAGATAACAAAGGCAAAGTTCAGTCACAGCTGAGCCACTTGTGTTGTTATGATTTATGAAAAGATTGTATTTTAACATTAAGAGTTCACTGCATAAATATTATAATAGGTCTGTGTAGTAAAATGACTTAACCTTTGCGCCTGGTGTTGCAAGTTATGGACGGAAGGGCATCCAGCACAATATCAGTGTTCATTTTATATCAATGAGCCAAATATCTGATGTGGTGAACTTTAAAGTGATACGAATGCGAATTTAAGTCATAATCAACATCACGTACAACTTCTTCTAATTACCTTTCATTTTCTGTGACGCAAAATAACTTTCACAGTTTGCTGATATATTGAAGTGAGTCTGTACTTAATTAGTAAACTTACATGAAAAACAAATACAAGCGCTCTTTGCCAGGAAATATATTCCTTGCCTTTGCAGCAGTTTTGTGAGTGTTTGCTTTTAGATTGAAATGAGAAGTTTTTGCGTTTAGACCTTGAAGGAAAGAAGGTGAAAAGAAACACGAGTAAGGCAACACAAGATGGTGCTTCCACGTGAAGAGAGTGTGCAGCGGAGGTCATATCAAAGTGGCATGTCAAGCAGATCGCAATGACTTTGAATGAGATGTAATTCATGTTCTGCTTTCCCACTGGATTTGCAAAGGGGAGAGAAATGGCGCTCTCTTGGTCCTAATAAGAAACATTATCATACGTAATACAAATTTACATCTGAGGCCCTCTGGAAAATTGCCTTTTCCGCCGAGCTGGCATATTAAATCATATGACTTTATGAAAAGGCAACTTGTAAAAATGGATGAAGTGAAGCAACCTCGTGCACCAGTGTTATATTTATACATAATTAGTTCTCTCCACCGCCAAGGGTGTCAAGGATTTATGATGTAAACCAAAGATTTGGTTTAAACAAGCAAATACATATCCTAAAGTGAATTATGACATTGCAATGTCAGAAATTACATTTGGTTCAATGTGAAGTATAACAAACTACTTTAAGTCTATTGATTATATATACTGATGATTTATCACTGTAATGTAATGATTTAAGAACATGCTTGAATATACTGACAAATTGGAAAACATACCACCAAACATGTAAAATGACTCTGATGTTATTGGAGATGTAATTTATTGATTTAACATGTTATTTAATCAACACAATAGGGCAAAGTTAAAGTACTGTTATTTCAAATTACATGAATAAAAACATTCAGTTTAAAGTTCACTGTTGCTTTTAGCTATACTAACTGTTATATCCCCAAACCTGGTTTTGCCAAACCTGTTTTGGCCAAAGATCCATTGCAAATATTGTTCCCCCACAGTGATGTTACAGTGTAGGATTTTACATGTGGGTAAAACATTTTGAAGAATGTGAGAAATCAATAGCACCTTTGCTTTGCTCTTTGAGATGGAGGAGAGAAAGATGTGCAGCAGTGGGGGAGTTTCTCTGATGGACCATGAAGAAGAAAAAAAATAAAATAAAAATCACAGAGTGCAAAGTGCTCTGTTCAACTCTGCTGCTCCTCAAATGCACTTCTCAAACTGGGGCATCGAGGGGCAACACTCAACAATTCCAACAATTCTTCAGCTTTAATGAAAGATTTACAAAAACTAATCTGTTGCAATTTTTTACATGTAATTTGTGGGTTTATGCTTTTGTAGGGACTTATTGGAGACTGGTCCTAAAGTCAACCATAATTCTGGAATTATTCACATGGGTTTCAGAAAACACACTTATGGTCTGGTCACACTTTCAGACAGGTGTGATTGACGGGTGGGTTAGCCATTCAGGGACATGCATGGTGTGGACAAAAGAAAAGAAAAAATATCACAAGGGACTGAATTTCTGCAGAAATAAATAGCAAAGCTCTAAACTAGAGGATCTGAGGTGAGAGTAATGTAATTTTGTTTATAAATAATAAATGACCAATGAGCTTCTTTGTTTCACATGTTTGGTCAGGCTTAAGACGCAGCGAATGGCTTGGGGACCAGACTGATATCCACCTGTATAAAATAAACAGATATTCTGGATTTGCCAAGCAATTAAATTAAGTTTATATGGACAAAAAAATACTGTTACATAAGCCTTTATCTGTAGCCACTCTGGGTAAATTAAAGCCTTAGGTAACAAAATATAAATCACAAACCAAAAGACTATCTCAAGAGGAATCCCACTGGAATTGAACCAGACTCATTCTTGCCTCATGTCCAGCTACATGATAACTCCATCAAGCTTTTTGTTGTCCATTGTTAGGCAATAGCTTCTTCTCTGTTGAATAGACACATACATGGAGACTGATGTTTCTATTGTGTACATTTGTGTGTGGCCGACCCCAGGCTTTGTACAGTTCACAGTGACAAAGTCATCTGCAACTAACAAGAGAGCAATCTCCTGTCCATCACTGTCTGATAAACCCCCAAATCCCCTGGTACTGGCCCTTTACTTCTGCTTCACTTCAGACTGTCACAGATAAAACAGGTCACAACATCTGACCACAGCACAAGGCACAGAAACAGAGAGAGAAAGATGCATGTTAGTTTATATGGTTAGGGGTTATCAGATCAAATGTAGTTAATGATCATGATGATAAGCTAAACTGAGATGTTATTTTTTTAAACTCTTCATCAAAAACATACCTAGAGTTGTTCAGTTTTAATATGCCAGTTTTACTATGCATATTAGTCTCCCTCAAAACTACTGCTCCCCACGGGTTTGTGTATGTGTTTCTTCTTAATAGCATGGCAATTGTAATGCCAGCCAGCACTGTATAACTGCAGACACATATCATCAAATAACTTGTACTACAGGACCAAGGTTAAGGTGCTCAAAGAAATTTCTTGAATAATACATGAGCACCATTCTGTCCATTCACTGCATGTAAAGGTGGCTAAACAATATTTGTATTTTATTATTATTATTATTATTATTATTATTATTATTATTATTATTATTATTATTATTATTATTATTATTATACATGTTAATAAACATAAATGTCAAAAGTAAATGTCAGATTGTAGCAATGGGCATCTGTTGTCACTCACATTCTCATCAACAGACTATGATTCATGGTGCATCAATGTATTTCAACACTGACAATGTGGGTGAAGTGTCTTGCCCACTGGTCCAAGGGTTGTTCGAAGTTGGGGGACTCTCTAACCACTGAGCCACAGCTGCTCT
The DNA here is from genome assembly GCA_029959045.1 of Taenioides sp. WSHXM2023. Classification (NCBI taxonomy): domain Eukaryota; kingdom Metazoa; phylum Chordata; class Actinopteri; order Gobiiformes; family Gobiidae; genus Taenioides; species Taenioides sp. WSHXM2023. Next base: position 19,190,243 of record CM057090.1, read on the forward strand.
ACTACAGCACCTGACATTCCCAAGGTCTCCCATCCAAGTACTGACCAGACTCAACTTTGCCGTGCTAAAGTAAATATAGACTGTTTCCTTTTCTGGATCAGTTTGGACCATAGAGCTCCTTGGACACTTAAAGGCATAAAACATTTGATTTAGTGCATTCTGATTGGAGAATTTTTGGAGGGAGCACCTCAGCTTATGGTTGCTTTAAGAATATGGGAGAAAGCACTTAACTATGTATTTCCGTCTGTAAAAAGAGCCTATCACAGTACACTAGATGTGCACCAGCAGGGCCCCCTTGTCTAATGGATGCTTAATGACTTGAACACATTATGAATCTGTTAAAGACACAGGAGCTCCTCAGAACAGCAGCAGGAGGTGCAGCGTTTTCTGTCATTACACACTTCTGACTTCTCATACAGACTGTTTTCTCCTCCTCTAATGTGATCTCATACTATTCTCCAGCAAATCAGACACGGCAAGAGTTATTTGGTAAGGGATGGAGTTACATTTGGAACGACTGTAAAATCATTGGTACCACTCTATCAAGTCCATGGAATTGCCCCTACAAAAGTATATAACACAGTGATAATTTACGTCATAGTAACATTCACGTATATGGGAAATGGTGACTCACTGTGACTGTTAATGTTATTTACTGCACATGACTCAACATATATACGGTCAAACACATAGTAAAAATAAAGTACTTACTGCATAAATTACTGAGTTTTTACTAACCTCTTGTGGTACTATAACATCTGTCGACTCAGAGAGGTGGAAATTACTGCTACATCCTGGTACGATGGATCTCTCCTGTTAAGGCTGATGTATGTCGTGCACTGTCCCTGACTCATTTAAGATATAAACAAACAAATTAAAAATGGCCTTATCACTGATATATGCGTCAAAGTCCACTATACAATCTGAATAGTGAGAAACTCTAAAAGAAAACTTTGTTAATCTGGGTTTTGTTAAATCATTTGTTAAATATAAAGCGGAATAAATTCAAATAGTTTAGTGGGTCTGTAAAGAGGAGGCAGGCTGGGTCGTCTCAGAGAGTCCACGGTCGGGACATTTTAGTGACAAGTCCACTACAACAGGAGCAGTGTGACTCAGATCACTGTCTCTGTCCCAATATTCTGCTTTAGTTGATGCTTTAGTTTATGAGATGCAGAGCAGAGATGGCAGACAGCGGTTCACTAGTGGTGTGACTTATTTTATTTGCGTGTGTGGTTCAGGTTACTTCACTGTCAACAGACAAACAGAGCAGCAAACAGTGTCAGCAGAACACAATGTGATAAAGAACTGCTGATGGTTATATAAACAATATTCACAGCCTCTACTCTTTCGCCAGTGATTGGGCAGCTAATTTGTGATCATGTAAAAGTCAATAATTATGCTGTGAAAGTGCAGTAGTAAACAGGGACTACAGGTGGAAATTAGAACTTTGGTGCTATATCCTGGTATGTCTGTGTGGATCCTGGTACAATGCATCTCCATATAAAGTTATTGTATATTATGTACATCCCTGTATTATTACATAGATTAAACTACTGACAGTTGGTAGTTTGATCACAGTGCCAGTACCAGTGTTGTGGGGTGAGATGTACTGTAAAATATCAGGTGACATATTAAACTTAGGGATAAAATAAAATAGAAGGGAGAGCTAAAATGGTGTAACCAATAAACAACGCTTAAACACAAAAATAGAATATATTACATAATACAAAACAGGATAAAATAATAATAAATAAAGAATTAAAAATCATCTAAAATCATACAATTAAAAAGCACCACCTAAACATGCAAATGTAAAATCACAGTTAAAAACAGAACACCGTCCCATATGCGCCATAACACTAGTGCATATGTTTCCTTGAGAAAGATCCTTCACCCACCTTACCTTTATGAATAAGTCTGTGTTTGTGAGTCCTCTTAAGGTTACTTTGGTGACTCTAATGTCCAAACTGATTAACTGACCATTGACCAGTGCATCTCACCCAAGGCCTTTGCTTCTGTCATTCAGTGGTTTTCATCTCCACAAAAATAATTCACTTGTTTTTCTGAAGCCCCCGTCCAAGCATTCTGCAAAGTCATCTCGCAGAACACTGAGATAGCTGTTTGCATTAGAGCTTCCTGTCAATAATGGTCCATTCTGTATTGAGCATTAAAACAGAGTGCCATTTAATAGATCAATATACTAATGCACGCTTTCACTCGGCTTGAACATGCATCAAGAAGTCTATATTTAATTTTTTTTTCTCTCTGCAAGTCACATTTAATTACAATAGGTGACAATGTGGTAACAGGCATTAGTACTGTATTAAAAACATGAATCTCTTATTGTCTAAAACTTTTGATACACGTTGCATTTATCTCACAGTTTTGAAATCTCACTGTGAGCGTCTTTCACATTATGCACAAACAGCATGACAGCTGAATCAAATGGCACTTCAGGGCCTGAATATAAACACAAAGATACAATCTCCAAACAAATCTCCAACATCGGAGTAGAGGACGCCGTCACCTACCTGCTGCAGCGGGCGCTCACCCACCTGGAGACTGCCGGGAGCGCTGTGAGAGTCATGTTCTTTGACTTCTCCAGCGCCTTCAACACCATCAGGCCGGCACTGCTGCGGGGGAAGCTGGAGGACGCCGGAGTGAACGGACATCTCGCCGCCTGGACCATCGACTACCTCACTGACCGGCCGCAGTATGTGAGGCTGCGCGGCTGTGAGTCAGAGGTGGTTGTCTGCAGCACTGGGGCCCCACAGGGAACTGTCCTTTCACCCTTCCTCTTCTCTATCTACACCTCGGACTTCACCTACAACACGGACACCTGCCATCTCCAGAAGTTCTCTGACGACTCGGCCCTTGTGGGCTGTGTGTCTGAGGGGAATGAGCTGGAGTACCGATCGGTCATCAGGGACTTTGTGGACTGGTGTGAGCACAACCACCTGTGCCTTAACACCAGTAAGACCAAGGAGATGGTGATCGACTTCGGGAGAAGGACACTACTTCCCTCACCGGTGAACATCCAGGGACAGGACATAGAGACAGTGGACAGTTTTAAGTACCTGGGTGTTCACCTCAACAATAAACTGAACTGGTCCCACAACACTGACGCCCTGTACAAGAAGAGCCAAAGTCGCCTCCACCTTCTGAGGAGACTGAGTTTTTTTGGAGTGTGCAGGCCCCTGCTCAAGACTTTCTATGACTCTGTGGTGGCCTCTGCTCTCCTCTACGCTGTTGTCTGCTGGGCCCCGAGCAGCACAGAGCGGGACAGGAAAAGACTGAACAAACTAGTCAGGAGGGCCAGCTCTGTCCTGGGCTGTCCTCTGGAGTCTGTGGAGGAGGTGGGTGAGAGGAGGGTGCTGGCCAAACTCACATCCATCATGGCCGACACCTCTCACCCTCTGCACCGGACTGTAGAGGAACTGAGCAGCACCTTCAGTGGCCGACTGAGGCACCCTCAGTGTAAGAAGGAACGCTACCGCAGGTCCTTCATCCCCACTGCTGTCAGACTGTACAACTCCACTGTGTAACACATGCAATAACCTGTGCAATAACCAGTGCAATAACCTGTAACCATGTCACCTCATCAGTAACCGCCTCCACTGTCCTCAGATTATATATTTATATATTTGTATATTTGTATTCTTTTACATATATATATATTATATAAGAGATATGTTTTATTATATATTTACATTTCTTTCACTCCCTGTACATAAGAGCTACCTGATGTTGTAAATATGTTAATATTTATTGTGATTTTATTTTTTATTTACTTATTGTTCTGAGTGTTTGCACAATTTTTCACAACTTTTTGCACTATACTGTCCCCTGACTGTGAGCTTCTGTCACGAGTGAATTTCTCCTCTGTGAGATCAATAAAGTCTTATCTTATCTTATCTTATCTTATCTTATCAAATGAACCTCAGACAGAATCAGAGTCAGATGACATGATAATGCAGAAACACAGGGGATGAGCCGATCACAGCTCTTCATCTGTTGCTTATTATGACAAAACGATAAGTATGATTTTCTGCCCCAGTTGGTGAAGCCAGTAGCAGCTGCGTCTGAAGGGAAGCTCAATGATTAGCGATTTGGAAAAGCTCTGAAGGTCCTGCAAAAGCCCCGGGCCAGTGGGAGAGCAGTAGGTGTGTAGAGACAAGCAGCTGGTAAACTATTTTATGTTAAACTCAGACTTTATTCTGTAAGTATATAGTTTGGAGCTTCTGGGGAGGCAGAATCAGGCTAGAATCCCCGTCATGGATGAAGAAGGAGCACATGAAGATGGAGAAGTAGGGAGGTGGTGATATAAATAGGGTATGGAAAGGAAGAGATGTGCGTGAGTTATGATCCCGAAACTTAAAGGTGCATTGTGTAACTTTTCTGGTGGAGGCTCCATCAAATGCTTTTCTCCATGGAGATGTTATTGATGTAAACCTTGGAAAGTGAGACAAAGCCTGCACACTTGCTCCCAAACTGCTATGACAACGTTTCGATCAGTGGATCTTTGTCAGGTCATGATGATGTAAACCTTTCTATTTTTATTGAGACCATCCAGAATAGTTACAGGTCAGATCTGTGGAGAGGCAACCCCACTCACAGTCAGAATGCCTGTTTGTGTAATTATTTTCGAGCTTTTAATTTAATAAATGTAAGGTAGAGCTGTTTAATGTCATACTGTGGGACATTCCAGGCAGAGCAATAACATCTCCATAGAAACAAGCATGATGAGCCCCCAACCAGAAAGTTACATAGTGCACCTTTTAGATAACTATACACTTATCTGCATTGCAAACCAGGTCTATAACAGGTGTATCTCTGTACTAACACATGAACACACAAAAGATAAACAAAATGGCACTATAGAAATCATAGACACAGCAATACAGATTCTTGAATGCGAGAGATCACTATAAAAACAAACATCAGATTATTATTATTTATTATTATTTTTGCTTTTGTTTGTAGGTGCAAGCATCTTGTGGCAACTGCGTTAAAAGATACACAAGTCTCTCTCTGGCATTTCACTTAAAAAGAGGATTTGTTTTGGATTGAAGCGTCACCCCTGGAAACTTACATCTCTCCCTAATTAGCCTCTTTTCTCCTCTACTTCTTGTGAGCTGTTACTATACATTCCTCCTCCATCTTCACCAGTGCCCCGGACAACACACTGATAAGATTCAACTGAGATCTTGGACACCCTGCTTGGATCAGAACAGCTCAACAAGGATTTGCACAAGGATTTCAAACCACCACTTTTCTTTGTGGATGGGGCTTCACCAAGACTGTAAAGTATTGTTGTGATCCAAGCTGAAAAACAAAGAGTGAGATGTTTGATGCCACTGTCTCCAGAGGGAAGTGCCACTACTGTCATATTAAAAATACACCGATATCAAAGTGAAATCCAAAAGGTGGATTGGGAAATTATAGTTGACAGAGTAGGCACTGTGTGATAGATGACTGCTGTTTATTTCCTTACAAATGGGGATTGGCTGTATAAATATATTGATATGTGATCTAACTGTTAAAACTAAACAGCACTGTGCAAAAGAAATGTCCCATAAATATGGATCAGTGTGTAAAAAGGTCAACCATAGGGTTACACTTAACATAATGCCTACATATTAACTACACCTTACTGGGCCCATTTACACATGTTTAACACACAAACCCTGCATATTTAGGAGTTCTTCTTTCAAACAGAAAACACTCAGGTCATGGAGTAATACAGGAAGTGCTCCATTGTGTTTTTAAACTCCAGCTTTTCTTGGGCTAATTAGGCATTGTTATTAAACAGTGTTACCGGACATAATGCTCGGATCTGAGCTAGGACTTACTTTGTAGTTTAAACAGAGTAATCAAAATCCTTCCATCAATGGGGATCTTGTTGAAATATTACTTTAAGTTAAATCAATATTTCCAAGTTAGTACTTTGACCCTCATCTTTACTTCTGACATTAACTTCAACTTCTTGGGTTCTTTTTTAAGACAATACGGTAACGTGTATTTACCTTGTTGACATGTTTCGGCTGTTAGCTGCGAGCCATCTTCAGAACTGTCACCGGTGTTGGTGGTGACGTGTCGTATATCAGCTGTTGTTACTTCCTGTAGGCGTGGTCAGCCTGATTGACCTGGCAGGTCGCTCAGACTGACCACGCCTCCCGTCGCCTGGTGGTCTCTGGAGGAGGGTGTCCCAGGTGTGTGAAAGGAGGAACGCTCCGTCATCACAGTTAATGCTGTTCGTGCCTCGGTTTCTGATTTCAATGGCCTCCCTGATCCAGCGTTTGAACTTGTTGTGTTTTTACTTCTGACATTTACACAGCTTTGGGAGGTTTTCCAATAGACTTCTCATATGTACACAGTCCTGGGGACAGGCTCCTGCTCCTGTTTCCAACTGTGCCTAGGCTTTTTCTCACTGTTTGCATTGGAAAGGTCAATGAGCACAGGCTAAAAGGTACAGCAAAGTGCGCTATAGTGCCAGCTCTACCAGAATTACATATGTGCTATACAGAAATGTTCTTCAAAGTAGATCCTGACATACTTCTGCTATACAGAATGTACCTTATTCATGTAGTGTTTATATTTAGCTGTTGGAGTGTAGTCAACACATTTAATTGTACGGTCCAGGTGGCATGGAAAAGGTGTGTAGAATAAGAACATGTTACCAGAGCTTTTTGTTGAATTTGCAATAAACAACTTCTTTGTGAAAATGCATCTTAAATGTGTCTCTTTCTTATTGAAATAATTTACAGAAAAAAACCCAAAAACTTCGGACTAACCTCCACCACCAGCTTTCCTCCTTGAAGATCGATGATGTTGCTAAAATGCTTCACGATTTATTGGTAGCATCAATTATATCATATGGTCATTTAATTAAGCTACAAGTGTTTCTATTGTTCAAAAATATATTATAGGGCAACATGTGTTCTTACTGGGGGTGGACGGGCTTGCCTCTCCACAGATCTTAGCACTGATATGTACATTTAATACCATACTGTAGAACATATCTAGCAAAGCAATAACATATCCAGAGACAGTCAGGCAACAACCTTCCCGTTACATAGTGCACCTTTGATATTCATTAACAGGATGGCAGGTTAAGTTTAAAAGCTGGATAATCACATATAGGTCATGGTTGATAAGTTGATCTCTTAATGTTTTGGGTATTTAGATAAGCAATGAATTCCTATAGCGCACATCTCTGCAAATACAAACGATAAGGTAATGAGTTCAACTAATGAGAAAGATGAAGCCAAAGATAACAGCTTCTAGTGGAGATTGTACGGTACATAGGTATGCATTGGGACTACCTCTGTGTGGGTGCATCACGATTCAGAGAGCCGTCCTTCAAAACCTAATCAGGAAGGAGGGCATTCGCTGTCCATCTCCTGTTAAAGCTAAGCCGTGATTTGTCCACAAGTCAACAAGCGGTTTATTTGATTGCCTGAATAAATGACACAAGGCAAATGAATGTGCTGGCTCTCCCATGGCCGAGCTGTCAGCCCCCTGCATCTCCATATATCATCCCCACCTCACTCTGTTCCCTGGTGGTGTGGTCTAAACGCTGGATCAAATACATAAGGGAGGTTTCATCATATCCCGAGCAGGAGGTAAACTGAACCGCTTAATTCTCTATTGTCCATTAAGGTGGGGAAACTCTGCTATTGATATTGACTACAGCAGGTAATTATAGAGATTACTGTACAGTAGGAGTTCATCTTTTCACTCCACCTTCGTCAGTGAAAGGGGGTGGCATAGGAATAACAATAAAGTGAACTAATTGCACTATTGTCTCAATTGTGTTGCTTTAATGGTCGAACAGCAGCACCTTAGGGTGAAATGAGCTTTATGGTTTCTGAAGATAGCAGATAGTTAAAGGAACACTGATTTGTCTTTTTTAGTGCCATAAAATAGTGCTATAATAAAATAAATATTATTTTTATGATTTTATTATTTCTTGACCAAAATGGGACTTGAAAACACACAAGTCAAAATTTCTGTCACACAGCATAATCAAAAGGTATTATTATTTGTCTCTTAATACTGTCTTTCACTACATCTGCATGTATTAACCAATTTCCAAACTGTGGAAAGAGAAAATATGTTTTTAAATATGTTAGATGCAAAGAGAGCACAGTGGTCTAATTTTATAAAGTACTTACCTTTAACACAGTGAAAATACCTGACTTTAAAAGTTAAAATTCTAAAATTGTCAGCTTGAGTTAGCAGAAAATATTGAAATGCATTGACAATATTGAGCTTATACCATTACTATTACTATTTTTTTTGCAGTACAACATTGGCAAATGCTTTAACAGAAGGATTTATCTATTGGTTCCCACAGCACATTGTCACTGCTGAGAAAATGTGATGCAAAACTTCCCTGTGCCAAAACATGCATTGGGCTGTAAACTGATTTTTTGATGAGGCAGGGTGTGTCCATTTGAACTGTGGTAGCTTATATGATTAGCATAGATTTGGTTGGCATATGTGAGCTGCCATCATCGCAACATGCTTAAGTACATATGGCATGACATTACCTCACGTGCCAGTGTGGAGCCGAATGAATCAGGCATCAAAGTGCACTCCGCTGATTTACGATAATGCATGGCCTCACTGCATATGAAACAGTGTGATGGCTTTCTGAGGGGAAAATCATAGGTCACTGCTTCCTGAAAGATGAGTTTATACCATTTATCAGGAACCAAAGTGCTTCGTGACATCCCTGAGTGTACGGCGCACAAAAGTAAAGTAAGCCCTTCGTAACAGCATTTGTAGAATTGAGATAATGATGGGACAAGTTGAGGTGATGACTTTAAGATGCAATTTAAGCTTTGGAAAAAACAAATAGACACTAAAATTGCCTGATGAGGTTACACTTGACACTTACACTAATAAATTTGTTTACACTATTGTTTACACTAATAAACATTGACACGCTGACACCCAAACATGCCAGTAGATGTCTGTGTAATCCCTCAGTTTTCCTCAGGTGGGTTCCATAGCAAAATTCTGTTAACTGGACAAAAGTTTTAGAGTCAAAACGTTTCACCTCTCATCCAAGAGACTTCTTCAATTTTGTTGCTGGCGGGACACTGTCTGAAGGGAGGAGCTAACCACACTGAAACTGACAGTGCAGTGTATATCTTCAGTGACAACAAAGGTCTTAATGAGTCAAGTAGGTGCATGGGCAAAAGATCAAGATATGAAAGTCTTCCTTGTGATGAATACTTGTGTTAATGAATACTAAATTGCAGCGATTTGATTAAAAACAAAACAAAAACAATTCTTGTCAGTATAAGTAAGTAACCAGTACTACAGAAACATTTTTGGATTTTTTTCTTCTCCAGATGGTATATTATAGCCAGGTCTAAAATTGAGTGTGCAAACTTTTCTTGGAGATACAGACTGGAATAGTGCCCAAGGAACTCGTCAGCTGCTGTAAATTGGGGCAAAATGTCCCATATCAGTTCTAACAAAACACTTGAACTTTTTTTGGATACCGAAAATATCCCAAAACACTGAGACTTGCTCAGTAATCGAGTAACTGCTTTTAGAACAAATGAAGTGTAAATTATCCCAGCTTTTCCAGCGTCCCAATATCATTAGTCAATCAAATTAACTAAAATGTAGAGTATTTAGTACCATACCATTCGCCATAGCAAATTGCAATGTGTGAAGACTAAAGCCAGCATGAATAAAACTAAAATGTAATACAGCCATAATGATACTATAGAGTGTCTTTATTCAGTCACGGGTCATCCACTGTCCCGCCCCCCTTTGTCCCTCTCAGTCCCTGCGCCAGCCGGGACACGCGCGCTCCGGAGGCTGCAGGGTGAAGCGACAGAAAAGGAGGAGGACGGAAAAGCTCCCACATAACAGGCTTGTGCTCGGGCTGCTGCACAGTGCGGGGAGGCAGACTGCGCACAGCGAACCCAGCGTGTGCCCTTTAACACCTCTCCGGCTCTGCATGAGGATGCTCCGGACGGGACGGTGACCACAGGAACATGGTCTAATTGGGGTACGCTGCACACGCTGAAGAGGAACCATGAAGTTTACGGTTGCGGTGCTGTTCTTGTGTTTTCTACACGGGGATGCGGCTACTCAAGGTAAGGACGCGCTGTGGAGATGTTTTAGCGCTAAACTGTTGATAGTAGCCAACTGTTAGAACTATTAAAAACAGAGGAAAGTGTAAGAAGCGGAGAAAGTGAGAAACAATTCAATGGCGACTGACTGAAATTAATTTATGCGACCAAAGCGGAGCAAATGTCACTATATTTTCGCCTCATTAATCTAATTAACAGGGAAATCGTTCTGCACACGAGGGGCGGGGTACAAATATGGGCGTGTGTGTTGTTGTAACGCTTTACAATACTTGTAGTTTAGGTCGAGACACGAGGACTAACGGTGGGGCCAGGTGTGAGGCTCATGATTTATTTACGAGTGGTACCAGAGCGCCCCCTGGAGACGGGCACCCGCAGTGCACAGCATGGAGCCTTCCCCATGGAACCTTAGAGTAAAAATAAAACCCCATGTGTTAAAAAGTATTTTATTACTGCATGAGCTGGTCCATGTGTTAGACTGAGTGGGATTTAGTGATAAAGTTATTTAAATGTAGGGGGCAGTCCATATATTACAGTGTTCTGGGCTATTGTGGTGGTGTAAGTCTTTGCTTTGACTCAGGGACATTGGCTTCCCCAGGATCATAAATCATTTCAAGTTTAAGAAAAGCCTTTTGCCAATTTATTACATATACTCTGTCTCAACTGTAACCCGTGACATTCTGTCCTTGGGTTATAATATATATAATATATTATAATATTTTAAGCAGTCTAAGTGTAAACTGTACACAGCTAAAAGTCAGACCAAATGTAATAAATACAATAGCACACAGGCTCATTTGTTTGTTCAAAATGTATAGCTCTTACAACAGCACTTTAATCTGAAATCTCCATTTGCCTTAACAAAACACCAACAATGGCCATCGTGTCTAAATAATCAGCCCTCTGTGGCCCATTACTTTACCAAGGTCCCAATACACAAAGTGGCTCTTCACATCCTCCAGGCCCAACGCTCACAACACACAGTTCTGGCCCAGATCAATATGTAGAGGTGAATCCTGTGCCATGACCTGAAAACTAACACCTTTAAAATGCAACATCATGGCTTTAGTAACGTAAAGCAGTCTAAAGAAGGGCATCCAATATAAAACATCATATTAGTTGTATCAATTCTTGTGTCTTGCGAACACAATTGAATTTCAATACTTCAATGCAACTCGATAGGCAACACAATAATTATGTACAGTATTAATAAGTCTTTCTTAATAGTTTTCTCCTTCTGTGGCCTTACCCCTTCCACTAGTACGCTCTGCTGTGGTTCCATGACTAACATATGGAGGCAGCGTGGAGATGATGAAAGTGCTGTGTTACCCGTGGGGGAGCTGTGGACGGTGGGGGAGGAGGCAGGGCTGTGGTTGGGTGCTGGGTCACCCCTGCGTCAGTATCAATCAGCAGCACTGTTTGTCCCATCCTATAGGCCCTGTGCAGTGCCCACATGCACACACACAGAGTCACATTGCATTATAATTTTCCCAGCAGAAAGTTCCCCCATCCCCCAGGCCATCGGGCTGCACGGGGAAATCAATATTCTCGCTCTCACCTTAGCCTCAGTCACACACTTGTTTTTGAATGCTGACCTATGCATCCATTTCAATATTAAAGGTCCTATATTACGCAAAATTGACTCTGGTGAGCTTTAAGCCATGTTATAATGTTATCGCATCAAAAACCCTTTATTATTAGTCTGTCTACATCTCCAAAGCTCAAAATGCTCAGTCCCGCCTTCTGATTTTGACCAGGAAACAAAATCATAACATAGCTCCAAAATAACGTAATTTTAATATTTTAAGTCACTCTCACTTGAATTGAGCCTATTTGAAGATAAATAACAAATTTTGTGTTTTGAAAAGTTATATATTTTATTTTCAATAAGGTATTTCAGATGCCCAAGAGACTGCATCATTTTGGTATGCATCCACATTGTTAGGTCTTTATCAGTCTAGGGTAACTTTAACACTATGTTGTGACCAAAGCCATTTCACACTGTTTAAAAATTCACAAGGTACAACTCAAAGTCATTAAGTTGTCGCTTGAACGTTAATTCCCAAAGCTCTTTGCCACACACTGTACATGATGCAGCGCGTTGTGCATCCCTGTGGTCTGTGCTTTGTGCTTTTACAGATCATCGTCACGTGTTCAAAGCTACTTCCAGTTGAGAAGCTTGATGAGATTAGAGGGAAGATTTTAGCATGTTACGTTTTTACAAAATAAGGCCTGATGCAACATGAAGAAATCACTGGTTCAGCTTTTTACGTAATGGGGAGGAAACTTTATAGAAGACACAATCAAAGTTTTGATCCTTGCTTTTTAATTGTGGGATTTAGATGTTCTTTCTAGTTTACTGCAGCTTACATCACTTTTTGGAACATGTTAATAGTGATTCTAAATTACCTTTAAAATGCACAGTTTAAAAAAAAATCATGCATTGTTTGTCCTTTTTTATTCTATTATTCTATATTGACTTTTGTATTGACAGCTTCATTAACACGTGACAGTGTTTTTGTTTTGTATTTGAAGCTTGTTCTACGCATTATGTCTGGCGTTTCATGAACATAGCATCAGTTTTGTTGTGCTCATTAAGCTTTTACACTACAAACCTACACTGTCTCCACAATCATTAAATGTTCTATATTACTCAGAATTGACTCTTTTTAGCTTTTAATCATGTTAGAATATAGCATATCCTGTATTACCACATGACATCACAAAGTGTAACACAGTGTTTTGTGTTTGAAAGAAGAACTCAGCCTAAAAATGCAGGATTTATGTGTTAAACATGTGTGAATGAAACGAAACACAATTCTGGATATGTTTTTGATGAGGATACAACATAGCAACATAGCTAACCCTAACCCTAACCCTAACCCTAACCCTAACCCTAACCCTATAACATAGCGTAATATGGGTCCTTTAATTAACTACATAAAGAAGTATTTAGATTCATCATTTGTTTTTGATTAGAGTAATCCAGAGTGCATATCGCTGCCTCTACAGTTACCCCGCCCCCACCTCTCACCCTCCTGCGCCTGAGTCCTGCCTCTGTCCTGCTCTAGAGGGACTAGCGCTGGGTCACTTTGTCCTTGCTCCTGCCTCTTATCAGCACTCTCCATGCATCTGCACCATGGAGAGCTGGACCATTACTTGAACTTGGTTTGGCTCTCTGCCTTTGTTCAGACTACTTGACGCCTTTGCCAAGAATCTACTACGGCACTAATGCATTTGAATTTGTGAGGCTCACTGTGAAGTCATGTGAGAAGCAAATGATAGACCAACAGCAAATGATAAAACAACAATCATCAAAAAAAAAAAAAAAAAAAAAATGTGTACAGCAAATGTCGCTTTCATATGTCCAGTATTTAATGTAGTATCCAGTATTTAAAGTGATTTTTTTGCCTTTATCAGAAGAAACTAGCCACCGCAGTAGGTACCATTGCTGTTAAAATACTCACAAAAGATCATTTACAAATACTTTAACTAGACATGTCTTTATTATTATTGTAAATGAGTTGATTATTGTTAAATCTGTAGTATTTGTTAGATGAAATTAAGATATATGTGGAGAAGAAACTACAGAGAATGTTAGGACAAGGACAAGGCAGCCAAAACCACAATCTTTAACAATACCTCACAATACCTCCTAGAAATGTCGATTGACAGGTAGATTAGCAAATCTAACCCTACAAAACACTTTGAACTCTGATGGAAAAATTTTCATGCACTGCAGAACCTGGGACATCTCCAGCTTGGTAGATAGCTCTATCTATGACCTGCCCCATCAGAAGTTATATTTCATTGTATGTCTTCTGCGGATGTCTTTTGTGGTGAAAAGTCTGTCAAAAACTTTTCCCCATAGAGATGTTATTGCTTTGTCTGGAATGTTTCACAGTATGGTATTAAACCTTTCTATCTTCATGGAGACCAAACCAGACCAAGTTACAGACCAGATCTGTGGAGAGGCAACCCCGCTCACAGTTAGAATGCATGCTTTATTTCTGAGCTATAAAATCTCAAGCAATCACATATCCACAAAAACAAGCATCTTTAGAACAGATCGGGAAAACCAAGACCTTTTTGTGCTGAAAAATGAGGAGCTGAGTGTAAATGATCAGAGATGTCAGCTGGAGTAGTGTATGGGCAGTAAATAAACACATTGTCCTTGAAATACAACTGTGAAGAATTCTGGTCTCAGTGACTTTGATAAAAGGCCACAAATGGCTAAATGACAGTGACAGCAGATGGAAAGCTTCTTCTGGTGTAATGGATGTCTGTAATATGTTGCAGCACCAGTATATATGGCAAAGGTATGAGATGAGAGGTAAAGGTGCGCTATATAACTTTTGGGTGAGTGTAGGCCACATGCGCCTCTTTATGGAGATGTTAGTGCTTTGCCTAGATTGTTCCCCAGTATGGCCTTAACCCTCCTACACCCCAAGGTACATTTTTGTACATCGCAACTTTTCTTTTTTGCATAACTTTGGCTATATTGCACCAAATAGCACCAAAATTGGCCAGTTTGTGTATTTTGTGATGTATTTTTGCAGTCTTTTTTTTCCTCAAGATCACAGTAATTGAATAGTCTATAATCAAAATACTCACACCCGTGGTCCTTAGGTACATTTTTGTTCCACTGATTTCCATTCAAAATGGCTTTTTTACTGGCATAACTTTGCCAGTGTATTTTTACTTTTTGATTTTTTTTTTCATTCTTTGGTGTTGAAAACCCTTCAAGATTTTTTGTTTTAATATATTTTTCTTTTTACTGTGATATTTGTCTTTTTACTGTGTATCTTCCATTACAATTTGTACATATTAGTCCACACTGAAGACCAGAGACATAGATATTTGAGGTTAAAATTATACCTTTTCTTAACAGAAGAAACCTGTAAAAATCCACAATTTATGACATCCTAGTGTTATGTCAATGCAACCAAAGAATGGACAGCTATACTGGAAGTCAATGGGGCTTTAGGGCAAAACAGCATTTTGTACAAAAACTAAAAAATAAAAGTCAAAATCAGTGTTGGCACTATTTTATGACATCCCCAGACTCTGATAACCTCAACACAAACAAATTAAAATTAGTTGGAAGATACAGAAAAAAATCTTTTTTTTTTTTTTTTTTTGCTTTTTTTTCCATACACATAATTTGAGACTTTTGCTGTCAAAAATGGCATTTAAGAGGTTAACATTTCAAAATATTATATATTATTTGGTATGAATGATTAAAGCAGAAGTAAATGAAGACATTGATATAAAAAGTTGGACAAAAATCTGTACTGCATAAAAATATTATGGTATTCTTTTCTCTTTTTTTCGGACCACAGGTGTGATTATTTTAAAGGGGTGCACGAGGGTTAAACATGCAGATTTTACAATTATTCATTTCCAGGTGGTTTTATTGCTCAAAAGTACCTGGAGAGGCATTCTACTGTGAGCGGGCCCATCTCTCCACAGATCTGACTTATAGCTTGGCTGTGCAGCATCACCTACTTTTCTCTTTAAAGATAAATTAAGTTTAATGCCACACTGTGGAACATTGCAGGAAAAACAATTACATCTCCATGGTGGTGGACCCCTTACATAATGCACCTTTAAGATAAGACAGTAATTGTTTCCTAGGACAGACTAGAGTATATTTTGTTAAATTTCAATTCATATGTGACCCTTTCCAGTTTTGTAGTTTTAGGTTGTATGTCAGTACTGTCAGCTGGACAAAGTTTGGACAAAGCTAGTCCAGTCCTTACCAGAACTGTGTTTTTTCAGTTGACAGAATAAAATAATCTTTTGCTATGGTCCTTACCTGGAGGGATTACAAAAACATTTAAAAACAGCAGCAAAAGAGACATACGCATGGTTAAATTAAGCAGTGGGTAATGAAAATGAAAACCACTCTTTAGCCAGTACTACTTTTACTTCCTTACAGCCACATTAACACAGCATGTGAGATTTTTCTAGTTCAGCCTTGGTTCTTAAATAGGTTAAGTCCATTTGGAATACAAAGTGGTGTTCCTCAACGTCATGTCTGCTTAGAGTATAAATAAACACTGCAGTTTACTTATTCTAAACCTATAGAGACTTCCAAATGGCTTGTAAGACATTTACCACATTATATTACCACAACCTACTGATTTCTCTCTGCATGCTCTCCACAATGACAAACATACGATCTTATGGGGAAGTGGAGTGTTCAATGTCACTCTCTAACTCACTTGTGTGTCTCTTGCCTGAATGAACACTGCGTTTGGAGCTCAGAGCCTCGTCTTCCATGGCGACCACCCCCGTCTGAGGGCATCATGTCAGCGTGCCTATGGGAGGCAGAGGCAGTCCCTGGGCCCGGGCAGCTGTCGG
Source organism: Taenioides sp. WSHXM2023 (assembly GCA_029959045.1). NCBI lineage: Eukaryota > Metazoa > Chordata > Actinopteri > Gobiiformes > Gobiidae > Taenioides > Taenioides sp. WSHXM2023. Next base: position 19,206,727 of record CM057090.1, read on the forward strand.
TCTGCCCTGCGCTGGGAGGGGCAGATGTGTGGGATTGGTGTCAGACTTATTTTTACCTACAACTCGCTTTGCAAAATGCAGCCATGTGTGCGCACGTCACTGGGACTGTGTGTACTCAAACATGTAAAACAATAAGGAGGGTTGAATAATGTATATGTGCCTTCTGCTTGCATGAAGATGGAAAGGTTGTATTGGCTTTTATAACTGAAGCATAGTCCAAATATAATGTAGGAGTAATTTATTCACTATAATACTTTGTTTTGATTGAAAGGCTTTTACGTTTTTTAGATCTTGAGAAAGGATTCAGATCTGGAGTTGTTTTTTTGTTTTTTTCTTGTAAGCTGCCATGTTAGACAAGAATGGACCATGCATTGTCAATCTCACCCATTGAAAGTTGTAGTTACAGGACATTGTTCCAGACTATATGTCTTTCTTTGTAGACTGTTGTCACTGGCGGTACGTGACAAAGTAAAAGTAGTAAAGTACTGTACTTAAGTAAACATTTTAGGTATCTTTACTTAACTTGAGTATAGTTACTTTTTACTTTTACTTCACTACATGTGAGAGCAGGTATTTGTACGTTCTGCTCCAATACTTTTTTTAACTGAACTGAAAAGTAAAATTACTGTATATTTTATGATTGTTCTGAGACCTGCTAAAATACAAATAAAACAATTTTTAACCCGTTACTTTAATTTACTTCTCCCACCACTGAGTATTGTAAAAGCATGCAGTTTTAGTTTTGGTAAACACTGACATACCAAAGGGTAACCTGTAGAACCTCTAGATCTCCAGGACATGCTAGGATCCATGTTGTGGAAAATATTAATGAAAGACTGACCTGACAAACTGACACTGACAAACTAAAAAGTGATATAATAGAAGACAAAATGCTAATCAGTTTTCTGTGCGTACCTTCACATACTATAACCTCCCCCTTATTGTGCCTTGCAGCCCCAGATGAGTCTTTTGTGTCCCTGGCAGAGTTAGAGGATGCTCTGTTGAGAAACCTGTTTCATGGATACCAGAAGTGGGTCCGTCCTGTCCAACACGCCAATGACACCATCACTGTCCGCTTCGGCCTCAAAATTTCTCAGCTCGTAGATGTGGTGAGTACACAAATTTTAATTTAGGATAACTAACTTTTTTGAACTAAGATCTTTTTTGTGTGTGTAAATCGGAATTGCCATAAAGAATTTAAACTGAATTAGTTTTGTGGCCATTTACCAAAAAAACAACTCTCTATTTCAGTTATACTAGGGCTGTATTCCCTTGTTAATCTGGGCGATAAAAGAACATGCTCATTTCCAATTATAACAGTAATATTTAAAGTAAAGACAGAGCCAAAGCAAATATGAGCCACAAATCTTGACTATAATGTTGTTGGAGCCAGTCTGCTGCTCAGGTTAAGGAGGCTTTCTGCAGAAATTAATTTTGTCTTATATATGGCACTTAATAAAATCCTGCCTTCTGAGGATTGTTTACTGGAACACAAAGGGAACGAAGGAAGGCAATGTGATTCCTTTGGAAGAATACAATGAGAAGGATGCAATAAAATATAAAGTGTGGCAATATATGGAAGCTGTTGAGGAAAAATACATGCATATAGGTTTAATACAGTCCAATATAAAAGGTCTGTACAAAATATTATTACTTGGTTTCAGATTACTTTTAATTTAATAGCAAAAATATGAAAATTCACATGTTTTGATATGATATAAATGTAAATTCAATTGAATAAAATAGAAGAAAATAATATAGATTGGGTACATTTTACTTATTTATTTTACACAAATGTTGTTATTGGCAGATTTTATTTGGATCGGTTGTCTATGGAAAATTGAAAAATAAAGTGCAAGGATATAAGGTTTAAGAGGAAGTGAGCAAAAGCAGTAAAAGTCTCCACTGAAGACACAAATATGAGGGTATTTACAGGCACAGACAGGACCAGACAGAGCAGAGGAGCAGAGAGGAAGAGAAAGGAGCAGAGAGGAGGATCTGAGAGAAGGAGAGAGGAGAAGAGTGGAGAGACACGTTGAGAGGAGGAGAGAGGAGGGAATAGGGGGAAAGAGAAGCAGAGAGGAAGAGGGAGATGGAGAGAGGTGAGAAAGAAGTAAGAAAGAGGGGGAGACAGAGAGCAGAGATGAAGAGAAAGGAGCAGAGAGGAAGAGAGAGAGGGAGAAAAGAATGGAGAGGAGAGAGGGAGAGAGAGACAGAAGGAGAGAGGAGCAGAGAGAGGCAAAGAGGAGCAGAAAAGTAGAGAGAGGGGGAGAGGAGGAGCAGAGAGGAAGAGAGAGGTGAAAAAGCAAACCTGAAGTCATCCGAACATGTAGTAATGAGTCTATTGCTGGAAAGGAACCACTGCACATTAATTATTTACACACTCACTCACAGGCCATACCCCCAATCACACTAAAGGCCACAATTGGACTACATCAGCATTTTAAGTCAGTATTGGATTAAGCACAACATTTTAGTCAAGAGCCATCTTGTGGACAATAATGTGAACTGGCAAGTGAGCTGGCAAGGGCCAAAATGGATGTGCATTAGCAGGTCGAGGCTCAAACCTAAAGACAGTTTGTACAACTATTTAAACACAGATTGCAATTGTAAAACTCTCTCTGTACATGCTATACTCTGTGTACCTAAATACAGCACATAAGTCTAAAGACCACAGACACAAAGGTCAAAACCTGTGAGAACCAGATTTTCATTCAGAGACGCCAAGGTCCAAGTCTGACCCAGTTTGGATGCAAACTGCTAAAAAGCACAGATATGAAAATTGTGCTCATTTGTGGCCTAAATATTTGACACATATTTAGGGCATATGTCTCACTCTCAAACCATCAGCAACAGTGTGATGCTCCTACAGGCCTCTGACTCACTCACATTACATGTCTGAAAGTGTAGCATTCTCTGCCCGGTGTCTGGAGGATGGTTTGATTAGTTTTTTTAGTTTCGAAATCTGATGACTTGTGTTTATATTTTAACAATAAATTGTCCTTTTTACAAGAGTGTTTTACATTCTGTTTTTATTTTCAAACATTCTGAATTGTTTTGTGTCTTGTGTGAATAAAGTGATTGAAAAAAACTAAGCAAAATTAAAGAAAAAAAAATGCATCTGGAGATAGCCACTGTCTGGTGCTGTCCATGGTGCTGAAGCCATAAATATTGCTTTTACTGTGTCTAAATACAATCTTTTGTTAATCCCGTTTCATGTGATGCAATGAACAGTTAAGAAAATCCTTTATGTAAGATCTACTTTTAAGTCAGTACTTGGTTTAATTTCCTTTCAGTTCTTAAGAACATAGTGTTGCGTTAGTGAACTATTGGTCAGTACAAAATAATTCAGGTTTCTCTCTCATTAACTGTTGTGGATGTGTGCCTGAAGCAAAGCACTTAACCCTGAGCTGTTCCAGTTTGCTGCTTTACTGGTGTCCAGAGAGGTAATTAGCCCCGTTTGGATAAAAAAAAAAAAAAAAGACTTCTCTTCCAATTAAGCTCATTTCTTTCCTTTTATCTCATTAAAAACATTTCATTTCCAGGCTCACCTCCTCATTAGCCTTTTCATTGCACAGTAAGCCTCTTTAAATTACTAAACTGTGAACCAAATGTCTGCTTTTTTGTAGGATGAGAAGAACCAGCTGATGACCACTAATGTCTGGCTCTGGCAGGTAAAGCAAATGGCCTCTGCCCATTCAAATGCTTTTATGTACTCGTCCTACATGTAACTGTGTTGAGTCACATGCCAATACCTCAAAACAGTTGCAACAATATGCCCTGCTAAAACCCTGCTAATTAAAAATAAGTCCTAAAAAAAAAAAAAAAGTCTCTTACATTACAGAAATATTGTGTTTATATTGACGTTAATAAAGTTTATCCTTTATATAACTACATGAGAAAGTCATATATGTCTCAAGGGTTAGGGTTAATTTAATTCAGCGTTAAATGTTAAAGGAGATAAATGTTTGTCTTTATTGTATTTCTGTATTATTTTTGACAGGAATGGGTAGATGTAAAACTAAAGTGGAATCCAGATGAATATGGCGGCATTACTTCTATCCGTGTACCATCTGAAACAATATGGCTCCCAGATATTGTCCTGTATGAGAAGTAAGCCACTTAAATATACTGCTCCTACCTGATACAGCAACTTACAATGCTGCTCTTCTCTGCTTTATCCCAGTGCTGACGGACGTTTCGAAGGCTCCCTCATGACTAAAGCCATAGTGCGCTGGGATGGGACTATCACTTGGACACCCCCGGCCAGTTACAAGTCTTCCTGCACCATGGATGTCACCTTTTTCCCCTTTGATCGGCAAAACTGCTCCATGAAGTTTGGCTCTTGGACTTATGACGGCAACATGGTAGACCTGGTTTTGGTGGATCATTATGTAGACCGTAAAGACTTTTTTGACAATGGAGAGTGGGAGATACTTAACGCCACTGGAGCAAAAGGAAGCAGGCGGGATGGGGTGTACTGGTACCCTTTTGTGACATATTCATTTATTCTCAAAAGGCTGCCACTCTTCTATACTCTGTTCCTGATCATCCCATGTTTAGGATTGTCCTTCTTGACAGTTCTTGTGTTTTATCTTCCATCGGACGAAGGAGAGAAACTGTCCCTGTCCACGTCTGTGCTAGTGTCGCTAACTGTGTTCCTTCTGGTCATAGAGGAAATCATACCTTCATCCTCAAAGGTAGTAAAAACTAGGGCTGCGCAATTTTACAAAAAGAAAAATCAAATTGGGATTTTTCTGTATTGTATGAAGTATTGAAACTGCTGTTAGTCATTTAAAATCCAAACCATCCAAGAGCATTAATATTTATAATATTAATAACTGCTAAATTATGTAAATTCATTAGTAGAGATTAAAAAAATGTAGGGCTAGTCATTTTTTTCTTGTTCACTAACAGGATATAGTTAATAATGAATAGATAATAATAAATAATAGTAATAATAACAGTTATATTTTGTTGTAAATGGTTCCAAAATGCAAACATATCTGAAAAAGACTTAAACTTAAGTTGAAGCTTTAAGGGAGAGTAAGTTCACCCACCAGTCAAGACAATATCTGTCAAAAATCGACAAGAAAGCACAGAATTTATACCTTCATCTTCAAAGTTGTAGACATGCTAAGGCTGCATAATTACGGTAATATTAACACTACTATCTATCTTAATTGAAATCTTAATTGGTTTGACAAAGATCATTAGAGCACCACAATCTATTACCTGCATTGTTAATAGCACTGCACATAATTAATGCATTAATTGCCTTATACATTATCTAATTATTAACTATAAATTGTGGAAATACATAAACCAATGGTGTTTTTAAAAAGAGGAAACTGAAGATATACTGACAGTTTATTTTAACATATTTTGTAGTGGAAATTTGTGCATTTAGTTTTACTTTTTGGTCATAAGGAATATTTGGCCCAATTTGACACTGCACTTTTGTTTGAATACTACTATATTTGGTTACATTTACTTTTATAGTAAATAAGTTTTAATAGTTACTGATGAACAACAAAAAAAAACCAGAATGAATAAAGTGGGAAAAATTTCCTATGCGGTATTTATAATCTTCCAGACTCACATCTCTCAGTTTGGTCTTTTTCTTCTCAGGTGATACCTCTAATCGGAGAGTACCTGCTCTTCATCATGATCTTCGTCACCTTCTCAATAATCGTCACTGTGTTTGTCATCAACGTGCACCACCGCTCCTCCGCCACCTACCACCCCATGGCCCCCTGGGTAAAGAGCTTGTTCCTGCAGAGACTGCCCCGCCTCCTGTGTATGAGAGGACACACTGACAGGTAACATATAACACATGGACTTTTTACCTTTACTGGCATTATACTTGTATTCTCTCTAGACTAACTTTCAAACTCCAGTATTGGTTTCACAAGTTTTATGATCTAGAAAAAACCTGCAAAAAGATTAAAGTGTAAGTTTGTGTGATGTTCTTTGCGTTGGTTGTTTTGACATACCAGAAATTCCATGAATATTCCAAGGATAATTAACTTACTGATAACTTACAGATAAAGTAATTATTTAAATAACTTGAGTGATGTTTATTTAGCAAAACATTTGACTATTTTGCAGATATCACTACCCTGACATCGAGCTGCGCAGCCCCGAGCCAAAACCGCGCAGAGGGGTGAGGAGGGGCGTGCCGGGACACAGCAGTGGGCAACAGAGGTGCACCATGGGAGCCAAGGAGGAAGAGGACTGGCTGACGATGCTGGAGAAGGCCACTAATTCAGTCCGCTACATCAGCCGTCATATCAAGAAGGAGCATTTTATCAGAGAGGTGTCTCATTTTTTAATATATTTGAATATTTGAGATTTTACATTTTTGAACCACAAAAAATATCTACTGATTACATACAGTATATATGGCAGATATGTCCCATTTAAAACAACTAAACTAAACTAAACCAACTAAAAACAAATGCTGTTTCCCAGTTAAGAAATTTTGTTAGAAGAGGTAAATTTACATATATTTAAATTATTATTATTATTATTATTATTATTATTATTATTATTATTATTATTATTATTATTATTATTATTATTATTATCAACTTTTCTACAATGTGACTAACTACATTGTTACAGCTTCATCAGCAACTCCAACTGTTGCAGTAAAAGCTATATCTAAATGCTGCCCTCTGTTGGTTGAAAATAAAATTGTCACACTGCAATAATGTGTAAATTCTCATCCAAAATGCACTGCGTATCTTTCTGGTGAGGGACCACGACCTGCTAGTCTCCATGGAGATATTACAGCTTTGCCTTGATTATTCCACAGCATGGAAATAAACTTGATAATCACAGTGGAGACAGGTTAATGGTCAGACCTATGGAGAAACAAGCCTGTACATGAGTTCATGTTTTCTTTAACTGTAAAAAACCTGTAATTGAACAAAGGCAAGTGAGATATCTTTAATGCCCTACTGTGCCCCAACAGGCAGGCCAAGAAATAACATCTCCATGGAGAAGCAAGTAGTGGACCCTCATTGTGCACTTTTAAGATTATCTATGAATCTATGCTTTCCTGCACTCACTTCTGTGTACATTAACTCTTGTTTTTTCTGATGTTTGTCTTGTGTTTGATCTCCTATAGGTGGTACAAGACTGGAAGTTTGTGGCTCAGGTTTTGGACCGGATCTTCCTTTGGGCCTTCCTCACAGTCTCCATCCTGGGAACCATCCTCATCTTCACCCCAGCTCTGCATCTGTACCTCAGCACACCATCATGAACAACTCACTCAAACTACACCTCCCATAGTTTTCCTCACTTATGATTTATGAATAAAGCTCACTGCAATGTTCATACTGTACGTTTGAACTGTACAAATCGTTACCTCTGCACAGAGCGGCTTGCAGACCGGACTGTCTGCAGAAACATAATGCAATTTGTCTATCTAGAGAGATGCAGTTGAGTCAAAGCAATAAGCAAAGTCAAGGTGGGCTGATTTAAATATGTTAAAGATATCATTATTAAAGGTCATATATTATATAAAATTTACTCTTGTGAGCTTTAGGCCATGTTATAATGTTGTTACCTCATCAAAAACATATCTGGAGTTGTGTTTTGTTCCATTCACACATGTTTGAATAATAGTCTGTCTTCAACTAAGACACTGCTAAGCTCAAAATGCTCTGTACCACCTTGCGATGTCATAAAGAGGTAGATTTCAATGTAACGGCTATCATTTACCTTTAGTTCAGTAAAGATTGGCACATGATTCAAGTGATGGTGTATGGATTTTAAAAACACAGTGGAACACTTCCTATATTACCACATGACATCACAAGGTGCAACAGAGTGTTTTCTGTTTCAGAGAAGAACTCAGCCTAAATATGCAGGGTTTGTGTGTGAATGAAACAAAATACAACTCCAGGTATGTTTGTGATTAGGAAACAACGTTATAATATAGACCAGAAAATAGTATAATATGGGCCCTTTAATGCAACAACATACACAACCTTTTCATGAATTATTTATTTGTAAGTAACATGCAGCATTTTATCCTATAAGCTATGAACTGCAAAGATGTCATGTAAATAAAAATGGGTTTACAGATGTTGAAATTTGCAGGTGTTTTGTTTGTTTGTGTGTGTGTGTGTGTGTGTGTGTGTGTGTGTGTGTGTGTGTGTGTGTGTGTGTGTGTGTGTGTGTGTGTGTGTGTGTGTGTGTGTGTGTGTGTGTGCGCGCGCGCGTGTGTGTGATGACTAGATTCCACCACATGGGGGCAACAAACATCAATTGTCTAGAAGGTGCTTCACCAAAATAACCACATGCATATTTCTAAAGATCTTTGTGTCACAAATGTCACAATCTATAAAGACTCTTTGTATCTGTAATCATGTTTCATTATAATACATGCTCAAATAAATACATACATACATAAAATAAAGATTTTGAATAAAACTACGTTTTATAGTACAGGTTCCACAAAGTTTTATTTTCCATGTAGATGTTTGTCTAGAATGTCCCCCAAAATGTCATAAAACAACACCAAATTTTAGTTGGTTATAGTTATATACTGTGGAACATTTCATGCAAAGTAATATTGTTTATATGAAACAAGCAGGAGACAGATCCTATTAGTGGCAAACCCGCTTAAGGTGCCAATATAGTTAACTATGTTACCACTGTAGATCTGCACCAGGAAAACACATAAGTCATCTTTGCTTATTACCTAGAGCTAGCTACTTCTAATGAGCTCTCCTCAACTCTACTTTTGAGAGAAAGGCCATACCACTAATAGATATAATGAGAGACTCTCCTGAGCATATCCTCTGTTGAACCTCTGCACTGTTACATTCACTTGTAGACAATATAAGTGAACAATTTCTAGTCTCATCTCACTACTCCAAACACTTCATCTTACTGGTAAAAGTGCCAGTGCAGGTGTATGTTTTCTTAGTTTCATTGACCTACTTTGAGTTAGACATTAGATTGCTTGCTGATTTATTCAGAATGTCTGCCCTCCCTGTCCCCCTGCGCTGCACAGTCTGACCCCAGCTCTTGTATTATTCACTGCAGCAGGGCTGACTCATGCACACAGGTGTGGACTGTGTGGTCAATGGGACCGTGTCAGTGAAGACACAAAGAGCACAATGGTGATCAGCCTCTGGGACCAACACAAACAAGAACAAAATCTTTATTTAAGTATAATATGGTACATCTTGAGTACACAAATGAACTTGCTATGTCATTTTGCATTCCTGAAGATAAGTATTATAACTCAGTGGTTAGTGCATGACAACTTTAGTGGTCCACGGTGGAGGGTCTGCCACCTACTTTTCTCCATGAAGATGACATTACTTTCCCATTAATGTCCCACAGTATTGCATTGCACTTATCTTGCAGATAGATAAGTGCAAATTGAATTGGGGACATTTTTAATATCAGTAGCATCTGGAGAACTATGTTTATTTATGAGACAGGGACAGTGCACAGTATGCATTAACCTTAACAGGAGAGATGCTTTGTGCCAGGTTGTAGCACTAGAGTTAATTTACACCTGTAGTCCCTGGTGAATGTTTTTTAGGTTTGGTGGGGGAAACCAGAGTGCCCGGAGGAAACCCACCCAGACACGTGGAGAACGTGCAAACTCCACACAGAAAGGGCTCGAATCCCAAACGTTCTTGTCGGAAAAGGCCCGAGTGACTCGGGGATCGAACCCTGAACCTTCTTGCTGATAATTGCTAGCCACTCAGCTACCGTGCCGCCATGGGGTGCAGTATGCTTATATTTAACACTTATTTTGATATGGTTCCATTTTGTTGTGCTTTCTATACAAGAAAAGAGAAAACTGAATCCCAAATAGTTTAATATCAGTAACATCTGGAGTCCGGGGGTGCAGGATTTTCTCAAGTCTCACCAAATGCCTCCAGTCGCATCGAAAGAGCCGAGATTGAGAAGGTGATCACTGAACACTCCAGGGAGTAGAACATATAGAGCAGCTCAATTTTCTGCTCCACGTCTGTTACTAGCGGAGTGGACCCGAGCTCATCTGGATGGAAAAGCTATAATGCACATTCGCGCAAGGTCGTCGCCATCACATATATTGTTAATGAGGCTGCACCAGGTTGTACATCACTGGGGTAAGGCTCCTGTACCTGTGCGAGGGCCAGAGGGAGACCTGAACAGGAGGCATAAGTTTAAATCACGTGAGGTCATTCCTGTGTTTCCTCATATGTCATTTTATATCCCAGGGTCTTAATCTAGTATAATCGATCCTATATAGGCTCCAGGCAAGTAACGCCAGCAGGCCAAGTTACCGGTCAGATCTGTAGAGAGGTTACCTGGTAAATCCAGAATGATATCTCTGTGTATTATTTATACAGACTGATATCAGTCTGGTGCCCACCCTCCTTGCAATCTCAAGCCCGGTCAGAAGTGATTGAGTGTAGTGCTTTGCTCATTCATTCTGCAGAAATCATGATGTTTTTCAGGTCCCTCTGATATATTTTTTCCCTTTATTTTTTCTGATACAATGCACAGTGCATGTCCCTGATTGGCTACTCCATCTGTCAATCACACCCATCTGAAAACTGGGAAATGTACAGGTGACCAGACTCACATCTTGGTACAGTATTGAAGAAGTTTGTATTCTGGATCCCAGGAAAGTGGAGAGGTGACGCTGCGTGTACAATATAAATACATGTTCTTCAATGTGTATTTTTTTTTAGTCCCATACTGTGGAACATTCGAGTCAAGGAAACAACATTTCCATGGAGACAGGCAGGCAGATGGATCTGAAAAGATATATTGTGCACATACATATAAAACTTTTAGATGTGTTTTTGAGAAGGCAGCATTTTAGATATGAAAGTAGACAAAAATCTTGACAATATGGAATCCATGCTGTTATAATGGATTCTTGCCTCTAAAGGGCAGTGTTTGATATTAAAACAGCAGAACAGGAGCTGGGCTAGAGCAGACAGTCTCCACTGCACAGGTCTCCTCACACACAGTTTGTGTTTGTGTATCACTGCTGTAAACCTGACTCAGAGGAGCTCCCTTCCTGTGAAAGGTCGCTGGAGGCACCCCAAAAGCAAAGCCGCTGAGCCCTAGGTGTGATCCTGCCTCTTAAAGAAAATACCAACGCTTTGTTTAAATGACCTTTACTTCACTATGTCTGTTACAGTAGCAGCTTTTGACCACTGCAATAAAAGAGAAGAAATGAAAGAATGGACGTGTCTATCACAGTGTCAGTGTGCATCAGGGAGAACATCGTTGAAAGGTCACATTATCTGAGTGGTTTAAATCTAATCTAAATATTATGTTCTGTAAAAATAATATGCTCAACAGTTTTCATCCTCAATGTTAAAATTTCCAAGTTAATTTGCTGTATTTGGTATTCATCATAGATTGTATAAAGAAATGGACTTAAGTGAGTGTGGCGTCATCCATAGCGTTTGGCTCTAGTCAAATGAAGCTCACAGAGGGTAGAAATTATAGGGGTGAATTTAGGGAAAACACAGCAAAATAAAAACAACAGGATCATGTAGAGCAGGTTAATACAAACATTATAAGACCAAATGAGGAGTCTGACAGCAGCAGTTACGTAGAAAGGGGCAACAGCTTCGATAGAGCTGGAAACATGCCTATGCTCCCTTCTTGTTTGTAACACGGTGTTTAGCAGGGTAGCTATGTCTATTTATACATGCAGTCTATGATATTAATATATTTTTGTTGTTGTTGTTTTTCTTTTCTTTGATTCACTATTGAATAATAATTTCAATGTATGATGGGTAGTGTTTCCCGTTGCAGGGCTGAGACATGATAACACATCCTAATATACAACCATTGGCTCTTTCATTTACAATGTGTCTAAATTTTTCAAACTTTTATCCTTGTATTTTCACAGTGGGGGGTAACGTCATCCCTTTAGATACTCAGACTGAAATTTTTCTGGGACCAGGAATCAAACCTCAAACCAAAAAGCTTGAAAGCAGTACGTCTTGATGAAAATGATTACTGAAGATAGAACTGAATGACAATGAAAATGTAATACTAGTACTACTAAAGTTTCTACTCCTTTGGATAAAAAGTAGCAGTGCATTGGACGCAGTATGCAAAATGTGTAGTTTTTTCCCTCAACATCTGTGAAAACCATGTGACTCAGCTGTCCACACATGTGCTTAATGATCATGGTTGTTGATGCAGGGTTCAGAACAGCCTTGGGCCTTGAGTTATATGTGGAAGTGTTGAGGAAAGACACACAAATATACACAAGCCCTACACTGTAAATAAACAGGTGCAGACACACGCACACACTATGTACACCCAGCCATTCCCTCAGGTTGAGCCGAAGGGACGATTATTTAATGTGAGAAGATGGCAGTGAAGATACATGTAAGTGCCCAGACCTGGGGGTTGAACATAGAAGGAGGAATGGAGAAGTACAGAGTGATAGATAGTGAGGGTCACAGAAATGCTCCGGGCTCCTGTGTCCAGTAATGGTCTGAGGACATTACTGTATCCAGCTTTCTAAGAAGAGCTACAAGACCAGAACAGAAACAAGACGAGAGGAAGACAGATGGTTGGAAAACAAGACAAGGGCAGGTGATCCAGATAGAAAGAAAAGTTTGAAAAAATTACACGTAAATTGATTTTGATTGTAAGGAATACATTTGATATGATTCTGTTGCTAAAATGGAAATATTTTTCTACACACTATGGGTTGTAACTATTCCTCTTTTATAGGTGCTATATGCATGGAGACTAGCATGATATTGGACACGTTTAGTTTCAACCCTTCAGTATTTTTGTATTGTTTATGTGGGTATCAATTTTGTTGACAATCTTTAAAAAAAAAAAAAAAAAAAAAAAAAGTAAAGATACATGGTATAACTGCAGTATTTTCATTATAGACCCAAATGGATTGCACAGTCAATTATAACTAACTGTGGTGTGGAGTCTAATTTCACAGAAATAACTTCTTTGTCCTATTGAAAAATAGACTATTATAGCTTCTTAGTGACAAATAGATCCATTTCATCATCTTCCCACTCAAGTTTATTTGAAGCATGCATTTCCAGAAATCCGGAGCATTTGAGGTTCTTTCTTGCTCTATTAGCATGCGACACATATTCATTCAAAAGGCAAAATGGAATTTCTGCAGATGCAATAAGAAAGTGACCGAATAGCATTTGAAATATGAGGATTTATAAAAATTTGTCATCTCCATATCCTGGCACAATACCTTAGAAAATAAAAACAAATGAAAACATCTCTCAACAGAAAATGGATTCCAGGACTACAAGTACATTCAAATAAGCTTGGCAAGATAATAGGACTGCACTGTAAGGACAAACAATAAAACCCCATCGTTCACCTAACATGACCTAATCATTTGTCAGTCTTATTTGTTATTAGATATTTGACCTATTCTTGGTCTACTAGAAACTTCTTCGTTAACTCCTTACCGATATAGTTTTTGCAGATGTAATCAGATCAGTTAATTATGTTTACATCAGTGATTTAAGGTTTTAAAATTACAAGCTATAGACTTTGCACAGCTTGAAAAAAACATCTAATGAGTCTCATTTCATGTCAGGCAGAGTTTAAGAGCCCTGAAGCCCTCTCCCTTTCCCCCTCTCCCACCTGACAGAGGACTGCGGCTGCCTCATTATGGTTAATTATGTTGCAATATGCTTTAACACCTGACCACATGTGCCTGAAAGTTTAGCACGCCAACTGGACACTGAGCTCACTGGTGCATGCTGACGTGAAATTGTGTTCTTCTAACCTATGTTTTTCATCATCTGTGTCCCTGAGGCAGAGGAACGATTATAAGTCAGAAGTATGGGAGGTTTTGCTCAGATTGCAAAACCCACATTTGAGGTAAGATTAAACTTTTAACCACTCACTAAAAATGCATTTGTACTTTTGGTATCTGTTATCATGATGGATTTGATTGTTGGACAGTGAGGAAACACTGACATCTACAAACAGAAGCCCATCGTATTAATCTTTTTCGTCTTATAGTAGGTTAAGATTGTAAGACGGGGGCTTCCTATCCGAGGACCAGTCAATCACAGAACTGACTGAGACACCTAAACTCTGGATTTTGGCCCATGAATGAATACTAAATTATTAATACATATTCATAATTCAACTCAATTACTATACAAGTTTAATACATTTGATCAATCACCTTACAACAAGGTTAAAATTTACAATAATGTGAAAAAGAAAAAAGTGGAATTGCTGAGATAGCAAAGCACACTAAGGAGCAGTGTACGAGGCAGAACATGCATCAGGATATGGGTCATAAAATGGACAAGGCATTGTCCTGTGAATAAAGAGCGTGTCCAGTCATCCTGTAAGGATAAGGACAAAATGTGTGATGTATGTGACTGCAAACGAGTTTAACTGCTTTAGTCAAATTTCTTTACAGCTCATATCCAATGCTGGGTAAGTTTGTCTCAAGTCTATTTTTTATAATAATAATGAAGTTGCTTATTCATGTGTTATTAATTTTGGTGTGGTGTGAACTCAGTAACCACATCTGCCCTGGGGTAGCCTATATGAACAGAGGTAGGCTGCCAATCTGCGCCACTGGCCTCCCACCATCACCACCAATCACTTACTGAACCACATTCACATAAGGTACAATGCCAGATGTACTGACTGGACTCGAAGCATCGATCTTTTGGGTTAGGTGACCGCTCTTCCATTATTATTTTATAGAGCGACGAGAAAAATCTGACTCATCAAAGCATTTAATTATAGAAAGTGGAAATGACCCTCAAATATGAATGAAGACTTTGGGTGATTTATTTAAATAGGCTACACTGAATAAATCAACAACCAGAATAAAACATCCGAAACAGAGGGGGTACTGCTGTGGTGTTGCGTTCAAGTGAGATTTTGTCTTTGCTTTCTGATCTTTCTCTCACCTCTCCGCTGCCGTAAAGCAGATGGGCGCCAAATGACTGGAGGAACCCTTCACTCACCGCAATAGCTGACGGCAAGCGCGGCGGACAGGTGGCTTTCATCTCACTGTGACACCAAAGCGAGCGCGTACACTGGACTGACTGTGGAGCCACTACACAGACTGGAGAGCGCAGCTGGGGGAGCGGGAAAAGTGACTGGAGAGGTTACAGGCGTCTCACACGTGGAAGCAGACGTGTGGTGCGTGTCTGCGCCCCGGAGAGGTACACGGTGTCTGGTAAAGCGCGCTGGCAAGTTTTAACATTTATCCAGCGGGATACGCACGGTGGAGCCGCGGTCATGGAGCTTCGCAAGTCGTTTGGATTTTTGGTTGCAGTTTACCTGTTGGCGACGTTCTGCTGTAGAGGTGAGTCACTCTGTAGACCCCATATGTTTCGTGTGTGTGATGTATCTTAAACTAATGGCAGTGAAACAATAAGATGTGGTAAGAGGTAATTGATGCGCATGGTAATGATAAGCGCATGCATCTGTTTTTGACTATAACTTTTTGCCTCATCAAGTTTTATAGTCGTCCTTGTGGCTGTAAGGACGTAAAAACGAGCCGTTCTGCCTCAAAAATACCACATTCAAAGCTTTCCTGAATGCGTGAAAATCCGTATTACAGTGTTGTGTGCCGTCTTTAGTCAGACAACATCTGGCCCCGAATAAAGAATAAAGAGGGCGGCCCATGAGGCACGAAGCCCATTGGGTTTGAATGTAATCTGCAGCTAAAGGATTGTTAAATGCGTGACTGGAGAGGAACCTCAAAGGAGGTTAAGTCTCAATAATATGATGGAATCCTTTGGTTTATAGGCTACACAGATACATGTTCTATTAAACATCATATAGCATTAGCTTTTGTTATGCAAATGTTTTACTGAGACTAAAAAGAACATAATTTACATTTTATAGGATTTGGGATGTAGTAGAGTTTATATTTTACTTTCTATCATGACCCATTGCACTGTGTAGGTTCATAACAATAATATAATCACCATAATAATATATAATTTTGATCCTTAAGTCTGGCAAAAACAACATGAAACACTTTTCTGGAGGGTCAGGGTCAGCCACCTGCTTATCACTTATAGCAATTTATCTATCTCCACGGAGGCAATCACCTGCCAAGTTACAAGTCAGATCTGTGGATAGATGACCCCGCTCACAGTAAGGTTGAATAAATGCAAGATAGATCATGTTAATACCATATTGTGGATCACAGGCAAAGCAATAACATCTCCATGGAGACAAACAAGCAGAGAACCCTCCACTGGAAAAGTTACACAGCGCACCTTTAGTCCTGTCCTCCATGGACCATTTTGATTTGGAGAAGTGCCATAAGCATGCATCTGTTGTTGATACATGGCCCTAACATTTCTTTTGATATGCCAGGAAATCTAAAAAGTGATTTGATGACGATAATAGTCTTGGCCGTAATTGGATATGACAAATTAAAGCTATTGTTATCATGAGTGAGTTGGCACTGCATGTCATAATTCATTGTTCTATAGGCTTCCGCTGCTGAACAACTGCTGCTCAGTCACACCTCCCCCGTCACTAGTTCTGATGGGAAATCTCTACTATATCTCACAGTGCTGGACAAGGGAAGCCATTTATTAAATACTTAACCCTTTGAGGCCAGTTCACAGTGACAGCCAAGATCAAAGTGACTTTTATGGGAACAAGCAGGCAACAAGGTGCACAAAGGTTTTATAAACATTGCATAGAGGAGAATAGGTGAACACCCATAATAAAACCCTAGGTTTTGTTATATCCATAAACCTCATGGCTTAAAAAAAAAGTAGAGACATAGACCAACTGCTCAACCACTACTGGTAAATACAGCACACTGTTTCAATCTTCATTGGTTTGCAGTAGGTGACTATGGTGGCATTGGTTTGCTATAGTACTAAATTGCTAATATGATTAATAGATTAGATCTCCATATGTTTTGGAGTTGTATGAGCCAGTATATGGCATAATCCACAAGTAAGAGACATGAGACAGAGAGTCACAACAGTGAGTTAGTCATAATTGGTCACATCTGGTGATGATAAAATGTAATCTCTACACCCACATGTGCCAATCTCTAAAATGAAGTGGATTTTCACTAAAAAAGTGCATCCTAAATCCAATTTCATAAAAAGGTTTGTTTGAAAATGTTAATGTAACTGGAACGGACTGTTGGCCTTGTTATGCTTTTTAAGCAAAGATTCAAGGTAAAACACAGTTTTGCCTCACAGATTCGGCCTACTTGTTTTTATAAACAGGATTGGACCTGGTTAGCACTTGGTTGAGGGACTGCTCTTGTTGTGTCCTTGGGCAAGACACTTCACCTACTTTGTCTCCAGTGTTGTAGTATATATAAGTGAACTGAGAGTATGTTTGTGAGACTGATTACACTTTTGCATGATACCATGAATTGTCTAGTTTGGTTAATATCGTTTGCATTGTGTCAGTATTGTAGAGTCTGTTTGAGTAACTATACACTTGCATAATATTGGTCAGGCAAATGATGATGACTATTGACATCTGTAAATCGTGGTTACAGTTACACAGGAGGCCTACATAATCACAGTATATGCCCGATGTTTGGAGGAGGTTGGGCCTAAACAGAATTTTTTTTTCTCAGATAACAGCCATGTGTTCATAATGTTATGCCTAGAATGCAAATTGACAATTGCAACACATTAGTGTAGTTATTTTGAAACACAAGCTTGGATAGTTACATGTTGTTGTACAAATTTCTTTCTAACAAGCCTGACAATCCCTAGTCAAAAATTTACTGTTTACTCATAAAAATGGACAGTTCTCATCCTCTCATGCTTTCTGCCAAATGGCCATGGGAGGTGCTGTGTGTAACTGCTCTTTGTGCAATATCAGTAGAAAAAGCTGCCTCTAGGGGACATTAAATATTGACTAGACTGTGGATCTGGCATTACTGTACATCCCTTTAAGAGTTTATACAGTGTGGACAGTCTGTTGGAGGGCGAATTTTGGCCCAAATACTGTGCCAGACTGGACAGCCCACATTTGAAGTCTGCTTTTGTGAAGGTGCGATTTCTTCGGCTGTATCTAGATTAAGTTTTCATAGGCTACATATAGGTGTGCCATAGGCACACATATAATGTGCCAAAGTTATGCTTACTACATGCTTCTTACACATTAGGACTGGCATGATCAGGCAGGATTCCTTCCAAAAAACTATATACTATATAAGGTCAAGGAAGTCTGATACAAACAACATATAAAAGTTAAGAGAAAATAAAGACATATATTTTAAAGCCACTCTATATAGTTAATGTCACTTTTATTACACTTTATACCTAATCTATTTGTTGCACTCACTATACATGTCTTTGTTGGTGATGGAAAAATGAGGACACCCAGGCTGCCAGCTCCCTCAAGGCTGAACGGATCATAAAATGAGGCTTATATTGCTACTACTGCTGCATCTTTGTAATAAAATAAACCAGTTTATTTTTGAGCTTTAATGATTAGGTACAGCATGGGTCTCAGAATGGGCTGTTGCGTGGAAATATGCTAGACCACTAATGCATTGAGAAAGATATGGACCTTGTTTTGTGCCTTGAGGCGATTAGGGCCCCATCGGTGGGTTAGTGTTGAGAAAGTGCATCAGTCGGTAGCCAGTTACTTTATAGCGATAATGAGGAGAGTGGGGGCTGAGAAAGGAAGTGCAGATTGGCAGACAGAGCAAGAGGATGCTATTATGAAGTGGAGTTAATATGATAAACTTAGATTCAGGAGCTGGACCACGCCTCAACCTCCTCTCCAGCCAACCACAGCTCACCTCAACCACGCCTTCAATTACCCAGAAGCCCTATTTATACAGCTATCCCAGCATTACCGTCTGTGTCAGCTCTCTCGACCCCCTCCCTGTCACCCTGTGTCTCTCATCCATCCTTAAGCCTTATGACATCATCTTTAAGGAGGGGGGTTCCAAATCAGCTGGGTGACGATTTTGGAGACGGAGCCTCCACCCTGTGTCTCCCTCCAACCATGACATCTATCCACCGTCAATAAATATCTTTATCGTATTCCATTGTTGTGGCGTGGTCCTTGCTAGTGAATCAAGTATAAGAGGTTTCAGGAATCGGCTTCAAAACAATGGAAATTGACATTAAATGAAATCATTAAGCTTTCTGACAGCACTGCACACAACATTTTCTCGCACTTTGGGAACGAGAAAGTTATTTGCAGCTGGCATATGCAGCCATCTTCCCTTGCATCAGGTTGTAATGCAGAAATAACAAGTAGGATCACATTGTACAACTGTGATGCATGACTCCTCCTAAAAAAATCTATTTGTACAATATTTTTAATGAAGATGAGCTGCAATTAATAAATGTGAAACACTTAATAAGTCATAGAAGTTATTTAGCCAACTCTTTACAACTTGAATCTGATCATAGTACAGAAAAATAACATTCCCTACTAGTACAAAGAAAAAGTACCCATGATAAATACTGAAACCCAAAATGAATTGTTCCTTTGATCATGTATTGAAAGATAAGATATAGGAATTATCGTGACAGGCTGATGTGTTTAGAGGAAAACAACTGGTAATTCCTATATCAGGTGTAAGAAAGCTACTCTATACTGTACAGTAAGTATTTAACTTTTAGTAAAAAATAAACTAGTATAAAAATATATGTTCATTTTAATTGGGTTTATTGCACAGAAAAACGTGTCCTTACTGTGAGCTAGCTTCCATGTCCTCAAATTTGACTCTTATTTGGCCTGGAAGAGGGCCTACTCCTGCTTTGTTGTTCCTTGGGCATAATCTTCCACAGTATGGCATTAAACCAATCTATCTCCCTCCCTGGAGAATGTTCAAAAGTATGGTTTTAACTTTCTATTTCCATGGAATCATGCAAATGGCATGCTACCACCAGAAAGTTACACAGTGTTGCTTGAACAAAATCAAAACCCCATTATTTTATTTTATATTTTATTTTATTTTAGATATAAATAATCATTAAATGTTTCTTACTGCTATTAATTCCTTAACTTACCACCACTACATGTCAATGGTTATGACATTGGTAATGCAAACAGTTACTATTGCTTCACCAACTTCAACCCACTTGCTGCATTTTATTTATTTTATTTTTTTTGTTAATGAATATTATATTACACACTAGCAGACACTAATCCCAAAGGAGAAAAAAAAAAACATTTTTTCCATTACTGTGATTATATTGAAAAAAGAAAAGTAATTAAGTATTGTTGTTTTGCTTCAGATTTTAGTGTGATGACTAACTTGTTTTTACTGGTGTACTGGGACTTAGCTGTCTATTAAAGAACAATTTAGAGAAACAAGAAATAGTAGCTACATAAAACTTTAGTACAGTTTTCAGTTCCTAAACTTTAAGCCTATTTCATTAAATGTTTGCAAAGTCTCAATATTTTGTTCACAATGTGCAAAGCTACTTTAACTTTAGTTTTGTGAGATACTGCAAGAAATTGATTAAAAATGTAAAAAATGAAAGACAGAATGTGCTGCACTGTATCTACTATTTTCGCTTGAGGCTAATGAAGAATAATGTGGATACTAATAAAGAGTGACTGGTAAAAGTATTGGACTGTACCACAGCTGCTTTAACTTAATGGGGAAGAGATTATGGTAATGAATAAATCTATAGCTGTTCCTTATGTAAAAGTGCAGAATTCAGTTTATTGATTAAACGATTAACTTCAGTTTAAGTAAAAAAAAAAAAAAAAAACTTCCGGTAAATACAATAAAATCAGGAGAAAAACGATTGGGGAAGTAAGAGCGAGAGACATTTTCCTAATACAACTTCAAATGAAAGACCGATTTCAATTTAGGTCAAATACTCAAATATCCTGGAGCACTTTAGGTTGTTATGCAGTTGTGATGTCTTATTTATATGAAAATAAGGGTGAATTATTTACCTCAAAATGGCTGTTTTGAAGATACATTGTCTATAATTTGCAGCAAGTTTGTCAGTATTTTATTTACACAGAGAAGGGCTTCACAGATTAAAACAACAAAAACAACAATTATTAAAAAACAAAACAAAAAACCCCAAAACAAAACACTTATGCAGTATAGAGTGTAAATACTGTAAATACTGATAAACATTCTGTGAAAAGCCTGGGTTTTAGGCTCTTCTTTAAAGAGTCAATGGACCCAGAATTCTGTAACTCACAAGGGAGAGGCTTCCACAATTAAGGCCCAAATGCCAGAGCCTGATTGGCCCTCGTCTTGTGCAAGGTTCATCATCTTCCTGGGACATAAGTATTCTGGAGCCTGGCCATGAAGTGGCCGATGAGCACTAATATTTTAAAGTGAATTCTTTGCTCAATAAGCAGCCAGAAGAGGTCAGCCTGAACAGGAGTAATGTGGCAGAACTTGCTTGAATTGGTCAGCACAAATTTCGTTTGTATAAAAATGGATGCTCTGTTGTGGGTTAACTTTACGTCCTTTTAAAAAATAAATGCTAGTAAACATTTACAGGCATGTTTCAGAACATTTTGGATGGATTGCAAAAAAAATTATAATATGATTCTAATTTTTGACAATATAGGGGTGACTGGTATAACGTATATGAAAAGGTGGAGCTAGCCACAACAGCTATGCAGATTACTGTATTTCTCACCTAGACTTGAATGGCTGGGAAGGGCATCTGATTTAAAAGCAGTTTAAACAACATGAAGACTACTTCATACAATTACCAGCTGTGCTCCTAACTGTCTATAAGCAAAGGGGAAAACAGCTCTTTAAAACAAGTTGTTATATTGCAATATGTGATGCAACATTTTGTTGTTGGTGAGTGACAAATGCATTATTTATCCTTCCTTTCTTGAACCTTTAGATAATTGGTTCACCTTTATTTGATGATATTTGTTATTCTAAACATGTTCTTGTATACAGCCAAAAGTAAAAAGGTGAAGTTAGTTCAATGAATTTTAATGAAAATGCGACTCAGTAAACGGGTGCTCAGGAGCTAAAGACAAGTTAAGAGGTTTCAGAGGACACAGCGGGGGAATTATGGGTGCATGTTCGGAGTGCTAATGTTGCCATTGTGTTGTATCAAATAAACAGTATTGCAGAAGTGAAAGTAGCTTCTTATGTTCTATTCTAAGCAATTTTGTCACAATATAAAAGCACACATTTGATAAAACCTTTATGAATACTGATTTTACCACAGTGATAATAAAAATGTACTTTTTCAAATTGCCAAAAAAAGTAGTTTCTTTGCCATGTGGTCCTTTGATCTGGCTTTGTTTGGCATAACGCCCACCCCTAAGTTTTACTTTTGATTCTAGTATATGTAGGTATCGATACTTTTGACGGCGAAAGTGCTAGTTGTAGTAGTAATTTGATAATTTAAATGATACATATGCCTAGTGTTGCACAATAGAAAGAAGACATCATTATCCTTTTATGAAACTTGCACAAAGCTTATGACAATGCCCCTTATGCGCTCATGTCCCGTCTCTCTTTTGATAAAATAGTCATTAATTCAAGTGGATTGTAAAATATGCATATCTTTATGTATGCATATATACCAACTGTGGAGAAAGATGCTATACATAATTAAAGAGCTGACAGAAAGAATAACATATGGGCCATTTTGAAGATGACCGCACTCCTCAAGGGAAACCGCCCTGACAGTGAATGCAGCAGTCTGTGCCATATAACACTGTGACACTCACATACATGCACAAGATGGAGTGGGGTTAGCCGTAGCTGTTTACTAGCAACAGGGTACGGACACAGTCGGTTAATTAATAATACATTAGCATTGTCCATTGAGATTTACAACGCCTCCTTATTACATTTCTATATGTGAATATTGAATTAGCAGAATGAAAAACTACATTAATGTGTCCCAATAGAAACATTAGCTTACTGATGAAGCACACACACATTACAGTAGCAGCACTTTTTCTTGTTTATGAAAAAGCTGTTTAGGCTTCTCCCTTCTGCTTACTCCAAAAGTGCAGGGATTTTAGCTTTGGTTTAAATACTTTTACACAATTATAATAAACCTTTGAAATTATATAGGGCCAAGATGTTTCTGTATTAAAATAGACTTAAAATAGAACAACTGAATTCATTTGTTCTATTTTAACACAGAAACAACTTTAAAAAAATACATAATTGCCACTGTCATTAAATCTAACATAATTATGTAATTAATTATGTAGTTTTCTTTTTTCTTTTTTGGTGTTCAAGTTTTGTTGTTTATGAAAAGACAGTTGAATGAAATGTGCAGTTTTACTAATCCATCTTAATGTTCGTGCTGTCAACTGATACACAGACAATGAAAGCGTTTCTTTCCTTAAAACAGATCACAAAACTGAACCAAACAGATACAAATACATACAGATACATATACAGATACATATACTATTACTCTCCAAAAAAGAACAGCATTGTAGTTCAAACATGACATGTTCTGGGCCTATAAATTTGCCTTGCCTTGCTCATTTAATATAGCTGTATTAAAATTACATTTCTTTCATAAAACTATAGCCCCCAACTGATATTCTATCAACCAGTACCCATTACAGTTTCTCTAGATCAGAAAAAACAATACCATTGTTATTAGTATATTCATTGTGAGGTAGAGATAGCATAGATAAAAAAAAAATGTAGTTAAAATCAAAGCACAGTGGTAGAGAATCCAAAAGTCCATCTGTCAATGTGTCACATGCTCTAAGACTGAGCTTCAACCCAGCAGGAGGAAATGGTGACACATTTTATAACAACTCCTTGAATGGGAAGATTGGATCATGTCCCTTTAGCGCTTGTTGTGTAACAGAGGTCCATTTTGGCTCACTTCACGTCACCAAGCCCCCACACATCCCTGGCTGACATTTTGAGCCATTTTATCATTCAGCATCATGGATAAAACTATCAGTGT
This sequence comes from Taenioides sp. WSHXM2023, assembly GCA_029959045.1. Lineage (NCBI taxonomy): Eukaryota > Metazoa > Chordata > Actinopteri > Gobiiformes > Gobiidae > Taenioides > Taenioides sp. WSHXM2023. Next base: position 19,230,612 of record CM057090.1, read on the forward strand.
ATTCCATCTGACACTTCCCAGTAGTCAGCTACATAAATGTTTATTTTTTTTTCGTCATTAACTAATTAGTCACCCGGCCCCTATGCTGTGGTGGCAGCACTCATGGCGTGCCTGTCACTGGATAATTGCTGAAATATGTAGAGACACGTTTAAATTGTTGGAGGGACGTCAGGGAGAAAAAAACAGAGACCATTGCAATTCAGACTCAAATGAGACACTGATGGATGAGAGGCTGCAGTGTGTGCCAATGTGTTGACGGGGCAACCTTGAGTAAAAGAAAAATTGCTTTTGGTATAGTTTGGACACACTGAAAGGACTTCCATGGTTCTTATAAAACACAGATACCCAAACCAAACAGGAAGATATGACAAAATCAATAATCAGTTATGATCAGTATCAATGAGCATAAACAATACAAACTTTTTCGATCAGTGCCACTCAAAAAATAGTCAAATTTCTTCTCCCAACGTGATCGCTGCTCCAAACCTTTACTGACTGAGGACTGACTGTGGACCACTTGACGAAAAAGACACAAGCTGATCATTGACTATTTAGAAATGACTGACTAGCTCGATTAAAATTCAATTAATTGTGCATTCCTCACACTCTGGAGAGAAAGACATTGGCATTGTATTGCAACAGCCAATGTTTTTTGGTCTTGTTATCATCAGGGCTGTACAGGTAAACTATAACTAGAAGACAGCATTTTACATTAGACATATGGCCAGTGTTATTCCTGAATTGACTTTCATTACCATATTGGTGTAGGCTGATGTGTATGCTGCTTGTTGTATGTGATCACGTTTGATGGTTTGACCTCATGAGCGCGCTGCACTGTGAGCTTATTGAACACAATTAAGTCCACTGAGTTAATGACACACTCATTATGGGCTGCATATGGTGCCCTGATCAGGCTTAGTTTCTACAGGGATTTGCATCACATGATCTCCATTTAACTGAAATAATGACTGCACATACTTTTATTCAGTGTCTATTTTCTAATGAGTGGACATGCAGTTTAGTAAAGCAAGCACCAGATCCCACTCCCCAAAATCAAAGTTAGGTATTTAATGCCAAGTTGCCAATTGATTTTATTTTATTTTTTACTGAATGAATACCATGAAATAAGACCCCAATAAACAACAAACAACACAGTTTACACATGTCCTTCCTTACCCAATTGAGGAGTAAATAAATTGAAATAGATGGTTCAGAGCTGCTCAGGCTCCAGTAGTAGCTGACCACTACCGAGTGTGGAGTGAATGAATAATGCAATGTAAAGTTTTTGGGGTGTCTTAAAAGGTGCCATATAAATCTAATGCATCATCATCATCATGTAGTTGCCAGGTTAAAGCTGCTGTACCTGATTTTTATTGTCTCAAAAACATGAAAAACATAACTATTTCATTTTAAATTGTTTGCAGTGGTCCAAACCTGCTCCTCACTCACCTTATGCATTCTGAACATGCTAATTAGTAGAGTTTATAAGCTTTTTTCACAACTTTCAGGAACCAGTGACAGGAAAATAGAAACATATACATATTTTGCTCAAATATGTTGGAAGAAATCGGGTACAGAGCCTTTAACAAGGGTTTATACTTTCTTCTTATTTACCACACTGTAACTGCCTTGTCCTCTCTCCAGGTTGCTTCTGTGGAGTGTACCAGAGAAAACTGTACCGAGACCTGCTGGTAAACTACAACCGCCTAGAACGACCGGTGCACAATGACTCCGCCCCCATCGTTGTGGAGCTGGGCCTAACCCTCCTGCAGATCATAGATGTGGTCAGTCTCCTTCATTCTTCTCTTTGGCATGCTCATAAAAAAGTCAGGAAAGCACAAGCAATAACCCCAGTGCCTGTAACCTTTTTTTTTTTGCAAAAGTTTTACTTGAAAACTCTGGATGTATCTTTTTCACAGTGAGTTGTTTACTGTATAGAACGTGCTGCAGTGCATGTCGAGTTTTTTGTTTCTTTTTTCCTCCACTTAGTCTTCCTCTACAGTTTACATTGTTATTCCACCGATGTAGACCCTGACTACAGCTGCATTTTCGGGGTAAAAGTTTTATTAACACTGTTTTTTTACACTGCAGGGATCCAGTTAAAAATGATTTATTTTCAATATTAGTATCTCTAAAACAGACAATGACTGTGGTACTACTATTTACCATTTACACATGACATTTCTAAGTAGAAGTATATAAGTATATTCATAATTTTTCTGGTGAAGGTTCTGCCATCTGCTTTTCTCCCTGGAGATATTATTGCTTTGTCTGGAATGTTTCACAGTATGACATTAAAACTTTCTATCGTCATGGAGACCAAACCAGGGCAAGTTACAGGTGAGATCTGTGGAGTGGCAACCCTGCTCACACTCAGAATGCCCATTTTTTTTAGGTATTTTTGAGCTATAAAATCCTGTGTAAATGAATACATGTAAGGTAGATCTGTTTAATGCCATACTATGGAACATTCCAAGCAGAGCAATGACATTTCCATAGAAACACAAAGGTAACAAACCCTGTGTTTATATATATATATATATATGTTACTACATTATGGAAGCTGACTTTACCATACATTTTTGGCAGAAGCACGTTGGAAGCATTTATCTTAATGTAGCTTGGTGGTCCTCCCTTGTCAAACGCTCTTCTCTTGAATTGCATTTGCCTGAATTGAATTGTGTGTCTCCACTCTATGCATATTCCTCATTGTGTATGGCCCACCTATCTTCTCACAGACCACCCCCGCCCTGACAGCCAGTTAGGCCGACCACACAGAGTCACTCATCCAAAAACATCGAAGCTGACATGCCGTCACTTCCTGGAGTTTGCTCTGTCACCAGACGGGCGTCTCTCTCTATGATAACTACAGCTTTAAACCATAGTGCAGCGTTTCCACTTTATTATTAATATGGTCAATGCAGCAGATGTAGAAAGCAACTCCTATATGCACTCTCACAGCTTGTTAAAGAAAGTGAGTCTAAACATGGCAGATGCTGGAGAGGACAGACAATAGTTAAGATTTTTGGATTTTACAGATTTATTTATTTTTTTTTACATTTTTTTAGTTTGGTATTTTAATGGAAACTTTTTAATGATTTTCTTTGTGGAGATGTTATTGCTTTGTCTTGAAAGTTTCACAGTATGGTATTAAATATTTCTATCTTCATGGAGACCAAACCAGACCAAGTTACAGGTCAGATCTGTGGAGAGGCAACCCTGCTCACAGACAGAATGTCTGTTTTTCTTGGTATTTTTGAGCTATAAAAGTACCTGTATTTTAATAAATGTAAGGTAGAGCTGTTTAATGTCATGTCATGTCATATTAATGTCAACATTCCAGGCATAGCAGTGACATATCCCTAGAAGCAAGCTTGTGACAGACCGCCACCCAAAAAGTGTACCTTTAATGCTTATTGTAATTACTGTAGATTAATGTGTATGGGAAGAAACTGACAATGTAATATATTTTAATATATACAATGTAAAATTAACCACTTAATTTTACATTGTAGTTTATTTATTATGCTGGGTGGGTTGCTGTTTTGCACATTATAGCCTGCTACAAAAAAAAACATTAAACCTCTCTCTCTCTCAAAAGAAAGTATTATACGTATTAGCTTGCAACTGTATGTATTTTGCCTCATGCTACTAAATACACAGTATTAAAAATTTCTTATTTATATATTAAATGGCACTGTTTATATTTATGGGAGGTATATTGAGAGACATTTTGTATTTGTTTTGAATAAGAAAAAAAAAAGTCTGAATCAGTTCATACTTTTTGCCATATTGCCAAGGCCTGATAATGATTTTACACGATAACTCATTTTGTCACGATAACTAATTTTGAAGTACGATATATTGCTTAAAAAAAAATATATAGACATTAAATGATAATATTGAAACTAATTTATGCCACTGATACAATAACCCTATATTCAATATGCAATAAATAAAAAATTGCATAATGAGTAATTTATAATGAGTCAGAGAAGTTATTTATTAAATCCTGAAGCTCAAATCTAATCGTAGAACAGGAAAAATAACAAAAAGTTCCCCACTAGTACTAAGAAAAAGTACTCAAGAATATTGACCTTCAAAAATGATCGTTCCACCTATCATGTATTGAACGCCAAGTCAATATAGTAATTATTGTGACAGGCCCAATCATAGTAACGTTATGAACACAGACTACAGTCCAATCCATGCTTTCCAAACTGGCTGATCTTACTCTTTCACTCTGACACTGAAAATTGATCTCTTGCTGTTGATTTCCACACCTTTTTCTAGCACGAGCCGGCCTTATCTCCACCTGTCCTCTGAGAGAGTTGGGGAGAGACTGTTTAAAAGAAGGTCATACTGTAGGTCATTGTCATACCACATTTGATCTATTTTACTTCTGATCTCTCTGTAGATTTATAAGAATTATTTTGATACAGCTGTTTTTTAAAGACAGGAAACAGATTGACACCTTCCAAGAATTTGTATCTGTGTTCTTTGTGAATCATCAAATATCAAATAGTCCTGGATTAAACATGTTTTCATTTATTGTAACATGAGGAATCTGAAACTTAATCTGAAACTGCTTTGTCTAGAATGTTTCCACAGAAGAGATTAAACCTATCTATTTCAAAGGAGACAACTATACATTACAGGTCAGATCTGTGAAGAGGCAACCCTATTCACAAAGATAATTATTGTATTTCTGAGCAATAGAAACACCCGCAATGAATAATGCTAGATAGATGTGTTTAATGTCATACCATAGAGTTGCACAATGCACCTTTACGCATAACATTTTGCGAGTACAAAAACACTAACACCAAAAATTCTGTTCCAAATATTGGCAATAATGCTGGGAAACACATTCAGACAAAACACACCCTAAATGTAGTCTTTTTGAGCAGAGAAATATACAATATTTCAGCAACACAAAGTTCTTCAACAGGAAGAAGAAACAAAGCCTTTCTTTGTGTTATATAAACCAGCGTTGTGTGTCCTGCCATTATTTTTAATGACATGAGTCTGGCCCTGGTCCCTTGTTTTAGTGTCACCCTGCAGCCGATGGAGGAATACAACATACATACATGCATACATACATACATACATACATACATACACACACAAAAACTGCATTATTAACAAGTGCCCATTAAGTACTAATGTATTTCAACTGTGAATATGTTATGAACAATACATGAATTGAACCAAGCAAGAAACTTTTGTTGTTCCAGAGAGTAATTGTCTGTATGTTGATGAATGAATAGCATTTAAACTACAGAACATGAAAGCAGTTAAGTAAAAAAGGAGCAATAGCATAAGCAAAATCATTAACCAATTAAAATATCCAAATCTAGAGAATAAAAGTGAGGATTAAGAAGAGACCCCATTGTAGTGTACTGGTCTCTCTGATTTGGGAGAGCAGAATGTGCATTTAGCTGTAAATCATGTCCTATATTAAGTGAGTCAAGAGACAATTAAAGACAATTTACCACTTACACAGTTTCAAGTGGTGAGAAAATTGCAGACTTCTATAAAACATTGGTAATGACAACACTTAGCTGGATATGCAGCACATTTTACATTCACAAATCTCCAACAGAGGATGGTCTAAAAATGACATTTGCATATCTTTGACAATTAGAAATCAAATTCAGTTAATAGTACAACCATAGTAATTATTGAAATCAAATACATCATAACTAGACCTGATTTTAGTAATATTAGCAACAATTTACAGTCGAGAGTCACAAGCCTATTTCTCTTCATATGCAGTGGGCCACACTGTACAGTAACATTAAAGTTAATTGCACTGTGTAGCATTTTAGAGGGTACGAAACCTGTTTGTCTCTATGGAGATGTTAATGCTTTGGTTTAAATTGTCTGCAGTATGTTATTAAACTAATCTGTCTTATATTTATTCAACTACAGGTGTTATTTATTTATTAGTTATTATTTATTAAGTGACATCCCATTCTAAATCCATAGCGTTTAATATGACGTCGGTCCACCCTTTGCAGCTTTAACAGCTTCAACTCTTCTGGGAAGGCTGTCCACAAGGTTTAGGAGTGTGTTTATGGGAATTTTTGACCACTCTTCCAGAAGGGCATTTGTGAGGTCACACACTGATGTTGGACGAGAAGGCCTGGCTCTCAGTCTCTGCTCTAATTCATCCTAAAGGTGTTCTATCGGGTTGAGGTCAGGACTCTATGCAGGCCAGTCAAGTTCATCCACACCAAACTCTCTCATCCATGTCTTTATGGACCTTGCTTTGTGCACTGGTGCACAGTCATGTTGCAGAGGAAGGGGCCATCTCCAAACTGTTCCCACAAAGTTGGGAGCATGGAATTGTCCAAAATCTCTTGGTATGCTGAAACATTCAGAGTTCCTTTCACTGGAACTAAGAGGCCAAGCCCAGCTCCTGAAAAACAACCCCACACCAAACTTTACACTTGGCACAGTGCAGTCAGACAAGTACCGTTCTCCTGGCAACCGCCAAACCCAGACTCGTCCATCAGATTGCCAGATGGAGAAACACAAGTCGTCACTCCAGAGAATGCGTCTCCACTGCTCTAGAGTCCAGTGGCGGCGTGCTTTACACCACTGCATCTGACGCTTTGCATTGCACTTGGTGATGTATGGCTTGGATGCAGCTGCTCAGGAAACCCATTCCATGAAGCTCTCTACGCACTGTTCTTGAGCTAATCTGAAGGCCACATGAAGTTTGGAGGTCTGTAGCGATTGTGTGACGGAGCAGGTCCGTCCCTAAGAGCGTTGTCCCCGGGGAGAGCATGTGAAGACGCGCGCACCCGTTTCTGTATCTGCTGCGCTCCGTGCGCTGAACCTTTTCGGTACTAACCATACAGTAAACTTAATTCCCCATAACCTCCTCAGCGTGTTTTGCCGCGACTAAGGGTGCACACTTAGAAGCGCTAGTTTTGCCCATCCGAATCACGCTAAAAGCGATCATTTACTTACCCTCGCGCCGCCGCCTTCTCCCTCCTTCCGTGGTGCGTTCTGGCAAACCCGGGCACATCCGCGCCGGTAGTTTAAATCCCCTAGTTGCGCGGGTTCCGGTGGTCATGTGAGCCACAAGTAATTTGCATGGCCAATTATTCGTATTTTTTGTGTATTTGCACGTTGTAAATGATTCATTGACTAGGTATGAAAGCTATTGTCTGTGTTCATCTTTTGGCACCTGACATATTAACCATATAAAGGTAGAATGGTGTAAATAAAGCTTTCAAGGGATGTTATGTAATGTGGGAGGGGCAAACGGGGGTATATAAGTGCGCTCTGCAGCGCTGTCAGCAGTATTGGCCTGGTTACGGTGGAGGTAACATGCGCAAAGGAGAGAGAGAGAGAGAGCAAGCGAAAGACTTAAAGGGGAAGTCTGCTAAAAAAAACTGTTTTTTTGCCTGTCTCTAACGTTGAATTGTATCACTGTAAATATTTTTTTTCTACGCACGTTTGGCACTCTTTGCACTGTGGGAGCGCACAATAAACCACCAAAAACCGCATATCCGGACTAAGCCTGAGTTTATTCAAGAATCCCGCCACAGATTGACTCTGCAGAAAGTTGGCGACCTCTGCGTCTCTACGTCTCAGCATCCGCTGACCTCTCTCCGTCAGTTTACGTGGCCTACCACTTCATGGCTGACTTGCTGTCGTTCCCAATCACTTCCACTTTGTTATAATCCCACTGACAGTTGACTGTGGAATATTTAGGAGCGAGGAAATTTCACGACTATACATACACCTGTGGCCATGGAAGTCATGGGTGGATGGTTGAGTGAATACTTTTGGCAATATAGTGTACCTGTGCAGTAATTTGACACCAAGGTTTTACCTCAGATGCCCTTCCGGACACAAACCGTTATATATGCCATGCTTGAGTATACTGGTCCTATTTACAGTACATATATTCTGCATAACCATTTCTATGCACAGTGTAAAAAATGGTTTCCTATTTGGTTCATTCTCGCTGCACCTCCTCTGCACTCCTCAGAACACATCAGAATGCAATGGGCGAGATCTGGATGAAAGAGTGCGATAAGGGAAAATCAAAGCTGTGATAAGGTTGGCTAGTTTTCAGGGAGTAGAACAAAAAGGCTGTGCAAATTGATTTTGTAATACACTTTTGTGTACAGTAGTATTAAAAAGGAAAGTTCTATGAAGTGTGGGATTAGAATTTGTGCCTTTACAGTCTAATTTCAGGTGGATTTCAATCAGTATGAAGTGCAGATGTAAACTTCCTGTTTCCGTTTGTAGAGATGGAAACTAGAGTTAACATTGTTTTAAATTGAATAAGGCATAATATTTTGTTATTTTCAGAGGACATTTTGTTGTATGTAATTGCAGCCTTTGCTGATCGTGCCAATTCAACAATTACATTATTTCTATACCCCTAGTCTAATCCAAGCTACTTTTCTGTCCACCTACATTCCTTTTGACGTCCATAATCCTCATATTTTCTCTCTGACCCTGCTAATCCTGTAATGTGAAGTATCATTGGACACTGGACCTGTATATGTGTATCCCTCCTTTCTGACATTACAGTAATAGGTTTTGCCCTATGCCTCATACACTGTCTGTAGTCTTGCAGCATGTCTGTCACTTTCTGCACAGACACTATTTAGTTGATGCTCTGAGGCTAGTAGAGTTATGGCTTCAGCATTGTCCCCATGATGACAAACAGGACTGTGGTAACACTGCACGTCAAACATAGTTCACTCAAACAGGGGACACAGATTTTATTATTCAGGCGGTGCTCTGGCTCTGCGTCACCTCTGCAATGGCTTGACGTCTGTCTCATAATCTGGTAGTGTGTTTACCGGACATGCTCTGTTTGTTTTTTTTTTACATTTCGAATAATATTTTATTTTCATTTGCTATCTGTTTAAAGTCACTGGCTGTTGATTAATCCCCCTCTCTCCCTCTGCCACCTCTCTCTCGCTCTCTCTCTTTCTCTCCCTCTGTAGGATGAGAAGAACCAAGTGCTGATCACAAACGCCTGGCTCCAGCTGGTATGTTTTCTATAGTTTTAGTGACTATTTGAATAGGCTTACATAAAATATCAAATATCACTTTACAGTAAACAGCAATATTGATATAAAATGGCTAAATATCGCAAACGGGTCCACTGACTTCCAGAAGTACAATTCTGTCACAGTAAAATTATTTTATATAGAAATGTCAACAGTGACAGGGCGTCCTGGTATGGCTATGCAGGAGATGAGAAAATTCCACAATATATTACTCCATTTCCTGATCTATGTTATAATGTTTTTTCCTCATAAAAACACAACATACCCGGAGCTCTGTTTTGTTTCATACACATTTTTAACACACAAATCCTGCATATTTAGGCTTCTTTCAAAACAAAATACTCTGTTCCACCTTGTGATGTCATGTGGTAATACAGGAAGTGCTCTTCTGTGTTTTTAAACTCCATACACCTTCACTAGAATCATTTGGATAATTTCAGCCCTGGAATTGCCCATTTCTACTGAACAACTTGAAAACTACCACTACATGATATCACAAGGTGGAGCTTTAGAGATGTAGACAGACTAATAATGTGTGAATGAAACAAAACACTATTCCAGGTATGTTTTTGATGAGGAAACAACATTATAACATGGCTTAAAGCTCACACATTGCATCAAAATCTGGTCTACCCTGGTACTAAACTGGAAATAAACCAGGACTAAAATAGGACCAAACCAAGTCAACATTAGGACTAAACAACTGGGCGTAAACCTAGGGATAGGTATCTGATACAGGCAGCGATACTGAAACATTTGCTGGATTGGATATCAGCCTCCAAATATCTGTGCAGTCCATATCCTAGTTTTGCATATTAATTCATGTAATAATACTATTTACTGGTTATAGTTTGCCCATAAAGTCTCGTAATGTTTGAAATTTATTTATACAAAGTTGTTCTGTAGATACTAAATAACAGTTGCATGACAAATTTGGATCATGTTACGGCCCCAGGCCCCCAGTTCTCTGACTTGTTTTGTGTGTGTTTAATTTCTTTTGGATGTCCCTCCTGATGTCTGCTGTGGGCCCTGGTCCCTGATTGGTGGGGCACTTCTACACTTGGCCAATCCTGCCTCACCTGTAGCCGCCTGCCCCTATTTCAGAAGGTCCCTTCTGCTGGCCTTTGTGGCCAGTCTGCCATTTTGTGTGCGTTAGAGTGTCTTTGTCAAGTCTCTGTGCTTGATTCGGTAAAAGAGGCATTAGGTTCGGATTTACTGTGTTATTTAATGTGTCTCTGTTTTTTCTGTTACGGTGGTGACTCGGTGTTTCTGAGACACTAGTTGTCAGCAGTGACTTTGTGTTAGTTTGTTAAATTCTTTATTGTATAATTCTTTTTATTAGTTAACCTTGCCCTTCAACATCAGCATCAACATCAGTATCAGAACTGAAAAAACTGGATCGATGCATCACTACTTAAACCTGGACTAAGGACATAGCTTCAGATTGTGTATCTTTCAGCTCTATAGTAAGTTCATTCTCTCTATAGTAAGTTCTATAGTATTTTAATTCTATTCTGTTTTGTAGTTTGCAGACATAAAATACCTTTGTGCAGATTGAGCTGTAGACTGCTTCCTCTCTTGACTTGTCTCTCAGTTGTTGTTGTAAAGCTGCGGGTTTAGTGAACTGTGAATGACCACGATCTGAGCTGTGTCTAATGCTTTGCCTCAGTGCTTTCCTTGTTTCTGTTGAAAGTGAGCTGCTTATCCTGGCCTCAGAATAAATTCCTGTATAAAATATTAGTTAGCCACGTGATAAATCCATCAACCATATAAAGAAAGTTGAGAATGCTGTAGAGCTGGACGATGTTACAAAAAAATTATACATTTTCATTGCTTGATTTCAATTTTTTTATGTTATTTTTGTTAGCTCTATTAAATAAAAAATTATTTCAGTATTAATTTCCTAAACATAAACAATACAGACTTTTAATCATTACTATTTAACACAAAAACTCAACTATTCTCCACAACATGCTTTTACTGACAGAGAATTGGTTGTAAACTTCTCGATTAAAAAGAATTTGATGAATTATCCAGCCCTCAAATACTGTATTTGTGTGTTAGAATGTCAGAAATGAACTATGGTAATGACTTGCATGTTTGACACTGAGGCACATTTTGATGACTGCAGTTTACATGGTTCAGTGCATCTTGTCAAATATGTTTTATTAACACTAACTGTCAGTATCAATAAAAAGTGATCCAGTAACTCTGATGTTGATAATTTTCATACAAAGGAAGCCAAATATTCAGTTCACTTCTTGTTGCATGAGGAGCTACATGTTTAGGTCATTATGGTGAATCATAAATGTCTAACACCATATCATATAGAATATCGATAGATGAAATACGCTGCAGATGTAGATGTTATGATCAGCTGGAGAGAGCCAATACAGATGTCAGAGCCCTCACTTTATCAAACTGACTGCTGACTTACAGGTTTAAATATATCAATTATTCAACAAGTCACCACCCTAATACTAGCGTCAGTGTAATGGCCAAGTTAGCTGTGCAGATACAGCAGTTTTCAAGGGGGACCTACAAATATTAACTAGCCCAAAGACAGACTGATATAAACGGGGGGGAGGATTTAAGGATTACATGTGAATGCCCTACATCCGAAAGCATAGGATTTGACGTCAAACATGTAATGATCTTATGGTTTTAAGAACAAATATTGTTACTACAGTATATGATGCAAATTCAGTTTTTATGGCAAACATAATGTCAAGGGACTATAACTGATTAACATTTAAAGACTAGGTGTTCATTAAGATACATTTCTCACAATACATATATGTATTTAAAAACATTTTCTTAAATATTCTTTTACTCTAAAATTATAGTTTCTCTATTATATATATTATTATATATTATTATATACTACCAATATATATTATTATTGGCAGTAGTAATTGTAGTTGTACCAGCTGTGGGCACTGCAGTTGCAGACTACCAATAATGTGACTAGTTATAGACTACCAATAAGGTAATAATAAATGTACACAGTAGCTGCATTTGCAAAAAGCTGAAATACTTGGAATTTGATTACTTAAAAAGCTCATGCCTCTGCTGCAATTATTACATCTATTTTTATGTTGTCAAAAAATAAAACAAACACAGTGATATGTCTATTAATATGTATTTAACACCCCATTTCAAATGGTACATTTGGTCTATGCACACTGATTATCAATGGTCCATTACAATTTCACGTCTGTAATATTTTGGTTGTCACATTAATTATACATGTCCATGCAGCCCTCTCTCGTTGGTCGAGTGTTCTCAGAATGAAATTTCACACTCCCTTTGATGAGAACCTTCTTGTCTCAAATTAGTGACGCTTTCTTAAATTTGTCTTATGTAACTGCAGCCCTATTCTTAGGCAGCTGTTACCTCGTGTAGCCCAGTGTCCTCCTCATCTGTTCCTGTCTGTTAGTGAGCTCTAATTTGCTCATTTGGCTGTGAGAGCAACTTTTACAGCCAACAAACATGAAAAGAAAAGTGGTGGTGAAGTGCCAAGGCCGACTGATGACAACAAGTGTAGTGATTAAGTCATTAAGCTCTTGACTGAAGACACTTGAGAAAGGGAAGTTTATGAAGTCAGAGTCAAAATTTGAACAAGCCTAAATAACCTGTGTGTTTACATGCAGTCTCTGAACAGATGTGGTCAGTCTGTTGGAACATGTCAGCTATGAATGTTTATTTCCACAGGGAGTGCAATCTATGGCAGCAACGTAGGAAAGTATTTATATATGGACTCAAATGCAGTACAGTCTGGTTTTACGATGTACATGGTTTAATTCAAGCAAGTTGCGCTTATTGATTTTCATGTGTTCACAACAGGCTTGAATCACTGTAGATATAAAATGCTTTTGGGCATGGGAACAACAACAACATTAACATAATATTCCTGGTTTGCTTCACCTGCTTCATCTAAAACCCATCAGTTGACAGGTTCAGTAATCTTTCATTTGATAGTTTAAGATGGATATTGTTTTAGTTATGTTTAGAGCCAATTTGTTGTCCTTTCTCCATTCACACACTTATTTTCAAATCCAAATGAAGTGTCTGACTCTGAAGTGTTCTGTTTGGGCAGCACAGTACAGCATACATAACCATAGTTGAATTTTGCAATGAACAAGGTTGATCATTAGTAAAGATGGAATATAGGAGCGGGCCGACACAGCTGCCTTGAGGCACTCCACATTGTAACACTTTCATAGAGGAATAATGGCCATTAAAAATGCACCCACTAATCTGGTTGCATCCATTTGCTCTGTCATATTAGTTAAAGCATGTGAAGTGCCCCTCTCGGTTTGTATGTTGATCCTGATACTGTGATTATCTTATTGGAAAAGAAATATTCATGAATGTGTTGGAATGCATCTTTTCCATAATTTTGCTCACTATAGAGTGTATGCAGTTGACGTCACAGGTTTCCCCTGATCCACTTCCGGCGGTCCAGATCTCCGTAGGCCGCCATAGTAAACACACTGTTCAATTCTAAATTACGCGTCATAAAGTCACAAAATGCCCGAGAAATGTTGTGCCTATCAGTGTTCTCAGACAAGGGACAAAGATAAAAACATTCAGCTGTACAGGATTCCTGCTGAGTCTGATCCTGACCGCAGAAGTAGGTGGATTGCTGCAATTAGACGAGCCCATCATAAAACTGCTGACAAGCCCTGGGAACCAACCAAACACTCCAGGCTTTGTAGCAGACACTTCATATCAGGTGTGGTTTGATTTGATCTTTACAATTTTACTAGTAGGTCAATCACATTGAGTGGTTTCACATTTGGAAGCAAGAAGACTTAATTACTATTAATACAGTGTAACTATCAGATGTTGCAGTGTTTTTGTATGTTTTTGCACATAACTATCACTTTATTGGTCTTTATTCACAAAGTTTTAACATATCATTACCCCCGCCAAGGAGATTATGTTTTCGCCTGCGTCTGTCTGTTTGTTTGTTAGTTAGCTTGTTTGTTTGTTAGTTAGCAAGATAACTCAAAAAGTTATGGACGGATCTTGATGAAATTTTCAGGAAATGTTCCCTCTGTAAATCCAACAGATGATTAAATTTTGGTGATGATCCAGAAGAAATCCTGGATTCTGGATCATTTTGAAAATTTCGTTAGCATTGCGTTAAATGGGGCTTGGCGGAGGTCTGCGCTCTCTTGAGTGCTTTTCTAGTGTATGTTTGTATTATTATATATTTATTTATTATTCATTTAATGGTTAATAATTAGCCATATGAAAACTATAAATTTATACTCCCCGGTGAAGTGTGATGGGAAATTTATTAGATAGTTGTAAATATCTGGCCACTGAAGGTCTGGGACAGAATCTACCGCTGTTAGGGCTGTTAAAAGGACCTGGGGCACACTGTAGGGGTCCGATATGTTCAGATTAGCAAGCTTGTCCTCATATCTTTTCTTCTGATTACTATCTAGGTGATTAGTGAAGTCAGTATGAGTAAAAGACGGCTTTTTGTTGTCACTAGAGCACTGGCGGTCAGACATGATTAGACCGTCAATATGGCGGATTGACAACTTCCTGTCACGTGACTGCATACCCTCTATAGGAAATAGACTATACTATAGACTGTCTTTCTGCCCTAGTAAGCCCTGTGTATGTGTTTGTTGTGTTGTGTTATTGCTGTATATGTCAAACAAGCTCTGTGTGCGTGAAAATGAATTTCCCCTTGGGGACAATAAAAGTCTAAAGTCAAAGTCTAGTAAATGAGGCCCTTTTCTCTTTACATGGTATAATGGTATAATATTTTATTCCTTAAATTTTTCTGAAAATATGCTGTGTGATAAACTTAAATTAACTAAATGAGTAATGGTCCAGATGATCCATTTCTGGGGCTTTTCCCATCAGGGAGAGCTGTAAAAAAGTTTTTCAGTAGATGCTCTGTCAACTAGTTTGAATATAAAAGTACAGTTTTTGTTCTTATTTTCAAGATTTCATCATATGATACTGACCTATCTGTACTCATGCCACTCCTTAGTCACATTTGTATACACAGATTTATTATTATTATTAATATAAAACATTCAAGCCAGTCTAGATGGCAGAGATCCATTTTCTTTTCCATACAGGACCATCTTCAGTTATGCTGATAAAGAGTTTGTTTGCTCTGTGACTGGCCAGAGCTCAAACTGGAGTCTGGTGCCAGCTGTTTGTTGGCTTGGTACATCTCCCTCTTGCCAGCTACAAAGTAAACAATTAGCCTATTGTAATGATGTGTTTATAATAACTTGTGTGTTTTGTCCTTAAAAAGCACAAGTTATATTACTCAAATACTATAAAATACTGATCTCACTGTGGATAAATTCACTTGACTCATTATATGACGTGCAGTGTGCATCCAATCAAAATCATGATAAGAAGATATTAACAATTAATACTAATTATACCAAAAGTAAAAATATATGTGACTAGTATATAAGCATATGTTCATCAGTGGTCAAAGTGTTTGTAATGTAATTTTCTGATTTCATGTAATTTGATTTTGCAGTAAAAAGAATTGCTATGGCTCCTCTCTGTTTCTCATTTGTTGTGTAGATCTAAACCAAAACAAAATTAATTAACATGTTTGCATTCAATTTTAAAGGCATTTTCTTTGCCTGTGGGAAATTCATCCGGCTGTTTATATTTGTACAATACTTCATGTTTAGTAGATGATACAGTACTGTTCTTGCTCTGTACATGTCTCTTTTGATATTAGGTATTCACATACTTTAAAATGCATATTAATGTGGGGGACTGTTAAACCATGGGGATTGGCCATGACTAGGTGAATATATAATAAATAGAATTAATGCCACGTCTCACTCATTCTCAAGGGGAAATGTAACTCTTATTGAGTTTATTATGGTTGGCAAAGGTTTGGTACTAATGACGACTAGGGCTGAACATTTTTTTGAAAAAACGACAACCTAATTGCATTTTTTTTCCTGACAGGTATTGCAATTGCTATTAGATGTTTAATAGGATTTGTTCAAATTGCAAAATAACATACCCAGGTGCGCTGACATTTGAGGGAAAATTGAAATATGAACTATTAAACCAATACCAGAATCCCATGCATTTCAGAACATTTTTTGTAGAGGCCCTACTACATACACACACACTTGATATTGATTTTGATACTAAGGAATAGACTCAATACTCAGTACCGATTCCAATACCATGAGGATAATAAAAACACTCTTTAGAATGTAATTTTCAAGCTTAAGTCATAGTACTTTCTTTTATATTACCATGCGGCCTTATATCTGTGTAATCCCTCAGTCATCCAGGTAGGTGCCGCAGTACCTTTAGAATGATCTTGATACCACTCAAGATCATCCAAAGCTACTCAGGCAAGGTTTATTTCTGTCCTGTGAATATGAAAAATGTAATCTTAGTGATATTTTCTAACAGCGTATTTATCTACTGCAGCACTGGACAGATATTTACTTAACATGGAACCCGGAGTCGTACCCAGGCGTCCAAAACCTGCGCTTCCCATCCAACTTGGTCTGGGTCCCGGACATCCTCCTTTACAACAGGTACAACACACACACACAAAACCCACAGTGTTGTAGTACTACTGCTGATATCTTCTTTCTAGCACTTGTCCTCTGTCCTTCCTAATGCATCTTGGTTTATTTGTATTGATCTGTACATCAGGGTCGTGGCCTGTACTGCTGCACTCTATAGATTTTCAAATGCCACACGCAAGACACCAGAAGAAGGAGGGTTGTGGATTTCCTGCAGTTATTGAGTTTTACAACAGAATCAAGACAGGAACTTTTTGCAGCCACTGTGATGCACAATGAATTAAATAGTAACAATAGTACAATTAGTACAATAGTGAATAATTGAAATCTACTAATTACTGGTAAACCTGAAATTTCTATGGTTGTAAGTCTATAGTCTTTTAGTTGATTAATTGGTTGATGACATCTTAGTTGGACAATACTTGTATTAATTGACTAATAATTTTATTTTGACTATAACAGCAGAAAGGAGAAGTTAGTGACCTTAAGATGTGGTACTTATGTGGTATTTATGTGATAAAAGACAGTTTAAACTCATGATTCACAAATTTTATCTGTCTTAATATTGTTTCCTAGTACTTTTTTCTGCATAAATAGTTTATGCATGAACTTCTGTGCAAATGTGGTCTTGTGAGTGCAGTCTGGGTCAGATACATAGAATACATAATAGTTTTGAGAGTTTTTGCCACATTCCCTTTTTAGTCAACCCAACGATCTGCAGGACATGTCTTTAATTGACTACAGCCCTAGAAATTTCTATTCTCAGTCTCCACTTTAGTGCAAATAAAAATGGCAATATTTTTCCAAGTGATTGTCTATTGTCTGAGATTGTTGCCTATGCAAGTCAGAAAATTAATTTTAACCTTAAATTGAGAGTTTATGGATGCCAATTTTGATCTAATTAACTTAAGTAAGATATGTGGCATACAAGCTACTACTTAATATGTAAATTTGTGTCTTGAAATAACCAATCTACAATGATCCATAATATGTTAGTGTTTTACACAAGGGTAATACAAGTCTTTTTGCAGTTTATCTAATTTTCCTCAAGCCAATTTAGTGACAAAAGGAAGAGAGGTCTGGAAACAGCACAAATGATGTAGTGATGCAAATAGTCTCTGTCACTCTGCCCATTTGAATTTACAATTTTATATCAAGTGCGTTGCCAGATCTGTTGTTTTGCTCTGTTGACAGAGGAAACGCCGACCATTTGCAAAGCATAACAAAGGGCTTGCACTTTTTCAACAAATTAGACCACCAGAGTTTTCTTCACTCTGCACAGTTCAGCATTCTTACTGTTTATAAAACACAAAGCACAAAGATTTGTTATGGATTTGTCAAACTGTGGTATGTGGGCTCATTCTGGTGGTATACAGAAATGTCCTCTGCAGTTCTTATGTTTGTTATAGCGTCATTTTCCACATTAAGATCATCTTTTGTGTATGTTATTGATTAAAACGACAATAGCAATGATGTTGTCCTATTTTATAATTTTTTTAGTTCTTATGTAGCCCCCGAGTTAGACCAAAGATTGTTTGTGGCTGAAAATGTATAACAATCAACACGAAAAAAGATTATTGCAGTACAATACACTTTGAAAATATTACTGACAATATATATTGAAAAGATATTTTATAATACTCATATATTAATTATGCAAAGAGTCCATGTTTTTACAACACAATTCCCTGCACAGTCTAAATTGTGAACAGCTTTTAGTACATGTCCTTTGCCTGAACAAAGCTAGAGCAGATGACATCAAATAAATATAATATAAGAAGTAGATTCGTCCTCTGACTTTAGTGAATTACATTGTGAAATATTCAAACAGGACATTTACAGGCTTCCTTTTTCTGTATACTCTGTTTTAACCTCAATAATGCAAGTCCTCCTTCTATCTATTGTTATTTTTTATATAAAGTTAAGTGACCATTTAACATTAAATAAGTATTTCTACTGAGTACTTAAGTAGTGAAAATATTTTACTTGAGTATAATTTCAAATTGACACATTTACAAAAACTGGCAGATAAGTATAAATATTTGCAATAGATTGGATAAATATTAATAAATACGATTTTCACCCCAAGAAGTGTATTGAGAGCATTAGTGAATGGTTGAGGGCATGGTTATCTACTAATTGACACGAAATTCAGTAAGCACACAAAGTAAGCAAGCACATTCATAGAACAAAATAGGAAGAAAGTTATATCCTTTTGTTGAAAATGTCATTATATTTTCAAAAAAGGAGAGGTTTTTTTAATCATTGTGGCATCAAAATTGGTATCAAGTATAAAGCCTTTTTCTTAGTATTGAAATAAAATTTGACATTTTGTATGACAACTCTATTACACAGTTGTACAGTATTAGCTGTTGTAATAGTAGTAGCACTTCTGTTCTCATATAGGCTAAGGCCACTCACTGTCCAACGTGTTAGCAGCACTTAAGCCATTACCCCATTACCTTTATTATACAGTTCCCTTATGAACATTGTCACAGTCATTTCTACAGCAGTAAACAGCTTCCATTAAAAGTCTATTAAAGCCGGGGACAGTCCATTGGGAGTCCACTGGCACTGTGCCCTTATCTTTGTGCACAACATGACCTTTTGGAAATGTGTTCTGTGCTTATTTAGTGATATGATTAAAATGTGATTTGAATTAGGCCTGGAGGAGCCAGGGCACTTGATTTAAAAAAACATGTTCAAAATATTCAAAAGCCTTAACATAACCCAGTGCAAAAAATGCAAATTGGTGATTGAAACATTATTTGATCTTGACACCACAATTTTTTGATAATAGAATGTAATTTTCAACAAAAGTAATAAATTATTCCTTTAAATACGATTTTTTGTATTAATTAGGGGAACAATTTGACAACTCTAGTCTAGTTAGGTTAAACACAGTTGCTAAAACATTAAATGGTATTATGCATCTACGCTACACAAGGCGTCTAACTTTACCAGGCTAACTGTTAAACTATGTTAAATAAAATCAATAATGACTCCTGTTAGTGTTACTTAAATGGGTGCGTGTAAATAACTGTTATTGCTTTGGGAATTAAAGACGCAACATGCACGCTTTAAATGCTAATTCCTAACAAATTTATGCTTGCCATATACATTAGCTTGATGTATTCAAAACAGTTTCACAAGGCTAATTGGTAATAGCTAATTTGTTTTAATAGATAAGACAGACTTCTCTGTTTTAAATTCTTTCCCCTGCCTCTGTTTTGCACCATCTGTTAGGTGAAAACAGTGATTGGATTTAGATTATGGATGTGCCTGTAAATCTGAATGGGGTAAAACCTTGTCCTGTTTTACGTCTCCTGGGCTCGGCCCCAGATTGTTCAGATTTATGGTGTCCCTGTCCTACAAAGACCCCCCTCTCATGTCCGCTCGGACTGTAAGTGCTGTGCTCGGATAATGGACTTAGATAGTGGGACGTGCTATAGGCCTACTTTTGCACATTTGTCAACATCTTTTCCTGTCATTTGTATTTCTATCCAAACAACTATGTCCCAAGGTGACACACTGTCCAAAATAAAAGCCTTGTACTTGAACATAGAGCTGCCACTGATCATTATTTAAAATGTATGGCATGTAGCCTGCACTTTTACTGTTTAAAGCGCCCATATATTTTCTCATCTACTGTATGTTATAATGTTGTTTCCTCATCAAAAACATTGATGAGTTGTGTTTTGCTTCATTCACACTTATTTAGACCAAACCTGCATATTTGGTCTGAGTTCTTCTCTCAAACGGAAAACACTATAATACCGATAGTGCTCCACTGTGCTTTTAAACTCCATACACCTTCACTTGAGTCATTTGGATAATTTCAGTCCTTAACTAAGGGTAAAAGGTAGCTGTTGAAAACTACCACTTCATGACATCACAAGGTGGAACAGAGCATTTTGAGCATTGGCGATACAGACAGCCTAATAATGCAGCTTACTCATATTTATCAGTGGAATTGGTTGTTGAATTACCGTAGTTGTATTTCTTTAGAGGTTTGTGTCTGCTTAAGCATTATGATACATTCTTTTTATAGGCACAAAAATGTTTTCAGTATTATCGTTCATCACAGTTTTTTCAGTAATTAAAAAAAACCAACAACCATTACCAATCCTTAAAATATAATGCCAGACTTGCTGTATAGGACATGGAGGAGAAAGCCTCTATTCCACTGATGATAAAATGTCATTTATTTTGTGCTGGAAGTGACTGTATTAATTTCCCTCTAAGCAAAGGACGTCTCAAACACAAACTGTTTGCTCATGATGATCTCTGAAACACACTTCATTCTGTCTGGCTTCTCTCTTTCTCTTTCTCTTTCTCTTTCTCTTTCTCTTTCTCTTTCACTCCCTCTCTCCTTCCCATCACCTGCTGTGTGTTTTCCAAATTTGGATTTACTTCTGCTTTAAAGGTGCACTATAAAACTTTCCTGGTAGTGTGTCTGCCAGCTGCTTGTTGCTTTGCCTGGAATGGTCCACAATATGGCTTTAGCATCTCCATGGTAACAAACAGGTGATGCCAACAGGCCAAGGTAGAGGTAGGTCAGTGAAGAGGTGAACTGGCTAACACTTTGTACGCATTAAAAACCAGATGATGGAAACACTACTAAGAATGCATGTTTTCCAGTGTATCACACAATCAGTCTGTAACTGAATAAATGCAAAATAGAGATGTTTCATGCTACAATGTGTAGAATATTCAGGACTATCAGAAAAGTTAGAAATTATTCTTTTATAGCAGAGGTAAATTAAAATTCAAACAGCACATAGCAGGTGACTGGAAGGTGAGGGAAACCAGAAAAGTGACATAGTGCATCTTTAACTACCAACCTCTGTTACTGTCTTGTTTGTGTTTCGGTCTTTGACTGGTCATTTGTCTCTGCAGTGCTGATGAGAGGTTTGATGCAACTTTCCATACAAATGTGCTGGTCAATGCATCAGGAGCCTGTCAGTACATCCCTCCAGGTAAGACAGCTGTTCGCAATGCAGCATGAACTAACCAACAAGGGTACTCTGAAAAAAGTATAAAATTAAGTGGAGTAAAAGTAAAGCTAATATAAGCAAATATAGCTGATTAGATCTATAATATAAGCTTGGTCTTATATCATGAATTCTACTATCTAGATCTCACTGCCTGTTATCAGCATTGTTTTATTAATCACTTTGTATGATTGTATCTTACAGCTACTATTGATACTTATGAGTCATGACATTAATAAGAAATGTTTATGTACATAGTGTAACTACTTTTAACTCATTGATGTTAGCTGTGTTAATGCTTAATACAATCTACTTCTGAGTGAGTTGTAGGTATTTTCCAGGTATGTTTGTTATTAAGTTGAAATAGAGGAAGTACAGGAAAGGCTAATTTGTCCAAAGACTATCCTTAAAGCGATGCAGAATGTGTATCTATTGTCAATGCAGCCTCTGTAGCTCAGTGAGTGAATTTTGGAGGTTTTAAGCTTTTTTGTCCATTTATGTGACAGACTGAGCAAACCTGTATGTGACCTCTATATGGAGGTTAGAGTCATGGCAACCCAGATTCAGTTGTGATTGTACTTTCTTTTAAAAAACAGTAAAAGTACAGGCTACATACCCTACCTACCTGTAAAGCTACGTAACTGTGGTTAGTAATAGCCTGGTAATTGGACTTAATTAAACTTTCAAGTACTTATTTTCCCCTCTCTGCCCTTAGGCATTCTGAAAAGCACCTGTTATATTGACGTGCGGTGGTTCCCATTTGACATCCAAAAGTGTGACTTAAAGTTTGGATCATGGACTTACAATGGCTGGCTCCTGGACCTGCAAATGATGGATGTGGACATCTCGACGTACATCCCAAATGGAGAGTGGGATCTAGTCGGTGAGAAGCAGAGATGCCATATTGACATTTTTGACTGTGAATGAAAAGAAGAAATGTCAGTGTATGAAGGGAGATATACAGTTAGTGTCAGGTGCTTCTTGGTTAGACATCTGCCACATTGATACGTTTCTTAGTCTAGTCTCTTCACATACTATTTCCCCCCAGATGCCATATAATTACATTTACAGTTATAGTAATCAATGCTCAAGAAGCAAGCATAACTTCATGATCTGCTATTGTATATGAGTGTGTACCATCTCCAAATTGGCGGATCTTGTTGGGCGCCACTATGACGTAAAGAAACTGTCACTAAAATACCAATCAAAACGCTCACAAAAGATACAACTTAAATCAAAGTAATAATTAAAACTACCAGTATTGTAACTGTATTTATAACCTTCAATAGTATTTTTTTCTTTTTCTTGAATGTCAGCCAAACTCAAGAAAAACACCTGACTGCACTATGAGCCAGAATCAATCCATTATTTAGATTAAAAAAAGAAAATAAATTTATAGATACATTTGAATAAAAGGATTTTGCTGTCTGACATAAATTTGAATTAGCAAAATTTGACTCTAGTCTTTTTGTTATCAATGTGAAGGCTTTTATGGTCTGCATAAGTAGTATGGTCCAAAAGTCAAAAAGGGTTTTATTTTTAGCCTCTAAAATGCATCTCCATGAGGTGGACATGGCTGCTAATCAAAAACCATGCAAAAACCATGGAGACAGGGGGCAGAGTGGGGTCATTGTGTGCAGGGTTAGATCTGAGTCTGTGCGTTTGTGTGTTTCATGTTGTGGGCTAATATTTATAACATTATGGAGACTACAATCTGCATACACACTCCATGAGCACCTGCCTTCCTTATGCAAACAAAAAACAGACCCCCATGACATAAATAAAAAGCTTGGCTATGGATTGATTTAGATTAAGGTTAAGCAAGTAGTAACTATGATTAAGGTTAGAATCAGTCAATGAATGTAAGTCAATAATGTCTCCAAAAAGCATGGAAACCTCACATACTGAAGATGTGTGTGCCTGGCTGCGTCGGAATCAAGTGGACCATCACTGAGCCAGATGTTACCACACATACACACACTACATCAAAACACACACACACACACAAACGCACACAAACTCAGGGCCAATGCATCTGCAGGTCGGCAATCCATCAAATTATTACACAACTAACAAAGGAGGTTTCTCCCCAGAGTTCAGGTGACACTGTTTAAATGAAGTGAAATTGAATCCGTCCAATTGCATTTTTATGCACAGACACCCTGCAGACAAAAGGTGTGCAGAGAGACATGTGTGCCCCCAATCTGATTCAAATTGTGAAGTGGGAGATTACACGTTTCAGATGGAACAGTGGATATGCAGACAGAACAGATCCGTGCAGGAGGTGTGTGGATTGGGAGCAGTTCAGGTTGATTTTAGACTGAAACAAAGGCACAGTGATTCTTATCTATTGATTTTAATCATAGCTGCTGCTGTACTTCTCAGATGATGAGGTGTGTGTCTTACATCAAAGTCATGCTTCACTAATCAGCTCCTGACAAGTACCTGCGGCGTGCACATGTTTTATCTGTACACTGGAGCGACTTACATGGACCTACTGTATGTGATAGTCTATGGTTTAACTTTTTCGATCAGACAAAGAAGAAGATTAACCAAATGTAAAGTGGATTAAAAGTGGATTAAAACTTTTTGGGAGCACAGGCTTAATATTACCACTACACTCATCACTGTCTCAATTTGGACACATTGTCGGGTGCTGTCAGGAAAGGTTTTTGTTACAAATGACCTTTTGTTTACACGTCAAGAGAAATTTACTTCAAACTGATTTGTATATCCACCTTGGCTGTGGACAGCATGTACTGGATAAAACAAGCTGTTGAATGAATAATTGGCGATGCTATTAACGTAGGATCTATGTTTTTAATTTAACAAAGCGGCACCATTAGGTCACATACTTTATGAAGTCAAAGTTCATCTTGTTTCCTGACAGCTTAACTCTCTTGCAGGTGTGCCGTCGAAGCGTAATGAGCTGTATTACGAGTGCTGTAAAGAGCCATACCCTGATGTGACGTTCACTGTCACCATGCGGCGTAGGACACTTTACTACGGCTTGAACCTCCTCATCCCCTGTGTGCTTATCTCAGGCCTGGCTCTGCTGGTGTTCCTCCTGCCAGCTGACTCTGGAGAGAAGATATCTCTGGGTAAAGATGGCACAGATATAGGGGTAGAGAAAAATATGACAAAATATGTTACAATGAAAGGTGAGGCTTCTTATGGCCTAGGGGTTTATGCTCAGGTGACTCTTGCTGAATGTCTGTCCCTACTCTTCATCCTATTTATCACTGATATCACTTTCCTGTCCAAAGTTGTCTATCGGCCAAAAATGTGTTGTTTGCCTG